>CM063498.1:127354509-127499509 GCA_032207245.1 Pardosa pseudoannulata
ATGTTATAACATGAAATGGAACCCCAGTTTCTGATGCACACCCTCATAGAATATCTCACTGTAAAGTATCTGGCAACAGCCAGAATAAAAGAACTCTGTATTAATTGGAATCTGGCAACACCAGATAGAGAGATAAACAAGAGAATTCTGTTTTTGGGTTAAGAACATCAGAACAATAACTTCAAGCTTAAAATGTACATATAACGTGATTTGTGATTTGTTAATAAATATGTTTTCGTGAACATCTGCATCTTATATTAAAGCCCCAAAAACACTACACTCACCCAATCAAATTGGAGATACGGTCTTGGACCCAGGTGCTCCAATCAAATTCATCTATTCGAGTGTTAGTTTGATATTCGGTGTGTGTTTAATTCTATTCATTTAATCTGTATTTTATTCATATTCATCTGTGAAACATATATTTAAAACATTGTGTACTGTGGACTCGCCTGATGTGTTACATAGTTAAAACAAAGTTGTGTTCAACAACAGACTTCTGTTTTCATCCATAATTTCGGTTTCTACAAATCCTTCATAACAAATCACAAGGATAAAAAGAAGGTAAGTAATAACCTTATTCAATTGTTGATTATCATTGCTGCTGACCATTTTAATTAATTGACTTAAAACAAAATTCAAGATTCATGTTTATTCAAAGTAAAATTATTTCTGTTCACTACAGGGGAGGACCGAAACTATATGAAAATTAGGGTGTCCCTTCAAATAAAACAAAGATTTCTAGTGTATAAAAGGAATGGCAAAATTATGAATAAAGATTTATGGGGGCTATTGACATAGCGATATATCTGTAGTTTTTACCATTTCCATAAATGCTGGTATTTTTATTTGGATTCATTATTTTTTTCTACTTAATGTGTTACCGTGACATATAAATGGAATTCCTTAATTTTAAATAGTTTCATGAGGGATCTTGTTACTCAAGTTACTGCTATCTCAAAATAATTTTTGCTATTTAAAAGATTAAGAATATATTTAATACGTTTTGTACCTCATATACCTAAAAGAATATGCTTACCATTTTAACCAGCCACATACAAGCATTTAGAAGAGGACAAAAGGCTCTACGGCTCATATTGGAAGTGAATCTTATGCTGTATGTGCGTGTATATATATATATATATATATATATATATATATATATATATATATATATATTGGCCATAATTTAACTGACAGTGCTCACAGTGTTCTCAAGGTCAAGGTATTGGGTTTAATGGAGTACTAGCGAAGTGAAAGGTCTTCGCTTTAACTCCGAACGTAAACAGATCAAAACATAAATTTAGGCATAGGCAAAAAGTAATCCAAACAAAAATTTGATACACTCCAGCTCACAAGTGAGCGAGGAGGTGAAAAAGTTCTCATAAAAAATTATGAGTAACCAACGCGTTGTCTAATTATGGGAAAATTAGACTGTAACCTTGACGATGACCAATTGGTATGGTTATCAGCAATACATAGATTCAACAACATGATGCTCGTGAAAATAAAATGAGTAGAACAAAAATAATTAAAAATAGGGACATAAAAAAGTTGCAACTTGGCACGGCAAATAAAAATAAACAAAAGTGACAGCACTAACAAAAAGATATATTTTTGGTTTTTATAAAATTTTAAAATTTTTATTAAGCATCTTTTCAGTTATTTTTTTAAACATAAAACAAGACAGAACATTACGTAACAAAAAATAAACGTGAGCGAAGTAGCGGAATGATACGATACCCAAAATATTGGAAATATAAAATAAAATAAGCCAAAAAATAAAGAAAACGGTATTTTATTATAAAAAAAAGCAAATAATAATATAAAAGGCAATAAAACATAAAAACTTAAATTTTGAAAAAATTGCAGACTGTGGTCGTACAAACCACCAACCTCAGAACAGCGTTCGAATGAGCGGACACGCTTGCTCACAGTGTTCTGTAGCGCGATCTATTTGTGAAAATGACGCTACATTCTGTAGGAAGATTAAACAAGAAGGGGGATGAAGAATGCCACGAAAAAAACAAATTAGTTCCAAAAGTCACTATTAGGGGAATATTTGGCGCTGTATTATAGAAAATAGAAAGTTAACAAATGCAAATTAATACGGAATAAAATTACCTTTTATTATGCACATTTTCTGATTTAGTTCAAGTGCAATATGGCAACACTTTTAAAAAAAAGCTTAAAATCTACATAAACACCGATAAATTCTCGTGATCTGCAATATCACGTACTCTGAGCAGAAGAAGTTCTTTATTCAAATTTCACGTTACATCCATTGGCACAATTAATTTCCGTATTGATTTGCATTTGTCAACACTCTATTTTCTATTACACAGCGATAAAAATTCCTCTAGCGGTGACTTTTGGAACTAATTTGTTTTTTCTTTGTCTCCCATCTTGTTTAATCTTCCTACAAATTGTGGCGTCATTCTGGCAAATAGATCATGCTACAGAACACTGTGAGCACTGTCAGTTTAATTATGGCCATCCGGTATATAAATATATATTTGAAATGAACAGGTTAACTTTCTTTTCCAATTTAGGTGATCTATAAGTATTTCCTGAACTCGAGGCATACCGATCGAAGATATTTCCAACACCGCAGTACTGCATGATTCCTGCTCGCTTCTGTACTTTCTACCTCTCTCTTACTTTATTTTGAGAGTATTGTTTACTGAAGTAACTGTTTCTTGGGAATACATTTAGGTAGGTATTCGATATTTATCAGAGATATAATAAGTTATTTAAAAATAAATGTAAATCCCACCCAAGAAGACAATAATAAATTAAAATCTTGCAGTATAATTAATTTAACTGTTATAAAAATTATCTTAACCCTCTAACGGTTGATACAATTCCGCTAAACCGATGATAATCTAATTAAATTTTCGACTCCAAAAAACGTTCCGAAAATGGATGTAATGTACATTTTCCAGTGCTTTCACCATGGAGTTTTGAGGTAGGAGGGTCAGGTCTATTGTTTAGGAACTGCACCCCTCTTTACTGATATTTATTGAGGGATCACCCCTGAGGCACAATTGCTGATAGCTTTTCCTTTGTAAATCTTTCGAGTATTTCGTTTGCTAACAGTTGTATCTCTAATTTTATCCCTGTCTATCGTAAAAAAAATATAAATAAGTTTCTCAAAGAATATTTTTATTTGTACTTTTAGAATCCATTATTTCTTATGGGATAATATTCCAGACTTGACGAGCTTTATGTATTAAAAATTAACATCTATAATATCTATTTATATATCTATTATAAGGAAGTAAAGACAATAACGAGGTAGGTTTTCCATATTTATTTAGTCGACAAATAAGTAAAAATCATAGAACTCTACACTGAATTAGGTATTTTGGAGAATTTTTTCTAGATGTGTTATTTATTAAGTAAACTATGCATGATAATGTGCTCACCAAAGATATTTTTTCTTAAATGAATCCTAATTATAAGCAATTTGATTCTGGAAATCATTTTCTCTGGTGGACAAAAGTGTAATAAAATCTGTCGAAGAAATACAACCAGGTTTAGTGTTTGAGCACGAAAAGAGGAAAGAAATGTATAATTGAGAATAAAGAGTTTTATACTTACCTTGACATCGCGTGCCTGGGACTAAGAACTTTGAGATCACATGCCTATCACGAAAGAAATCTGCATAATGAAATTAAATCTTACATTTTTCTTAGATATTTGAACGTTACAGGTTGGAATTCGAGAAGAATTTAATCTTATACAATGAACACTTGATGAAACGTCGTATATAAATTGTAGCCTGATAGTTTTTGTAGTTATTCTTTTTAATATCGTGATATCGTTTGATAGATAGTTATAAATATATGCAAGCTAAACGAATAAAATTAATATCCAATAAATATGTGTAAAGTTTGACAGTTTTTTATGTAAAAAATTTTAAAAGAAAGACAATATAAGAGTGTATGTATAAATAAATATAGTTATAATGTAGGTAGAATAATTATAAATTACATGTCCTACAAAGTAGTTAAAAGAAATAAAATTTAAAGATCAGAACTTTAATAAATGTAATTTAATCCATTTTTATTCTATAAAAAGGAAAAGTATTTGTATGGTGTCTTTCATTTAGCACCCTGTTCTGTAATAATAGTGCTGTAAATTGTGTATTTGTAAATGCGCCAGTTGCATAAAAGTTATGCTATTGTGAATTCATGCAATGGGCTCTTTGACGATGCCCAAGTAAGTGTTGAATTTGTAAGTCCTGTCTTCTCATAAGGTCTTAAGTTGAACACCTATATATGCTCCCATCATAAACTGGTCAACATCGCGGCATTATACAGTCTCGTGGCACTGTTACACACGAATACTGATTTCATGTGCCTCCACGTTAAAAATAAAAGGTAATGATGATAGTATGATAGTTCATTGTTTTGTGGTAAAATGAACTATATAGTCTGGGAAATCAAAATGTTTGACTAGTTTTTCCTGTTAGGCGAGATTGACTGCAAACTTTGTGACAAAATGTGTACTCCAAAAAACATCTACAAAATTGTAGACCAAGTACATTCCAGTATGTATTATACTTGCGTGAAAATACATAAATAGGAACTTAGCTCTCTGTCAAGTCAGATTCATAGGCGAGATTATGCAGATCCAGTTGCTAGATAGATTCCATTGCCCTAACGCGGAAATTATATCCCTTTTAGCTTACAATATTTAGCTGATTTTTGTATGTATTTGTTATTTGGAATCCTTATATTCCAGGATTCTTGGAAATGCATTACGAAAGTAAGAAGAATTTTTGAATAAAGGTTAGTATTCTGATTACAACTTGTGATTGCTGTAAACTGAAATCCATAGCACACAACATCATTTTAATTAGTTTCATCCTAATCTGTTGCCAAATTCAATTAAATAAATACGGTTTCTCTGCTATTAAATGCTCTGCAATAGTGTACAGATATATATAAAACTATTTAACTCAACATACTTAATTTATTTCTCATGCATATTAGTCCATAATTTTATCCCTGAAAATAAATTAATTAAGAGGACACAAATGTAGGTTTTGCAAGACCCTAGTGTGCCGCAAGTGGTTTTTTAAAAAAATCGTAAGCAAATAGAACATGGTTTGTAGTTATATTAAATCCCCATTCTATATGTAATTATCTTAACTTATAAGAAAATATGTTGTGTATACCTACCACAATGCCATTTTCAATCCTTTCTGGAGCCTAAATGCCTAGACCAGTCGCCCGTTTACCAGTGTTGTACATGCAGGATACATTTGCAGGACTATACTCCTCCCACTGAGGTAAGTGTATTAAATGTGAAATTTAAAAGAAAATTAATCCCAGAATGATCAAAAATTAAAGAGTGCTGAATCTATATCTATTAATAAAAGTAATCGTTTGAATGCACTCTTGTGCACCAGAAGAAGTTAAGGGGTTGATAAGTACGGATTTACAGTATCAAATAATGAATACCGAGCTAGTAATAATTTTGAAGTACATATAGCACAAGAAAAGAAGAGAGGATGTTGGCAACCTTCGAAAGAAAGATCCTGCGAAGCATCTTTGGTGCTGTCTTTGAAAATAACAACTGGAGAAAAAGATATAATTTTGAATTATATAAGATCTTTAACAGTAATGATGTTATCAAATCTATAAAGCTGAATAGAATGAGATGAGCAGGGCATGTAATGAGAATGAGCCCAGAACGAACAACTTTGAGGGTTTTTAATGCACTCCCTTCCAATAAATGACCAAAAGGAAGGCCTAAGTAACGGTGGAAAGACTGTGTGGATGAAGATTTTGCCATCTTAAAGGTAAAGAACTGGAGATCAATTGCTGGGAGAAGGGCAGATTGAGAAAAGCTTCTAAGGAAGGCCCAGGCCAACAAAGGGCTGTCGTGCCAATGCTGATGATGATGACATATAGCACATATATACTCAATAGAAACGTAGATATTCTTGCGATGTAGAATATAGAAAAGCAAAGTGACTAATGCATAAGAAGCATACATTTTTGTAGATTGCTATATATTCATTTTTAATTACTTCAATATGATTACCATACTAGTACCTAAATATGATCCATTAGTAAAAGCAAATTCAAAACCTAATCATAATCTTTTGCTTTCGTGCTTACATCCGAATGTTACAGATTTCATTTTTGATTCATTTTCATACGTTCTTCACTTCCTCATAAACTGCATAAAAATTAAGAACGCTACATTAAAACACGCTTTCCCATTCTTTCCAGTAATTATAGAAATAATTTAGCACCGTTGCCGTTTGTTTTACAAATTTTTTTTAACCTCGGTCTGTAATTAACTCCCTTGATTTAAATTCCGAAATGCGAGGAATATCTGCGAAATGCTAATATTTAAATTGAAACCGATACCAGGGAATGCGGATTCTTTTCTTAATCTCTTTTTAACCCACATTTCGTAATAAATTCTGCATCGTTATAATTAACATACACCGTTTTTACTTTTGCGTTAGTTAGAAATTATAGACCCTACTTAACAAAACAAGGCTTTTTACTCTAACAGGATTTAGAGAAAAAAAATTATACTTGGAAATAAACTTTCTAATGAATAACATTGTAAAATATCCCTTTTTTAGATAAGAAATTATGAGTTCTTTCTATCTACGCCATAAATTCAGAGAAAGCGACGTAACAAAATAATTTTGTAAATTATTAGCTTAAAGCTATGAAACTTGACACGAGTATAAGATGAAATATAGCTAACTGTATCACAATAAAAATTTAAATCAAGTATTATTTCATTTATTTCTGGTATTTTGGTTTAAAATGTTCCTCCTAATTGTGCTTTTTGATTACTTTAAAATATAGTCTTAACTTGCTTGCGTATTATTTTGGTAATTGATTAAATAGTAAATTTAAAAGAAATGTTTTATGTCTGTAAATTTAATCTTTCTTTAAAAAAAATGCTGACTTTTATGAATTTAAATTGAGTATAATAATTTAAATGAAATTGAAAATTAAAATGGATATATAAATTTGTTTTGATGAAAATAGGAGCATTTGGTAAATTTTTTGTAAAAATCTGAAAAATTAGGTCAGTAGGATCATTTTAAAAAATTAAGAAAAATACAAAAATAAATTGAAAATAAAATATATACCTATATATGCATGTATACAATTTTTTAAAAACATTTTATCCAGGTTAGTATAATCATACTTTAATTCATATGTTTAAAAATTCTCTCATCTCAAAGTTAATAGTTGACACAAATATTTTGCTAAAGCTCATCGTATGTTCAAATCTCAAGGTATATCCATTAAAAGAATCTATGTATTCATTCTATGTATGTATGTAACACGGCGAAAATTAATCAGACGGTCACAAAATAATTATTGTAGCCTCTATTATACTGGTGTGTAAAACTTAAGCAACACATGGGTGTTTTGCCATAACTCCAATAGAAATATTATATTGAATTTTATATTGAAATATATAGACTAATATATAAATAAACAAATATATATATATATATATATATATATATATATATATATATATAAATACAAATATATATATATATATATATATATATATACATATATATAATATCACTTGCGCAAGGATAAACAAAAAGTTAATTTTAAATCTAAATTGATTTTTTAATCCACCTTCCCGTTCTGTGGTTCCACATCGACTGATGTAAAAACTAATTTTTATTTCTCTAAATTTTTTTCAGAATCTATGTAGTAGACAAGAACGTCAGGCTTCGTTTCCTTGTATATACCGTTATTTTTGTACCCACAGACAAACCATGTTGTTACACTAACCCGTACTAGTACGTGACCCGCTCAACTATCAATCGTCAGAAAATGTACTAGTACGTGTTCAGCATACAATGTGTTAATACAATTGAAATATTTCAGAATTCACAGACTTTGTCAGACTTAAAGCTGCTTTCTAGTATGGAAAATCATTTCCTATGATAACAGCAAGACATGCCAGAAAATGAAAAAAAAATAATCGCAATTGATAAACGCACTAAAATCAATCACTGAAATTTTTCTTACGACTATAATTTGATTTACTAAATTAACTAAGTCATAAATTATGAAATTATTAAGCTTAGTAGATAATAACTAAGACTATACTTGTTAATAACTACATCGTTAGAGGAATTTATAAAATAATGTAATCAAATTCATTCATAATCAGACACATGCAAATATATCAACCAATACAGTGAAAATATTTCATAATTTTTCACACTTAGGATGCTTTTCAGAGCAAAAGAAATACTTCTTTCATCAAGACGTCTTGAAGAGTAAAACAGAATCACGATTGCCAAACGCATTGAAATCAAACATTGAAACTTTTCAGGGGACCTTAATATTATGTACTAAATTTACATTGAAATTTTTCTAATGACCATAATTTGAATTACTAAATGAACTAAGTGTTTAATTATATATTTTGAATTTTACTATATTAGATTTTAACTAAGATACTAGATAATAACTACATAGTTAGAATAATTCACAAAATAAAATAACCAAATACATCCATAACCAGGCACATGCAAATATATCGACCAATCGTGAAATTGATGCGTCTAATTAGAGCTGTTTACACATTTTAATGAGAAGGGGAAAACTTGGCGAGAAATACGAATTGAATGTAAATTTTCCCGCTAGTAGGAGAATCTCTTTAATACAGTTGAAATATTTTGGAATTCGACAGACTTAAAGCTGCTTTTCAGCACGGAAAATCCTTTCGCTTGATCACAAGTTCGAAATGGGTTCAAGTGAGATCATTTCGCTTGTTCGGATAATTTCCAGTCAAATCGATCAAAAGGAATACATAGAATTTTCCTGGCTTTCCCTTAAATCAGTGGTTCATAAACTAGGATGCGTGCAACTCTGTGCGAAATGCATGAGAAGTTTCTAAATTCTGGATGGAAACTATTACAAGACAGAATGGGAGAAACGAACGTACAATTCTAGTGATAAATAAATAGGGTTGTCTAAGTCTGATAAAATTAGTATTTCAGACAAGATTTACACCCACGTGGGTAAAATGGAATCTACATTATCTGCCTATAAAAACTAAAATGAGAAATATCTTAAAATAAATGATGACTCATACTTAATTCATGCATAATAAGTTTTCCATCAAAAATACTATTATAAATAAATAACATTAATACTAATTTTAGTATATAGTGTATATATATGAGTGATGACGATTTCTCTAGAACTTCTATTCTAACATATTTTAAGTTGGCTTGCCTATTTTTTATTATACATGTGGAACTGAGGAAAAATCTGGACCTTATTTGTTTTTTCTCAGGTTCAGACTCGATAAAGCCTATAGTAATCATTATCCAGCATTACATAAATAGGGTGTCCCTTCAAAACCGAATAAAATCTTCACAGCCAGATTCGTTATTTGGAATACATTAAAAATGTCCAGAGAACTGTATACCTACGACTTCTAGTTTTCGAAAAAAAATGCATAAGAAAAAATATGACGTCATATCCGGTTTACGAAAAAACACTTTTATTAGAAACACGAACATCGGTATTTTCATAATTTTAAATGGGAAGTGTACAAATGTACTTTCCCATGATGGTCAGAACGTGCACACACAGTTGTAGACTAAATTTCGAAAAAGAATTTAGAAGCAGCTGTTGACTTCGAATTTTAATGGGGATCCCTGCGGAGGAGTTATAGCTGATGGAGTGGCACAAGTGTAACGGTCAAGCCCAGGCAGGGATGCAGCCGTGAGATATGGGGGCAGGGGCTAGGCAATAATGTCAATTTTCACCAAAGGGGCCATTTTAATGAGCCCACCTGCACACCCGAAAGGGGTGCAGATGTGAGAAAATTTCACCAACAATTGGAAAAGAGATAAAATGGGGCGTTGAACCGAGGTGTAAAGTTGTGAAAATAGTGGGAAAAGGAGTGAAGGTAGGAAGTGCGGAGAGAAAGGGTGCATCCAGATCCCGTGAAAAAGCCAGAGAGCCCGGGTCAGTAATATTTTCCCGATCCCGCATCTGACAAATGTTCGACAGCTACGCCAGCACCGACGTCTATCAAAGTAAGGACCTTTAAGCCAGGACCGATGTTCAGCCTGCCTATCGCCCAACCCTGCTTTCCTGTAATTACTGAAAGTAAACTAAAAACTCCTCGGCGCAACAGCCCCTCGGGGGCCAGGGCCTACGGTGCCAATCTCCGTTTCCTAGACCAAGGGCCCTGGGGTAAGAAGCATATGTTCCGGTTAGATAGTCAGCCTTACGTGAACCCCCAGTGTTTAGTTCCCAAGCATGCTTGGTCCTCAATTTCTCTACCCACTGAAGGGATGAAAGGCTGAGTCAACCTTGCTCTGATCGAAACTCGGCTGATCGAAACTGAGCTTCAATTATTGAAAGTAAACCTACTTAATATTCCTGATTATTACCTGGTTCTCATAACATTTTGATATGGAATACCATTTCAAGAATATTGATGACTATAAAAACCAAATAATTGCAGGTCATGTCATACACTAATCAAGTCATGTATTAATCGGTAAATAATGTACATAATAAATGTTTTAGTTTAAATATAAGACATTTACCTTTAATTCCATAGTGTATATTTTACTGTGTTTCATCTTTGAGAACGAACACTGGTGTATGTGTTGTAAGTACATTTCAACAGGAAGAATTTCGAAATGTCCTCGTCTTGGAATGGTCTATTCACGTTCCCGCCTCGTAGTGTCTACTAAAGTACACGCATCTTGAAGACGAACAAGAGTTTTTTCTGAAGTGTCTTAAAAAGCCAATTTTTTCAGAGGGTGACACAGAAAATCCAAAGAGATCAGATATGATAATCGTGGTGGTACTAAAACATGATCCCCATGCGAGTAACGAAGATCATGTTTCGAATGAAGGTTTTTTTTTTCACAGACCAGATATAACATATTCTTTCGCATTTTATCTTGAAAGCTGTGGGTCATAGAGGTACAGTTCTTTCAGCATTTTTATGTATTCCAAACAATTAATCTAGTTATTAAGAGTTTACCGGCCTTGTTGGGATACCCTGTATATCAACATACAACAGAAATCAATCGACACAAAACCCTTTTTTAAAACTCCGTTTTATTATGCTTCAAAATCTAGACTGTCTGACAGCTTGCCTATTCAACACTTCACTAGCCGGCAATCTAATAGAAACTGGAATTTTTTGTCCTCCAGCGAGAGAAGGGATTGTCAAAGAAACGCATCGACATCAGCATATTTCTGATCTTTATGCGGCCAGAGGGTTACTAAAATGGCTTTGTCAGGGATCAAGGTTCGACAGATTCATACGAATCTCGTGAAGCAAAGGAGTAGAATTGCTAGTTAAGAATTTTATTTATGGGAAAAACATTAAACATTAATGTTTTATATTTTACATTTTTACATTTACATTTACATTACTTAATGTTTTACATTTAATGTTTTATTGGTTACAGATTCATGCGAATCATGAAACAAAGGATTATTTTAATTAAGAATTTTATTAATGGAAAAAAATTAAATATTTAATGTTTCATTATGTTTAATTTAATGTTTTACATTTACATTACATACATTTTATTTCTTACATTAATTACTTAATGTTTTATATTTAATGTTTTTTATTGGTTTGACAGATTCATGTGAATCTCGTGAAACAAAGGAGTAGAATTACTAATTAAGAATTTTATTCCTGGGAAAAAAAACATTAAATATTTAATATTTTACATTATGTTTTATACAATGTTTTACATACATTACATTACAATACATTTTACATCTTACATACATTACTTAATGTATATTTAATGTTTTGTATTGGTTTGACAGATTCATGTGAATCTCGTGAAACAAAGGAGTAGAATTACTAATTAAGAATTTTATTCCTGGGAAAAAAAACATTAAATATTTAATATTTTACATTATGTTTTATACTTAATGTTTTACAACAACATACAATTTTTACATTCTTACATTTAATACTTAATGTTTTATATTTAATGTTTTTTATTGGTTTGACAGATTCATGTGAATCTCGTGAAACAAAGGAGTAGAATTACTAATTAAGAATTTTATTATGGAAAAACATTAAATATTTAACGTTTTACATTATGTTTTATACTTAATGTTTTACATTTTCATTACATTACATTTTACATTCTTACTTTACATTACTTAATGTTTTACATTTAATGTTTTTTATTGGTCCGACAGATTTATGCGAATCTCGTGAAACAAGGAGTAGAATTTTTTAATTGAATTTTATTAATGGAAAAAACATTAAATATTTAATGTTTTACATTATGTTTTATACTTAATGTTTTACATTTACATTACATTACATACATTTTACATCACATTTACATTACTTAATGTTTTACATTTAATGTTTTTTATTGGTCCGACAGATTTATGCGAATCTCGTGAAACATAGGAGTAGAATTTTTATTAAGAATTTTATTAATGAAAAAAAACATTAATATTAATGTTTTACATTATGTTTTACATTATGTTTTAAATTTAATGTTTTACATTTACATTACATTACATTTTATATTCTTACATTTACATTACTTAATGTTTTACATTTAATGTTTTTTATTGGTCCGACAGATTTATGCGAATCTCGTGAAACAAAGGAGTAGAATTTTTAATTAAGAATTTTATTAATGGAAAAAACATTAAATATTTAATGTTTTACATTTACATTACTTAATGTTTTACATTTAATATTTTTTATTGGTTTGACAGATTCATGTGAATCTCGTGAAACAAAGGAGTAGAATTACTAATTAAGAATTTTATTCCTGGGAAAAAAAACATTAAATATTTAATATTTTACATTTTACATTTTTACATTTACATTTACATTACTTAATGTTTTACATTTAATATTTTTTATTGGTTCGATAGATTTATGCGTGAACAAAGGAGTAGAATTTTTAATTAAGAATTTTATTAATGGAAAAAAACATTAAATATTTAATGTTTTACATTATGTTTTAAATTTAATGTTTTACATTTACATTACATTACATTTTATATTCTTATATTTACATTACTTAATGTTTTACATTTAATGTTTTTTATTGGTTCGACAGATTTATGCGAATCTCGTAAAACAAAGGAGTAGAATTTTTAATTAAGAATTTTATTAATGGAAAAAAAACATTAAATACTTATTGTTTTACATTATGTTTTACATTTACATTACATTACATTTTACATTCTTACATTTACATTACTTAATGGAAAAAAACATTAAATATTAATGTTCATATAACATTAAATATTTCATAAACATTTCATATGAACATTTTTATAAAATAACTTTAATTTTATGAATGAAATTATTTTTAGTAAAATAACTTAATATATAGAACAAAATTATATAAAAATTTCGGTTGAATATCATTAACAGCAGCTTTCCTGTGCTTGTATGTACGTGTACAATTAATATATTGTTTAGTTTTATAAATAGAAGTGTGAATTTACTTACTTTTCAATAAATAAATAATTTTGAAATAAATGTAAGTTTCTAAATATAAAATAGAAACATATTTTTGAACGAAATTTTGAACTAAAACATGTTTTCAGATGCAAATACAGGGTTAGCAAGAAGTAAGTTCCTTACATCAGAGGACTCTAAAATACGTTCTATTGATCCAAATGAGGTACAATTGGAACTACAGATAGTTCAAATGGTGCGCTAGACATTTATTGCATAAAACTTTTTAGTACAAAATTTTGAATATAGATGGCGCTGTAATATATATATATATATATATATGTGTGTGTGTGTGTGTGTGTGTGTGTAAGGAAAACTCTCAGGGGTTTTCAAATCTTAAATCAAGGGCTTAAAATTCCCGGGTCATTTTGCATTCCCCTTTTTAACCCAAAAACCTAAATTGACCACTGGGGCTACAGTTTACGCCCTCAGCGAAGGGGCCTGATCAATTATAATTCTACATGGCCCTAGCGGATAATTTAGGAAATTCCCAAATAAAAAGGAGATACACGCTGTCGGAGACAGATTTTTTTCTAGAGATATTTTCCCACAGATGTTGACCCAGGTGTGAAGTAAAATATTCAGATAAAATTGCGAAAATGCATGTTATTGGGGTTTCAAAGGCAAGACCGCTACTGACAATTTGGGAAGTTTATTTTTATTGGGTGATTTTGTGTGGAAGGTTTTTATAACGATCGGCCCGACTGCAATGACCCATCTAGAAGTCCGTCTCATTGCATATATATTTATAAGCACATTTAATATGTTTTGTGATAATTAAAGATGCCCAGTGTTAATGTTAACAAAATTTACTTCTACCAAACATCAACATTTACACACAAAACAAACATAATAGGACGGAAGTTCTTCAGTACACGACCATACAGGTCAACAACAAGCCTCGAACACAGTTATTTTTTGTTATATCCTATAAAGAGCGCTGTAAACGAAGCACAGTCTAGGTTTATTTGTTACAGTTTTATAAATGCTACATAACATTAAAAAGTAGCATTAAAATTACTCAATATGTCCTCCATCATGTTCAACAATATGCTATAATCGCATAACCATATTTTGTACAGATGACCGAAATGAGTCTGCAGGGATGTCAAGGACGTGATGCCGAATTCAGTCCTTCACATCTGGCACAGATGCTGGGATTTGATGGCAAATATTGTCCTTCAGGAAACCCCACAACCAAAAGTCACAAGGGCTGATGTTGACGCGTTCTTCCTTTCCAGTGTCTACTTCGGTGTTGTTTGACAGTATTTGATTTGCTTTTCCGGTTGGAGGTAGCAAAGGCATCTCCTGCCCTTGAGGGGAGAGGGCAGTTGGAATGTGTAACTTTTGGCCAGTTTTTTTTTCTAGCTTCGGAATGTGTGTGATGAATGAAGGAGAAGTAGCCATTTTTTTTGTCGTTCCTTGTTGCAAACCGCTCGCAAACAAAACTTATGATCCGTCTTTAATTTAACATTCCGACGGCCACGGTTTCAATATACCTAGAACGGCCGCAAACGACTACTTTCAGACCCGTTTTTCAAAAAAAAATTAATGTGTTTTAAACTAAAATAACATTAAAACACCTTTTCAGGAAATAAGTTTAATGACAAATTACAAAAGAAACATTTTAAAAATGATTATCAAGAAAATAAATCATTTTACATTCTTTTATTCTTCATAGGCAATCTTGACGATATTGCCTGATGCATTTCAATTTTGATTCAATGTACTTAGCAAAAGAACATTTTTGTACTTTTTGCAGTTTTACGGGACATTTTTAAATGAAATAATAATAACTATTGTTAGCCTAATATCCTTTACATAATTCTGAAACACAACTAATAGATTCAAGTATCACTTCACTAATAAAACTGTCACTTTTGGAGCCATATTTCTGGGTATTTTTCCCGGCGGAGCATGCGCAGATGCAATTCAGACAGATGTTCTTCAAAGAAACCGCACTAAACCAGTTGTCCAGCACCCTCCTCCCCCATACTTGCCTTCATTGTCAAAAAACAACTTTACTAAATAAAATTATACTTTTCTGACAGCGGTCACTTTGACAGTTTCTGCCCGTTCTAGGCATACAACGCTTCTTTAGAAAAACTAATGAACATATTTGAATTAAATTTCTTTTGTATATTACCTGTGAATATTTAGGAAAAGTCAAAAATTATAGCAACAATGGATGAAAACTGTTGGGCTGTAATATTTTGTAATAGCCCATGAGTGGATTGTGAAGTGAAGTCATAGTCCATTAACTATTTTAAAACAACATATTGTCATGTATGGCAAAAGATAATACATTAGTTCTAAAGTAAACAACATATTTATTTAACTAAAACATAAGTAGGTGCAAAAGTAAAATGATAAACGTAAACAATAAATAAATAAGGAAGAATTTCACAGATGACGCTCTTTGCACAACATAATAAAACCTAAAGAATTATTAACAGTACCTTATACATGCACATAGGTATTTAGTTCAACAAATTCATATTTAACTATCGATGAGGAGGAGGTAATAATTTCATCAGAACTTCCTGCAAGCCAGGGGAGATTCGAAATGAAAAACCAAAAGGCCAGTTCGAGATTTAGCCTTCGCCCGTTTTTAATACTACATCCAATAGTTCAGCAGCCAGACAGTCCAACAGTTGTCAACTTCCCGTCATAGGCTCCGAAGTGCTGATAAATTTGAATTTGCATATCTAACAAAAACAAACGAGAGACATGCGATATTAAAATGCATTTGCGGTCAAAAGGGCAGTCTTGTCCTAGTGTTAAATGTGGTCATTTCTGTTAATTGTTGTGTTGTGTCACTCCAGCTGATATCTGCCGGATGATCATCTTGCTTAAAGCACATGGAGACATGGGACCTCTTCGTACGCACTTCATACGACGGAATTCTTTTAGGGCATCAACGGAGTTCTGGTTCAGGCAAAAAAGTGTTCTGGTGAAAAGTTTTATCAGTACCGCTTCTTCTTGCAACGAAGGCATGATGTGCAGACATGAAACTAATGTTCGACTTAACCTAAGGAAACTAAATAAATAGTATGTGTTACAGCGCTAACTATAGGCGGATTTTTGCACTAAAAATTTTTATACAATAAATGTCTAGCTCATCATTTGAACTATCTTTAGTTCCAATTGTATCTCATTTGGACCAATAGAACCTATTCTAGAGTCCTCAGAAGTGGGAACTTATTTCTTGTATATCTAAAAAAAAGTACCACAGTTCTGTTACTCTCTATAGATATTCGTAATTCTAACTATGTACAGTATTAACAGGAAAAGGTATCTGACTCTATCGGAATAAATAATTAAACAGTTTAAGATTACCAAAAAGTCATTTCCATAAATATAAATATTTGTTAATGCCGTTCTGAGTAAAAGACAAGTATTTTAAATTAAAAACAATTTTATTGCATCTGTACTTCAAATACACTAACAAGATTATATGATTTTGTGCTCAAATAAAATTATATTCCGTTTCACAAAATAGATACTACAATTCTAATCCGGCTTTGCAACTTAACAGCAAAAAGGAAATAATTCTGGGTATTTCCATTTTATGGAACCTAATTAAAAATGTGAATTTTAAGTAAATAGAATCTGCACAGCTAAATCTGCTTTACTTTCTCTTCGCAAGATTAAGTTCTATTCAATTCAGTCAAAATACACTGATTATGAATTGAGTTTATTCTAAACTTCTACTAACGACAAAAAGAAGAAGAAGAATTCAAAAGATCTTGTATACAAAAGATATTGTTATAAATCTAGACGTCATTTGAGACAAACATTTACCTTTGAGATGACAGTGTTGGGCAAGTTCAGAGAAGTTTGAATCAAATTTCTATATTCCTATCTCATTAAATTGGGAAATATATACTGGTGATCAAAATAAGAGAATTTTCAGAATAGGTCGATTATATATGGGACTATTGAACAGATTTTAATGAAATTTGGTTTAAACACAATTTGATGTACTGCAAAAAATAACTATTCGAAATTATAGTACACATTCATAATGGTGTTCTAAACTCATCGGGCTGCACGATGGTCGAATAATTGTTAGAGTGCTGATCATCAGTGCCGGAGTTTGTGGGTTCGAGTCCAATATTGGCATGAATATTCGTAGCCGTTCGGGGTCAGCTGTAAACAGTAGATTCCGGTCTCATTAGTCCTCGTGTTGCAAAAGTAGACTGTAGCTCTCCAAACCAATCCAATCAAAATTCATCGGAGTCGGAAGGTGTGAAACAGTGGTTACAGAATCGAACAAAAAAATGTATTAATCGGAAGTATGATCCTTGCTTAAAGATAAACAGCTCCCACACCGTGATTTCACACGGAAACTAAATCAGTTTATCTATTCTTATTATAATTGATCCCACTTGTTTGTCACCGGTGTTTTCAAGTCTTAAATTGATCTCGGAGGAGAATAACGAGTTGCAGTTGCCATCCTGAGAGCGTCCCAAACATGCGCTACAATTAAATAAATTTTTAACTAAGCTAATTCATATGATAGTGTTTAAAATGCGTCTTAACATAAGATTTTATGCTTTTTAAATACATTTACATGATAATTCATTTTTATTTTAAAACTTTTACATATTTCTTATTCAAGTTCTTTTTTTCAAATAAGTGCCATTTTTCCAAATCTACACTCTCTGTAGTAGAAGAGATATCATTGGCAAATTTAAACACATTCAAATCAAGTTCTTAGATCCTGTGTCACCAAATTCGATTATACCTAATCAGTGATTATTTAGAATACAAATCTAGCAAATCTCTGATCAGCTTTAAAAGACTTTGGTGAGGTCGAGTCTTGAATTCTTTTTTCTTTATAGGTACCTTTATTCATTTTAAATAACCTCATAAAAATGCATTTACTTTTGCTTCTGCCAAATGCAAAAATAAATTGCCGAATATAATTTTTTCTTAAAGTTTATGAAGAAAATTAACCCAGGAGGACGCGCCGAGCCTTTGAGGGCCGATCGTTATAAAAACCTTCCACACAAAATCACCCAATAAAAATAAACTTCCCAAATTGTCAGTAGCGGTCTTGCCTTTGAAACCCCAATAACATGCATTTTCGCAATTTTATCTGAATATTTTACTTTGAAAGAGATACTTTTAATTTATTAGTTTCCAGAGACACAGTGAACGCGCATAATTTTTTTCATTTTTATTTACTGTTTGTGAACAATAGAGATGCTGTAAAAATCACATCGTTAATGATTAAAATAGTGAAATATGAAGATGTAATTTAAATTTTTTAACTTGTATCTTATGTTTATGCTTTCGGAATGGTAATAAAAAAAGATCTACAGTCTAAAATACTTTTAAAAATGAATGTTTAAAATAATCCAAAAATTAAATTAACACGTTGACGGACACTTACGTCTATAGCGGTTAAAGCAAAATTCACTACGTAGCATGACGGCAATAGCCATCCAAAACGAAACGATCGTTTTTAGAAGCTAGGGCTATAGCTGTACAAATGTGCATTTACCGGCGTACAAGTAGAAGCCTAGTGTCATGTTTTGGCAACAATTTTTTAGGTTGAATCGTTTTCCACCTGTTACATGACTTGCTTCAGTATGCACGTGGTTGTGAAGAAAGTAGTGTGATCGTGTTTTTTAAATACTTTGTTTCACACAAAAAATAGCTTATGAGTCATTAAACCTGTCATTTACGCTTTTAATTTTTTTTCTGTTATAGCCGCCATTGTCCCATTACTCATTGTACACCATGACGGTTATAGCTGCAACCTACTTAAAGGTGCTGAATTAATCAAGATTAAGTTTTTTTTAAGCAGAAAGAGTAAAACTATACTTCTAATATTCTAAAAATTACAATAAAATATAGTGTTAATTTTCGAACTTCACGTGTTCCTACTGTCCGTTAATGTGTTAAACTTTTAATAAAGTAATGTTTCATCCAAAAAAGCAGATGTGTAAATAAGTTCAGAACGACGCATTTTCAATAAATAATCTGTAACTTTTAAGATAATATTCCTCCTCGAAATGTTAGCGATTTGTTTTTATTCAAATATATAACTAATAATGCTGTATATTTCCAAGCACCTTAAGAACAAAATAAATTTCGAAAGTCCACTTTCTCCTGAAGTTAATAAATAGCGAAATGAATAATATATCACAAAAAAAATTCAACATCAATAAAGCAAGTTAAAATTGCACTTCAACATATCTCTAGAGCATTCATTTTTTCATACGCACACTCTTCAATTACCGTTGCTTTATCAATTGCATATCTCGGATTCAATTGTTTTTTTTTTCTCTTTGCAAATCGACCGCTGAGATTTTTGCAGGGATAAACACTTAAGTCTGCTTCATTAATAAATTTCCCAGCTAAAAAAACTGTCATCTCTTTCCTTTCCTTAATCGATGTATTGAAGTAGATAGCAATCAAGGAGAAAAGTAAAAGTTTTTAGTTATATATTAACCACAATTTTGTAAAAGCATTGCATTACCGTATTTTTTTTACTTTCGCTGTTTATCTCATTAAAGACTGTTGCTCAGTTTCCGACATCGAAATTTATATGGCAATTAATCTTTAAATTGTTTCAAAAATATATGTCCATATAAATATTAAAATTTTATATTAAGTGTACAAAATATTTTTTTAATTTCATAAAATTTTATTTTTATGAATTATTACTATTTATACACTAAACATACCATATAACGGTTCAAATGACCCATAAGGTTTATATAAAAAATGCGATGGGAAAATAATTAAAAATTATTATTCTTTGTGTTTGCAATACATAAAAATTGACAATATACAATTTTGTTTAATTATAATAATGTTTATTTGTCTATTTCCTTCCGATTTTCATATTTCATACGTTTATAATCAGAAAAAATAAAGTCCGGTCATTTTACCGGCTATGGTAGAAATAGGTATGTATTAAGTGTTGGTATGTTTAGTGTTAATTTCCAGGACTCATGGAATAACTCAGAAGAAAAAAAGGTTAAACACACAGTTCTTTGATATGATTCTAAGTAATCCCCATCAGCCGTAATGCAGGTCTGTGCTTGGCTGTACAAATTTCGGAAAGAAGTTTTAAAGCCCTCTTTTAGAATGATCTTTAATATTAACGTTACAGTTTACAGTTGCTTCCGGCGTGCGTACAGACTGGAGCCGACCTGTGTGTGAATCATATTCGACTCTTTCGCGCCAGTCCCGAAAGCATTTAAACCATTCAAAAGTTCTTGAGCGTTATAATGCTTCCTCGCCGTAAACTTGTTTTAACATTTCATAGGTTTCCGCAGCTGTCTTGCCCAATTTGAAGCAAAATTTAATGTTAATTCTTTGCTCCATTTTCACTTCGACAACAGGAATTAAAGAGCTACGTTTTAATGCGCCTTTCCACGAGAATCACTTACTTCAGAAAATCGCCGATTGCACTGCACATGCTCAAGAATACGCTCTTCAATGTGCAATCATTAGAGCCATCTTCCGGCTTTTCGTTCTCCTACAGTTATGTTAGCCCTGGAAATTAATAAAGCAATTTGTCGCCACTTCACGAACTACTATAATGCCCTTCCCATTCATTTGCATGTCTACAACAGCCAATAGACAAACAATACCCTGCCGTTTAAAACTAAAACCAGAATTGTCATAAGTTGAGATGTGCCATACTGCGTGAAGTCGCTTTATAGCCGGTCCGGTAGTATTTAAACATTACAAAAGTATAATTACTTTACAAACAAAGTATAATTACTTTGATTATGTTAACAGGAACAATAAACTATTACATAAATAAGAATCTAATAAAAATATGTAAAACCTGATCATTTTAAGGACAAAAAATAATTACATTTATAGGTACAGTACTTCTCACAAAAGCATAGAAAATACATTAGAAATATAAAAAAAAAAGTAATAAAAGAATTCTTAGAGCTTAATAATTTTATATAATCTATTACATTACAGTAAGGTTAACGTTTTATTACCATTCTGAAAATGTTTGCCGCAAATTCTCGAAGAACTTGGAGTCCAGTCTTGCCTTTTCAAAGCTTTTATCCAAAGCATTCGTAATGTAGGATCTTTAGGAAAGCAATAAAATCTAATATTTTCCCCTGTTTTGAAACGCTTAGTACAGCCATACGTACAAAAGCTTATACTATTTTCAGATAATTGACAAAATTAAAATCCCAATAACAAGCACAATCCGTATTAAATTCAAATGTTCTGCCAACGAGGAAGTTGAGCTGCAGCTTTTGCTGCACCTGACATCATGCGCACATTTTCTATTATCCACTAAACAAACCCACATACTAACATTAAAATATTCGGCCACTAGATGAAGATTATTGTATGTCGGGCTTGCGAAATTCAAAACAACTGGATGAGTTTTAGAGTAGGTGGCAACCGAATGCGTAGTGCAATGGAAAGGAGTCAGTTGCGCTAAAGTATGTCTTTTTTGCCTCATTTTGTTGATGAATATTTTATGTTGAACTAACAACTTTGATACTGTTACACCTCTAAATAAGGTTTGTCGAATTTGATTAGATTTTGAACAGCAAGTCGTGAAGTATTGAGAAAAAAAAGCGCCAAAAAATCGTTTTATTATGCCTCCAGTTCATTTTCATTGGTCAGTTGGAGTCAACAAATGACTTTTCTGAATCTTGACATCATTATGCCTCGATATTCGATATTCCGTCTGAAAATATATATATATATATATATATATATATATATATATATATATATATATATGTGTTGTGTGTGTGTGTGTGTGTGTGTGTGTGTGTGTGTGTGTGTGTGTTTGTGTGTAATTATATATATATATATATATATATATATATATATATATATATATACAGAGAGAGAGGGGGAACAGATGCGATATCTACACCGCTTTGGGCCGCCATGTCTTTTTCTTGGCTATCTTGGCAAAAACTCTATTTTCTGAAAGTTCCCAAACTAAAATCAGGAATCCCGTTATGAAAAAGAAATGGCTAAACAGGTATTTTTCCAAAGAGCCTAATGGTAAAGTCAGAAATCACGTGCACTAATGGGGCTGAAAGAACGACCCAGGGTTGCCACTACAAAGCTCCAATTTCAGGGTAGACAAAGCTAACCAGTAATCGCTCGAAATATCGCCAAAAGCCGTGGTGTAAATATCGCATCTGTACCAGAGATAGAATATAGGTAGAGATATATAGAAATTGTGCCGTCCAGCAGCCATGATGCTGAATCAGCTGCAGCAATTGCTTAATAGTTTTGTAAAGTGTTTATTTTGTTACCGTTGAGCATAGAGCCATCTGAAAAAAAATTAAGAGTGTTCGCTGTAAGTAAATTTTTAATTCCTTTAATCATAAATCTTATTGGGTTTTCATTTTCCCAACGCTGATCCAATCCACATACATTTAATTCTGATTGTTTTTATGTATTATGTATCTCCCTTGTTCATATTATTCTTATCTATTGTACTGTGTTAAAATCTTCAATGTTAGTAGTCATTAATTCTCTATTGTTAGTAATATATTTGCTTTGTAATGTCAAATTCTAATCTACAATAAACTTATCAAATCCCTTTCCTTTGGTCATTCCTCAATTACAAAGTCTTTATTTTAGATCATACATTCCACTAATTCTTAACATTTCACAGAAACTATAAAGGATGTTTCAGGAATACAGTTACGCTCGAATGAGGAAGACTTCACATGCTTACCAAAATTACCGACTCCGTAGATGTACCTGTACTACCTTTTTGCTTGTAAATCAGTTTTCCTCAAAGATCCATCCCTCCATCCACTGTCATACAAGGCTAACTGATAACGTTGGAAGATACCTACTGCTTAAATCTGATCACTAACGGCTATGGGCATTTATGCCAATACCGGAATTAAAAACCCGCCAACTCCGGTAAAAAGAGACAGCACCCTACTGACTAGACCATTCTATGTATTGATGTACAAATATAAACATCTCTATGCACTCAGAAATGGTAAAAATTTCAAGGCATCATATGGATAGCTCATTACCCTGTTTTGTTTTTGTATCAACATGACGCAAAATGTATAGTTACTTTTTCGTACTGCAACTTAAAATTATTCTTACTAAAATATTCTGTAATCGTCGTACTTCGAAATTTCACAACTTTTTCGCAAACCTTGCGAAATATCAAAATGCTGCATATTCTTTTTTGAAATTTTGAATGTGATAAAATGCAGCAAAATACCAGACTCAAGTTTTACCGAGAAAAAATATTTTCCACCAGGGTGAAACATTAAAACTTTTCAACAGACTTTCCTGGAATATTCTACACATTTCGTCTCAAATGTCAGAAAGAAAATATATTTTAAGAAATAATTTTGTATCTACAATTGGTAAGAATAAATAAAAAAAAAATAGATAACATGGCATTTGTATGAATATGAATTATATCTCAAATGCTACAGAGCGTTCTTTTAAATTTAAGAAACAGTAACTATTTGTTTTTATATTTTTTACCCATTATCCTATATCGAAATGTACAGGATACAATATTTCTTAAAAATATGTTTGAATACAAGTAACTTTAGAAGTTTGCTCGGGGTATATAGAAGTATAGTATATACAAACTTTTATAAATTGCTTTTATTTTAACAAACATTTTTACTATTAAAGTATTTAATGAATAAAGTTTTCATTTGAAAGAATTTCAATGCTGAGATAAATATCAAATGCTTATAAAAACGACTATTTTCATTGTTTAACTATTGTCTAATTATTTTCATTCTTTCTGTCATTTTTTATGATCTAAACTTTTAAAATGTACATCACTAGGAAAATAACTTAGAATATAAGCTGGAATTAACTTAATGGGTCACAGGTGTTAAAATTCCTAAATTTTTAATTGTTTAGTTATATCACATTAATCTCGAAGCATTTTTTCAGAATAGGGTACCAAAGCTAAGGTAAGCCATACCTCAAGTGGTTTAGTGTAAAGCACTAAGGTAATTTTTTTGCTATACGAGGACTAATATTGGGACCTACTGCTTAAAGCGATTTCCAACGGCTATGACTATCCATACTAACAGTAGAATTTGAACCAAAAAGCCTCTGATAACGAGAGGAAGCTTAATACTAACTCAGTCATCTAAGAAATTGATATATAAATAGGTACAGTGAATGGATTGGAATGCAGCTTACTGTTTAGCTACAAAAAAGGTAATGACACTGAAGTTTACTGCTTAAAGCCGATTTTTGGTTTTGGTTTGGAGCGCTACGATCTACTGTTTTGCACACGGGGGCTAATGAGACCGGGACCTACTGCTTAAAGCCGATTCCGAACGGCTACGAACATCCATGCCATAGTGGGATTCGAACCCACGAACTCCGGTACCGACGATCAGCGCCCTAACCAATCGTCCAGCGTTCGGCAAAGCCGATTTCAAACAGCTAAGAACATCCTGCCGACATTGGGATTCAAACCCACAAAATGAGTTCAACACCCATTTGCCCATAATTCGGCTGAAAGGGTAGAGAGAACGTGTACCAGGATTCGCATTTATGCATTATATCGGGTTTTTGCTCAAATTTGTAACAAAGGGATACAACTGCTGCAAAAGTTTCGGAGCCAAAAGAATTTGTAATAGTGGGATAACATTTTGGGTTCCATGGACCCGAAAACCCTAAGGGAACCTTGAAAATTTTACAAAATTCAAGAAAAGTTTAGTTCAGGCGAAACCCGAAAATAGCTTTCCTTGTATGATGTAGAAAACTAGTCTTGGATGTAGATTTCCAGAAAAGAAACTAAAAAATTTAATTATTTCATCATAAATCCCGAATTTAAAACAAGCCTGTAAATTTCCAATCTGAACAGAAAAGTTTGAAAAAAAAGATAGAAATTGAATTGGAATGTAATGTGTATACACATAATTGCCAAATATTTCAGTGTCTCAAGTATGTAATATTTGTTACGTTCTTCACTTTAATGTTTTTTGTTTAAAAATTTAAGAGACTTCTATATTTTTGGCTGTACTAATTTTTCTTGATTGTCGGTACCTGAACTCTGGGAATAAATTAGTACTATCAGTGGTAATCAGATATAAAAACTTCATAAAATCGCAAAAAGTAAGATGTTCAGCACATTATCAATAGATCAACAGAAGCTTACCAGTTCAGTCCAAATGTAATCGAAACAATTAAATCAAAAAGCATTTTTATATCTGGGTTATTCCATGTGAAATCAACACAATTTTAGAACAAATTCTACCTGACCCCCTCCAATTTTGATTAAATTTGGTATAGTAAGTGACTTCATGGTAATAAAGAAAATCCCCAAATCTTATGTTCAAATAATAATTGGTTTGGTAGTTATAAGGCTTTAAAGTTGCCAGATTTGTCTAAAAAATACACTATCAGCATACCTTTAAATTACACTTGCTACTCACCTAATTAAGCTAGAGATATGTGCAAGGTGTTATTTTAAACCTTTTTTAATGGGCTTTCATATGATATACAACACATAATGACTTGAAAAAAAATTTTTAATTTAAATTTAAATTTAAAATTTAAATTTCTCAAAAAGCCAAGTTTTTAAAATTTTGAAAAAAATCTCAAAAATTGCTCATATTATTGTTAATTAATCCTCAAAGTTTTATGTTGGGATCATAAAGGGATCCCTAGCTACAAAAGGTTTTTGTTTGATATATTTACTATTGGAATAACGAAAATGAGAACTTGCATTCATTACTTTTAATCTAACTCAGCTGCATAGGATGGCATTAATGTTTACACACTACCTTATCAACATATACTCTAGTAAATAGTACATTTAATATTTTTGAAGATTTTATAATGAAGAAAAATCATTAAAATGCATTACTTTTGATGGATGGTGCTACTTATTTAGTTGAAACTGGTAGAAAGCTGTATGTATTTTGAGAATTTCTACTTCAGAAAGAATATACATTGGTCCTGTTGGAGTTAAAGGATTCACCTTACACATAACATCTGAAATTGGAATCCATAGTACATCTGGCTTATAGAGATATAAAAAAGATGGTGATGTCCAGATGAGTGAAGGAATGTCACTTTTACCTCTTCAGAGTTTTTTTCTACTTTCTCTTAACATAAATGTAAGCCACCAGTAGCAATTATAAACAGCAGTAATATAGCCTTTTATATGAGAAAATAGAAGCTTTTATTGTGATTCTATCGCAGTTTGCATCAATAAATCTTGTGAAAAAGAAAATGTCTTCTCAAAGACTTTTGTTTTTGATTCTATGGGTATAAAAGCATGATATTTCCGAGTCCCAGGAATTGCAAAAGCATTTTTTAATCGGTCATCTAGAAATATAGCTGTAGAAACGTGTTCTTCTTGGGTTGAAAAACAAAATGTATTCCTGTGATGTTTTCCTGTGCCCAGTTAAAAAGTTGTGGTGTAAGTATTTGATTTTTATATGGTCGTTGTAGGCTTGCTCTAGCCACTAACTCTTGAGTGTACCTCCTACCCCATCACAAGGTCCTTTACCATGAGCAGTTGCCCAAAAATGCCATTCTGCCTCAATGCCAAAATCTTCCTTATGTAAGCATAAATTTGCAAAGTTTTTCTTATTTATATATTGTGTAGATGACCCATCTGAGAAATAAAATATTTTCCTTGCACTTTTTTAAAATTCTGTCTTAAAAAAGTAATAAGCTTCTTTTGAAAACAGTAAACTGCTACTGTATTGTGCTCCAAACAGTCTTAAATTACAATGTATGTAAAGTGGTCAATTCCAAACTTTCCTTTGTAATATACAACAAATGTGTGAGTTGTAGATTGAACATTAGTCCAGTGGCAGCTCTGGGCCTCATCCTGTATAACAAGTAAGTCATTTTCAGCAAAATCAAGAACTACAACAAACTCTGAATCTTTTAAATTTTCTTTTATATTGTTTATAAATGAATTTTGTTGTTTCACCACAAAGTCATGATAAACTAAAACAGACATTTTCTCACAAAATAAGTCAATAAATTCTGATGCTGACTTTTTATTGTTTCTAAAGAGCTCCTATCAACAGAAATCGACTGATTGAAAATGACCTTTTCCACCATATTTTCATCGAATGTTTCACCAAGTATGGTTTTTAATTCTGTAGTTCCAGAACATGATGTACACTCTCCCATGTGGCAACTGACTGATGCTGGATTACAAATCATCATAGCAAGGCAGTCCTTGTATGTGTTAATTTTTCCATGTGTTAATGGAAGCTAATTTGGTATTTTATAGCTTGTGATCCCATTATAATCCCAATGTACTATGTCACAATGTATGAAGCCAGATGTACAATGGATTCCAATTTCAGATGTTATGTGTAAGGTGAATCCTTTAAATCCAACAGGACCAATGTATATTCTTTCTGAAGTAGAAATTCTCAAAACACAATGCTTTCTACCAGTTTCAACTAAATAAGTAGCACCATCCATCAAAAGTAATGCATTTTAAAGATTTTTCTTCATTCTAAAATCTTCACAAATGTTAAATGTACTATTTACTAGAGTATATGTTGATAAGGTAGTGTGTAAACATTAATGCCATCCTATACAGCTGAGTTAGGTTAAAAGTAATGAATTCAAGTTCTCATTTTCGTTATTCCAATAGTAAATATATGAAACAAAAAACTTTTGTAGCTTGGGATCCTATTATGATCCCAACATGAAACTTTGAGGATTAATTAACAATAATATAAGCAATTTGAGATTTTTTTCAAAATTTTAAAAACTTGGCTTTTTGAAAAATTTAAATTTTAAATTTAAATTTATATTTAAATTTAAAAATTTTTTTTCAAGTCATTATGTGTTGTATATCATATGAAAGCCCATTAAAAAAAGGTTTAAAATAACACCTTGCACATATCTCTAGCTTAATTAGGTGAGTAGCAAGTGTAATTTAAAGGTATGCTGATAGTGTATTTTTTAGACAAATCTGGCAACTTTAAAGCCTTATAACTCCCAAACCAATTATTTGAACATAAGATTTAGGATTTTTCTTTATTACCATGAAGTCACTTACTATACCAAATTTAATCAAAATTGGAGGGGGTCAGGTAGAAACCTTGTGTTGATTTGGTATGGTTGGTTGGTTGGAGTTTTACGGCGCAAGGTCCTGTTTAGGACATAAGCGCCAAGCACAAGGTGTTTTCATAAAAACAAGACCTAACTGATAAAAGAGCCCTAGCCTAATAACAAGGTAAAACCGTACCAGTTTAATAAAGTTATAAAAACGTCTGCAAAGTAAAAACTCAATTACACCAGATAGGTATGTAAAAGGTAAAAAGATAAAACATTAAAAAGCTAAAAGCACAATAAATTTTAATTAAAAAATGTAAAAAATACTAAAACACTTAATAGAAAAAAGTTAAATAGACGAAAATAAGCCTATAAAACGTAAAAAAGATAAAAGACAGGGATGCGGGGGTTCACCTAGTAACTCCGTTAAGGTAGGATGCCGAGTACTAAAAAATAAGACATACGCAGGCTGTAACTGACTACAAGATGTAAGTAAATGTAAAATTGTTAGTGGGGCCTGACAGAAAGAACATTGGGGTTTGGGGTCATTAGAAAGATAGTAATTATGTGTGAGACGAGTGTGCCCAATACGCAAACGAGTAATTAAAACGTCGTGCTTACGACTAACATTATCCGGGAAAGATCGAATGTCCTCAGTAATGTTGTGTAGCTTATTGCGGACACACAAGTCCCACTCGTTTTTCCACACAATATGCAGCTGGTGTTTAATTTCACACTTCAAGTCAGAAAGGGGTATTTTCGATGACATTAAAGTACTGGCATTCTTCGCTGCATCATCCGCAAGCTCGTTCCCGAGGATCCCCGCATGCGCTGGAACCCAGCAGAATAAGACTGTAAAGCCCCGTTTATATAGCGAGGTATACAACTTCTGTATTTCATTGATAACAGGGTGCAGCGTCTCATCCGAGTTCAAAGAATCTAGTACACTGATTGAGTCTATGCATATTATAAAGTGCCGGTTCTTCCTGTGCGAAATGTGCTTTAGAGCTTGGTACACCGCTTTACATTCAGCTGTAAAATTAGAGCATTGTTGAGGTAATCTCCAACACCTCCTAACAGAGTTATATACAAAGCTGCAGCCAACATATTCGTCAGTCCTAGAACCATCGGTAAAAACAAGATCATGCCAGAATATTTAGCTATGTGGGCATAAAAGAGCCGTTGATATACGATATCACTAGTCTCACTTTTTAAGTAGCCTGGACAAGGATGGGTATATGATATCCGATAATTTTCCCAGGGAGGACAGTTGAATAGTTGTTGGGTTTCCACTGTTAAATCTGTTGATTTGGTATGGAATTACCCATCTATGTTATATAATACGTGTAGTTCCTCTGGCTTTCAAATAATATTCAGTAATCGTATATCTAAATTTAATCAATATTAGAGCAAACTATAAAAATATCAAAATGTTTTCTCTTTAAATGTTTTGCAAGTGATAAAATGCTAAAAAATAGTAAACTGAAGTTTTCCATGTCAAAAAATATTTTCCAAGAGAGCGAAACGTTAAGACTTTTCATGAAATTTGTTCGCACTTTTCTTCTCAAATGTTAGAAAGAAAAAGTATTTTAAGAAACAATTTTGTGTCTACAATTGTAAAGAATACAAAAAATAAAATGGATAACATGAAAAGTTTGTAGGAACATGTATTCTAAAGTGCTTCGAAGCGTAAATTTGGAACTTATGAAACTGTGTGGTTGCATATATTTTCACAAGCAAGATAAATTTAGACGAATCCATATTTAAAAATAAAAGCATGTGAATTCAAGTAAATATTTTGTAGTTTGCTCGAAAACTATTAAAAGGTGAGAACATAACAAGCTTCCATGATTTCTTTATTTTAAACTAAAAAATAAATGTTCTTTTAAAATATATTTAAAATATCCGATATAAAAGATTTAAATGTGAAGGTTAGTGTAAAATAATTCTCATCTTGGCTTTAATTATTTTCATTGTTATTCATCCCGAATAAACTTTTAAAACTTTTTGATATGTATGTATAACAAATCTTCAAGCTCCCCAAGAGGTCCCTGCCAATTCTCCAAATATAACGTTAAATTACAAAATTTTTGTAAAATATACCAGTACTGTTATATCTCAACTAGTTTGGTGTAGTCAAATCTTTGCAACTCGAGACATAATACTAAAACCTATTACTTAAAATTTATTCCTAATGGCTACGACTATCCATACTGATAAAAGAGTTTAAACCATTGGTATCTAGTGACGAAAGTCAGTGTACTACCGATTTGGTCATCAAAAATTGTCAGATAAGGAGTTACGAGTTGTTGGTTTACTTGGAGGCGGCTTTTTTTTTCCCCGCTACATGAAAGGCTAATGACAACTATGCTTATTCTTAAAGCCGAATCCAAATGGTTAAGAACTTTCAGGCCGGCATTTGGACTCAAAACCGTAAACTACAACCAAAAAAAGCAACTCCCAACCCATTCAGCTGAATAGGTAGATATAAAAGATAAACATAATAAACTTATAAACTCGCAAACAGTACAATTCTCATCAAGTCTCAAACTCAATAGAAACACTTCAGTCACAAAGTAATCCAAGCAGTTTGATTAACAATCACATTTTACATCTAAATTACATATATCATTTCTTTGACTTTTTAAAACATCCAGTAATCGTAAGTTAGAATTTCCTCAGTTTTTAGGCAAACTCTGCAAATATGTTACTTTTAATACTTTGAAAGTGATAAAATACAGAAAAAAAAGGAGACTCGTTTTCCAAGGCGAAAAATATTTTCAACAAGAACAAAATGTTAAGATCCGAACTGTTTCTACGCTTTTCATCCCCAACGTTAAAAAGAAAAATATTTTCATTTTTTTATCTGTATTTGTTAATATAAAAACTAGATAACATGAAAATTTTGTAAGAATATGAATTTTAAAGTGCTTAGGAGTGTAAATTTGTAATTTATGAAACAATACGTAGCTATGCATATTTTTAAGCTAGCAGATAAATTTAGACGATTCAATATTTAAAAATAAAGTGAGTGTATTCAAGTAAATACTTAATAAGTATTAGTTTGTTCGAAAATTATTAAAATAGACCATAAACAGCTTCTGTCTTACTGAGGATACACTTCGTTTAGTTTATTTAAGATTTCAGATTTAAAAGTTTAAATGCTGAGATTAATATAAAATAATTCTGAATGCTTATGTTAACGTTTCAGTTGCTTTAGCGAGTCCGCCGTTTTGCTACACGAGGGCTAATGAAACCGAGACCTACTGCTTAAAGCAGATTCAAAACGGTATCTAACGCCAATGCTAGTAATGGGAGTTTAATTCCCGAACTTCGGACCTGAAGAGTAGCCTACCACCCATTTAACCATCTAATTTCACCGTCATTTATTTAACCTAATTAAAATTTGCATAACTGTATAACTTTGCTTCTAGTCCCCTAAGTGGTCTCAACTATTTAATTCTTTTAACTGCCGATTTAATTTTGTGTTAAATTTAACGTTTATACAACATTACTTTTGCCACAAATGGTTTGGCTCGGAGCACTACGGTAAACGGCCTACTCAAATCAGCCATCGTAAATATTATACATTGACAAATAGGTAAAGGTTAGTTTGACACACTGCGGTGAATTACTGTACTATACAATGTATGATAGTAAATACTACTGCTAAAAGCCTATTCGCAACAGCTACTGGCACTCACTCCAGCAGCGAGATTAGAATTCTCGAACTCAGGTACAGAAGTGTAGGGCCCAAACCGTCCAGTCATAGTAAGTAGAGTGAGCGGGCCAGTAGAAAAACTTAAAGGCAAGATTCTCAGTGTGTCTTAAACGTTGAAGTGAAACATTTTACTTATAATGTAATAGACAAATCAATCTAACAAGTTTTTATATGCAGCATAGCAAACTATGCACTTAATTCATATTCCTTCACTGGACTTCCTAAATTATTCAATGATCTTAAGTTTTAGATTTCAAGGAAAATTTGTAAGACTTGATATTTTGAAAGCTGTAGAATGCATAATAGCAGACTAGTCTTTCCCGAAGAAGTATTTTTCACTACTAAAACGTTAAAGCTTAACACTTTAACCTTAAACTTTGCAAACGTCAAAAGAAATTTTAAGACTATACATGCAATTTGTATTACTGCATGTTTATACATGCAATATGAAAACTACTCAATATTAAGTCATTTCTTTGAAGTGAAACCCATTTTCATAGGCATTTTGCAAGAATTTTAATTGAGAAATAGTAAAAACTTACGACTGAATAATTAACACCGAAATAAGTTATTATACTAAAATTGAGCATGAGCTAAACAAAATTATCTTGACCAAAAGGATATGCATTTAAGACATACTACTGTCTCACAACTATCAATACCCGAATTGTTTCAAGTTTAAAACCAGTTTAAGTCTCAAACAATAGTCCTGCAGTTTTGGATAAGCTAAACTTCAGTTACTCAAAGCTGTCCACTATGCAATTAAACAATTGTAACTTATCTACTTCAGAACACCGTGTTGATTTACTACATTAATAAATTATGGATTCCCTATATTTAAATAACTTTAAACTTAGCTAACTAAAAGACACTTGTCGAGAGCAAGATGTCACCAACCTCGGTTTTAAAGATTTTATTTAAATCGTCGTTTCCATACATAATTTACGAGTCCTATTAAAAATAAACAAGTTATACAGCCTTATGAACAAGTTCAAACACTTTAGAGCCTTGTTTAGCACCTCGAACGTTTTTTAGCCAAGGATAACGGAATGGGCACTTGCCACACAGCTGCATATATCGTGTATCCTGGGCGTTTCCATCCCTAAATTTCAAAGCGCATGTACGAGGTATATTACATCCAGGAAGTCTCGTTCTGGGACATTTCCAAGCTTCAAAGTTAGGAGCAAAGTTAGCAGGAACAGGGTGACGCATCCAGTCTAGAGCTTGTTGCATGGTTACGAACCAAACATCAGGAAAGTTTTGAAGCATTTGATCAATGAAGACATCCAGAGCAGTAACTTTTGAATCATCCGTCACCCAGTTGACATGGAGATTCAGTACAAGAGGAGCTCTGTTAGTCAAGTAATGGCGCTCGAAGTTGTGAATGAAGAAATCAAATATCGCTTCAGGATCGTCAGGAAATACACACTGATCCAAGAAAACGCACGACCCTCCCGTACCATCAGCAGTTTCTAAAGTGTTTAAAGGAACTTCCCATATTCCTGGGAAAGACTTACTTGGACAGTTGTCAGACAAACATTTGTGGGGCATCTGAAAGTCTAGAGTGTAAGGCCATAGAGGGACCTCAGACAAAGGCGCTGCAAGAGAGGAATCGTAATCTAGCCCAAAGTCGTAAATCATGGACATCATATTGTTACCGCCTGGCTTTAAGAAAGGAGCTCTCATGCCCAAGAGATCTTCTAGAGACACATTTGCGAAAGTGCGCAAAATCTCTTTCATTCCAATAACTTCCTCTAGCCACTCTTCAGTACTTGCTTTTGGCCAGTAGTCTTCAGGTTGCCTATTCCTAACGATAAAAACAAAAATTACAGCATGAAAATATTGATTTTTTGGCGTAATGTTTAACCAATTTGAAATTAAATTTGTAGGAAACTTACGTAATCGTCTGCATAGCAATTTCGTGTCCCTGTCCGTACAATTTCTGAACATAATAGTAGCTTGTGTATTCATGAGGCACGAAAAATGTGGCCTTGATGGGGCAGCCATTTGGATTCAGGCGAGTTTCATTAAGCAGGTAATTGAAGGGCTCAGCATTTAAAATATTTAGTGCTCCACTGAAAGCTAAGATAACCATTTGAGGTGTCTCTATTGGTAGAAGGTTTCCTGGTATTCGCGCGCCATCTTCACTACAGTAGCAATCCGGTAGTTTGCATTCCGACGGAATGCAACTAGGAGCAGCATCCGGGTCTGGTGTTGTAGGAGCCATTGTTGCTGAAGGAATGAATAAAAATTCCAAATATAAGTCCTCAAACAAGAATATTTTAAGACTAGATATTTCAAATGAAGAACTTATAATAAACACTTATCTGAAACATCACTACTGTAAATGTAATGTAAAATTAAGATACCTATCAAAATTCGGTTGACATACAAAACACTGCTCTAGAACATCTATGCCCCATCATGCCAAGAGAAAAAGTAACCCGTGTATGGTTGTGATGTTTTTCTAATTGCGAAACTAGTAGAAGTATTTTAAATTCAAGTTTAAGCCAAAAGCAAACAGCCGTTAGGATAAAAGTATCTGTAAACAAATGTTTTGTACATGTGCTATCTGGAAAATTAAAATGGGGGGTATTTTATAATGGTACGGTCTACTTTTTGCAACACGAGGGCTAATGAGAGCGGGACCTACTGCTTAAAGCTGATTCCGAACATCTATGCCCCGGTGGTATGCAAACCCACGAACACCGGTACTGAAGGCTAGCACCCTAACCAAAAGGCCAGAGCTCTACTAAAATGGGGAGGGAGAACAATTAGCAAGACAGGAACATGAGTGAAAATCGAATAATTTCTCTAAAACACAGAATTTAATACTTTCAAATCCAAGAACTTTGAAGAATCGCGTGATGATATTTAAGGTTTAATCATGCTATTACTATAATAATATCTTTAAATTATATTAATTTTCACTTCTAAAACGTAGTCCAGAGTTCACTTTTACAGAATAATTTTATAAATTATTTGAGCTGAGTAAGCTTTAACTACGACATGCAATATTGCGTAATGCAATAAAACTGCTGCTCCACAAACTAAAAATATTGTTCTTTCAAAATATTTGAGACGTAATTTCAATTAACCCATCAGTGTCTATAGGAACACACAAGTAGTTATGGTATCTCGACTTCAACAGCTTACTCTTCAAAGAAGGTAGATAACAATCAAACAATTACCTGTTAAATATCAGATGCTTACAATTTTGTCCTATAGATACGTTTTAGGACTTGTAAAACTGATCGTTTCTTGGCAGATATTAGATAATCATGGTTTGTTTATTAAAAAGCTCTGACAGCAGTCCTGATTTAACACGAGATCACAAATGTCCTATGAAGTTTCAATATGTATAACATGTTTAAGATTGATCACCAATAAAAATAGGCCATGATATTCAAATTGTATAAAGTTTAATTCTTTTACACTGCTACTCATAACTTTGATTTAAGTGGACATGGTAACTTAAGGAGATTTAATTTCTTTATTATAAAGCCATTATTGCGATTCATCATAAAAATGTTCTGCTTTCAGAATCAACCTTCAGCAAGTTGCTTCAAAAGAAGCATATGGTACAAGTTGCTTCAAAATATACTACATGGTAGTTCAAAAGAAAGCTACCATATATTTTGTATAATCAATAAATATACACCTAATAAAAGTCTAAATTCATATAACCACAAAATAACTTTTGAAATATGAGAAAAAAAGTAAATATTCATTTAAGTTTAAATAAAATTGTCTTTATTCTGGAAGAGGTAAGACATTCTATAATTAAGAAATTAAAGAACTGTTATATTTAATATTCAAAAGTAATTTTCATTTATCAAGGTATAAAATAAATCACTCAATATAATGGAAGCTCACATGAAAGTGATGAAGCTTTTATTCGGGATAAGAGCCAGTTTCTTACTTATAAATTTCAAAAGTTATTTTGAGATTAAAGTTGGGGTGAAAGAAATCCACTTAAGTAGACATCTCTTTTCTAAAAAGGCAGTACTGAACATAACAAAACAGTTGTTTAATTTAGAATCTTAATGATTCAGTTGACATTTTATTCCAAGCAGTAAAACTTACCGCTTTTCATTTAATCAATATTTTTCCAGCTTTTTTTATAATAAAAAAAATTTACCATGTCTTCTAACGATATGAACCGACAGAAATCATTCGTTTTAAAAATGGATTAATATGAACAGTTTTCGTTTTTACTACTTACTGACTGCCACAGGACCGCATTGAAGATCTTTGGTCTTGTACACGCACATTTTCTTAGCGTCGTCAAAATACAGAGGCGTCGGGCATGGTGTTTCATAGGGCACAAAACCGTTGCAGGTGTAAAACCACCGGCAGTTTGAGGGATTAGCAAAAAGGCCAAATTCAGAAGGACATTCAAATGATGGCACTTTCTTCCGCCAAGATAATTTTGCTTTATTGGTCACTACATAAAAAGAAGTTTGAACATTAATTCATAGATGTTATAAAATAGAACTGAAAAATTAACATAGAGAAATTTAAATAAACTATCAGTTTTGAAGTTAAGCAATGTCGTGCAGCTCTGGTTTTATTTTAGGTATTTACCTATGATCAAATTTATAGTGGTTAATTATTTCGGCTAGTCACACAGACTAAGTATTATTTGGGCTAAGTTATGTAAAATATTTTAGTACTAAATTCAACCACAGGTTCTGAGAGACTACATACTTAATAAAACTAATAAGCTGAATTAAGAACAACTGAAATCAGCTTAAAATAAAAACCGATTTGTTATGATATATACATATCTATATACAAGCAATCTGACTTAAGCTTCATGAAATTTACTTTTTTCAACACGTTCAATTAAGTGCCACACTAATTAAGACCTGACAATAATTTTCTATAACTTGGGTAACTATATATAAGAGAGGACCTAATCTCAATTTCAAAATATTTATAGCAAGTACCTCTGTGAGTACATATGGTGTGCCAAGGCGGTACTCCGGTCGGACGCCCTTGTAAAAAGAAGTACGTACTTTGCGTATCTCAAATGGTGTGACAAAGCTGACTCCAGTCTCACTACTGGTCTGGAGCCTTCTAAATACCTTAGGGCAATTTTGAAAAAGCGGATGAGCTGGAAACTTCTGGTGGTAGCGAGATGTCGAGGTCTCGCTTGGGCACAACTCCTTTAATCTCCCTAGTGTCCTCGAATCCTGAACACTTGCCGGCGAACTCTCAACCTCCGAACTCCGACAGTCTAACTCCTCTCCTCGGCTGCAGAACACCCCTTCCTCTTGACCTTTCTTATTTATTATTTTCATCTCTGTCCACTCTTTTCATCCAATCGGGAGAGTTGTATAAATCTAATTGTCTCCTTTACACCGCCTTGAAACCGCAAACATGGGAAAACCTTGCCCCTTCAAATTGGGTACTGTCCCTTAGGGACTCAAATAACTCCACAAGGGTACATTCTTATTTAGTGTCATGTATTGAGACTATTCTAATCTGGGACTGGGATCAGAACTCCGCCGAGGATCCTCCACACGACGTTGAAATAATTTTTATTGGACCTCTTTTCCTTTACAAAAGAAGTCATGAGGTCAGATTTAGATCCCAAGCATTTTACTTTCGTATTAATTACATTGCTGATCTAAATCAGCTTCGTCACAAGCAACACTCGCAAAAAGTAATGCCATTTAGATAGTAATCTTTATGTAGGTGTAATCAAAGGATTATCCTACAAAAATACAACAAAAAGCTGGGATACTTGCTAACGGCTTACACTAGTCATGCTATTAATACAAAATTACAGTTGATGATTCAGACTCAATTACATTAGTACTAAACCAACTTCAACACCTGTGATTTGGTATTCAACTTGTTAAAATTACGATAACCTACCACAAAATACATTCAAGAAGACAGTATTTTTATACATATCCATACATTAACATGACAATCATCTTACATACGAAAAAAAATATCTGTATATATCTATGTAAAGGGTTCCTTCCTGGAGATATTTGACGAATTACTCCGGATGCATTTACTTCAGTTACGAATTAAACATCCAAGCCACATCTACTTTAATCTTATCTACTATCTTTAAAGACAATTTCATACATAAACAAATTAAACTGTTCCCAATGCAATATTTTAATAGATCTTCTCCATAGTTTTCTAATAGGTGTTCTAAAAGACACCTTCTTTTAGAATTGTCTTAGAGAATTTGCACAGATTGGCTATTCCAAGTTTTATTTTCCCCTACAAAAATTGTTTAACCGGATGCACATGATTATTACTGAAGAAAATCAATTTCGGCTCTGGGTTTTTTTGTTTTTTTTTAAATAATGTGGAAGACACTGGAAATTAATTTCACACGTATAGTTAGGTTTGGTTTGGAGCTCTACGGTCTACTATTTTGCAACACGAGGGCTAATGAGACCGGGACCTACAGCTTAAAGCCGAATCCGAACGGCTACGATCATCCATGCCACAGTGATATTCGAACCCACGAACTCCGGTTCCAATGGCCAGCACCCTAACCAATCTGCCGTCGTTCGGCCACACGTATAGTTAGATTCAAAAAGATAGAAAACTTTTTTCAAAGTAATTTGCCATATGTATAAAAATTAAGGAAGTAAATCGCAGAGTGTAGAAGACGCCCTTTCATGCCATTACTATATTTGAACTATAACTAATTATAGTTTTATTTTTTGCTCATTTGTATATTTTTAAATTTTCTTTGATTAACAGTTTTGAAGTGTTTATCTAAAATTTGAAGTATTTTTTATAATTTGTAGTAGTTTAGATAGAAGAGTGTTTTACACATTAAGACTCATCAGCTTCACACATATTTTCACTAAATTATCTTATTGAATTCTTCTCAACTGTACTATTTTCTCTTTCAATTTTAGTTAGTATAAAACTGCATTCAAGAAAATCTGAACTCATTCCTTGTTAAGGAATGAGTAATTCAACAATATTCCCCTTCACCATAAATATTGAAATCACAAACAATCCATTAATATTATGAGAAAATGTATAGCTGAATAACGAAATTCTTACCAGACACAGAAACCAGAGCAGCGAATAACGTCAGCTGCAGGCAAACATTAATGTAATACATCCCCATAACTGCCAAAGTAATAACAACGACGATCCGACCTAAGCAACATAGTTATTTTGTTATATAAGTGGACCCGACATTACAATAACCAATCAGCTATGTTAGACTGCTTTCATAGCAATTACGTAAATGGGAAATGATTACTCTTCTTAGCTTAATTTGAAGAGACAAATTCGTTTTAATGCGAAGTGTTTTAAAATATTGTTCAAGCATGCAGACATTAGTATAATATTTTGATAGATTCACTTCGTATATTTTCTTCTTTATAGTTTTTACGACTTTTTATTTGATTTTAACCTTGTTTTAGTAATAATTGTTCACAATATGCAATTTTAGAGTTTGTGTAAGTTTGTTGGGTATAAATTATGGCATTATATTGAAATTAATTATTTCTAAACTTCACATGAGGGTAATATTAATTGCGCGAGATAGCCTTGTATAAAAATATACTCGTGTATTTTGAAAATAAATTCGTAATATTCAAAATCACTAAATTTACGAAATATTCCGTTTAGTGTGATTTGCAGATAAGTTGCAAATGCTCGTCAGGTATGTTAGGGCCTTACTCTGGGAGTTGCGGTTCGTACCGAACGTTCGTTGTGACGTCACCTTGACGTCAGATTGCGGAAATTTTGACAGCAAACGATATTTCGGTACTCTGGGGGTTACATGCGGAAAGTTACCGATAGTTTAGGTTGCTGTAAATTTCCGTATGTAACTCCCAGAGTACCGAAGTATCGTTTGCTCTCAAAATTTCCGCAATCTGACGTCAAGGTGACGTCACAACGAACGTTCGGTACGAACCGCAACTCCCAGAGTAAGGGCTTTAGTCTAACTTAGGCCGGTCTTCCTTAGAGCTTATTCTGGATGTTGAGAGTCGGTTCTAACGTCCGTCGTGACGTTACTTTGACATCATACTGATCGTTTGCTCGCTTAATGTTCGCAAGATGACGTCAAAGTGACGTCACAACGACCGCAATGTCCAGAGTAAGGGCCTTGGTCGATTAAGGGTCTGTCTGACCAAAGTCGTTTAACAGCTAACTGCGATTCACCCATGGCGTCAACAAATGGTGGGACGCAATTCTCCGTTTAAACAGAGATTAATCGCGGTTAGCCGTTAAACAACTTTGGTAAGACCAGCCCTAGAACTAGTTGTAGATTAAATGCAATACAATTGTATTAAAAAATATCTCCGTTAATAGATAATCTTCATTTTGTCCTAAACGACTATGGTTAGACTGAACCCTTGTATTTGGATGCCAGGCGATGGTCAAATGGTAACGCCCTACGGTTTGGTACCGGAATCCATGGGTCTGGATCTAGCTCCTGTTGTAGAGGTTAGTAGACGTTTGTGTCTTTAAGCAGAAGGTCTCCGTCTCATTAGCCCTCGAGTTGCACAAATATGGACCATGTAGCTCCAAATTAAACTATGGGTAGGTCTCACCAAAGTCGTTTAACGGCTAACCACTATTAGTCTCTGTTTAAATGGAGAATTGCGTCGCACCATTGGTTGGCGCCATGGGTTAATCTCTGTTAGCCGTTAAACGACTTTGGTGAGACAGACCCTAAATCTAGTGTTTTGATAGACTTTCTTCTTTGCTACTTTAATCTTATTTTTTAGGAGTTTTACTAATTTTTAGTTTCAAATTAATGGTATCAACGTCACACGTCAGTAACGTTTGTTTGGATAACAAGCTTAAAAATTTTTAGAAATCTTAAAACTCTAAATTTTTTTTATTTTAGAGTTTGTGCTACTAGAATTTGCTTGAAATAAGTAATGACCTAAATTGAATAAATTAATTGCTAACTTCTACCGTGGTGAATATCACTTACGTCAGATAACTTTGTATAAGAATATGCTTGTGTAATTTGAAAATAAATAAAAAATATTCAACAACACTGTATTTAGGAAAGTTTTGTTTAGTGACATTTGCGAATTAGCTGAGAAATCTCATTCGGTGCCACATTATTCTAAGGTCTGGTCTCACCAAAGTCGTTTAACGGCTAACTGCGGTTAACCCATGGAACCAACCAATGGTGGAACGTAATTCTCCGTTTAAACAGAGATTAATCGCGGTTAACCGTTAAAACAACTTTGGTGATATCGGTCTTAACTCGGGCCAGTCTCACCATAGAACTAGTTGTAGATTAAATACAATACAGTTGAATTATAGGTAGTCTCCGTTTAGCCGAATGATGACCGAATGGTTAGGGTGCTGGCCTTCGAAACCGGAGTTAGTAGGTTCGAGTCCCACTATGTCAGAAATGTGTGTAGCTGTTCGGAATCGGCTTAAAGCAGTAGGTCCCGGTCTCATTAACCCTCGTGTGCCAAAAAGTAGACCGTAGCACTCCAAACCAAACCGTAATCTCCGTTTAGCCCTAACCGAATATGGTGAAATCGGGTCCTACGATTTTGATAGACTTATTTCGTATATCTTATTCTTTGCAGTTTTATGAATTTTTAATTTCACATCAATAAAATTAGCATCTTGTTTCAGAAATGATTGTTTAAAACCAGCAATTTTAAAGTTTGTGTAACCAGAGTCGGATCCGAATATAGTGAAAGCTAATCTTAGTTTTTTAAAAAACATGCCGACTGTTCTTTCTTCCTTTAGATTTCTTTAGATTTTTATAATTTTAAATTTTGAATTATTAGCATTCACATCTTATATTAGACATGCCTGTTTTAAAAAACAATTTTCAATCCTCCGTTACGAATCTGTTAGAAACAGGCCCTTACTCTGGGCGTTGTGGTTCATTTCAAACCTTCGTTGTGACGTCATTTTGACTCCAGCTTGAGGACATTATGGGAGAAAAGAATCAAGCTGACTTCAAAGTGACGTCACAACGAACGTTCGACCCAACTCACAAAGTCTAGAGTAAACCCCACAGTTGATGATTAGTTACCGTATAAAGGTATTACCTACGGTTAACTGCAAGCAACTGTGGTAAATATAATTTATGTTAAGTCAACTTTTTAAGAGAATTCACCTGTTTAACCAGAAAATAAAATTGGTATGTTCAGCATCACCTTTAGAAACTATTTCGTTTAGAGGGACTTGCGAATTAATTGGGAAAAACTCATTAGATAAGTATATGAGTCCTTAGAAAATTGAAGCAATTAATTCGCAATTAAACACAACCTTTATCACTCCTGAAAGTTTTCCGTGTATCTTAAATACTCGTTTCCTAATAAGTGCGCAACCTTTTTCATTATTTCCCTTTTCAACTGATTTAAAATCCTTTTCCATTTAATATGATTAATCAAACAATAGTTTCTTTTTTCTGTCCTTTTGTGTTGGAACATAAGTACATTCTTGATAATAATTTTATATTTAAATCTGTAAATTCGAATCAGTTGTTAAAATTGTTGCAAGTATAATCCTGTAACGATTGCACTGTGGATTTGAATCCATATGTAATAAGTCCAAATTGGACATTAATTTAAAATAATTTTTATTTAATTCTTTCTTATCTTCCCGTTAGTAATAAAGTGTTGATCAAGCATCTCAAACCTAATCACTCTTTTTATGAGATCACTTATGAGAACTGAAACATTTCAAAGTGGTACTAAATATCTAGTTTTGTTTACTTCGGTCGCGAAGATCCTCAATCTTTTTACTGTAGGATTACCTTAACAGAGGGAATTTTCTTTTAATTCCTTTAAACTAGTTTTAGATTGGTTTAAGCCCAGTCTCACCAAAGTCGTTTAACGATTAACCCATGGTGCAAATCAATCCTGGGAAGCAATTCTCCGTTAAACATAGATTAATCGTGGTTAGATGTTAAACGACTTTGGTGAGACCGGCCCTTAGAAATAAACATTTCAGAGGGTTGGAAGTTATTAGCACATTGTTTACAGCAGATTAGCACTAAAGAGTGAGAAAATGCTTTCATACTTATTAACAAGCATAGAAATTACTTTCATAAGTATAAATATTCGGGCCATAAAGAATTAAAATTAAAAACTGGTGATTTATTATTTTGTTCACTGAAACTTGCGGGATTAAATTAAAACTTTTAAAAGAGTCTAAACTGTTTTTTTTTCAATGCAGCAGTCGATATAGACTATTATCCCAACGCCTATACAAGGTGTTACTCATCTAGCAGGCTGTTACCCATTTCGAAGCTGTTACCCATTTAGTAGGCATGCTACGGGTGCGAGTAACATTACCCCTGTTGGTTCCTCGTAATTTTGAAGCAGGGACCAAGCAGAAGACCCATAGGCTTGGCCTGCCACCTCCAGAGGTATTGATTGAGAACTTAAAGGACATTGTGACCACGAACATATTTTACAAACCCCAGTCAACTTTAACGAACACGGAAGATCTTAAGCCGGCTCTAGTCCCGAACCCGCAACCTTTCAATTACAAGATCGCTGCCTTTATCGATGAGCTACCGTGGCTCAGAATCTGAACTGTATATGTATCTATTTCGTTCATTGAAACTTACGGGATTAAATTAGAATAGTTAAAAGACTCTGAACTGTATATGTATCTATTTAAATATACAGAAAAAACATATTGTGTAAAAGGGATCTAACAAAGTTATTTATCTATAGAGCTCTCATTAGGTCCTTTCTAATGTATTGTCTGGAAACGTGGTCTCTAATTAAGAATGTAAAATAAAAAATAGCAGTTTTCAAAAGGAAAGTTCTGAAAAGCATCTTTCATGGTGTGATAGAAAACTGAAAGGTGAATGATGACTGACTCCATTTAACTTTATAAACATTTATTCATTCACACATAAAGAAATAGAAGTAAACGCGAGAGCGTCCTCATCCGACCGATCCAACTCTTTGTCTCTGGTAAGCTTTGTACGAGCGTTAGAGTTGAATTGTAGAGTTGCGTGGGAGTCGGTGGCTCACATCACTCTGGACACCACATCACTCCCTCTCCAGTGACAACTGTAGGTTAAACTGAACCCGACGGCGTGAGCAGGTCGTCATAGAGTGACCGGATGACTCACTGAGCTTACAAGGAGTGTGTCTTGTATACCCATATGCTTCTAGTGATGCAACCACCGGAGGGGCTGCAGGTGTGGAAGATGTAGTTGTTGTGAGCTCAGGTGTCCACAAGAACTCAGGTTTTAAGCAATCAATGTGAATCACTTTTTCACTGTTGTTGATTAAAATCCGTTAAGTTGAAGAGTCTCTAACCAGAACCAAATGAGGACCAGAATAAACCGGGTCTAAAGATTTTCTGTGCGAGTCAACCTGAAGAAACACATGGGTTGACGAACTTAAAGTTTTGTGCACAAAAACTACTCATGTCTTTAGGATGGACGAGGAAAATCCGGTAAAGAAAATTTTCATTGCCAATCCCTTTACATCCTGTAAGAAATGGAGTCATAAACTTCACAGGATTCATTCGATTTAATCTGATATTAAGCCAATTAAAGATATAAAACTGGTAGACAAGGGCGAAGAGAAGGCTTTGATGTAAGAATTTCCAGCAGCCAACCTTAAGCTGTCGTGTCAGTTACGAAGATGATATAAAAGAAATCTAATTCAGAATAGAAGCGATCCATAGAGTAACTCTAAATTTTCTGTTTTCATTTTTGAATGCGATTATTTGGGAAGTTATTTTACCTAGCACAAACACTATACACATATTAGATATCAGAAAAAGAATAAACTTTACATTTGTGTTGGACTTAATATGAAAATTAGAGTTCATTCAAAAAATTTCTATTGATTCGCGAACTACAAATTAATGTCTCAAAGACATTGGAGAAGGGCAAAAGCAAAACGTCAGGTTTGGTGCATTTCATTCTAATTTTTTACAATAAGAGGGCTAATGAGATTAGGACGTACTGCTTAAAGCCGATTCCGAACTACTGCAAACATCCATACGACAGTGGGATTCTAACCCTCAAACTCCTGTACCTAAGATCAGCGCTCTAACTATTCTATCATAGTTTGGCACAAGATATCTGAGACAAGGTTCAGGAAAGGTCCAATCAACCCACTGCGAATCATCGTATGTACTGAATGCAGGTACAGGTGGTTAAGATACATCCAGGATAAGAATTATCATTATCCCTCCAAGTCACAAACATTACATAAGTATATCTTAATTTGTTTCTTATAATTTGACTGAATTGAATATGAGATGGAAAAGTATTTTCAAAAGCAAAGAAATGTAAAACCAGACCGAAGTCTGGGCATGCAGCAACTAGTGAACTAATACAATGCTATAATTTTCTGAACATTTGCAGAAAATTCTGTTTGTCTCACAAACAGGCATTAAAATGTACGGAAGCAAGATAATCTTGAACTCACTATGCATAATTTTCACTGCTTAAAACACACTACAAGAAGAAAATAAAGCTTAAATGTAATTGCAACAGCATTTGACTTAATAATAACCTGAAAAAATAACTAAAGTTCGCGTACTTTGCATTTTTCTAGACTATAACATTGAGAATGCAATTTTCCCAGGACTAAAACATGTCTCCAGAGCAATATAAATGTTCCAATTTATATTCATGACCTAAACTATGCATATGATTCCATTCGCAGAAAAGCACGGAACTGATATTTTAATAAATAAGTGAGAAACATAAACCCAGGATAATTTTAAATGCTTTGTCAAAAATTTGAAACTTGTATTTTCTAACTCATAAAATATTTAAGGTTTGATGGACTTCACGGGAGTTCTCAAGAGATGATTTACATAGTTTACTCTGTTCTAGTTAAACTGAATTTCTAGCAAAGAATTTCAAGTTTCATGGGTTGAAAAACAAAGAATTCAGTTTATAGTTCCGTTTATCGATGAAGATTGTATCGATTTCTCGTGTAATATCGAAAAATTGCTAACTGATTTATTTGTGTTAATGTGTAATTAGGTTTTAAATCAGTTGGAAGTTGTTTGCCATCATACGAGAAATTCACACATTCTTCAAAGGAAAAGACAATCGTAAAATGAATCCGCTGCTTTTTTAACGAGTACATGTGGATTTTTGAAAAGGTCTTTACCTTCTCGTAACCATTTTTGTGTTGCCCTGCATAAGGAAGAGTTTGCAGGTTCTAAATAAATCTTTAAAAAATCAGATGTCGACTTTCTATGATTTCCTTGTACGCTCGTTTAAATTATATATATATATATATATATATATATATATTTTATTGCATGACGCGTCATGTTAATTATCATTTACACATTCCTTTAAATGGTCAGAGTTAGTTACATTCTCGTCTATTTTTGTGTTACGCAACATAAGTGCAACTTCTAAATAAGTATTTTAAAAAGCGGATGTAAACACCATATGACTTCCATGTACGCCTGTTAAATTGTATGTATATGCATATTCCCTTATAGGTTTAAAGTAAGTTTCGTTCCTAGAGGTAGTGGTGTTGTCTGGGTAGAGATGAAGTACTGCCATCTGTCGGCGACCGTCATCGTGAATAGATATAAAGATATTTCGTTACAAACTGAAATTTTTCTCGATTACAGTGCTTAACATTTCAACATTCTGTAGCTAATTTTTAAGTTATGCCTGACAGCGTTTATATCCATTATATTGAAATGTTTTTGTTACATAGAGTTCGGATTGCAATCAAAAAAGGAAGTGCCCAACTAGATGTTACAAAAGTCCCAAATAAATAATTCCCTATCCATCCTTGGCCTTTTCTGCTAAAAACATTGCGAGGCTGTTAGCCACTGTGGGCAACTTCAGACCTAAATACAAAATTTTTATATGCTACAGATAACCTTTTTAGATATGCGTACTGCGTACAGACGCCATGTTGAAATAAGAAAAAATGTATTCAAGGAGGGTCATAATGAGTATTTCGGTTGAAATCTGGAAACCAAAGTTTTTCGCTATTACAGTTTTCTTTCCTTTGTACACAGAAACAAAAACTATGATTCAGTTCAACAGAGCTTTAAATAGCCAAAATATAAATCTTTTTTACATTGTATTTCATTTTAAAAGCTCTTGATGAAAACCCGTATTTATTACCCCAATCTTAATAATTATATTATCTGGTAATTGGATACTACTCTACATCAGCAATACTTGTCAGATTATTCCTGTAATAACGATCCGAACATTAGTATATACAATTTACAAGCAAACCCAATCAACTAATATGCAGTTAAAGTACTCCTTTAGAGTAGCTGCATAAATAAAGGTTAAACGAATGTTTAAAAAATTTTATCGAAGTATTTCTTTAGAATCTATTCTTAAAATGCTAACTCAGCTGTTACTTTTTGCAAATTTTTATTGTTACATGATATTTTCTGTTATTATAACAACTTATTATGATACGATCCATAACTTTGTGTCTAGCAGGTAGGGCACTGCTCTTCAGTACCGGAGTTCGTAGGTTCGAATCCCACTGCTGGCAGGGTTGTTAGAAGCCGTTTCGTAACCGGCTTTAAGAAGTAAGTCCCGGTTTCATTAACCCTGATGTAACAAAACAGTAGACTGTATCAACCTAACCAACTAAATTTAATCTTGATTGAAGGGAACATAGTACTTTTCCAGACTTAAAATCTACAGTGTAAGAGCTTTTTTTTTAATTCATCATAAAATAAGATATTCATATGCTCTTTTTAGAACGTAGTTTTTACAAGTGTTTTTATAATACTCTTAACTCAAAAAATTTACTTAAATTTGTCACTTCAAGTTATATATTCTTTATAATAACAAAAAAAATACATACCGATCATTAAAAAATGAAATTTACTTAAACACAAGATAAATTTTGGAATATATAGGAACTAAATTTGTATATGAAGCTTGAGATAGGTTTTTTTTTCCTGACTAATAGGGGTGGGGACTACAAACGCTTATTAAGTCCCATCTTACATTTTTGGAGGCAAAATTCTTCAAAGAGGTAATCGGAAACATGATCCATGAATATGACAAATGAAAGAGTCTTCACGTTATGTAAAGTAGCCATATTTGTACATAACGCTTGGTAATATTTTTTTTGTTCTTTACTCTTGTATTTTTATGGTCCATTAGAGGTTGGAAAAAGCGGTTCTTGTATATAAATGAAATCGAAGTGGACTGCCTGACCCTCTTACTTGCCTTTTGAGGTACAGTCAAGTTATTTATCTATCGCGCAGAACCACTTGACTTTGCCTCACATTATGCAAGTCTGGATTGGAACTATTTTATATTCTGTTTCAACAATTTAAAAATACCTTACACTTACAGCTGACATTTTGACAGCTGTAAAGCTCTTATTTCTAATTATCATTTAATGTTCTACTATTCAGATTTTAAATTTGAATTAAACGTAACGCTCAAGTTGTAACTAAATCCAGCGAAACAATCATATGAGTAGTTCACCTTATTTTGTACAGTTCCAGCTAGCCAAAACATGTTCATGGACAATGAATAATTGTTCACTACCTGAAATTCTAAACAAAAGAAACTCCATGTTTACACATCCTCTCAGAAGTTTGGTTAAATAGTTTATTGACAGTTCTAGGTAAATAGGAGCTTTCACTTAAGCTGGTTGCTAAAGGATACAGATATCGATGTTGATAGAGGATTCTAAAGCATGGATATTAGTCTTTGAGGATCGTCGTAAATCTTTTCATCGCAGGTTCTTTATCTAACTAAATCAAACAATTGTATTTGAAAATTGAATACTAGCCTTAAAAGTGAAATCTTATCTAATACATTATTCTTCGTTGATTAAAAATGTAACTAAAAATTAAATCACGGCTCAAAGTAATTTTTGTAAATATTAAACAAGCTGATACATAAAACTCTTATAGGTGAAAGATAGTGGAATGGGTAGAGCGTTGCTCATCCGTGTCAGAGTTCGTGGGTATGAATTCCACTGTTGAAGTGGATATTCATAAACGTTCAAAATCGGCTTTAAGAAATAGGTTCCGGTCACATAAATCCTCGTATAACAAAACAGTATACCGTAGTACTCTCAATTAACAAAAGAGCAAGAATTCAAAATACACAAACAAGACACCCCAAAAATACACATGGTGGAGACATTTGAATTGCACTTAGAACTGAAGGTGGAAGTTTTTCAGGGCAAAACACTAACATGTTATTTAAAAAAAGGCAAATATTCTGTCATGTAATAGCATATAAGCATTGTAAATAGAAAAGAGATAGTTAATGTGTGTGTTGGATCCAAAAGTGATTAAATTTTATAAATGTTTAAAAATCTAGTGATTTGCTCTATAAATTCTCGAAAATGTTATTGAAGTGAAATAGTCTTAACTTTAAGTTGACAGGTAGATTGGGTCAATATTATTGCTCAATCAATACCTAGAAAATAAAATGTGTTAACAAAGCTGAAAGTTTCGCTTACACAGCTATTATAGAGAAAAACATTCTCATTTAGAGAAGACGAATAGCCAAAGTTGATACTAGAATTATCAAGAAAGAATTCAAGTATGTTCATAACCATTCGGAATCGGCTTTAAGTGGTGATCTCGACATCTTCATGTAGCCAAAAAGAAAAGAAAAAAGAAAAATAGACCATTTTGATCGAAACCAAATCCATTATAAGACTTTTATCTGAAATGATTGCATAAAGCGGATGCAACAAACATGCAGGAAATTTCACATAATGATTCTCGTGACACCATGTGAAAACTTTCTAAGCTTTTTTTCCAAATTCAAATTATTTTATATCTTTCATATTTAAGCTATTTTATTTAATATATAATTCATTTTTCCTTGTTTTTCCGACATCTTCTCTAAAAGCATGGGACAAGTAATCATGTGACCTATCCATATCTACATGTCATCTTAAAGACCACTAAACTATAAAAAAAAACTAAACTCCTCAGCACAACAGCCCCTAAGGTGCCAGGGCCTACTGTGTCAACCTCCGTTTACGTGACAAAGGGCTCTGGGGTGCGAAACATATGTTCCGGTTAGGTGGTCAATCTTACGCGGGTCCCCAGTGTTTAGTTCCCAAGCACACTTGGTCCTCAGTTCATCTACCCACTGAAGGGATAAAAAGATGAGTCAACCTTGCCCAGCCCGGGGATCAAACCTCGGAACTGTGTCGCTGGAGAGCAAAGAGCTACCCCAACGCCACTGGGCTTCTAAAACCCACTAAACTTCCTATAAATTTCGAAAATTTGTAATTTTCTTTCGGATAAACGTTTTCAAAAATTTGCAAAGCATAGCACTTATTTTTTCAAAATTTCTAAATGGTAGTTTTTTTAGAGTCCAGGACTTCAAGTTAAAATTGCGGCTTTGAAAAAGGGTTTATAATATAATGCTTTGGAATTTTCACAAGTTAAAGATTGAAACACCATCCATTTTTTTTCAATCCAAAAGAACTGTCAACAAATAACTGCTGAATGATAACCAAATAAGCCGCCCACGAGCCGTCGTGTAACAATAGATTAATTGTAGCACTCTAAACCTAAGCTATAAAAACAATTACGGGATTTTTTATGAATTTTTAAATCGTAAATGATTTGAAATTATGTTTTTTTCAATGCATCTGGCACTACAGAGAGAAATTTTTATGCTAAACACGGCTGCAGAGTTGTTATAACTCTGCAGCTGTCGGTGTTCATTTAGCATGAACCGGGAGCAAGTGTAGCTTAAGGACACGAGCAATATTACCCCCTCTGGGTTCTCATTTAGAAGCATGGACCAAACTGAACCCAGGTTTGACCTGAAACCTTCAGATGTATCGTTTGAACTTGAGGTAGATAGTGACTATGAACTAATTTTAAGGGACACATATGTAATTAATGCACACTATTATCTTTGGCTGGTTTGAACCTCCACCTAACAAACCTCCAGTTTTGAGACCAACATCTTTGCTGGCTGAATTACCGTGACTGGAGTTATTTAACACATTGACGAACAGTAGGAACAAGTGAAGTTCGAAAATTAACACTATATATTATTGTAATTTTTAGAATATTAGAAGTATAGTTTTACTCGTTCTTCTTAAATAAACTTAATTTTGATTAACTCAGCACCTTTAATTTGGCTGCGGCTATAACCGTCATGGCTCCAGCGGACTCTAGACACTAAGTAATGGGATGATGGCGGCTATAACAGCAAAAATTTAAAAACGTAAATGAACGATTTAATGACTCAAATAAGTAATTTTTGTGAGCAACAAAGTATTTTTGGGAGTTTTACACGAAATCAGTAACAACTACACTGTCTACCAATAAGTATTTGGACACCTGTGATAGAAAAGAAAAACTAACTTTATTCAAAATCAATAGTTGATAGAACCTCCAAGAGAGGCAATTAGAGCGTGAACCCTCCGGAACATACTTTCCACAAGTCTTTGTGTTACAGCTAGTGGTATTGTTTCCTACTCGGGTTGGAGTAGACATACAAGTTCTTTCACCGATTTCGGGCGGGTAGTGCACCCCTTAATTCGGCGATCCAACTCATCCCAGAGGTTCTCCATAGGGTTCAGGGCTCTGGGTAGGTCAGTCCACTCGATGAACTCCATTGGCACCATACCAAGCCTTGGTTAACCTCGAAACATGACAACTGGCATTGTCGTCCTGAAAGTAACCGGAGTCCAACACGTAAAACTGCCACAACGTAGATGTACCTCAGGATCGCAGATATCGTCATTTGCATAGGTGTCCAAATACTTATTGGTAGACAGTGTATAAATTCAAGAGAAAACACGATCGCACTACTCCCTTCACAACCTCGTGCATACTGAAGCTGCATGTCGTGTAACAGGTGGAGAACGAAATTCAATCTAAAAAATTGTTTCCAAAACGTGACACTAAGCTTTTACATGTACGCCGGTAAATGCACAATTGTGCCGCTATAGCCGTAGTGTCTAAAAACGACCGTTTCGTTTTGGACTGCTATTGCCGTCATGCCACATAGTGAACTTCGCTTTGAGAGCTATAGACGCAAGTGTCCGTCAACGTGTTAACCAGAGGTTTTTTGGGTAGCCAATAGTATACAAGTGAGCTCAAAGATATTATGTACCTTCAGTCAATATGCTTTTTGAAATTTTACACTTAAATTAAAATGTAGACCAATTATTGAACATGCATGACGATCAAAAATGGAAATTAAAACTGCGTTATTATTAAAATTCCTTCAGTGATAATTTTTAAAATTTATACGAACTAATGATTCCATAATTTTTATTTATCTATTTATTACTTTTTGGTTTCTTTAAAAATATTTGTCTGTCATATACAACTTTTCATATATTTTTCATTATAATTTCATACATTTTGATCACCGAGTTCTGCGCTGTGTATATGTTTAGTTGACGCTTTAAACATTTATTCAACCTTAATGCATAATACTCCAAAACTCAACTCATAGAGGCATCTGCAATGCGCTTTGCAGATGTCGAATCTAGTACAAGAGCACTTCCTAACTCCTTAAGCGCAATCACATGTTGATTAAATTGGAAGACCATACACTCTAAAGCTTACTGTAGAGGAACGGATGAAAGCCATTTGAGGCAAGCTATGAAATATATGTAACTGGACATGTTGGAGCTATGTAGTAGTCGGAATACGAACGCAAGAAAATCTTTGAGGAAACTGTGAAAAGGAATTAATATTGTGTGAAAATATTCCTGTGTAAGAGATATATTCATTTCAGAACCTGTAATTGGTACCCAAAGCATTTAAAATAAACCCCCAATTTTAGGAAATTATATTCACGAGGGATTTTCTGTTAAACAGTTTTACTAAAAAACCCATGACACATCAGTATCTACAGTAGTGGTTAAAATTATGGAAACATTGTGGAATTAAACCTATTTTTGATGTTTGAGAGTTCATACCACTAAATTTATTTTCATATAATACCATAAAAGAGGATAGGTGAGGCATTGAAACTTATAGATATGCCTATTTTTGGCATACTGCCGAGGCTTTTATCGAAAATATTTATGGCGCTAAATTTAGAGTTGGTGTCCGCTTTGGCGACTTATTTGGTGTGACCAGATATTTCTAGAACTTTCAAAGTCCAAAAATATGTCGAAACGTCTGTGGGCTTATAAATTCGGCTCATCTCGTCGCCTCTTTGTATTCTGTTAATACACTACAGAGTCAAAAGACGTACTGCTTTGCCTCGTCACGTAGCGTTCGCTGAGTATTGGTGTTTTTGTTTGCGCTGCGAATTGAATTGTACGAGAGAGTACTGGGTTGTTCTATTCTATATGTTTTGAACTAGAATGCTCTGGACTATTCTGTATTGAGATGATAACTTTTTGCTAATAAATCAGTATTTCTTGTGTCGTCTTAACCAAATTTCATTCAACCTCTAAATTCACGAGAAAAATACTCAGCTGTATATATAATTCGAAAGATCATTTAATCAAGATATGAAGGGAATAACTTTCATGGGAAAATTTTATTACCATATAAATTATAAAAGAGAAAAGGGAAACACATAAAAAATGGGCTATACAAACAATCTGATAATGTCAGTTAATACTAAGTTTAGTAACCTTCAGCTTTAATTACGGCCCTACAGTGCTTTTCCATGGAAGGAATTAACATTTTGAGTTCATCAACTGCTGTAATCTAAAACCAGGATTTAATTTTTGCTTTTTTTAATTGGAATTTTTTGCTGGGTTATTTCTCATACACAAGTTTCTTTAGCCACCTTCATAGATTTCCGGTAGAGTACTTCATAGATTGGGTTAAGATCTAGGCTATTTGCATGCCATTGAAGTGGAGGGATGTGATTATGAGCTTATTCGAAGCTCATTAGGCAGTTTAGTCGCATTTTGAGATTCGATCAGATAAATTTGTTTTAAGGAGCTCTGTAACCAGAAGGGTGAAAAGTACGACACGCCTGTTGCAATGTAGTATATTTTGATTACTATGATTCTATTATGAATGGACTATTTTCTGATTAGCAATACTGATCTGCATTCCTGTTTATTTAATAAATTTCTGCTGTGTTTTATCTCCAAAAATTCATTTTATCCAAGAACTGAGCTGATCTTCGGTACGGCTGAGTTCGTGGGTTCGAATCCCGCTGTGGCATGGATGTTCGTAACTGTTCGGAATCGGCTTTAAGTAGTAGGTTCCGGTCTCATTAGCTCTAGTGTTGCCTACAGTAGACCAGAGCGCTCCAAACCAAACCAATCCATGAATCCGTAAGCTCGCAACACTTTATATATATATATATATATATATATATATATATATATATATATATATATATATATATATATATATATATATTAGGCAGCTTAAAATACATGTATGTTATTAAAGAAGGAAAGGCAAGTAATGTATAAATTTCCATTTTATAAAGGATTTATTGCATATTAAAGATATTTTCAGCATTTGATAGGTTATTATTTTAAATTTGAAAAGCATCCTAGACATCAGAGTAACGATCTGGACTAAAATTATTTTTACTATCGAAATGTACCGGATATATCTAACTGTAGTCCTAATATCTAATTGTACCAGGAAAACTGCTTTTTATTTACGGAAACTGCTTAATCTCCCCTATGAACCTTGATTAGTTAATCAAAATTATTATCGCTTGTTTCATTACCATTAAAAAATATAAACAGAATGCATAATGTAAATATATAAAAGAAATGAATGTGTGAAACACCCAAATAAAGTTTTCTCAAAAGTATGACAGTTACTTCTATCTAGAGAAGAAAATTAAAATGAAAAAGGTAAAATGATTGATCGATATACAGACCAATCGGAAATAAATACAAATTCCTTTTTGTAGGTATAGCATACAGTGAAACTTATTCGCACCCAACCATTTTAATGGTAGTCGATATGTCAATCACTTATAGATGCTTGCATTAACTCACAGTTGGTATATGAGATTGCTACTACGATTAAAATTAGCCTTAAAGTTGATAGTTGAAAGCGTATGAGAAAATGTTCGGCGGAGTATTTGGAGGAAAAATAAAGCCTTAAAATAAACCAGAAAGAAATGTACCGTATTGCTGATGAAAGAGAACTTTTATGATTTTAATATCGAGAAACAATCAACTACAATTTCTGGGAAACTAAATGTAGAGAAAAGCACAGGATTTCACAAGACTAACGTATCATTCGTGAATTTAAATTATTAACTGGATAGCACCGATATACACTATATTGCGAATGATGACCGGTCACTTGCGATTTTAGACATTTTTTTTTTAATATCTAGAAAAATACAAGAGGATTATCCTGAAACTTCAGGTGTATAAACAGGATGGTAGACGTCATATATTTCAGAGAAGAATTTTTCCCGAAACCCCATAGGGGACCGTCAACAAATTGAAGAAGAACGAATATATTTTGGATAACCCTGTAAAAAGTAATTTATGAAAATCATGGAAACTTTAGCACATGATTAACATACTTCTTGTGTTCATTGTTATGGGGATAGCACATATACTCATGGTAAAATTAAGGTTTTTGTAAAAACAATTCCAAATTTCTCCAAGTGGTTTGCTTATAATTTGCAGAGTTCTCAATATCAAAGAATGTTATTTTCAGGATGCATGTCAAACAACATTGTACACAATACCCTGCAATTGAAATTAAAAAATAATAAATATTGGATGAAAGATGAAAGATGAGCAGGTTTACTAAATAAGGCTTCACTGCTCATGCGCAAATATAATCAAAATATAATATGCATGATGTAATAACTAAATGTATAAAGCAACTTTTGTGAAAGTCTCAAAAATATAGCTTGAATATTCTGAAAATGATCGTTGATAGAATAAGCTCGAAATCCGTTGTTCCAAAAAAAAGAATAAAGATGAGAAAACCTTAACAAACCTTATAAAAACCTCAATTTCTCCACGAGTATACGTGCTATCCTCACAACAATGAACACATATTATCACAAGTATCCTAATCATGTGCTAAAGTTTCAACCCTTTTCTTACATTACTTTTTACAGGGTTATCCAAGACATATTCGTTTTTCTTTAGTTTGTTGATGGTTCCCTATGGGGTTTCGGCCGAACGATGGCCGAATGGTTAGAGTGCTGGCCTTCGGAACTGGAGTTCGTGTGTTCGAATCCCACTATGGCGTGGATATTCGTAGCCATTTGGAATCAGTTTTAAATAATAGGTCCCGGTCTCGTTAGCCCTCGTGTGCAAAACAGTAGACCGTAGAGCTCCAAACCAAACCTATGGGGCTTCGGAAAAAATTCTTTGCTGAAATATATGACGTCTACCATCCTGTTTACACGCCTGGGGTTTCAGGATAATTCCTCGTTATTTTTCTAGATATTCAACAAAATGTCTAAAATCACAAGTGACCGGTCGTCATTGGCAATATAGTGTATAAAGTCAATACTATTGGTTAACAATTGTTGATTTTAATAACCTGACCAGTATTAATTTTATAGTAACCTTTATCATAATGCTCCCTAACCAAATTATTTAAAATATTTTCTGTCTAAATAGTTTAAAACATGATAAACAGTACTTTAAGAAAATCATTAAATTATTCGAAAACTTTAATACTTGTTGACCTTTGCCATTCTTAAAAAAGGGTAGTAAACTAATGAGTTTACACATATTAGCATATTTTACATATATTTAGAATATATTCAAAATTACATTTAATCCTGGGTAATTCAGACACGAAAATACGAGTTAAAATGCTAAAACTTGCGTAATTACTTGTAGGGCGATTCCATACCCCACAGTATTCAAACTTAATATGTAATTTTATAGTTACTTGTATATTCATGAAGTAAGAAGAAGTTGATTTAATCATGCAGGATCGTGGAATCAAAATGAAACCATCGAATGGCATTTTAAAATACCAGTTAAAAAATTCAGCAACTATTCACTTGAGGATGAAACCCATCTCGAACATGCGAATTAAAATAGAATAAAGAAATATTGTAATTGTAACAAGATATTTCACTTGTTAATGACGACTTGTAATCGACTATATTTTAAACTTAATTTGAAAATTTAAAGTTAAGTGGTTTATCCTAAAGAGTAAAGAATCCTATTTTCACTATTTTTTATTATACGAAAGGAAAGCTTATTTTGTTTAAAAAAGAAAATAATTGCTTATCCCGTCAATGCCTAGCTTCCCTTTTTCAGGTACAACATAAAATTAGTTTGTAGAACGTGTATGTTTTTTCGATAGGTTTCCCTTTTCAGTGAAGGCTGATACCAATTCTGTAAAAAATCTACCAAGTTTTCTAGTATTTACTATTATTCATGTTGTTGTTGTTCCTCCTACCCTGTGTGTAGGAAGAATTTGGACGAGTTAAATGTAAAAAATGCAGGATGGCTATAGAGAAGAGTCGGTGCTTTATGTAGGTTGGTGTAGGTTGTGTGTAGGTTGGAGTCGGGACTATAAGTAAGAAGTCAGGAACAGCAGTAAAAGAAGTCACCTCAGATAGAGCAAAGGTAGATAAAAACAGACTTCCAGTTCCAGCCTTTTTTATTATTATTCGATCTTAAGTAATTTCTCATTAATATACAAATAGTTTATTTCACTTCTGCCATGCACATTCAGTGGGTAACGGGGATTATCTTGATGATTAAGAGGCGTTGGTTGAACAAAAATAACTCCAGGAAAGTAGCAGTAACACCAGAAAAGACGAAAGTGCAATATGGTTGCCAAAGATCCAGGTGGGCTCTAACAGAAAATTTCATCCCAAGAAAAAGGCATCTGCAAGGTTCTTAAAAATTTTCTTCTCTGTCTTTAAAAATTATGAAAAACTTTAGACTGCGCTCAAGCCGAAAGAGCTCAAGAAACAGCCAACCAGGGGGTTGCCAGACGACAAGGGAACCCCGCGCTCTCAACGAAACGTAGGGCTCCCTTGGCTCTGACCAATGATAAGCCGAGACAATGAGCGAGGAGAACGAAAAGCCTAGTTTTATGGAGTCGCATTCAATGCGGCGAATATTCGCAAGGGCGATGAGGAGCGAAATTTGGCAACACACCATAAAGCGGCACTTTTCAAAAAGAGAGTCTGTCAGCAAAAATCGACACCTTATGACTAAGCCAATTGTCAGAACACGAGCCGATGGGAGCAAATTATGACCGAAAGATTTAAGGGCTGCGAATGCAGGTGACTAGAATTGGAAGCTCGGTCCGAAATTTAATCCCAGATCGAAGGCGGCTCTGTTTGAAGAGATAGGCTGCTATCGGGAAAAAACAGCTAGAGCTGCACCTGCAGGGGGCAATATGCGAAAAAAGGACGCAATGTGTAGGTCCAAAAATACAACATACGAGGGAAATATGTAATGAAAGGACATGAAAAATTTTCATTACACTGTTTTGACACATTTAGTTTTGATATTAGTTTACTATCCCGTGTTATCTGGAAAAAAAAAGTTAAATAGTAGTCTTTATATAATAGTTTATGGAAACAGGGGACAACACAAAGTGATACCTGACATTCTGAACACTATTATTTAATCTCTTTTCTTATTGGCTTACCTCTGAAATCTGTTTTAATGAGAGCACAGAATATACTGTCTCATTAGATTTTGTTGGGGGTTATTTTCAGTAGTAAGAATAACATCTTGAAAATGCCTGGAGGTTAACGTGAGTAGTAAAGAACTAATACCGGGTCTTCCTGGTGTGACGGAAAACTCGTCACGATGATTTTCTAAAATTAGTTTTTTAACCAGTGGAAAACAAATGACCAGTCCAACCAAAAGAACCACGAAACCAACAAAACTTAAACTGCCAATCAAAGCTGAATATTTCCTTTTACTTCCAGGACGAGTAAAACAGTGATAAAAACAACTCGTATTGATAAATTCTGCTTTGTCCGAGTTTTCTCGGAATAATAATTAACTGCAATATATACGAACCCGAGATAACTCGAGATAATCAGGCAAGCGGTTAATATTTTATTTAATTTGTAAATATGTCTATTTCTCAGATTTTCTTAGTTCACATGCTCATGAGCACAAATAGATGAGCTGCTACTGATACATAAATGCTCTGTTTTGAGTTTTGGATATTTATTCACCCCAACATCAGAAATACCCATATCGAAGGCTGTGAGCGAAGCGGCTAGTTTGAGATAAATCTAAAGAATTATATCAAAATGTCCAAATGCATTTGTATCTTAATACATAAAAAAATATAAATCCAAAATTTTGAAGACTTAACAATCCTGAAATCCCCTAATCGACATCAAAAGCTAGCTGATGCATGTTTCTTGAAATCAATTGTTAAAGTACGTATTTCTGAAATCACTTCAAAAGCAGAAAACTTTTTATTTATCTATAAATTGAATCATATTCTGCTTTTGCCTTTTTAATATGCTTGAAAATGCAGGCAAGAGATTTGAAGCATTAAATTCGTTTTCCCGTTATTTCTTTCAAAGCAAACCTATTCGACTTGACAAAGCAGTTTTATTGTAACGTAATAAGGAGATTTATCACATAAAAATGCAGAATACATAAAAACCAATCATTCAGTTTTACGGATTATGTATTTTAATGTTATTGGATATTTTTAGAATTATCTTTCGGGTGAATATGTTACTCTGTTCTAAATCTGTGCTGTATTGTAAAGGGAAGAAAAAAAATGCCAAGGATCTTTGCCATTTTCTGAATAATTTCGAGAGCACAACACTTTATTTAAATATTATTTACCTAAGTATGTCTTTTCTTTTTTAAAATGCATGAAAATGCAGACAAAAAGATTAGATTCGTTTTCTCTTTATTTCTTTCTATGCGTTATTCGTATTGACAAAGCAATTTTACTGGAACATAATAAGGACTTTTATCGCATAAATACGCAAAATACATGACTAATCATTCGGTATTATGGATTATAGTCATTCAAAGTAAAAATCATACAATATACTTTTTCTGGTCAAATTGGGATTTTAAAAAGGAACAATACGAAATTTTTACATATTTTTACTTATATAATAAATAATACACCCAACTCTTTTTTTACGAGTATTTGTATTCCAGCACGAATTCCCCGAAAAATTTTTAATTCTAATTTGACAGTGTAATCAGAAGACCGTGGGTTTATGGTCACTCATGTGTGGGTGACTTTGTCTACTTCATGGCTTGTTTACTTTGCATTCTGGAGTTAAGGGGAATACCTAAATCTTATAATCACTTTTTAATTTATTTCTTTGTACTTCATTTTGAAGTTAGTGATTTTAAAGAACTGTTTATGATAATAAAGAAGTCGATATGGTGTATTTATGCCCACATGTGTGAAGGACTTGGTCTACTTCATGTCTTGTTTACTTTGCATTCTAGAGTTACGAGAAATACCCGAATTTTATAATCACTTTTTAATTTATTTCCTTATACTTAATTTTAGTGAATTTAAAGAATTGTTTACGATAATAAAGAAGTCCATAGGGTGGATTTATGTCCACATGTGTGACGGACTTGGTCTATTTCAAGACTTATTTACTTTGCACTCTGGAGTTACGGGGAATACCCGAATTTTATTATCCCTTTATAATTTATTTCGCTATACTTCAACTTGAAGTTAGGGATTTTAAAGAACTGTTTATGATAATAAAGAAGTTGATACTGTGGGTTTATGCCCACATACGTGAGGGACTTGGTCTACTTCCTGACTTTTTACTTTGCATTCTAGAGTTACGAGGAATACCCGAATTTTATAATCACTCTCTAATTTGTTTCGTTATACTTCATTTTAGTGATTTTAAAGAACTGTTTATGATAATAAAGAAGTCGATATGATGGCTTTATGCCCACATGTGTGAAGGACTTGGTCTACTTCATGCCTTGTTTACTTTGCCTTCTAGAGTTACGAGAAATACCCGAATTTTATAATCACTTTTTAATTTATTTCATTAAACTTCATTTTAGTGATTTTAAAGAATTGTTTACGATAATAAAGAAATCGATATAGGGTGGATTTATGCCCACATGTGTGACGGACTTGGTCTGTTTCATGACTCTTACTTTGCACTCTGGAGTTACGGGGAATACCCGAATTTTATTATCCCTTTATAATTTATTTCGCTATACTTCAACTTGAAGTTAGGGATTTTAAAGAACTGTTTATGATAATAAAGAAGTTGATACTGTGGGTTTATGCCCACATACGTGAGGGACTTGGTCTACTTCCTGACTTTTTACTTTGCATTCTAGGGTTACCAGGAATACCCGAATTTTATAATCACTCTTTAATTTGTTTCGTTATACTTCAATTTGAAGTTTATGATAATAAAGAAGTCGATATGATGGATTTATGCCCACATGTGTGAAGGATTTGGTCTACTTCATGACTGTTTACTTTGCATTCTAGGGTTACGAGGAATACCCGAATTTTATAAAAACTTTTTAATTTATTTCGTTATACTTCAATTTGAAGTTAGTGATTTTAAAGACTTGTTTATGACAATAAAGAAGTCGATATGATGGATTTATGCCCACATGTGTGAGGGACTTTGTCTACTTCATGACTTGTTTATTTTGAGTTCTAGAGTTATGAGGAATACCCGAATTTTATAATAACTTTTTAATTTATTTCGCTGTACTTCAACTTGAGGTTAATGATAATTAAGTATACTTTATTATAATAAAGAAGTCTATAATGAAGAATTTGACAGGGAAGTTCAGCTGTTATTAACAGCTGATTTCATTCGTGAGGGCTTCAAATTTGCTACAAGTATGAAATAACATTTCCTTACTCATGATCTTGACATAGGACGTGCATTAAAATTTCAATATAATCTTAAGTTTTGTATAGCTGGATGTCAAGAATTATTTAAGCAACTTGAGGAACTAAACAAACAGCGCTAATAACAGACTTTGTAGCACTGAAAAAAAAAACCAACAGAGGCCGTTAATAGCAAACGAAATTGTCTATTAGATTCAAAGCCGAGAGTTATGCTAGACATATCTAATACATTTACTGATAGCATTTTTGATCCTGTTCGTAATAAACGTACAAGCTTGTCATCAAATAGCGATGAATAGTGGTTAGTAGTTTTATTCCAGATTTCACTTTGGATTTTTATTTGTTGTTATATTTATAGACTGAATTTTCACTGTACACTAATTTCAATCTTTTCTATAATAAAAATGAACTGTTTTTGTTTTATAAATATATGTAATATGTATTTCACCATTACTTCTTTTGCACATTTTTTTAGATAATAGAGTTTTGTCATTAAGATTTGTCATACGGTTTTTTAAAGTTGTGGAACGTATCCCCAAATATACCATAAGTCGTACGTATTTTTTATACGATTTTTTTTTGCATGGTTTTCTAAGGAACTTACCTATTATGATAATAAAAGAGTTGTTAAATGATTTTACACAAAGCATATTAAGCTTTACACAATGTTTTTAAAAAGGAAGCACAGATTTAGATAGATAAGGAAAAACAGGGTCAAAGTTAAATCTCGTGCACCATACAAGATTCTCAGTGTTAGAAAACTGAATATTATACTTTCATAGTAGTACTTGCTTGTGTATCCTCTATGTCTCTAAACATGTTAGTGTAGATTGAAAGAGAATTTTACAATAAAATATGTACCTATTTATTCTATTCTTTACACAGATCCATTCTTAAGGCCATATCACATGTCAATATGTGCCTGTTGAAAAAGCAGCAGATAAAGTTTAGGATTCTTTTTTCCCTTTGAAAAATACGCAGATTCTTGTGTAATAGATAAAAATTTTCAAACGATTAAAGGCCTCACTACAAGTCAATCTAAACTAAAATCTGTTGAAAATTTTTCCCTGTAACACAAAAATCTGCACTTTCTTTACCAGTAAAATGAAACTAACACGTACTTATTGACTTATGATAATGCTTTTAAGTCGCTTTTCTTAGTAATATAATGTTTCTTATACCAACTTCTAACTGAGGCCAATAATCTTCTATAACGTTCAAGTATGCTGACTCAGGTGGAGTTTTAAAGACTTTAAATCAATCGTATTATAGCCACAAGCGGGTATTGATTTCAGATTGTTAAGTCATTATCCTGATTGTATTGAAAAGTACTTGGAATTTCAATACTTTGAGCACTCAGTTTTAGATTAAATAGTTAAGATAAACAAATACATTGCTGATTTTATACACAATCGGTCAACACTGTTACAGTTATACATCCTCATACCAACACACTCACATCTACATGTTTTATAGTTGGTCTCATATTCGCATGATTTGATTCTTTATCCGGTTTGACGACATTTATTATCCCAATAGATGAAAACAACTTTAAAACCATACGAATGTACAGGTTTTACTTTATTTTGATGTTACTGTATATAACCTTTAAAAACTTTCATTCTGTCTTACCGCTTAGTTTTAAGCTCACAAATAAGCTTAAAACAAGCGAAGTAAGCAATAAGTGAATACTCAGTCATGATCATTGTAACTGATATTCTCTCCATTCAAGATCAAATGAGTTCTGAAAGACAAGTGGTGTTAGCCCTTAATTTTGATTAAATTTTAAATATCTTTTCTAAAAATAACAGTATATTAACAGATTGGTAGCTCAAAAAGATGATATACAAATTTGCAATTATATAGTTAGAGAAGTCCGATTGTATACACCTAGAAAAATATTAGTTCGAGCATTTGCAAGTCTAAAGTTTATATGCCTGAAATAAGTTTGTTATTTAGCGATTACTACTTCACGCAAGAACTAATAATTATTAAACAGTAACTTAACCTCTTGGTGCATTTATCTAATGAATAAAAATAAATCATCTTTACCACATAATACAAGGCTTTAGTTATCGAACAACGTCATGAATTAGTACTGACCTACAGCATTTGAAGAAAACTCAACTAATGACCGCTTTGTATAAGTTATGCATAACAAGTATGTTGTCTTTCCTAGAACGATGGTATTTTTCCTTTTGTGATTCAAGAAAATTACTTTAAAAATTTTATAGTAAACATTAACAGAAATGCAAGGATTATTTTACTTCAAACAAACTTTGTCCATTTTCTATTGTGAATACTGGTTATTGAAAAATGAATTCAGCATTATTTGCTGTTAATTTTGTAGAGAGTACATTATATTATAGATATCTAAAAACTTAATCTGTAAATAAAGTATAAAATACATGAAGTAAACTAGGAATTCCAAGGGACCAAAGAAAATACAGTTGTACAAGAAAAAATGGTTCACTGTAGGTGAAAATCTCACTAAACCGTATAAAAGAAATAACCCAAAGCAATCTCAGTTTAAGAAATAAAATTAAAGGAGATACATGAACTGTTATACATTATGCAAAAGGAAACTTCTTTGTATACAGAATTCCGAAGTAAAACCAAAATTACTCCAAGCTTAACAGATCTCAAATAATCTAAAACCACGTACAGACTCTTGGCCAGTTGAGAACAACATACAAAAGCGCATTGTGAGATTTGTACAAAGTGACCAATAGCTTAAGATAGAAGTTAATCTCTAAACTCAATATAGAAAAATAAAAGCTATTTGAAGGGGGAAATTAAGCTAAACAATTTAAACAGATAGTACTGTAACAACTGCAATGCAATACAAGAATGCAAGCAATTTTTAAATGTTTTACTTGTTTGGTCTCTTGTTAAACACTTTCATTCGATACCCACCCTACTCTTGGGAGTCTAAAGAGTAAAACAGTATATCGAAATCAAGCAAATGGTGCTGATTAAAACTCATCGTCAATAAAAACAATTACAGGAAATAGTAAAGGTACAAAATGATTAAATAGTTTTATCAAGTAGGAAATACCACTGGACATTTTGCAATATTGTTCCAAGACAAAATTATGACAAATCCAATAAACTAGCCCTTTTTCTCGTAACCCGCAAGTAATTTTGACACTGATCAATGTAGTTCAACACGAGAGTCAATTAGATTGAGGCCACTGACTTGGAACATTATATTAGTAGCAATACTCAAACCAATGAGCCATATCATAAAAATCCAACTAGATTATGGTGAAAGATCTAATTACACTAGTAAGGCTGCTCCTCCGGCCGTTTACTCCTGAATCAACAAACACTATATTTAAATTAACCCAATACCAATTAAAAGAATTCAAAAACATCATAAATATTACCTTAAATTTATCAGTTAAATATAAATCGCCTGAAAATATTGCAGAATGTATAGAACTCTCTGAAGTATTAATTACCATGTTAACACAATTTACAATAGAAATAACACTCTCCAGCCTATCATAACTAGAACACGAATGTCGCGAGACTAACCCAAAAGAAATATCGAACACCAGAAATATTTTAAAACAGCTTTTATTAACTTCAAAGTAATAACAATAACACGTGTGTATAAACTCTGAACCCTTTACAATACCTTCTGTACAAGTTCATTGAAACTCTTGGCCACCCTTGTACCTCTGATGTTATCAATCCAAGGATACCTCTCAGGACACTTGCCACACAGTTGAATGTAACGGACATCAGATCGACCGCCTTCTCCCATTTTCACAGCACACGTGCGTGGTATATTGCAACCAGGTAGCCTATTCCTAGGACATTTCCACGCTTCAAAGCTTGGAACCAATGTTGAAGGTACAGGGTTACGCATCCATTCCACTGCTTGTTGGATAGTCACAAACCAAGTATCGGGGTAGTTCTCCAAAACATGGTCAATAAACACATCTAGAGCCGACAGCTTCGAATCGTCCGTCACCCAATTAACATGCAGATTTAATAACATAGGAGCTCTGTTGGTCTCATAGTGCTTCTCAAAGTTATTAAGAAGAAAGTCAAATACAGATTCAGCGTCATCAGGAAAAACACACTGATCCAAAAGAACACAGGAACCTCCTGTACCATCAGCAGTTTCGAAAGTATTGAGAGGGAACTCCCATATACCCGGAAAAGATCGAGAAGGACAGTTTGCAGACAGACACTTGTGAGGCATGTGATAATCTAAAGTGTACGGCCATACAGGAACGTCAGACGGAGGAACTGCTAAAGATGAGTCATAATCCAATCCATAGTCGTAAATCATCGACATCATGTCATTACCTCCCGATTTCATAAAAGGAGCTCTTACTCCCAGAAGGTCATCTCTCGAAATATTAGCGAACGTGTGTAGTATTTCCTTCATTCCAATAACCTCCTCGGCCCACTCAGCAGTATTGGCACTTGACCAAAATTCCTCCGGTTGACGATTTCTGAAAGACAAGCAAGTATTAGCATTTATTAGAACTAGAATTGCTAAGAGTGCAAAACGACTGGGTCACTTACGTAATAGTCTGCATAGCAACTTCGTGGCCTTGCCCGTACAATTTCTGTACGTAATAATAACTGGTATATTCGTGAGGTACGAAGAAAGTCGCCCTAATCGGGCATCCATTTGGATTCAGCCTCGTTTCATTAAGAAGGTAGCCAAATGGTTCAGCATTTAATACATTCAGAGCACCACTGAACGCCAAGATCACCATTTGAGGAGTTTCCTTCGGCAGTAGATTACCAGGGATTCGAGTTCCATCTTCGCTACAGAAACAATCGGGAAGCTTACATTCATGTAAAGAACATCCAGGAGCTGCATCGGGATCAGGTGTGGTTGGAGCTGGAGTAGCTAATAAAGAGGTAAAAATTATTACTCAAGTTCGTAATTATCCTTTTCTAAAATATAGAAGTGTACTTACTAACTGCAACTGGACCACACTGTAAATCTTTGGTCTTGTACACACACATTTTCTTCGAATCGTCAAAATACAGAGGTGTCGGGCAAGGAGTATCGTACGGAACAAAGCCATTGCACGTGTAAAAACGACGACAGTTATCAGGATTGGCGAATATTCCAAATTCGTAGGGACATTGATATGCTACTGTAGAACCTTTCTTCCGGAACCTCCCAGAGGATGCTTCACCTGTTGAAATTTAACGGTAGAACGTCATTAACTATTAAATCGACCGACTGAAAAGGCTATCATACTGCAGTTGCGACTAGGTTGTAGGAAGTGTTTAAACTCCTTAATTGACATAATATTAATACTCTCACGAAACTAAGCTTACGAGTACTTCAACGTAGTTAAAAGCCTAGGAATCCCAAGTACCAATGAAAAGAATAAACCTTCGAGACATTCCTGCAGAATGCAGGGTACCGAGTAGCACAAACGAGAGTTCATTAAATGAACTCACAATTGGCACACAAAAGTTGCTGCATGACAGGGATAACAGTCTAGAATACCGAAGAATTGATAAAAAGAGGAGCAATATCAATTGGATAGAGAAAAGTTTTAGCGAAAATGCGTGTAGTTGAGGTAAGCAAGGCTTACATACACAATATTCATTGAAGCAGGTTGAGCTGTGGATCTAACGAGATCTAGTAATGCTCACAGCGTTTAATTGCTTAAACCGATTGAAACGTCTGCTAAATTTATGCGAAGTAGCCTAAAATATTAAAATAGAACCCGAGAATGTTTTTTACATAAATCTTTAACGACGAGTGTAGCATGCAGGAATCTCATTACTTGGGTTACAAGATTGTCGGAAATGGCGAATTCAAATACATAGCACTGCAAGATAAGTAGAACACGAAGTTAATGAACTAAGGCGATCAGACCAGTGTATGAATTAAGTAGTGTAGAAGATGTACTTATGTTTCCAGTAGCTCGATTACAGGGAAAGACGAGCCAACATATAATCACTAGAAGTGTCGAGATCAAAGTAATCAGTAAAGTTTAGATGTCAATACATAAGTCTAACTAGAAAATACTTCTTACATCAATGTACGTGAGTCACACAAGCAGATATCTCGTTAATATTTATACTACAGTAGTAGTTAAGAGATCTAATTATTCCTTTCGTTTAATAAACATACTGGTAAAACCAATACAAAATGCTTAAAAAGATCCAATTTAAAAAATGAGTTCAAATTTAAGCGTAATTTACGTACATTATAATATAAATAAAAAAGCAAAAGCATCCTTTAAAACAAACATACTTACCAAAGGTGAACAGGACAAAAATTAGAAGAAAAGACCACTGAATTATTCTTGCCATCGATAAACAGATAAAGCTGTACGTGTCGCTATCCACTCTCGCAGATTACTTTATACCTCATTCCCAAAAGATTTCGCCAATCAAACGCGGGAGTTCAAAAGATGCAAATTTTTTCATCGAGAGGTTGTTCTTCTTGTTTTGTGTTAGGACAATAATTTGCATTAATCATTCAATTGTCTGACTTCGAAAAACAGTCTCGATGATTTGTACAATGTTAAATAAAACTATCGATTCAAAAGTATATTTAAAATATTTAGTATTTATAAATATCCCCTAATTACTCAGCCACATTGCTCTGTCGTTAATTGTTTCAATCCCTTATTGTCAGAATTGTTGTTGAACTTAAACTTCGATACGTTTATTTCTGATCGATCAAATTTTTCAATGACAAAATATGCTCGTTTCTTCAAAAAGAATGGATAAAGAAATTATTTAAAAAATGATAATACTCACTTATAACTTTAGATAAATATTTGGCAAATAATCAAATTGATGCGTTAATTCAATTCAGCACGTTAGTAAAAACGTCTTTTTATTTAAATGGGAAGAAATTATATCAGTATTTTATATTTGTTACGTTTAAATAAGATATTTATATTGCTATGATTCAAAGTCGTATCTAATATAGGATTTTAGATTCTTTCATTCATGAACTATCTTTTCGTCATAACCAACACAACTGATACAAAACTACTTAATACATAAAATGTCTGTTAAATTTCTCAAGTATGGAAATTCGAATTTTGATTAGTAGATATGTTTTTTAAACTCATTCAGTTATAATTCAACCAAATGAAAGTATCTTGGATTCTTTAATTCATGAGCTATATTTTTTCTATAACCCAATTACCCGGTAAAATATTGATCTACATATAATGTACGGTAATTCAATTCAGCACGTTAGTAAAAACGTCTTTTTATTTAAATGGGAAGAAATTATATCAGTATTTTATATTTGTTACGTTTAAATAAGATATTTATATTGCTATGATTCAAAGTCGTATCTAATATAGGATTTTAGATTCTTTCATTCATGAACTATCTTTTCGTCATAACCAACACAACTGATACAAAACTACTTAATACATAAAATGTCTGTTAAATTTCTCAAGTATGGAAATTCGAATTTTGATTAGTAGATATGTTTTTTAAACTCATTCAGTTATAATTCAACCAAATGAAAGTATCTTGGATTCTTTAATTCATGAGCTATATTTTTTCTATAACCCAATTACCCGGTAAAATATTGATCTACATATAATGTCAGTTAAATTTCTGAAATATAGAAATTCGAATTTTGATTTGCCGATACGTTCTAAACATATTCAGTTATGATTCGACCAAATGAAAGTCTCTTTAGGAATAAGCGTTATTAACACAAAGTTTAAAAAATTTTATTGTGATAAAACATTTGTTTATGTATATTTCATAAAATCCTAAGGAATTCCTAATTTTCTTTCTATATTTAAAATTATAACTTTTAGCGAGATTATATATTACTACATTTAACCAACTACATTCCATTCAATATAAATCTTATACAACTGCGTCTGGTATTTTATTAAGGGCCGACCTCACAAAGGTCGTTTAACAGCTAACCGCGATTATTCTCTGTTTAAACGGGAAATTGAGTCCGACTATTAATTGACGCCATGGGTTAATCGCGGTTAGCCATCAAACGACTTTGGTAAGACTGGCCCTTAGAACCGGTCTCACCAAAGTCGTTTAACGGCTAACCTCGATTAATCTCTGTTTAAATGGAGAATTGCGTCCCATCATTGGTTGAAGTCATGGGTTAATCGCAGTTAGCCGCTAAACTAGTTTAGGGTGACCGGCCCTTAGTATTATACTTTCGCATAAAACAGGCTTCCTAAACCACGCTAATCTTCCATCTTTAGTAAAGCTTCACTTACCCCTTTTTCTAATTGCATAATATCACCTTTTTTATTCGGTTGTTAAATATATGCAACTCAAACAACACATAATATACAGGTTTAAAGTTTAATTTTTTTATTTTTTTACAGGTGGGGAAGCATTTAATTTAATCATCAGTTTACTTTCCCAAGTTATCTTGATCAAATGAAAAGAAGTTAAACATAAGTCTTTGTATGATAATTATGGAAATAAGAAGCAACACAAAGTGATACCTGACATTAGGTACACAGTGACTTGATCTCTTTTCTTCCTGACTTTCTATCTCTTTTTTACGGGAGGATAGAGCACAAGGTGTCGTTGAATTTGATTCCTTCTTAGTAGCAGGAATAACCGTAATGAGGCGATTTTGATCTCTTCAAAAATAATTAAAATGCAAAAACGAAAATTTTTTTGGTCTAAATCGAACTTTATTACATTGTAAAAATCTTAGTACCAGGTAGATTTATTGACGCAATTTACAGTCGGAGAGGTGATCCCAGACAAGATAAGGAGGATGTCGCCGAATTTGATATTAATGAAGAAAGGGCCTTTTTACAATTATTTATGACTAACCAAGCACCAAGTTTAAGGTACCTATTGATACCATCTATCTACCTAGAGGAGCTATAAACGTGGGAGGTACAGAAGGAGATATTTGCAGGAGACCTTAGCCAGAACAGAAATGAGGAGGGGGGTCTTACTCTACAGATAAAACAATTTAAGAGATCCTATTGGTCAGGTGTGAGAGAGTTGTATCATGGAGTGGGAGGTAAAAAGCTGGTAAAAGAGAGTTGAGAGAACCAAAAGAACGAGAGATCCAACGAAGAGAACCAAAAGAGGATCTAGAAAACTTAGAAAAAGTGAGTGGTGAGTTAGACCCCGTCAGCGCTCAAGTTCAATCCATGTATGCTCAGCAGCCTCATCATAATTTAGTTCCATGAAACCTCGTCAACATCTTTTATTACCTCTCCAGATCCTAGAACATCTCCTCATCGTGCCCTTCTTTTTGCACGAAGACAAATGATGTTCTTGTCTCACTTTTGAATTTTATCAAGTCCTCATTTTAAATCCTAGTTTTTAAAAATATATAATCATTTAATTGCTACCGAATCTCGGGATAAAATATATAGTTGTCAAAATAAGTTGAATCAATTTAATTAGGAAAATGTAAAAAATTGTAAATAAATATTTTTTTTTTAATTCATGTTGGTAGTCTCTTCTTAGATTCTGGTGAAATTAAGCATTAAAACTAACGGCTAACCTCAATTAATCTCTGTTTAAATGGAGAATTACGTCCCACCATTGGTTGGCGCCATGGTTAATCGCAGTTAGCCGTTAAAAGACTTTGGTAAGACGGGGCCTAAATCTTATACACAACATAAATCAAATAAAACCATCTTCATGTACTGCCAAAATAAAACAGCTGTGATTGCTGCTCCCAAACAAATTAACTTAGGGCCGGTCTCACCAAAGTCGTTTAACAGCTAACTGCGATTAACCCATTACTCCAACCATAAAGCGATTTCATACAGCAGGGCACATCTGAACTTGCGAAAATTGCTTTAGCACACCATACCAAACCAAAGGCTACTAAAACTGCTAACTTAGGGCATTATCAAAGTCGTTTCACAGCTAACTGCGATTAACCCATTGCTCCAACCAATGGCCAGACGCAATTCACTGTTTAAACAGAGATAATCGCGGTTTGCCGTTAATCGACTTTGGTGAGACCGGCGCTTAGGAGAGCTACAATAACAATAACATTTGGATTATACCTTAATGTTAGCATGAGTGATGAAAGATTAATTCTGGGACTTCCAGGTGTAGCAGAAAACTTGTCACAATGAACATTTAGTTTTTCAACGAGTCTCATTGTGTATTGTTTAGTTGATCGTGAATTTTCTGATTTATAGCACAAAAAGTAAGAATTTCATAAAGCCATATCAAATAGATCGAAGAAAATTTTATAACATCCTTTTTAAGGCAAGTCTGTATCTGCCATATTGAATTCGTCTCTCTCAGTGTTAACCTATGGGGAAAATGAAACTTCCTCTGACAATCTCAGAATTTAAAAATTCTTTTTAAAAAATTATACCACGTAATAGAACAGCAAATTGTCTAGAATACTATCTTTTTCTTTAAAAAAAAATATCAAGAAAAATACATTGAATTTTAAATTATTTATGAGACATTTTGGTATATTCTTTTGCAAACGCAAATAAAGGTATTTAAGAGACACAAATTTTCAAAAAAGAGAGGGTATATCAGCTTAGATAATTTGCTGTTTTATCCCATGGCATATACATTTTTAAGAATTCTTAAAATGCTAGCCGGCCAGAGGATATTTTATTTTTCCCCATAGGTTAATATTGAGCGAGAGGAATATAATATGGCAGGCACAGACACCTTAAGTCTAAGACCGAGTGAAAACGTGAAAACAAAATCGTATGGATGAGTTCTGCTACGACCGAGTTTTCTCGAGATAATAATTAATTGAAATACATAAGAATCCGAGATAAATTGGGATAATATGGGAAGCGGTTAGAATTTGTGTAACATAACCCAACAAGACAATTATTAATCTTTATTGTGCATTCAGGAAAAATAGCATATAGGGCCAATAGTGCATCTGCACGCTTATGGAATCATATAATACATCCCAAGCAACTTCAGACAAGATATGAAGAAAAAAACATCGTAGCTGAACTAGGAATAAAAACTAATTCCATACGTTTACAAATCCACTAAATTTAAACCAAGCTCTCTTAACCATATGATATTTACACATAAATGGTATTACTTTCCACATGTTTGCTGTATGGCAATAAATTATCACCAAGGATTTAAATGGATTATATAATAGCATTCTGACAATCAAATTGGTAGGTCGTCAATGTCGTTCGATTAAAACACACTGCTGGTATGGATGTCTTGTGCTTGATTCCTACTTTTGAATTACGAAGACGCAATGCGTCCGTAGCATTTCTTAAGCTACAAGTGTTTTCCGTATGATATTAAATGAGTAACAAATTCGCAGCCGTGTTCGGCATAAAGATATCTGTGTATATTGCCAGTTGCATTGGAAAAAAAATTAATATAACTCTAGCATTACCTGTACTCTAATCCACGTTCTATGACAACGGCGTCTCTTTTACAACTTTAACCTTTAACTGCCGTTACACAGTTTCAATTGCTTTCACCACTTAGCATTTCTCTCATAATTGTTAATACCCCTTATATTTTACAGTATTTCCCTGCAAAGGGCTTCCAAAGTATTTTATCAAGTTTATCAACCTGTTATTACCTGTTAATCTAGTAGACCACGTTTACATCAATTGGAGAATTATTTTAGAGTCAGAAAACATGCCGTATTCTTTTATTTGCTTTCAATGTTAACAAAGTATCTTATCACATTTATCAACCTGTTATTTTAAGATTCGCAATCTAGTAGACTACGTTTACTTCAAGTGGGGAATAATTTGAGAATCGGAGAAAATGCCGTATTCTTTGATTCGCTTTCAATGTTAACAGAAAGTAGAAGAAGAAAATAATTCATTTTATTTCTCCGGAAATCTGGAGATGGTTAGTGCGAAATCCCTGGGTTTCGCTGATACAATTACCCCTGACCAAATCAAACCATTAATACAAGTAATAATAATACTTTTACTATCATAACTACATAATAACGAGAAAAAATAACCAAATTAGCCCGAGTGTCTTATAGAATTAGAAAAAAAAATGCAGCATTTAAAAGAGATAGAAGTGCAAAAGAAATTCACAAGAACATTGGTTAGCTTGTGGGGAAGTGGTGCAAAATTAATGGAATTCTGTTGGAACTGGATTCTTAACCTCAAGTTGACGGATCCAAATACAGAACATTTACAGAAGTTGAAAGTGGTATGAATAAATTGATAAAGAGCTAAAAAGTAAAGGTTGCAATGAATGAAATTATGAATAAATTTAAACTTTGTTGAATAAGTTTAATAATTTTATAACATTCATTATAGTATTCTTACTGTTAGCTCCTCGCTACATCAACCAACCCTTACCGACGTAGTCATTGGAATAGAACTAGGTCGTAAAGGGAAAAGTACCTGTACAATAACAAAAAGGTAAAAATGAAGATTATGTCAATGAAAATTATTGTATGATTAGAACAGGAAGCCACAGTTTTTACTTTTATTACACAACCCACATCGACGAAGAAACGTGTCGAACGCTAACATACTGGGTTTGGTTGGATTTGAAAAGCTGCGGTCAATCATATGCAACATGGAGGTTTAATTAGACCAATAATTACTGCTTCAAGCCGATTCTGAACAACCATGCCAGTAGTAAAATTCGAACCCGCGGGACCGCCACCAAAAGGCTCAACTGTTCAACCATCATTAAGAAAAGTTACCACCAGGAACGGCCCTGGGTCTAGACATACAGGGGCAGCAAATTTTAGAAAAATTGGTTTAAATACTTCTTTTAAAAGAAAAATAATTATATTTTTTTCCAATGCAGGCGACACAGACATCATCCTAACGCCCTAATAAGGCTGCGTACCTGCTACTCATTTAGCACCACCAGAGGAGCCCGTGTAGCTTAAGGTAAAAAAAAAAAATTCTAATTTTTACAAAATGAGTAGTCTTTTATAGCTTAGAAACCTTGCACATATTTATTAATTTTTTTAACACATTTAATTGAAATATCAACCAGAGCAAGTAAAATTTGAAACATGAGTGTGTAACATATATTTGTAACATATGTATTTTCATGAATTGACAATTCTTATTTATTTGTTGACGAGCAAAATACACGTAACTTGAACATATCACTCCATTTTTCAATTTTAAAACACTTTAATTAATCACAAACTTATAACTTCACACTGGCTCGTCATACAGCGGAGCAACAACATTTTTCACAAACCAATCAAAACCGGAAAACCTTTTTCGCCCCGAAGAAGTTGTTCTTTTTACATCCTAAACGAGAAGGAAAAGTTGCAGTTCTTTATAGTATATTTAAAAAAAAAAAAAAAAAAAAAAAGATTGCACAGCTGTTGTTGTTAAGTAGGATATTTTTTCCTTCAAAAAGTTAAGTTTTATAGGTCTGTAACTATCATTCATGAAGCCATATAAATAAAAAAAAAATCCTACATATTTTTAGAGAACTTCATTAACACTCAAAGTTTCATTTTTTAAAGTAATTTCTTGTTAGTATTCAGATAAACTTCAAAAACATTTCATCTATAAACGTTTTTTACTGTTTTTATTAAAGAATAAGTAAATGAGTTACTATATTTCTCATGAATAAATTATTGGCAAGAAAGATTTTTTTTATAATATAGCAATTTATTCTAAAATAAAATTAAACAGCACTCTTATTAAGCCAGATCATAGATTCAAAACAATTATTAAACAATTTTACTGTGAATTTTTAATTATTTTTTTTTAATTCAATCAGAACATGTTATCACTCATAAACGATTAACACTGAAAGCAAAAATTGCCTTCGAGTATTTAAGCTAATACAATTTTTCTCACATTGCACACCCTTCTCACTAAAACACTATTCAAGAATCTTGAAATCTTACAAATTAAATTACCTATATAATTCAAAAATATGAAAAATTTCAAAAAGTACACCTAGACTAATATTTGATTGCATTTTTGACAAAAAATTTTAAGTTTCAAGCAAATTTAGTGATTATGATTATAAACTCCATAACGAATATAAATATACTTTAAATTTGAGGTTTAGTTTAATATATAGTACTATGTCAACAAATACAAAATTTCAAATGTATATGATGTTTTTTTGCTCTAAATCTTCAAATTAAAAAGCGTATTTTAGTATCTGTAACTTTAAATTGTCAACTTTGTTATTGTCCTATTAGAAATCAGTGTTATGTGCAGAGCTGGTTCTGGTATATGAACTGCCTGCATGCAAGATAGAATTTGACTGCCCCCTAACTTTACACGCTACCAGTGGATTTATAACTTAGCCATATGCTTAGAAGTTTACTTTTATGTTTATATAAGTGCTGTGTATAACTGACTAGGGATCTGATAGTAAGAAAAATAAATAACCCCACATATATATTTTTTTAAGTGTAGTAATACTGATATCCTGCCGTGTGTTGACCAGAGTAGAATAGTCCCAACATAGCCTATACCAGTCATAGAAGGACTAAAATACTTATCCAGTATCAAAGGGTTATAGCTGGGCACCCCCATCTCCAGGAGGTTTATAAATACAGAGATTGGCCTTTCAGATTGGGGGTTGGGCCCAGAGCTAACAACTCTGCCCTCTAAAAACTAATTGTTGCAAAGTCAAAAGAAAGTACCTGGCTACCCCATACTAGGGCTGCCTGGTTTCATTTTCTGGAGAATGCTAGATAAGAATAAACAGAAAATAAATACTCTACAAGAAGGAAAAAAATGCACCCATAGACTGCATTCTTTTTTTCGGTCTCATTTGTCAGTTCCTCAATATCTGATAATTCTAAAGTTTTGCTTAATTTCTTTACAAATGCTAATACTATCTAAAGATAGAGAGGAGCAGTACAATTTTGAATCAAAATTATACCTCTTCTTACAGATCTGTATGCATTTCTTTTATAATCATTTAATATACTTCAAAATAATGCCTTTCTAATCAAAAAAAATATGAAACAAAGTAATCATTAAAAATAAACATAGATTTATGTCAACAGTTATTCCCAAATGCAAAAAACTATGAAAAAATAGATTTTTTCACTAGATGTCTTCATTAAAATTCTATTTCTAAAAATAAAAAAAAAACTATTTAGTTCGCATTCATTATAAGATCATTTATTTCATCAACCACCCAAAAATTTGGCCACTTGCATAAATTCACATTGTACACACCTACTAGTTCAATCTTGGTTATCTGTGTATATATATACTTTATTGTAGTTTTAAAAATATAAAAGTATTCAAAAATATTGAATTTTATTCAGTTCGAGCTCGTAGAAGTTTTCACAATTTTCAGGCAGCACAATACAATCTTCCACCTGAATATGATTTTGCAACAAAATATACCACTTTAATCTGACTACACAACTGCTAATCAAAGTAATCACATCTGTAAAACTTTTTTGAAAATCTATTTAAAAGAAAGTTTTATTTCTTGAATAGCTATCATTGAAAAGTTTAAATACAAAAGTTACTTTTGCCACCAAACATGATTTACTGTATTAAAATTCCAGCAAAGAAAATAGTGTAAGTATGTAGCACTAGCCACTTCCAATCCAGTCAACAGTTTGGGTATATAAAAAATGCAGTCATGTAGTCTTTTGAAAACATTTTTATTATTTTATTTTAAAAATAAATCATGGCATATAAAATTGCTTTGTTTGGCCATATTTGGCAAATTATCCTTGCTCTCAGCTAAGATAAAAGTATTCAAATTTTCTATGAACAAAGTGGTCACAAAAAATACATTCTAATCTTCCCTGATTTTTACCCAAGATTTCTTTGCCCATTCATTTTTCCTGTTTATGAACTTTTTGAGTAAAATACTGTATTCAAATGACCTTCATAAAAATAACCTAATCAAAAATTGAAAAATCAATTAGACAAAGCTTTCAATGGTGATTGGAGTAATTTTATTTGTTCACTTATAGTTGTTAAATTAACATATATAAAGTTTCAAATAAAAAGAAGTTTCTTAAAATTACTAATCTACTGCCCTAATTTCACCTAGTCTTATATCTGGGTCTAGCTGAGGTAACTCAGTCAGCAAAGACAGTGCAGCGGCATCACAGTGCCAAATCAGCACTAAAGACTTTCCAGTACTACTTTGGCACCACCACTCAGCAATAAACTAAAAATGTAACCATGCAGATTATTGTTCATATACAGCATGTATAACGTAGGGCTTATCATCACTCAGCTCCTGTACAAACATTGTGGTTTACTCTGTGCTGGTAATCCGCATTCCTTCTCCTTAGAGCAATGTGTGTAAGATATAACTTTTTTCCATATTAAATTGTTAAGTTATTTTACAACTGGCACATGTATCCTTAATTTTAACCTTTTATTTTCTTTAATATTTGATGCATGTTAGAACTAGCGTGCTTCAGCAGCGATCTTGCAACTAGAGGGTTGAAAGTTAGGGGCTCAGGCTGGCCAAAGATCTGCCACGTTCATTAATGGCAGCTACAGCAAGTAAAATATGTTCATGGTCATAATGTCCTCCAAATTCTCAAACAATACCTCTGGATGTGGCAGACCAAACCTGGGGATCATCTTCTTGGTTCCTGCTTCTAAATTATGAGGACCCACTCTGTATGTTTATGTAGTTCCAGGAAGTGATGTGGGATACCTATCAAATGCTGTCATAATAAAATGGTCAACAAATTCTGCAGCAATGTATGAGTGAATGCTAAACTAGGGAAACGCCCCTGCATTTAAAAAAAAATGTCTGAATCTTATGACTGGGAGAGGTATGCATCAGGATATTCTTCTTGGGGCACATTTGCACATGTTAGCAAAACTGTATTAAAAACCAAACTTAATTTTCTATCAGATTAATTAGAAATAGGGGTTTTCAAGATCAAATTTAAGCATTTAAAATATAAAGAAAACCAGGGACACATATCAAAAATAGTTTTATTTTTAATATAAATAAATATATGCATCTACGTATACTTATATATACATATATATAACTTTAACATAAAAAATCAAGTTATCTACACTTCAAGTACTTATGAAATACCACAAAAGTAAAAGGCATATACAAATTGGCTCTATCAGACTTCCCACTCTAAAAATATAAAGCACTTCAAAAGGACTCTGATTTAAATGCACTTTAAAGAAAAAAAAATGTTTTGGTGATAAATATTGAAAATGGCATATCCAGACAGACTGTCTAAAAAATGCATTTTTTTTAAATATAAAATAAAAAATTCTGAATCACTAAACAGGGTTCCCACTCATCTCTCAAAAAGAAAAATTCAAGAGCCTTTCAAGGACATAAATGAAAATATTCAAGGACCTTGTTTGTCAAACATTTAGCACATATTCATAAAAAACAACTTGATTTTAAAACCATCTATATTGAATACATAAATAGCAAAATGGATATACTTTAAATATATATATATATATATATATATATATATATATTCTCAGGTTAAGAAAAAAATATCCAAAATAATAAGTTGACCTTATACTATGAATTATTGGTATCACAGAGCATTATAAAAGCTCAACCTTGACCTAGTTTCCAGTATGCCAAGAAAGGAAAACAGGTCCCATACCTTATCCACACGAATCTTCATAGCAATTTGTTTTCAGTACTCGCTTCCAAGGAAAATGATAAGCAAAAATTTAGATTTAAGTTATTTGTAAAAATCAAGGATTTTAAAAGAACCATAAAGAAATCTTCAAGAACTTCCCAAGGCCCTGATTTTACTTAGTGAAATTCAAGAACTTTTAAGGTTTTTCAAGGAAAGTGGAAACCCTGTTAAAGTATAAAATCTCTTATATCACATTTCAATAAATAAAAAGAAATAATGCATAATGCATAGAACACATCATATGAATATAATGTAGAATACTTTAATTGATATAAATTCATTAGCAGCCAATTATCAACAGATTCTTAAAAAGTAATTTTAACTGTTTCATAACCAAATTAAATTACTATGAAACAGTTCTAAAAAATTTTAAAGTTACCTCAAAATACAATAATTAAAACTTTTAAATATCCAAGAGTTAAAGACGACTTCTGTATTAACCCATTAACATTCATATAAATAATCCCCCAATTTTTCAAATATCAGCTTGTAATTTATAAATCTATCATTTGATTGACATTTTATGATTAACATTTTGAATAATAATTACACATAAATTTGAATTTTCAGCAGGAACATCAATTGAAAACATGGTAAATAGCTATATCTATTATAAAATTTCACTTTACAATATTGTGCTTATATATGACTGGAAATAAATCTCTTACCACAAATTCTTTTTCTAAATGACATTCTATATGTTAAAAATTACAAATCATTAGAAATTAGGAAAGACCAAAAATAATCTTAGCTGTGTAAGTTTTATGCTTCATTTAAGAACCCATAATAACTTCTGATTTAGGAATTTATCAATATACAGGGAGTATCAAAAAGAATGATTCTAAACTATTATTTTTGGAAAAATGGAGATCTTGAGAAAAAAAGTAATGTCTCTGAATGATTTAAGTTTTAGGAAACTGTCACAAGATGAGTCTTTACAAATGAAAGATAGTGTCTCAGTGGTGGATTGGACTTATAAGCTTCCAAGACACTGTCTTACAATCGAGACTTCATGGTCCCCAGATATTACATTGCCCTTTTTTTCGGGGAGGAGGGAGCAGAATACATAAAGAAACATGTGTTTACTGCACCATTAACTAAAAATACCAAGGACCTAAAACATAGGATATAAGAAGCAGTGATATCAATTGATTCCATGGCCTTACAAAGAGTGTGAGATTAATTTATTTATCCTCTTGATATTATAGGTGCTGCTGGAAACAGACACATAAAACATTTATAATACCACCTATGAAACTTTAGTAAACCTGGAGATTTTTACTTTGTTCTATTAGTTTTTGTAAATCTCCATCACAAATGTTTTGGCTGAAAATCGGATCAATCATTTTGATACGCCTTGTATATTCATCCCAAATAGGTCAACATTAATGGGTTATGCATTATAAATATCAAATAAAATGGACAGTCATTATTACTGTGGGAACCCTGAGTAAACATGATTAAATGAAGAAAATATTAATCACCTTATATTATCTTTGATTACAGATACAAGCTGCTCTCTTAAAAAGAATTTAAAATTTTCATACCATTTTATTAGTTTTACTCTCCTATTTATTTTTTCTTGTAAAGACATTGAAAGCTCTTTTGTTATAAGATCTGGAAGCTCAGACCAATCATTAACATAAATTATTGGGGCTTTCAATGTTTTCAACAGACGCAAAGGAGATGGAGCTAAAATGCCTTTTGTATTTGAATCTCCACAATAACCAGGAGTCATGACATTTTCAACAACTGGTACAGATCCAAAAGTCATTGCTTCATAAATACGATAGCATTCAGAATTAATACCAACAGGAGATAGTGTCAGATCACTAAGTCCAAGGCTTTCAACATAAAGGCTTAATGAACTTTTAGTTTCTTTTGGCTGCCACCTGGTAAAAAACAATAGATCAAAAAAAAAATGAGCTAGCATCATACACAAAAAAAATAAATATACTTTGCATTAAAATATTTGAATGTGAATTAATAAATTTTGTATGCATAGAAAAAAAATAAAACAAATTACTATATTCATAATCACAAAATTAAGACAGCCACTAACTCATCTCATCCAAGGATTGAAAAAACCTGGAGTTCCTTTATAAGTCTAACGTGCAGCATATCTGAGAATTTTCTCAAAATATTGGATTGTTTTTGAAGAAAAACACAGGTTTTATTCAGGTAACTTAAATCTCAATGTAAATGCTGTACAGCTGTGCCTAAATTTTGCATTTTTCAATAAAATTCAATTTTAATAAATTATTAAAAAAGTTCATGCTAAACATATATTTAAAAAATTATCAAAAGTGCAAAATTAATTATTATTATGACAATATTAATGACAAGATTATTATAACAATCATTTCATATCTTTAAAAAGTTATGAATATACTTTAAATTTTTTTAATGGAAGAAAGTGGATTTTTTTTAAGCAAGTCCACTCAAAAAATCCTAACAGGGTTTTTTCAGCAGACTCTGATCAGATTTATAGATTTAAACAATATATGTTACATATGATTTTTTAATGATCTGTGTATAAGCAAAAATTTTAAAACTTTAAGAAGTGATAAAATATATGAAATAAATTAATTAGGCTGGTAAATAAACACCAACTTAATCTTATTATAAATTTAGTTTTAAATTGTATTGATAAGCATGGTAAAAAATACTCCACAATTTTTACATGTGGAAGAAAACAAAAGAAAAAATTTTAAAAAAGGTAATACATAATAAAATAATGTTAAAAAATGATAAAACTAAACTTAAATAAATTATCTTTACTTCATATCAAAAAGACCAGATTTTCACAATAATATAAATATTTGTTCATTAAAATATGAGCATAAGCCCTCTAAATGTTGAAGTCTGAGACAGAAAAGGTGTATGAGTTGACATTTAAATTACACTAAACACACTGACTAATTTCCTGTGATACATTAAGCATGGGATAATAAAGATTTAACATAAAAGCAAAACTACAACTTTTGAAATTCAGAACAACAATTTACAAGCCATACACATATCCACAAGACCAATATTGAGCAAGAACAGTCTTAACACTAGATTGCTCAAGGCAGTCATTTTGACTGTTTTTTAATTTCAATTAGAAAAACAATTATGAAATATAATGACACAATTTCTTAGAATTTGGTGACTTTTTCTATAACATATAAGTGGGTTTATGAATAATTGTAGTTACTTCCGCCCTCCTTTATTATATAATATTAAAAATTAATTTTAAACAAATTTCTTTACATATTTGTTATTTTTTCACAATGCAGTCATTTTGACTGTTTTTGGGCAATATAGGTATACAAGAAATCTCCGGCAATCTAGTGTTAAAAATAATGATGAGCCATACAAAAAAGAGATTGTGATAAGTTTTACTATCAAAACAGTAAAAAAAATTTCGCAATTCCAATCCTTAACTAAATTTTTCATGAGGACTGCTTGAAAAAAATTGTAGAACTATGATTGCACTGAGCATTTTAGAACATACATATGTTGTAACATGACATTTGTCATGCCACATATGGGAAATGTATATAATTTAACAGAATATATATATATATATATATATATATATATATATTTACCTAACAGGGACTACAGCATACAAAAAAAACAACAATATAGATGGTAGAATAAAAGAACATTTTACATCCCAGAGCAGTGCTGACCCCAGATAAAAGAGAGAATGGCAAATAGCATTTATAGGACTTGAAAGAAGAAGCATTGGTACAATACAATTGCCAAAAACTAGGAACAGTAAAAAAAAAATATATTATATGAAAAGTCAAGAGGATTTAGTCTTTAAATCGTGCACCAACCTAAACAATGCAGTAAAAAAATTAAGAAAACACCCATGCTAATTGGAAGAGAAGGCATAGTTAAAGACTTCTGAGTTCCCAAAATAAAAAAAAAAAAAGAGAGGTAGAGAAAATGAATATAACCTATCAAGAAAATGCATGTAGTACTGTACTTGCAGCAATTTTTCAATTCAACAAATCTATGATCCCTGCTCATCATGCCATGTGTTAGAGCAGTTTTTACTCAACAATTTTTTCTTTAAAATTACAAAAATGTTCAGGTGTGCCTGTAAATTACATTTTAGAAAAAAAAATTGAAGTTATAGAATAAAAGTAAAGATAAGTGGATCACATTACAATACATTCATGCTCAGTTGCACATACCAAATAATACCCTGGAATTCAATAGTTAAGTTCAGATCTAAGTTAAAGCTACAACAAAGTTAACACTACCATCCTTTTAAATGTTCAAAAGTACAACACAATAGCTTCATCATGACACCAAAAAGACAAATACAAGAGAGATCAAGAGTAAAATCAGAATAAGGTCTCCCATTTTGAAATATGAAAGGTAAATTTCTAAAAGTTAGTATGTGAAGAAGAATAGGCAACCCAAACTAAAACCAGTGGATTCCCTTGGAGTGCAGGGCAAAAAATACCACCACATGTCCAGCTGTGAGTTTTCATTCTTCCCAAAATTGCAAAGTGCAAAACCAAGAACATGTGAAGTTGAACAATGATCAAATAAAAAACAAAATAAAATTTAAAATTACTGCCAATGAGGGATCTTCAAGTATAAACCCAACCTAAACTGAGTTGCGAAGTTTACAAAATTTGAGATGGAGAAATAGAAGAGTGGAAAGAACAGAAGATTTCTGAATTTTTAGTAGTAACTATAAGGTTCAGTGGTCAAGGTGAGCTACCATTTCAATATACTCCAACAATAGTTAGGAGTAAAGTAAATTTATACACTACAGCAATAATACTGTATTTCAGGAAAGAGGGAGAAAAGGTTTTAGGTTAAAATTAGGAAATGTTGTCTTCCTTCAAATATACAATTATCCTTTTTTATTGTGTGTATTTCACTTAGTTGGAAGCACTTTGTTAGTTTCATTTGATATCTATATAATATGGAATATATATAATATGGAAATAATTTTAATTACACAATAAATAGTTTTAAATAAGAATATAATGCATAGAATGAGTAACTTTAATCATTATGAATGGGGGAACTCAGGTTGCAACACAATGAAATAAATCAAATTAAAGTAACTTAATCATATTTAATACAAACATGATAATCAAACCCAGTATGTACCATGACACATTGACAATATGACACCCTAATACTAAATTTGCATAATTTGGCTTCTTTCTATCTTCTTATACATATCAGTAATCATCATGATGGGTAAAAAGTTAAATTCTTAATAATAGAGTTTGTCAATTTAATAATGAAACTATATTATTTACCAATGTAATACAGTGCTTTAAAGTTAATGTATTTTATGCTATATTTTGTATTTAAGAGGAAGAAAATGTTTTTTGGAAGTATAAAAAGCACTTTGAATAAATGTTAATTTGAAATATTTTTTATTCTATTAAATTAGCATAATTCTGTCACTATTTCAGGATACTTTATTTTACGCATAGGCACTATAGCTTATGTAAATCCTAATGCACCTCTTAATATTTTATTAGGAGTGATTCACTAACCACTACTAAATGGGCACTTTAATCATTCTGGACCAAAAATTATTTAACATTTTTTCTCCAGAAATTTTCCATCAATAGATAACTAATAAGTATCATTAATAACAAAAATATGTTTAAAGTAAAAATTATATTGTTCATACGATATATGCCCAAGATATTATGCACAATGGGATGTTATATAATTCGAAGACTGTGGTTAAAAAAAAAAGACCTGGTAGAATTATCTTTGAAATGTACATTATATTTTTGATGTAAGTAACAAATTTTTAAGCATATAAACATTTTGGCCAAACACACCAATAACTTTGTATGCATGCCCTATGCTTTGTTTTTAATTTTAAATTTGCCTCAAATATTTTATATTTTAGCATTTGGTATTTTTACTTTGATTTTACTTTTGTTTGGATAATTATTATCTATTATTTTGTTATATGAAGGCTAATGAAACCAAGACCTACTATATGAAGCCAATTTCAAATTGCTATGAGCATCCATACCAACAGTGTGATAAAACCCCCACAAACTTCATCATCAAAGAGTAGTACCCTACCAACTATATGATAAAAGTTTATTGACCCCTTAGAAGATTTACAGTTTTGGATAATCCATACAGGAAATATATTCTTACATACTATTCTCAAAGCTTAACATAAGAATTTTTTTAATCTTAAAATCTTGATGAAAAAGCATTTTTAAATCAATCACAAAAATGTTATAAAAGAATTATATACTATGATTTAAAAAAAAAAAGGGGGAAGGGCATTCTGATAAGTAATCCGAAATCTAAACACTGAGTAATTTACCATAGTATTTTCGTAATATAGGTTTGACATTTCCTTAAACATACTTTGTGAAAATAAATAAAAGTTGCATCAACCCATAAACAACCAAACGAGAAGCAAGACTAATAAATTTAATCAAAATTCTGAATTAACAAGATGCATTCAAAGCTTGTCATTAAATAAGATGAAATGTTTAAAATTTAGAAAATTTTAAATAGAAATGATGTTACAATTACAAAATCAAAATTATTACATTGCTACAAATCACTTAAAAACAGATAATATTAAGAAGAAAACATACTCATGTCTAACTTTTGTAAAACAAAACTGCGTTAAATTGTGCTGTTCAATTATACTGAGCAGCTTCTGTCTCGAGGAATGTTTATACATGGAACCTAAAAAATTGCAGATGTAAGGACGTGCATTTTCTAAATCTAGTGACTTTGGATCAACCTTTGGAAAGCCTCTGTACCTAAAGAGCATAAAAAAAATAATAATTAAACACTAAGTGAAATGCTGTAACTTAACTTTTCAATTAAATAATGACTACAAAAGATATGTTTCTACCAGGGACTGACAAGGAAGGGGACCCTGTACACAAATCAAAAATGAAAACCTCCCCTCCCCCAGGTCTTAAAATGATCTTGTAATCATACTTTTTGAAGATTAATGTAAATTTATAATATTTTGATGTCTAGCCTTAGTTATCTATATTTATAAAATATTTAATGACAGGAAGATTTCAAAGAATCAAAGTATCATATACAAAAAGTTTGGGCAAACTAACAAAGCATTTGCTCAATAGTAAATAATATGTATGCACATATTTTCATAGTAATAATATAAATAACCCCCTCCCATACATAACACAAAAGAAAATATATTAGCATAATATATTAAAGCTTAATCATCTGCCAATGCTTTTTCAATACAAAATTATCTATGTCATCAATAAAATCGAATCTTTGTGCTATAGTGCAATAAAGCAAGTAATAATCTTGATTGAATAATCAATATCCTTATGGGAGATCAAAGTGGTTTTAATAAAAAGGTGGACCAATACAGTTAACATGGTTTGGTTTGGAGCACTACAGTCTACTTTTTTGCAACATGAAGGCTGACCAGGACCTACTGCTTAAAGACAACTCTGAATTGCTATGAACATCCATGCCACAATGGAATTCAAACCCATGAACTCCAATACTAAAGATCAGCATTCTAACCAGTTCAGTTAAGTATTGGAAGTGTTAAAAATATCAAATACTTTTTCAAAATATACAAATGTTTCCTTTTTCACATTTTGTTATGAACTTTCAAACATTTGCTTTCAGATTATGATACATGGTAAATATACATTAAAGTTGGAGGCCCAGGCATGTGTGCCAAATGTGCAAAAGGTCAGACCCTGGTTACCATATCTAGAGACAGTGCTAGGATTTAAGGTAACATGAAATTATAAAAAGTAAAATATTATAAATACTTACGTAGCAACACCTAGAGGCCACTGGTAGAAATTTACATTATCAACAAGTTTTGAATCATAAACAATAAAAGTTGTATTCACAAGACCCCCTGCTTTTGCTGTATATGGCACTAACCAGTCATTCTGGCATGTTTCACTACCTAAAATCATTAAAATTGTACTTTTCAAATTACGAAATTGAGGTAAAAAATCTAACCACATCTTTGCAAATGAGACTTTCTCTTCACTACGACCATTTAAAACCAAAATTAGATTTTGAACATCACTGGGGGCTTTAGTTGTTATAACCCCAGGACCTGTTCTAAACCTAAAAAAGAAAAAAAAAATAATTTGAGAAGAGAAACTCATTTTAGCATAACTTTAAAAATAATATATATATATATACAATTTTCAAGTTCTACTTTTGTACAAACATTTTTCTAAATTATATTAATAAACAGATAAAAACAAAATTTTATCCTATAATTTTTACAGAAATTTTATTCAAATTTATGTACACAAAACAAGTATTCTAAACCATTTACAAATAAATTCAGTAAATAAACTTAATTTACATTAAAAATTTTATACAATACATATATTTCTTAATTTCCTATGATATATTACTAAAATTTTAATTGAATATCAAAATTTCAAATAAAGTTAATATATAATGATTAGAGTAGTAAAAAAGATACTACATTCTCTAAATATAATTTATATTTTAAGTATTTTGACAAAAACAGCTATAATTTATCAAATGTCAAATTTATTTTGAAAAATCCACATTAATGATTCTGGAAATTTTTAGACTAGTTAACCTCTGGTTTTGACTTAACTCTTAATAAATAAACAATTCAAACAGAAATATAACATTAAAAGATACTTTTGATTTAAAATATTTATGCTCATTACATAACAAATATAAAATCAATCTTTAAATTTTAATGTTTATAGATATATATCTTACTTTAACTTTAGATTATCTATCCTTTTAAAACCATAACTCCAGACACCTTTATTTTCAATTTTGCCATTGAAAATATGTTCCCAAAGATATAAACCTAAAAAAGCAAATAAAAAATCAATGTTTTGTTAAGAGCAATTTATTTCTGTACACATGACTGATTTAAAGAACTAAATCTCCAGCCACAGTACAATTAAAGTTATAATTTTTTTTATATAAGTCAGTATTATTCAAAAAACTCATCATTCAGTAAAATATCATTTACAGCATGCATAACAATTGTTTTGTCTTCAGCGTAGAAAAGAACTGAAGCAATAAAAAGTAAAAGATATAAGTAACAAAAGTGAAATTTGTGTAAAACTAGTACAATGTTCAGATCTAATAGGAAATTCTACATTTACATACACATATATGTGTATATACACACACACACACACATAATTATATATATATATATATATGTATATGTATGTATATGTATATATATATATATATATATATATATGTATATATATATATATATATATATATATATATATATATATATATATATATATATATATATATATATATATATATATATATATATATATATACAAACCCTTTATGTAAGTGTTAATTTAAATCTGAAATATGTTTTCTATCATTTTCACTAGTTCTCAATTTTTTTTTTTTTTTTTTTTTTTTTTTTTTTTTTTTTTTTTTGTCTCTCACACCCCTTTATTGCATTGTTCCATAATAAATCTTATGCAATTTTATACAACAAGCTATTGTTTCAATTTCATCTGCTGAAAGATTCAATTATTTATTACTTGTACAAAAACATGGTGTGTGTGTGTGTATATGTATACACGTTATTGTGAATGCTTATGTTACTGAGTATATGTATACATGTTACTGAGAATATGGAGAATGTTGACATTCACAGGTAATGTCACATACACCAAATACATTGGTGAAAGACCGAATATTTTATTATATTCTTATATATTCAGACTATCACTAATGAATGTCGACAATATCCATGCATTGATGGTGAATGTTGAAAAAATTATTTTTGTTACGTTTTTAAATTATACTTTAATACTAAAACATATGATATACATCAAAATAGCACATAACATGAAGGAATACTCCAAAGTCTATATGTCCATTCCAAAGGAAAATATCAAAGAGGAGTTTCAGTCTACTACACCTTCTATCAAGCCCTGACTAAGCAACAGAAGTTTATTTCTATTAAAAGAGCAACTGCAAAAGATAATCTTCTAATATATGCAACGAAAATGTTACAAACCTCAAAAAGAAAATTTCCTCCATCTCAAATTAAAGACACTGCGTGAATACAAGTCCCTGATGTCGACTGTGGTCGTACAGATGCACGAAATGCATTGAGGTTGTTATTGGAATAGAAGATGCCGACTTTTATAAATTAGTAAACAAAAATGGTATCCTCAAGCAGCTTTATAAACGTAATCAATTTATATTTTGTAATGAAAAGTTACTCTCCATAATGAGATTTCTTCAAGAAATGTTGCTGAGAGAAGCCACGATAGCTAATTCAAGAAGTGGAGGACATGGCTATAAACACTGTCATAGCAAAAAGAAATGTTTCATTACTAAATGCCATCGTAAATGTAAGGGATTTTTGCAATTCAGATTGATATAACAGTTTAAATTGTTACAACGAAAAAGACAGTATAACGTAAATCAGATAATTAAGTTAATTATTGATATGATTTTCTGTTCTCAGAGTTTGGTTTGTTTTAAGTTCAACAGTTACATATGCTAGTACTATAGATTTGACTGAATTACGAAGAATATATAAATATACAACATGTTCAACATTCACCATTAGTGCATGGTGAATGTTGGTTTTTACTGGTGTAAGTCAGAAATAAGGGTATTTAGCAAATATTTCAGACATACACCAAACGACTATGTGAATGTTGACATTCACCAGTAAAATTTGACATTCTCCAGATTTCAGTCTTTCACCATAACTCACACTATGTTTCACAGATATTTGTTTTTATACATACATACCCAATATATTTATGCATATATTAAAAGGAAACAAAAATTCTAACATTCTAAGACTAAAATAAATTTAAAATTATAACAACATGAAACTCGGGATAATTCACAAGCTTTTGAAGGGTTCATACAGGCGTATGACAGTGAAAGGTAAAAAAAAAAATTTAAAAGAGTTTTTCACCTTTTTTAAAAGATTTTAAGATTTACTTAGATTCTTGATGTTTTTAGAAGACTATTGGTGAAGGAAAGTTTTGAATCTATATTTCTAGAACAATAAACTTTGTGATACGAAAATCAGTAAATAAAACAGCAGAAATCTCTACTGGAAAAGTGCCAATCTTACTTTTAGAGACTAGAAAGAGGACCTTCAAACAATATGATCTGTTAGCGATGCTACTTGCTTGACTTTCACTTCTGACAATTTGTTTTAAATTTGGTTGATATTGAAAAATTATTAATTTGTTCACAAATCAAGAATCCAAAGTAAAAATTAAAGACTTTTAGAAGTACCTATTAAGAAGTTTATCAACCTTGTAATTATGAGTAATACTGTTCACTGTTATTTAATACATATGTTGCAAACAAACATTTAGATCCAAGATTTTATCAAAACAATTACAACATACAAGCACAAAAATTGTAAAACTTATTTTAAACTTATATGCAAGTCAAGTAGGTAAATTTACAAATTTCATAAGTAGATTTAGAAAAGTTGTATGAAAACAATGGATAATTAAGAATTTCATTTCTTCTTTTAAATACATTACTAAATAAAAGGGCTCAAAAAATAATTATTAAACATATATCTCAAAATAAAAAATATATAATCACACATAATTGGCATCTTAAAAATAGTCAAAAGTGTAAAAAGTACTTATAATAGCATTTGTATTACATTATTTACTATCTGTATCATTTATAATATAATTAAAAATAAAGATTTTATTTTTGTACTCAGAAATCTGTACATGTAAAAGTATTGATTAAGTCATTTAAAAACAGATAAGTCTGACATTAAAGAAGCTATTAGAGCTAGATATTATAATTAAAGAAAATTTTAAGAAAATGTAGCTCTGTTAAATGAGATAACAAGATAACATCGTAGTCATCACACTTAATTTATGTGAACAAAAGCAGAGCTTAAATTATTTTGTCAAATGATTTGTGGAATGCTTAAGCTGTTTCATTTAAATTTGACATTTTCATCAACATTTTAATTAATTTTTAAAAAGCTATGATATTCACCAATGGCAGCTTTGCCCCAAATTTCAACACTATGCATCTGATATGACTCATTTGTTCCATCCTGTTTTGACTTCCTAGATTTTCTAAACGTCTGAGTATGATTAGTCCACCATTTTATAGATGCTCCATTCTTAACTAGCTGAAGGGACTTCTTTTCACGCTCAAATTCTTCACCCCATGGATTCCAATCTTCGCCATCATCTAACAAAGGTACAAAGAAAAAGAAACTACTTCAAAAAAACAATCAATGATCAATGCATTAGTAACCTTTCATAAGTATCTTTCTAAGTAGGAAAATATATTTAAGTAAAAATACAGAATTAAGCCTAGTTATCTAAAAGTCTGTAAACCAACCCAAAAACATATCAAGAAGATATTTATTAATTGCATGAATGAAACATGGTAGAAAATTATGATATAAATATTTAACTGTTTTTCAAGCATCTGGCAATTTTTGTATTTTATATATTATACTATATTTTACATTTTTATATGTAAATTTCAAACCAAAATATTTAAAAAAATTTCAGTATATATTTACTTATCAACAAAGTAATATAAAACTGCTACATTCAAAGCTATTTTGCTGACTTATAACTATTAGCACAGCAGCAAAAATAAATAATAAAGGCTTTCCAACTATATATATAGATGTAATGACAGATAAATTTCAGTAATGCAGAGACACTTAATAGAAATTTAGAACTTTAAATAATTATATACAAACATACATATATACACACACATATATATATACGTATTTCACTTAATTTATACAGATTCATATTGAATGGTAAATCTTTAGGTTCAATGCTCCTATTTCTTATTGTTATATTACTTTATTCTACTTTGCTTGCACATCAAAAGAAATAAAATACTATAAATTTATTTAGCAAATATGAGACTACTTATTCATGGGATGGTACTAAATTTATGGGAAACACGAGAAAATATACTGGGTCTACAGAACAATTTCAACAAGTCCTTTCCTTTTGGTGACAAATTTTTCTGGAGAAAGTTGAAGACATCCCCCTTCTCCCTTTGGAGTGCTACGGTCTGCTGTTTTGGTACATGAACGTTAATAAGACCGAGGATTACTGCTTAAAGCTGATTCCAAATGGCTATGAACACTGATGTCAATGGTTAAATTTACTCTGGCACCGAAGAACAGCACCCTATCCACTCAGCCCTTCTACCCTGCAAATATTTTAATTACCTGTAAAGATAACTTAAAAATCTTTTTACGCCTTTACGAACCATAACAGTATTAAAGAGGCTGCTTAGCCCAAAAAAAAACTATGTTTAAGTTTCTTATTTTATATCTCATACAGCGAAATCCTAATTTATATCCTACTAATGAAACACTTGAAAGAAGTACATAATATACACCAATTACTCGTTCGATTTACGAAGACTTGTACCCTGAATATAGCATGTTCTGAGCAATTGTTTAGGCGAATGAGAAGCAACATGAAACATGCAAAATGAGATCACATTCGAAAAATGTTGCATCTCAATATTACTACACTTCATAGCACTCACCGGGCAAAGATAATTTTCTATAAGTAAAATGAGTGTCTTTTCCCCCTGCAGTGTTATTTTTTAACAGTATATAGCCAGCATAAAATGTCAAAATAAAATACAGCACAACAACGAATATTGTAACAGTCCTTAAAGAAACGATCATTAATTTCATTTAATTTAAATAACCATAACATCATCACGCATTACGATGAATGCAGCCGGAATGGTTTCTGAACGTGAATTGTTATTTACTAAATGATTTCAAATGATTTAAATTCAATACATAGACAAAAACAGAAGTAAAAAAAATAAATATTTTATTTATTTTATATAAATATTCTTTCTCTTATAGTTATTGTTGCAAATTTGGTTGTATATATTCCTTTTAGCTTTAATTTTTTCAAAGTTACTTTATTCCAATAATGCAAACAGTATTAAAGAGGCTGCTTAGCCCAAAAAAAAACTATGTTTAAGTTTCTTATTTTATATCTCATACAGCGAAATCCTAATTTATATCCTACTAATGAAACACTTGAAAGAAGTACATAATATACACCAATTACTCGTTCGATTTACGAAGACTTGTACCCTGAATATAGCATGTTCTGAGCAATTGTTTAGGCGAATGAGAAGCAACACGAAACATGCAAAATGAGATCACATTCGAAAAATGTTGCATCTCAATATTACTACACTTCATAGCACTCACCGGGCAAAGATAATTTTCTATAAGTAAAATGAGTGTCTTTTCCCCCTGCAGTGTTATTTTTTAACAGTATATAGCCAGCATAAAATGTCAAAATAAAATACAGCACAACAACGAATATTGTAACAGTCCTTAAAGAAACGATCATTAATTTCATTTAATTTAAATAACCATAACATCATCACGCATTACGATGAATGCAGCCGGAATGGTTTGTGAACGTGAATTGTTATTTACTAAATGATTTCAAATGATTTAAATTCAATACATAGACAAAAACAGAAGTAAAAAAAATAAATATTTTATTTATTTTATATAAATATTCTTTCTCTTATAGTTATTGTTGCAAATTTGGTTGTATATATTCCTTTTAGCTTTAATTTTTTCAAATGTGTTATATTTCAATCCCAGGCTTTATTCCAATAATGCATCCTTTATTTTATTGTATACTTCAGCATTTTCTCTTATTCTTTTTTAATCACCAGCTTTAAAACGGGTTTATAACATAAGGCGTTTGCCCGAAACGCCACAGGTCACGTGGTACGCCAGAACCGTATGCTACACTCCCTAGATCGTCGTCGGGCAAAAAGCATATTTCGTTCTCATTCGTTTGCATGGCCACAAGAGCATTTTCATACTAAAATAAATTATTGGAAACATATAGGTTTTATTGTATTAATGTATAATACTAATATTTATCAATTTTTAATTATGGTAAATAGAAAAATAATTTGTTTTTTAGCTTGACTTTTAAGCCGTCTAATTGGCGAAAACATTAATATTGTTCATAAAAAATATTTGTTTTTGTTGTTAGTCTCTTATATAGTTAATCATTCATTAGAAAACTTTCAATGAACAGCACTGAATTATTTCTTTCATTGGATTTGATCTATTTTTACTTTTATTTGGTAAAGTCTGAATAGTGATTTGAATGTTATCTAAAAAAAGTCGAAAACTTTTGTTACCAATAAGTTCAGTTAATGTAATTTGTTATAAGAAGCATAAACCTCATTTTAATATTTGTATATATTTCTCTAATAATGTATAAAGCAATAAATATCCTTTGTAACTAATTGAACAGATTTTTAATTTTGTAGTGAAAAATGTTTTAAATTTTTATATCTTTACCAAGTAAATGATACTTTAGAAATGTTGCAATTTATTCCAAACTGACCATTAATTTTTCAGTTAGAAAATAAGTTTATAAAACTGGAAGGTTAATGAATGAGCAGTAAACATGACATACTAGAATTGCTCGATATGTATCTCTGCATGAAATTTAATTTTATATATTTTGAAACCCATTATAAAGTTTGAGTTTAGTTTTCCCAAATACATGATGTTCATTGATATAAAATTTTACTTTAGGTTTTATTTAGCACCACAGTAAAGTAATTCAGTTTAATTTAATGAAGATTATATAACTTTCCCAAACCACTTTATTGTTCTACAGTGTTAATAAAAATGTTCATATGAAACAATAAACATTAATAGCTGTAAATTATTAGATATTAAAATAATTTTAGTAAACTTTACTTTCTATCCACAAATAGTGAAGGGAGAATAAAAAATTATTTACAATTTAAATACATTTCCAAAAAATTATTTGAGACCAGTACCAAAAAATTATTTGAGAAAAAAAAAAGACACAAACTTGATGGAGTATCAGGTACCTTTATTCACATTTAATGAAATTCTTTTATCCCAAATCTTAACAGCTAAATATTTTTTATTAACTCTTCAATATAAATACAAATAAAAAAAAATAAATTTTTGTCTTCTTAAAGTATCAGCACAGGTTTTCGAAGACCCGAAGTTGGGCTTTTCAGCTTATTGAATCCTTTTCTGTAATGTTATTCATTTAAAATAAAATGATTAATCTTTATGAATTATAATTTTCTCTTACATGCCTGTAATACTTGCACAGAACTCCTCTCTCCAAAATTTAATTCTTGGTTGATTCCGTGTATTTGAATTTTTGTTAAAGATTTCTTTGATTGTATATACTTTTACACATTTTAATCATTTTCATAATGGTACTGAAACTGTCTTGATGTGTATTCATTTTTATAAATAATTCTAACAACGGACCAGCTGGATTGCTTCGTTATAACTTTTATTATTAACAATCACATCCCCAAATATTGGAAAATGTTTTCTATATAGCAAGTCATACTTTAAACTGTGGATTTCGGTAACAGTTTATTACCCATTTCCACACATGTTACAATAAAAAATTGTTCTGACAGTATTACTGAGATCGTAATTCGAATTACGTTGGCATGCCAGGATCCTGGCATGCCAACTACCTTGACGGCTTGGCGACAATACTAAGCATGTAATTAAAAAGTTGAAACTGTGTTTCTTATACTTATAAAATTGAACAAAATGAGTTTCATTTAATTAAAAAAACAATTTATGAACAATAGGGGAAATCTTATTAAGTTGAAAAAAGAAGACGGGTTAGAAAGAATAGCAAAAATGACTAGCTAAAAAGCCAAAAAAAAAAGAAACACGTTAAGAAAGCGATTAAAGGAGAAGTCAGCATAATATGTTAGAACATATGTGAGTAGGTAAAATATCAATATTTAAAATAATGGAGCTCGAAGAACTAGCTAGCAACTTTTCTGAATTTTAATTTTAAAAAAAGTAATTTCTGGGATAGATCTGAAATAGAAATTACTTTTTTCCGTGAACCAAAATTCAGAAACGTTTCTAGCTAGTTCTTTTGTGACATTCATGAGTAGTTCATCATTAAAATCTCTGTTAATAAATTTATGAGTTACCTGGATGCCTAAAATGTTAATTTCTACTTTCTTTTTTTCGGGAGTTTTCCAATAGTTAACTATGTGTCAGCTGCACGTCCCCAGATCTGGAGGATATAAAAAAAAATATGAACCTTAAAACTGTTTTATAAAACAACTAATTTTCTATTTTAAAACGATTTATTTGCTACGTGAAGTAAATAATTTGAGCGAGAAAATGGGATTTTAATATGATAGATAATTATACAACTAAATTTTAATATAATGCAATATGAACGTCTGTTTTTCAAAAAACAAACAGTAAAAGACATTTCAATACAGAGTGAGAGTAATTTTTTGAACTGTTGCGCTACACACCAAATTAAACACTCATAAAACTATGATGTGTAACTCAATGAGCTAAATACTAGAATTAAGGTCTGCCTGTTTTACCGTAATGAACAACTCAAAGATATATTTACTTTTATGACAGTCTAATTTTATTGTTTATGTTTAGTAAGTACGTAAAATATATGCATTTTTAGCAAAGTTTTAAAAATACATGGATTTGATCGTATTTTTATACTTTATTAAAGTTTCATTTTACCCTAAAATAGACAATATGACTTATTTATTTTAATCATGTACTTCACAATTTCGTCATTTTCATCGTACACAAATTACACAAATCCCTTAAATTATGCTCAAGAGAATTAAAAAGATATCTTACTTTATTTTATAGTCTTTGTTTAGAAATAAATGACTGTCTGAAGTTAATACGAATATTAATCATCTTTCCATTCAGGCATTCAATCCAAAGAATATGTAATTTGATATGCTGGTGTACATTCCTATTTATATGTGTGAGAAATTAGCTTTGAATGTAGCAACATAGCTTTTGATTTTTTGTAATTGATTTGTTATTTTAAATTTACCTAGTATCAATAATCAAAGTTAACTATAAGGAAGTAAAGTCTAACAATGATGCTTTCTTCAATTTGGTATTATTATCAGTCATAAACTATTTTATTCGCTTATGAAGGTAAAAGATCATAAAATATGTAAGAAAATAATCCCTCGAAAGTTTTTTTAATCGTAGAATCACATAATTTATGTTGAAAATGTGCTAGTTTTCAATTGTGATTTTCTAATTATTATAAAAGGAACAGGTGTTTAATTTTATTTTATTAAAATTAGTTATCACTGATTATCATGAAAGTTTTGTGATATATATATCTTAGAAATAGCATTTTGATTATACTGACAGTCTAAAAGTATTGTAATAATTAATTTTATTTTTCTTAGTTTTTTTCTAGGGAAGATCATGTGCTATATTATATTTTCTTTTAAATACTAGTTTGTAATGATTAACTAATCAATACTGCAGGAGAGCACTGGCTAGAATTTTTATTTTATCCTTATATTTCATACAATTATCTTCATTGTTAAGCCCCTGTGATAATTGAAACCCACTTAGAATAATTTTTATTGTTGAACAGGGGGATATTGATGTTAATTGCAGATCACTCTATGTTTTGATAGTTTGAAAAAAAATCAATTTGTTTATAAAAATATAAGTTTATTTACTATTTGAAGCTAAAACTGAAGTTCTGACTTCATAAAGAAATTCGATTCTAGAATATTTTTAAAGTTGATATCATATTTGATCTTTTCTGCATTGATAAGAAAATTTATATTCATATATCAAGTTTTTTACCTAATATCAATAATAAACATGACATTTATGCATGCAAAAAAATATTTATCTCCGGTTTTAATACAATACTGATATAGGGTATTATCTTACATGATTGATATAAGTTGTACTGAAACTTGAGGCTATCCATAAATCATATTTTATAATGTTAATATAAATTTTCATAGTATATTTAAGGATATAATGGATATTTATTATTTTTTTAATGTGTATATACTTATTTTCATCTTGATATCTTTATTGTAAAATTTGACATTTCATGAGAAATTTGTCCCAACAATTTATATCATGCAAAAAAAAATTTTTTTATATTTGCAGATTTCTTTGAATTATGTCGTCAAGTTTAACCTGTGTTCGTCAAGTTTTATGTTGTGTAAATTTACTTTTTTGGGTGAGTGTTATTCAAACCAAAGCTATCACAAATCTAAAAGAGATAATATATTATTAATAGATGTAAAGGATTTTATAATAATTTACATTTATACATCAGTTTAAAGAAGCAGATTAAAAATTGATCATGAAAATAATTTTTAAATTAATTTTAATAAAATTTAAGTTTTCTTCTGAATTTTAATTCAAAAGTTTTGAATTTTTATGTCATTATACATATTATCTAAATGTAACTTTGTTCATTCCTTAGAGTATAATTTATTTATAGTTGTATATTATTTTAAGTTTTTTTGTTATTTTAAAAGACTAATATCAATATTCTGCATGTTTCTCTTTAGGTACTAGGATGTGGCATGTTAGGAATAGGCATATGGATGCATCTTGCTTACCAAGGTTATTCTCAAGTTCTTTTTTCACATCAGATACTGAGTGGTGACAGTCTCATTATTGTTGCTGGTGTCCTGACATTTTTACTAGGCTTTTTAGGATGTTGTGGTTCTTGGTTTCAAAACAAACTTCTTTTGCGCATGGTAAGACATGTTGATATTTTATTAATTGAATAATTTTACATTTCAATAAACATCTTTCTATGTTAGTTGCTGAATTTTTTTAACAGTGTTATACACTCCAACTCTTAGGGATTTTCTGTAGTCATTATAGAAAATGCGAAGTAATTACTCAGTTTTGCATCAGTTTTAAAATATACAGATTTTATGATTTTTGCAGTATATTTTCAAAATTCCATGTAACAATATAATACAGTCAAACTTCGATAAGTCGAATAATCCGCTAACTCGAACTTTTAATCAAGTCCTGAATCATTTCTATACTTTTCTTTTAAAAAACTGTCTCGATAACTCAAAGTGAACATCTTCTAAGTCAAAGTTTTTGTGATAGATTTCCCAGGTAAAAAACACAATTCTGTTCAAAACTTTGAATGCCAGTCCATTCATGACCTTCGACAATGAAGGTTCTCAAAGGTCACGAGCAAGCACAGGACGCTATTCACATCTTACAACAATACCTGGAGACCACCAAAGATACAGACAACACCCTATTTAACTTTGTTAAAAAATTAGGTGACTTTGTGAATGCCAACAACCTTAAAAATAATTGCTTTTTTTTCAAATGAGATTTACATGGTATGTATACTAATTAATATGTATAAGCCAAATTTCTTGTTTTAAACCTTTTGAACCCATTCTTCTCTTGTTATTTACATAGGCTATTAAAAAATTGAAATCTAGTATTATGGCACATATCAAACCATTTAAACCATGTTGACCCATCTTAAGTGCCAGTTGAGAGGAATGGTAGGTAACTTCGATAACTCGAACTTCGGATAAGTCGAATATTTTTGGGGGTCCCCTGGGACTTTGAGTTATCGAAGTTCGACTGTATAATAGTTTTCCTTTTCTACTGTATATTTTGGTTACATTACATTTAGGCCTTGATGGCATATCTCTTTCTTTCTCTCTCTCCTTGGTGCCAGGGGGCACCTAGGGGGCTGGGGAGCTTGGTGCTCCTAGGGGGCCAGGGCGTATGTTGCCAATCTCCATTTTCAAACCCTGGGGTGTGAAGCATAGTTAAGTGGTTAACCTTATGAGGAACCCCCAGTGTTTATTTCCCAAGCATGCTTGGTCCTCAGTTTGTCTACCCACTGAAGGGATGAAAGGTTGAGTTAACTCTGCCTAACCCAGGGATCAAATCTCTGACCCGTGTCATGGGAGTGCAAAGCGCTACCCCAGCACGACTGGATAACATATAGACTGTTACATTATTAAGTGCTAATAACCAATGCTGGAGGATATGCAATGTAATGCATCTTGTGATAATATTGTATGGCTTGATATACATTTCTGTAACTGAAATTTCTTAATTTAGTATTTCATCTTGGTCATCATTGTGCTTCTCATGGAATTCACTACTGGAACTCTGGGCTTTATCTATAGAAAACATGTGAGTATTGTATTTTTTTTTTTTTTTTGTAAGTAATAATTTTTAAAACAATGAGGTTTTTGATAATATATATTCATGATCTATAAAAATACTTTATTTAAAAATGCTACAAAATAAAATATTATAAATGTATTTTTATGCATTGTTTATTTTATTAGCAATATAAACAACTGCTTACCTTTTGTATATCTTTTTATATACTTGTTTTAGGTTGGGCAAGTTTTGCAGGATGAACTGCTTGTTGGCATACAAGTCCGTTATACTGTTGACAATGAACATGGTCTTAAAGATACTTGGGATCGTATTCAGACTCAAGTTAGTATACAATTAAGATCTTAATTGAGATATACTGTAATCATAATGAATTTCGCAAAATAATTTTAGAAGATTTGGCTAAAAAAAAATATGCAAATGTCTCTTTAATTCACATCTTAGTGATTTAATAAAAAATTCAAAAGGAAGCCTTTTATTTCTTTTTTCTATTCTTGAATTTTATTTTGTTAGTTATTTTATTTTGTTATTTATTTTGTTTGTCTATTGAAGAGAAGGAAATTATAATTGTAGTCAAATAAGCATTGTGTCATTTTTATAAATGTATTCAATCTTTTTAGGTATTGATGTACAATCTATGGTTTTATTTATTTTATCATTTTACTCTATGGTATTAATCCCTATATTAACATAAACTGGGAAAAAGTGTGCACACTTTAATTTTAATACTTCTAATAAAATAAGAGTAAATTGTTGTAAGTTATTTTCTTATTACATTTTTTAATACATTTACTTAATCACCAGAAAAAAAATTAACTTTAGGGTTGTATTCAAGTACAAAATACCTAAGCTGTGTATTGTGGATTTTAATAAATTGCAATTCCTGTTTAAAGGTATAGTAATAAAAAAAAGTTGGTTGAGGGCATTGCTTTTTTGCCTCTTGTTTATGGCTTAGAGGCATGTAATGGAACTGTTGAATTATTCATTTTTTATAAGAAAACTTATAAATTAGAGAAAACCAGTTTTGATTAAGAGTATTAGCAAACCTTGTTTATATAAGTATATAAAAATTACTCTTTTCAGTTCCAGTGTTGTGGAGTTAAAAGCTATCTTGATTGGTATCATATATCTGCTTGGCCTGATAAGGAATGGGTGCCTTCTAGTTGTTGTCTACCAAAATTTTCAAATATGTCTTCATGTGGGCAGATGGAAGACATATCATATTTATACCAATCAGTGAGTAATCAGTATTATATTTTTAAACATATTTTAAAATTATATAGCAATTTTTTCTCAGGATTTATTTTTCTTTCTTTAATTGTTATTGCTAAATTGTATATATATATTTCCTAACATTTTGCTTTTCTTTTATAAGTTGGTCATATTTAGTGATTTGATTTTAGACCAAATCAATTCAAATGTAAATGTGTATAACCAGTTTAAGATAAAAGGCTTTAAATTAGATATGTTAGGCATCATCTGTTGTACCTTTTGAACACATGCAATGCAGTTTCATCCCCCCCTCCCAGCTACTGCATTGAAGTCAATGAAATTCCATCTGAGTCATTATTTTTATGGTTAAGTATTTGTGACAAAGAATAGTCTGTAAATATATAGAGTGAGCAGAATGAATAAATAATATATGACATGCAAAACAAATATTTTTTAACATCTATTGTATACATTCAAAAATGAAGATACTTAAAAAAGTATTTTCTTTTCTTTTTTTTTCCAAATCAGTTGACTTAAAGGTCTGGCAAAAAATATAATTCATGCCTTTTGATACAGCCCTCTTAATCAAGAATTACCAATTGGTTTAATTTTTCCTATATAAATTTTGCTGAAAACCAGATTTATGCATTTATATAACATGAAATCATATAATATTTAATTTAGATGTAAATAAAAATTATATATATATATATATATATATATATACCGGGTGGCCAAAATTAAACTGACAGTGCTCACAGTGTTCTGTAGAGCGATCTATTTGCAAGAATGACGCCACATTTTGTAGGAAGATTAAACAAGACGGGGGATGAAGGATTCCGCAAAAAAACAAATTAGTTCCAAAAGTCATGGCCAGGGGAATATTTGGCCACTGTGTTATAGAAAATAGAGTGTTAACAAATGCAAATCAATATGGAAATGAATTTCTTAATTGTGCCAATGGATGTAACGTGAAATTTGAATAAAGAACTTTTTCTTCTTCTGCTCAGCGTACGTGATATTGCAGATCATGAGACTTTATCAGTGTTTATGTAGATTTTACGCTTTTTTAAAAGTGTTGCCATATTGCACTTGAACTAAATCAGAAAATGTGCATTATACAAGGAAATTTTATTCCGTATTAGTTTGCATTCGTTAACACTTTATTTTCTATAACACAGCGTCAAATATTCCCGTAGCGGTGACTTTTGGAACTAATTTGTTTTCTTGCGGAATCCTTTGTCTCCCGTCTTGTTTAATCTGCCTACAAAATGTGGCGTCATTCTTGCTAATAGATCGCGCTACAGAATACTGTGAGCACTGTCAGTTTAATTATGGTCACCCGGTATATATGTAATTTTATGTTAAGAATTTACAAAGGTATTTATTTATAACAAAGAAGTCAGGGATGTTTAAGCTCTTATAAGTATAAAGCTAACAGAAATAATGGCACATAAAGAACAATATCTTATAAACTTATAAATATGTGCTTGATTCATTGGAGAAAAAAAATAACTATTAAAGCTTTTTACAATTATTGTAATATGCTGTTATTTAATGCCTGTTTTAAAATAAACCTTTAATTTATATTATTGCTTAAAAGAAAAGCTTATGGCTAGTTCATGTGTTAAAAATGTTTTACAGGGTTGTTATCCAAGATTGCATACCTGGCTAATGGAAAGATTGTACATTGTTGGTATTATCAGCTTGGTTTTTGCATTTATTCAACTTTATGGTATCATATCAGCTCTACTTATTGTATGTTCTATGAGCAGCAAGCGAAGATGATCATCTAAGAATTATTGCCTTGCAAGAGAACTTTATATATATAAATTGCTATTAAAGTGTGTATATTTTCTTACTTAGCATACAAAAATTATAAAGTACAATATTTATAGTAATATTTTAAAGCTTATAAAATGACTAATTTGATAAATTTTTATACATCAGTATTATAATGCCTAATTAACTCCAAGACTGCCAAGATGGTTATTTTGTATTGCAATATAAAAAAAATATAGAAAACTGAAAGGCAAAGTTAATTAAAATTTAAGAATATATATTAATAAACTAAATATTTATAAATAAACTATATGGAAAATAATGCAGAAAATTTAATTTTTTTTGTCAATTTTGCTGTTGTAGAAATGAGTCAGAGGATGGTTGAATAAGAAGGAATCAAAGATGTTTCTACTTTTCATTTTTTTTTAAAATTTATATTCCACTGTTAAAATGGCTATTTATAGCCATTTGACTTAAACAGTACTGAAATTGACAGTAAATTTGGTTCAACTACCTTTATGTTAAAAAGACTTAATAAAATAAAAAACCAATAATCATTTTAAACTGAATTGCCTTGGGCAGAAAAAAGAGTGAAAATGTCATTCTTTGGTATCAGACACCATTTCCCATGCACAATTTATTAATCCAATATTTAAACTTTTCAGTTTTTTACCCTTTTTGACCTAGTTGTTCTGTCTCAATATATTTTTTTATTTCTATATAAAAACTTGCGAAATATAATATTTATACTAAATCTTCATATTTTTATTGGTAATTTTGTTTTTTATATTTATATATATATATCAGAGAATATGTTTGAGTGGCATTAAAATATTGATAAGAAAAAAAATTGACTTTTCCAAGTATAGCAATACAAGGTCTCTGTTTGTTGTCAGGAAAATGATAAATGAATCAGGAAAATTAATTTTCATACAATGATTCTTTTAATTATTCTTTATTTATCCTCTCCTTAATAGTTCTGTAAATCATTTTTTTAAATGCCGAGAACAAGTTAACTCTATTTAATAATAAATACTCAAAGGAAAAATGTGCTAAAAAAATGTTAATTTAATTGTTGGTAATTGCTGCTCTAACTTAATTTTATTTCACATTATCAATAATATTTTCAACAAAGAAAAGCATCATAAGATTATCATTTGATTTTTTGTAATTTTTTTTATTTATTTTTTTACTTTGAATAATTTGAATATTTCCATATCTTAAAAGTTGGAATCCTTGCTGTTATAATACACATATACAGATATATATATATATATATATATACACCCACACACATACACGTATGTGTATACTTGTGTAGTTTTTCTAAAATTTTTTAAATATATTGGAGATTTATCTAAAGTGGTCCCCCCCCCCAAAAAAAAAGTCAATTAAACATCAGGAAATTATCTCTGAGCAACAGTAGACACCTGAAATATTGTGCTGTAGTAATAAGTCATTTAAAGAGTATGAATGTTAATTTTATTATGGCATTTAAAAGATTATATTGGTTAGTATTACATTTTACTTTGAGTGAAAATCTAATTATAAATATTAAAACAGTTTTGCCACTAAAGAATAGTACAAAGGTAGGAATACCAAGGTATTGCACATATTTATTAAAAAGTCATTGTAATGTTCACAATATCATTAGTGTTGGTTCTTCATGCCTTGTTGATTGTTTTTCCTTGTAGATTTATTTTTATTTAAATGTTAAAAATGTTTTGCAGTCTTGGATATTTAATGTATTTAAAAGATAGTAATATATTTTAAAACAGCTGTGCTTATGAAAAATAATCTTTGTTTTTTATTTGTTAATCAAGTATTTCTAAAAAAGGCTGTTTGAAGTATTAGATTTTTGGAATAATATTAGTTTGCTTCTGAAGTGAAAATCTACTTAGGTAAACATTTTTGAAATGTTACAAAAGTTCTTTTACTATCCTTTTCGTTTTGTTAAATTTGGCAAATGTTTACAGACAAAAACAAATAAGTAAAATGTGCAAAAAGGAGAAATCAATTTTTTTATTTCTACTTTTTGTACGTTATTTTATTTATTTTAAACTACTAAAATAAAATTTAGAAATCTCAGGGATTTTTTTTTCCTATAAAAATATTGCAACTGTATATATTGTTCCTCAAATCACAACTTTGAAGTAACAGTTCAAATATGTTTCTGCATCATTTCTTTACCCATTTATCAGTTTGGTTTTTGTTTCTTTATTATACTTTAATATGAGAAACAAGAAAGTTATCTACCTGGTTTTAAGGTGTTCCTAAACTGGAACTTTTATTTATTATTTACAGTACTTATCTTTGTCTCTATTTAAATTAAAAGAACTTTATAAGAAGTTAAATTATAATGTAACAACATAATTTTTTTTTCTTTTCAAATTCTGATGGAATAATTTATTTTTAATCTTTGCAATGCCACTGGTCTTGAAGTCTTAGCCTTAAAATCCAAGTCAGACAGGCAGAGACTTTATAGATTAACTGCTGTAAGCATTTTTACACCTCTAAATTATTATTGATTATTGACTTTCACAGTATACTCCTGCAGAATGATGTCAAGATCGTTTACCAAGTTGCAAGGTACTTAAGAATTAATTAAAATGTACAAAGAGATATTTTATCTCACAAAATATGTCCAAAGTAGTTAAAGGTTTATAAAGTTTGAAGTAATCTTGTTTAAATGGTCTTTCATTCACTGTAGTGATGTTACAGAAAAACATTTGCTGAAAGTTATGCAATGTAAATTAAGCTATTTTTTAGTGATGAGTACTTAAAATCTCATTTTAGTGTGCCTTACCATGTTGTATTAAATAACAGAGCTACGGATTGATGTAAATAATTATGTTTTCGAAAACTTGTCTATTTTATAAAAGAATTTGAATGTGATCAGTATTATCAATGAACTCATCAAATGTGTAAACCAGATTTGTATTTGTTAAACTATAATTTATAATTTTTGTCTTTACTTGATTTCCACTTTTGTACAAATATATCATGATATTGTTTGGGTTGTGATTTATTTGATGAATATGAGTATTAATTATTTTGTATATAATTGCATGATTTTATAATGTGGATTCTTTTTCTAATATGTAACTCACAGTTTCAAAAATTTGTTTAAAATCTTTAAATTTTAGTTAGTATTAGGGTTTTTGCTGCATTTCATCACTGAAATTAGACCAGTATGCATAATTTTAATTTTAAGGTTTTCGTGCAATTATTCCTGCTTGTAAAATATTCCTTAAAATTTAAACTTTGGTTATGTTTTAGTTTTTTATGTACTTATTTTATTGCTAGTTTATTGAATTTAAAAATATAAATATACAATTTAAAGTAGTTTTTAAATTGTATATATATATATATATATATATATATATATATATATATATATATATATATATATATATATATATATATATATATATATATATATATTAAAAACTTGGACTAGTAATTTATGTAGGCAAAAAATGTGACCTATGGAAGTGATAATTACAAATTTTAAATTGATTTGTAGATAGAAAAAATTGAATAATTAATCTTTTGATATCAATTTACTCATGTTTGTAAAATAACTATGCATTTTAATTAATTGCCAACAATATGAGAACAAATGTAGGAAGCTTGTTTTCATATGATGATTTTTTTCAATGATTTTAATAACTTGATAGTGTGTTTATTTATGGAAAGTGAAGCAGAAATTATATCTATCTTCCAAAACAGAGAAAAGTCTGGTTATCAAATAAAAGTTTCTAGTTTAAACAAATATATCACGAAGTGACATCCTACTTTTATAATTAAATAAGGTTCATCTTCACTATTTTAGTATGGGGGAAATTTTGAAGCCTTTTAATATACATTTTATAAGTTTTGTTCTTTTTTCGGTTGTTCTCATTTTTCTTTAGCCTTTCAGCTAATGTGTCTGCTTACATCTTATGAAACAATATTTTTTACAATTTTGTCATATACAGCACTAAAACTATCCAGAAGTAATTTCTACTTCTCTTCCATCCCCTCCCTTTGAGAAGAAATGTGTATGCCTCAATCTTAAATGTTAAATGTAAGTTTTACTATTGATTTCAAAGAACTTCTTTAGTACAGTTTATCATTTTCTCTAGCATGTAATTACATTAGTTTTTTTTTAACATCTTAAGTTTTATTTCAGTAATTATGTAGTTTATATACCTTTTACCTTATGCTGAGTTATTTATTTTACCCCAGTCAAAAAATGAATAGATTACATAAAATCAAAATTCTAAAAAATGGTAACAATAGAAGGGTATTCTATGTATTTTCTTTGATGGTAGTCTGCTGGAAAAAAAAAATGATAATGCATTAAGAATAATGAAATTAATTTTTTTATTGCTAATATCATACCTACTAACATTCCAATTTTAAAAGTAGTTCATTTTTACCAGAATGAAATTTTAACTTGTTAATGATATGTTGTATATATACACATATGTACTCCAGACTACTATAACAATCCTAAAATTTTTATACATGTCTATGGGACACACACACACACACACACTCTACATATATATAACACACACTATATGAATATATATTTATAAAATATAATTCACACACATGCAGCCCACTTTCTTATTGTAAAGCCATATGAAAGCCAGTACAAATAACAGTTGGAAGAATCACTGCTCTTAATATATAAAAATAAAGTTTTTTTTTTTTAAATGATTAATAAATAGGAAAACACTGCATGCAATTTATTTTTCAGAATTCCCACTTTTAAATAGGTTATATATTGCTGATTTAGCCTCTTTTGAAAATACTTTATCATACTTTTGCTCTTAATAGCAACCTTTTTGTTTACTTTTGAAAATTAATAAATCTCATAATCCAGAATCTGAAAATGTATCCTCAATTTGTATTCCTGTTTTTCAACCTGACTAAAACTGATACATTTTAAAAATCATTCATACAATTGTACAATCATCTGTAAATTTATATACTGTACAAAACAATTATACAAGTTGGCAGCTATGCAAAATTTTATCCTAGCATTTTTTAACTTAGCATTTATTTTTACTATGAAAAAAAAATTTACATCTCTAAAAGGATTAATAAAGATAACTGTTTTGTTGTAAATAATATGCTACATGCCTTTTCATGAAAAAAAAAAAAGTGCCTCCTGGAAGTTTAAACTGTAAATTGGAGGATGAAAATGTAATATGTTTTAGTAAACTTATAAACTAAGACGAAAATGGTAGCTAATATAACATTATGGTCACAGAAGTGTGTTTCCTGCTTGTGATTTAGTGTCTTTGTGTTTTAGACTTGTTTATGATTGTTAGTTTTTTATTACATATAATTTGTGTTTTTGGATTGTTACTTTTTTATTGTATTGATTGTTAATCAGGTTTTGTAAGTTTATATTGTGATATTTTTTATGTTCTGGTGGTTTAAGCAAAGTAGTGCCATTTTGATGTGTGTTTCTAGCTATTCAGATAATCATGGAGAGTTATTTATAGTAATGTTTAGATAGTATATTTTTTAATTTGTACCTGTTTACTTGTTATTTATATCTAAGTGTAAATTCATATATTCTGTTTTCAACCCATTTCTATACTGGTGAACCGTTTTTGATTATAGAATTTGATTTTAACTGCTCACATATCTAAAATAATTTGTCTCTTTTATATGGTTGAACTTTTTAATACCAAGATTTAGATTTAGGTTGGGACTGCCCATAAGGGCACCAGCACTGCGACCCAAGGCCTATTGTACTGAAAACCCCCCATTTACTGGAACAAAGGAGTCCCAGCATAAGGTTAAGAAATATTAACAATTAGGTCTCAGAGAGACCAATAGCTGAGATAAATCTAAGCAGCAATTTAGCCAGGAAGTTGATCAGCTCCCATGGCTCGATGAAGTGATATCCAAGAAATTCAAATCTCTTGGCACAGTAGTAGTCACATTCACACAAAATGTGTGAAGAACTCTCCTCTGCCATATGGCACCCCCTACATACCAGGCTGTCCGCAATGCCAATAATATTAAGGTGCCTCTTGAGGCAACAGTGGCCTGTCAACAGACCAATGGCCACCCTTATCTCATTCCTACTGAGCTTAAGTAGCTCATTATCCCTCATCCAAGGATAACCCTGGTTAAGCTCCTTGGCCTGCCTTTGATTACCAGTATCAAGCTAAGCCCTATAAATCTTCCCCATTAGAAGGTCCTTAACAGTCTTTTTTAATACCAATCCTAAATATAACAAATAAAAATTTTGGTCCAACCATTTTCCTACTATTTTTAGTGTTAATTTATCCTTCCTGGCAAACATTCAAAATTTTAAAAATTTGATATGGGGAATATTTTAATCAAGTAACCATTGAATTTTTTTTTTAATTTAAAGCTTTTCTGCAGCTGTAAAATGTATTTCACTTCTAATTTCAGGATGAATTAAGTAAGATTTTAAAGTTTTTGTCTGGTTAAGCAGTGGGAAAAAAAGGAGAAGTGTTTTTGGTCATATTAAACAAAGAATTGCAGAAAATTTTCTCAGAATTGTGATCACATCACAGAAATATTAGTGAGCAATAAATAAAGGTAAAATGAATTACTTTTTGTTTTTAGTGTTTAATAGGTGATTGGTCAATTTTATTTTATCGATTTAAGCCAATTTAATTCAAAAAATATTGTTTTTAATAAATTTTTCATTTTTTTTTTTAAAATTGCATCCCTGCTGAGTGATATCCAAATGGCAAGGTGTTTCCTTTTGGTATCTGAGGGCAAACTTAAGGTTAAGTTATTACATTCCAAAGCAGAGGGTTTTCTTGCACAAGAAAAGTTTAAATGAAAGCTTTGGCAACTCTACACACACAATAGGCTAATAACTACCATCAGTTAATACCCTGACTGAGCTAAACACAAATACATCCCCATAGTAGTTAGAGTTATATGTATCCTATATGTTTCCTATGTATCCTATAGTTCCTTGAATTTATAGGACTATCATACAGTATGTTCTATATTTTCATGCAATACAAATTAATAGATATACAAATTAATTTTGAATTGTATTCATTTAGAGCAACTTTTGAGAACTGCACACATTCTTGTTAGAGGAATTGTAGCATATTGATGAAGCCTTAAGTCCATATTTATCTAATCAAGTTCATTAACAATGAAATAAATATTTAAATTGGGCTTATTTTCACTGATATTTAGAAATACTGCAAGAAAAATTATTCATATTTAAAATTTACTGAGATACTTTTATCTGTATATGGTGCAGTTACTTACATGGTTGTTTGTCTTTTTTAAACATGCTGGCCAGACATAATGCTGTCCCCTACCCTGGTCCCTTTCCCTATGAAGGTATAAAAATGTCTATTGCTTTGGTCACCTTGGACCGCTGGAAAGTCGATTGGAAACGGGGAACAAACTTCATTCTATTATGCCAACGATTACATTTTGTCATCACTATCTAATCGCAAATTAGATGTTATATTATCCCATCTTCATGTCGGTCATAGTAGACTAACCCATAAATATTTACTACTGTCTGAGCCTACTCCAAAATATTCCATCTGTCATACTCATCTTACTGTTCATCATATTTTAACTTCATGTACTGCTTTAAAACATTTTTATTATATATATATTTTAAAACTTATCATCCTAGTTTGAATGAACTTTTAGGCAAAACTCCTCATACCAAACTCTTTGAATTTCTCATCTGCATCAATGTTTTAAACCTCATTTAATGCTTTAAAATGTTTTAATCTAAATCTTTACCTTCATTGTTTTCGCTTGAATTTTTCCTTAAATTTTGACTAGTAATTTCTCTTATTTTTAAATTGAATAACTTTGTTTTATTATGTGCTCTTTTGTTTGGCACAGCATATCCTCACTTGGATCTTGTGCCAGTAAACACTAACCAACCTGTCTTTTTAAACAAATGCCGAACGATGGCCGAATGGTGCAGCGCTGCTCTTCGGAACCAGAGTTCGCGGGTTCGAATCCTGCTACGGGCATATATGTTCGTAGCCGTTCGGAATCGGCTTTAAGCTGTAGGTCCCGGTCTCATTAGCCCTCGTGTGCAAAACAGTAGACCGTAGCGCTCCAAACCAAACCAAACCTTTTAAACAAATACCATTCCAGCTTAGTTGTGTTATTTATCACATATCTTCCAGCTATTTTTCTAGAAAGGAAAAGCATTTTTCAGAAGATTAGTTCTGTTTGCCTATTTTTACCTTAAGTATGTTCCCCATTTTATTTCTGGAATGCTGTATAGTGACCAGCAGTTGCATAACAAAGGGAGTGGTGTATGGGGTTGTAACTATCCCTCAATGAGGATTGCTGTATATATGTATTATATATTTAAGAATTGCTGTATTAATTTTAAGATATGGGTTGAAGGAGTCGACCACCCATGAAAAATTTTTTGCTATTCCCCTGGTGACCAGCATTGTTTTCTATGATGAAACAGAATAAACACTTCTGAGCCTTAATTAGGATTTGAGCCAAACCTCACTTTCTCTGAACTTGTAACACTGACCACTTTATAATATCAACAGTTATGTGTCAGCTACAAATTTATATTGTTTGGGACTTATGTTAGTTATTTAAGTTATTAAAATTAATTATTCTTTGTGTATTTGATGAAAGACCAGTTCTCATGGTTCTAAATTTAATAACGTAAATAATTACTTAAATTTTTGACTACATTTCTTCTTTAACACATTCGCTGCTGATCACGTGCCAGGTGTGAACAACATACTGTAAAAATCACTTATGACAGTTTTGCCACGGCGAATTGTTAAACATTTACCCCTTAAATTATTACATGTAATATTTTGCTTTAGTTTTATTATTATTTATTTATTTTCATTTTTCACAATGTGCCATAAAGCATCTTTTCAAATTATAGCACAGTGATTGTTGGATATAATATTGACAGTACTTGAAATTCATTATTGAAGGATTAAAACTTTCTTAACTGAGGTGATCCAGTTTTAGAATGGGATTGAAAATAATTTATATGATGTTATCTTATTAAGTATGCATTTTGTATGTTTGTTTAGCTTGGAAAATTAAGCTTTTTCTTTTGTGTGACACTGAATATTTTGCTTTTGTTTAAAAAATTGTTTTGGTATGAATATTATCTACTGATATAAGAAGACCAGTATTCTAACTTTTAGTAGATATGAAGATATTTTTTACTTTCTTTTTTTTTAACTAGTTGATAAACCTTTCTTTAGTTGTGAAAAAGAAAATATTCTTTTTGTTTTGTTTACTGTGAAAAGAAACAAATATATGTATATAGAGAGTAGTGTGTTTTTAATCTAAATGTTGTTGAAAATTTTATAAAAGTATTGCAACATGTTATGAACTTTCCTGCCTTTTAACAGAATTTTACACAAAATGTTGTTTAATGTTTAACATGCTTATATAAATAGTATTGCCTTATTTGTGCTTCTGCATTAAAATTAATGCAGTTTTGACCAATTTGTGGTACATTCTGAGTAAGTCAGCTTAAAGTTGTTACTAATCTCATTTTTATATTAAAATCATGAAATGAAGAAGCTTATATACATAATTTTTTATGGTCATATAAAACACTGGCTATGTTCCAATTACACTGTGCTCTTTTTCTATCTGCATAATTAATGTTTTATGAAACCATGAATTTCAACTGAATATATTTTGATAATGATTTTCATTTTCTTAAGATTTTGCAACTAAATACATGTACCTATTTTTGCTAATGGTACTTTTATATTTTAAAATACCAATGAATATAATATAATGCCAGTACTTTCTTTTTATCTAAAGTTTTTTATACAAATTATTCTTTGATAAAATAGTTTTCATGCATGATGAGTATTGTCTGTATTTAGATATTGTAAACATTTTTATAAGGAAAAGTTCAAACAGTTTTGCAGCAATAAAAGAATTTTTTACAATTGTTGTTTTTTCTATTTAATAAAATAATGTAGCATGATCAAAATATCATTATGTTTAAACTTTTAAATGCCTGAGCTTAAAATAAAAGTCTCATCTTAGAATGCAGTTATTGCATGTCAGAGACATGTGCCTTCCCTCCCCTTTACCTCTTGTCAGAGTTTTCTCACTATGAGTTATAGTATTCCAATAGCATAATTTACAGTGTATATGTTGTTATGGGTATTTTATGAGTTTATTTGCTTGCAAGATCTGATGAATCTGTCTGCTTTACACGTAGTGAGTAAATTTTTTTTTATATTTCTTTATATGCCTATCTGTAGCAATACATATAAATAATGTTACATTCTATAACACATATTATGAATAGTGAAAAATACTCTTCACTGTGCTACTAATTGCAACACGTTATTTTTCTTAGATTTATTTTATTGTTAATTATAATGTGCAGAATATAAATTGTGGCAAGAAAACAAAATGGGGGCCAATGGTTTACTTTTAGGATATGATCAACCATTACTTGCTATAATACTCATATGATTTATTTGCAAAATTTTCATTAAAAAAATTACTCTAAGCACAACAAGCCATGTTCAAAGTTTGATTTCATTGACTAAATTGTTAAAACCTTGCCAAACCATCAATAGAAAAACCGATTTGAAAATGCCTAGAAACCTCTGCAGATGGTGATGTATTGTACACAAGGGGGTGAGGTTTTCTCCCCTGTATAGATCAGCAGATTGAAAATAGTCAGTGTTAAGTTATGTGGTGTTAAATTAAAATGTTAAGATTAAGTGAGGATCGTATAGTGGATTTTAAGTTTAAGACCAAAATGGTGCCAGCGATTTCCCACATGGGACAGTAAGTCCCAAGAAAAAGAAAAGCACATACAAATAAAGTGTTGACACTAAAAATTACCTTATGACACTTTTATTGATATTAATAAGCATTAAAAAACAAATTACAATGTTTTGGAACACACCCCTCACTCTAATACACCTCAAAAAGGGTGAGGAAAACCAGTCCTCCTACAAAAATGGCACAAGTTAAAACTGACGCTTTTAAAAAAAAATTTAATGGGGAGAAGCTACCATTTGCTTGTTGTAACCATCACCGCGCCAAGAGCACTCCAAGCAAATAGTATGCCCCTCGCCAACATGCAGCACTCCATTGGTCACAGTCATCACCTGGAGATACAGAGAGCAGACAGTAGGTATACTTGCTCTTTTGGCGACCAGGCACGAATAACTAGTCACCTGATTCAATAAGAGCAAAACCCCTCCAAGTCACCCACACATCATGAGAAGGCACACACTTCAACCCCTGAACAGTTTGGCCAGAACCATTCAAGTGACCAAAGGCCTACACTCCTCAATGAAGATAAGGCAAACTCAAAGCAAGTAATGCACAAATTGACACATATTAAAAACTGTGCCACAAGCAATACTTGCCCAAGAACTAACCACTTGTTCTTAGCCTTTGGTCTTGGTAATTAAGATTTCTAAATGAAGGTTTTATTTCTTTCAAAATTCAAATTACTGTATAGATTATATAATATTGACAATATAAGCAATTTTGAAAATAAAACAACTTATTTTCATAAAATAATTAACACATTGATTTAAGTTTAATCATGAACTTAAGAAATGTAAACAAAAAAATAACAAAATAATATTTGCAGTTATTCAGTGTCTTATCCCTGCACAAACTAATGATAAAGTACCTTTTTTGTTAGATCAATTAAAGAAAACAAATGTATCTATAAATAAAAATATTACTCATATGACATAAATGTTAAATACTTTCTCAAACAATAATGCTGTTAGTAGTGAAAAAAGATTATCATCTAAAAATTGAGTTAAAAAAAGTGCCATAACTGAATTCAAATGAAAGAAAATTATCAAATTAAAGTTGATAAAACTAAATGTGTCAAGTAAATGTGGTCATAAAGCAAGAATTGTATTATCCAAAAATACATTTTGAAAATAACAGATGAATTAAGTTGTTACTTAAAAGATTTTAATTTGACACATAATTAAAAGGAAAATATAGTAATAGTATCAAAATATATTTGCCAAATGCAAATTAGATTTAAAAAAGCATTTTATCTCTACACTCCCTTGATCTCTGAACTTTGACTTGCCTTAAATGTCTCAAAGGTTGATCTGAAAAGCCATGCAAAGTCACTTAATTAAGAAAGGATCCATTAGCATGTATCTAAGCTGACGTTACCATCCCCACCTTTTGCACTGTAGTGATATAGTAAGAGAAAATTTTACTACAGTCAGTACGGCTATATGATCACCCGCTTTTAAGGGTACCCCGCTTATATGGTCAGTTTTCTAAAGTCCCATCTAACTTAATAGGGAACATGTGTTAAAACGCACAGCTTATGCAGTCATTTTCTTTTTCTTGTTACCGGTTATATGGTCAGTTTCATGTTTTCAACAAGTTTCAGTTTTTTATTCTTTTAATTTTATTTAAGAAGTCAATGCAAAATTAGAGAGGACCTGGATTCAAGCCTTTATTTTCCTCTCTTTCCCCCTTTCTTGTTCATGACTCATCGTCAGAGTTTTCCACCTCTCTAAGTTCTTGCTCCCTACTGATAACAAGTGGACATCTGTCTGTTTATTGGTTGAAGTTATCTCTCTTATACAGACCTCAGGTGTTATTTTACTAATTCTGAAGCAGCAGATGATCATTTAAAAGCTATTAGGGACTTAGAAAAAGTTGTGTTAACAACCAACAAAAGAAAGGAAACTTATATATCCTATTATTTTCAAATACATTGAACATGAATGTATATATGTACATGTGCTGTGCTTTGATTAGTAAGGTAAGATAATAAATTTCCCCCAAAAAAATTATTGCATATTTTTAATGTAGTTTTTACTTTTCAAATTAATTTTTAAAATGTTCTTAAAAGTATAATTATGTGTTTATGAGTACTACACAAGGCCGTAGGCAAGGGGAGGGATTTAGGGGACCGGTCCCTCTCTAAAATTCTTAAAGATCGTTTCGTAGGAAGAAAATGGACCATGTGTGTGGGCGTGTCATCTGCCTAGCTGTATATAGAGAACAGTGGGCATTCGACATGTAAGAACTGATTAACTAGCACTTTGGGTTACTCATCATGATATTGTTGTCCAATCGGAAAAAAATGTGAAAATTTTTTGATGAAAATTTCAAAAAAACTATATTTTATAATACACAGGTAAAAATTTGAACGTTTTCATTTTCTTTCAAAATTATTCTTTTTTTTTTAGTTATACTTCTGTTTTAAAAATTAGAATTTAATACCATGTATAGTTTATATATTTTTAATATTAATTTTGCTATTAAATTCATTATGTAGTTACTACGTGACTCATTTAAGGCTATAAATTTGTTCATTATATCAGTTTTTAATTTTGATATTTTAAAATCACATTGCATTACAATACTCATTAGGAATATACATCATGAGAAAACCTGTAGTTTATTGAAGTATCATTCACAAAAAACAATGTCCCCATCCGAATATAATTTCTGGATACAGCCCTGGTACTACATTATGATAGGTGAATATAATCCTGCACACAATTCAATAGGGTTGTATTGTTTTGCATATATGGTCACCCCGCTTATATGATCTGATTTTTCTGGACCGATGAGCTGACCATATAACTGATACAGACTGTATATACATCTACTTTCTTATTTGGCAGAATAACAAGACTATAAATTTAATATAATGAATTATTGATCTATCTTGTATTAATAATTTGAGAAATGCTATTAAAAGGAAAAGTATTACATCAAACCCACAGAAAAAGATTAGAATGAGGAATTATTTCATTTTTAATATTACTATTTCAGAGTATATAAATTACTTTTTGCCTGAATTGAAATTTGTATTCTATTTCAACAAAAGTAAAAAGGTTTTTCTTCTTTTTTTTTATTTAATTATTTATTAACTATATTTAAAAGGGTTAAGTCATAAGCTAATATTAAATATATATTCCAAATTTCTACTAAAAGAGTCCTTTAGACTTTCTTTTCTACTTTGGAATAATAAGAATAATATAACAATAGTTTAGAAGTTATATTAATTTATGTTTTGTAGGGGATGAATCATTTAAAGTTATGTGATCTGAAATCTACAGATCGAATTTATTTTATACAAGATTATGCTAGATTGTTCATGATCCAGAGATGTCTATTTTATTGTAATTAAACTGTTTTCCAAAAATTTACAACATTGGGGTGGTAAGTTGCATAATAAAATTTGAGTATATAATGCAGGCATTTTGGAAGTTTATCTACGTGTTCAATTGGTACAAGCAACTTTCCTTATATTAATTTATGAGTAATTTATTTTGCTTTACAAACCCAAACTTGTACATTACATTACCAGAGGCAAGCAATATGCAGTATTATTAGTAAAACCATGCCTCACAAATCAACAACTGGTACTGCCAAAAATGAAGATTGCATCTTAGTCAATTAAAAAATGCAATCTTTTACGTTCTGACAAACAATGAACAGTTTGACATTAATTCTAAATTTTTTATTGACTGCTTACGTAAGTTTGTATTATTCAAGTAATTTTCATTCCGTAATAAAAATTAAAAAGGGGATGGAGTTTTTAGTTTGGATAATCTTCAATTATACTTCACTATTTTTAATCATGAAACTGCAATAATTCAAATTTAATGTTTTATTAATCATACTTTTAACATTTATAATCATCTATTTAGCAAAAATTCTAGCATTTATCTTATTCTAATTAACAATCAAACCTTCAAAGCGAGTTTACTGATATTCTTGCTCTGCTTAAAAGGGAATTGACACATTTATTTTCCTTGAAAAATGTGGTAGACAAGAATTAACGAAATTCAATTCTTGACCATAACGTTTTATTTATTTATTTACTGTGGCATTTATTAAGGGAAAACATTTGAATAGATTTAAAGATAAATATAAAAGGGAAGTAATCGTAAAATAAAGACAACCTTTTAGTGCTGCCATCTATTGGTACCATATTGTAAAAATCTTACAAAATTCCAAATGTACTAGCAAACCGCTTATTTCTCAACATGATTCGATTATGATTTGAATCATTAAATTCCTCATTACATTAGGCGAAGTAATTCGAAAACAATGATATATATTATCTTTCAATTCAGTTAATAAAATAGTTAAAATTCAGTAAATATAAACAGATTCACAATTGCACACCTATATTATTGTGCTGAAATTTCTTCTTTGAATTTGGGCGAATTTCACGTCGTTCATTTCATTTTGTTAATATATTCTTGCAAGTTTCATTTATATTTTGCACTTATTTTACTTTAAATTTTTTAGTTCTATTTAATAAAATTAAACTAATCTATGTTGATAATTATTTGATCATTTTCACAATTTTCTGTTAATTTTTATTCAAATAATTCTCTTTTGTATCGTTAGTTCTTTATAGCGAGAAACTTGAGTACAGAAATACGTAAAAATTATACACTCTTCGAGGAATGCAAATTGTAGTTTTGCCCTTTCCTTTAAATATTACATCCCTTTAAATTATGCATTCATTTAAATTATTTTGAGAGGTATTTTATGTATACAATTTTATCATATTTATATTATGCAAAGTAAATTTTCTTTTTGAGAAGTTCAGAAAAATTGTTATCCATTTTTAACCATGGATTTAAAAAAAAGTGGAGAGTTCAAATTTAAATCTAAGTTATAAGAGATACTAGTAATCGACGTATTGGGTATTTGTAAAACCGTATAAATTATTAGTGCTATTTTGAGAAATAATAGAGTTACAGTGAATAAAACAACGAGAAGGAAAATATTTTTACATCCGACGAGGATGGGATTCGAACCCACGCGGGCAGAGCCCAATGGATTAGCAGTCCATCGCCTTAACCACTCGGCCACCTCGTCATGCTGCAAGTAAAAATAATTCTGCTTGTGAAATATACACACAGTATTATGCAATAAATTTTACAGTTTAGTTCTGTTATATAACTTTTACATCGTCATCCATCATATGTTCTATAAACGTAAGAAGGAAGAAAAATTCTCTGCTTTACGAAACATAATTTGGAAAGATGAATTATTTTACAATCTCGTTGCGTGGATCAATATATTTGGCTTTTTCATGTCATAATTAATTTTTATTCTATTACTTGAAAGGGCTACTAAGAATTCTTAGAAATATCATGTATTTGAGTCAATTATTTGGTTAAAAATTTCATAAACATAAATATTTGATTTGTATCTATACGTTGTAAGAGATGCGTTTAGAACTAAATGAAAATCAATAAGAAAAATAATATCGTTAGAAATTAGGAGAGGGTCCTTTGTTAGACATCTTTTATTTAAAACTAGCTTATAGCCCGTCATATGACGGGATCAATAAAATTTTTAATTTTCTACAATTGTAAAGTACTCTATGAAGCAGGTAAAAAAAAATGGTTTGTTTTATGGCTGAGAATTATCTGGTACACGCTCAACAATTTGTTTGTCTTCCTACTCCTCTAAAGTCTCCCGATAATGTGAATGCAATTTAGAATCAAGTTGAATTCATTTAGAAAGATAATCCAAAGTTTTTTTTGCTATGTTGAAATTATCGTTAAGTTCTCCCCCCCCCTTTTTTCTACAGTAATTAATGGTAGTAAAGGAATGAAACTATAATTTCCAACCTGGAGAATAATCCTGGAGGTAGGTAGAATTTGTTGTTAATACCGGTGATAAAATTCTCCATTGCAACAACAGAATAATCGATAATTAAATTTAAAATTTTCACATGTGTGCCTAATCTATTATTTAAGCCAAATATAAAAGGAAATTATTTACGTAATATCTAAGTTCAGTGGTGAAACGTATAAAAATAATGCAGACGATATTTAAATAATATAAAATAAGAAATAATTAAATGAGATGGTTAAAGGAATGACGTCATAATGCTAGAAAAAAATGTTATTTTTACCTATTTATTATCTGATAAATTGATCACTTTAATAGCCTGATCTTAAAATGGAGCTTGATATAATGAATTAAACGCTCGAAAAGATGGGAAAGGGTAGATTTCGAAAGTTTTAAAGACGACGCTTTGAATTTTGTTAACCCTAACTCATCAAGAATCCAATATGGATGCCTATCCATTCCAGGTCCAACCACTTCATAAATTCGAGGACAGACGGACAGATAACTTAGGCTATTAGTATATAGGAGATAGTAAAATTATTTTAAAACTGCATGTTCAAACTCTTTGGTGAGAGAGCCAAATTAAATGAAGTTATTGATCAATAGCAGAGCTTCGAACTGTAATTTTTCCGATACTGTTCAACATATATATATATCGATTCAGTTCCGGTTTTCGTTCAGCCACAAATAACAGTTTTAGGCTCAGTTCCGAATGAATAATTTATTTTTATGTATATTATTATTCGTACTCAAAATGAATTTTATCATAAACAAAAAATATAATTATATCAAAATTTAGTGGATTTTATTTTTTTTAAATTGGTACTCTATGTAAATTGGTTCAATTAACCAGCCTGTACGATACGAATGGTGTTCACAGAATTGCGAACATCAGCATTGTTGACTATTATCAAAATTGCATCTGACAACTGAACGATCGACTGAATTCAATCTGCCTTCTACAAGTAGTTTCATGCGAAACTGAAACAGAAAAGTACTAGTGAACATCAGGACCCGATTTATACCCCTGGGGGCCTTCATACATCTTACCTTTCTCGTGTCATATTCGTCAAATTCATTGTAACTGTAACTTTTTATGTAACTGTTTGGAATGAGATTTTTCAGTATGTGTTGTTCTATGAATAAAAGTTGAATGGAATACGAACGCGGCTTGTTTTTCGTGTTTTAAGAAACAGAATCGTTTTAAAGATAGGGTTTATTTCTGAGAGCCATTTTCCCCGAAGCCATTAGAGTTTTGATACGCTGCTAGCGTAAATGCGTTAGTTTTCGTTTAAAGGATAACGTATTACTCGAACTCGAGAGTGATTTTATTTTATAAGCTGATATATCATTTTAAATACTCCTGACAGGTATACATAACCTAAACATATTGTGTATCTAATGAAATGAAGTAATTTTATTTTTAATTTAGAATTCCACTAAACTAACTTCAAACATATTACAAATGTCTGTGCAATCTAAGTACAGCATCTAACTTTAAAGATAAAACTGTGATATTCTTGAGTCAAATTCAGAGTACCTGTAACATTTTTTAAAGGAAAAGGTACTAATTTAAATTGATAAAAATTACCATTTTAAGTAAACTATCATGTGAGACTTTGTTTTACAAAATTCCAAAAGATAAATTTTATATTCTTAAATTGCCAATTTTAAAACTTTCTTTCATTCTTAAATCTTAAAAAGAAAAAAAAAATAAGATATCAGATGCTTTCGGATAAATATATTTTCTCTGATTTATTAACCACTTCAAGAGGGAAAAAGTAGTTAAGATTTTTTTCCCTCTCAGAAGAGATGAATTTGTAAATTGGTGTCACTGATATGGTTGGTATTTCAAACTTTTGAATAATATACACATTTAAAATGTTAACATTGCTTCAAAGTATTTTTAAGCAAATAAAAGCTTACTTTTTGCCTATAATTATGAAATAAATTTCATTTACTGACTTTTGAAGCCCACCAACAACATACATACACCAGTTTGTCATTAACAAAGGAAAATTCATGTTGAGCAAATTCTGAGATGTACCAAAAAATTAATGGGTATTTTTTTAAATTTGGGGTCCTCCTAGAGTGGGGGTCTCGGGTCAGTGCCCCGAATGCCAGCCGAAAATTAGGTCCTGATGAACATCGAAACAGGAAATCGAGAAGTAATGCACATGTAGTTTGATTTGGTTTAGAGCTGTGCGGTCTACTTTATTGCAACACGAAGAATAATAAGACCTGGACCTAGAGTTGTGAACAGTAGAAAAAACCCGGTTTAAACCCGGGAAAAAACCGGGGTTTTGGGAAGGGAATTTTGAAAATTTCCAAAACATGGGAATTTTGAAGTATTTTGTTTACTTTTATCCTAACCTCACAAGACAATTTTTACATGTTTAGCATGAAAGTATATTTTTCCTTTGAGACATATCCAATATTTTTATTATTACATAAATATTAGGCAATAATCTGTAGAGTCACAAAACCCATAAATCATTATTTTTCTTGGATACCATATCTCTCTATCTGTATATATATATATATATATATATATATATATATATATATATATATATATATATATATATATATATATATATATATATATATAATGTGTGTGTGCGTAGGAATTGGAAACAAAATGTATCAGTGTCATTTGATGACACCTTTAAATGATATATGCATTACAAAAAATAATACACTATTATTTTAAATTTAAAAATATTTATTTTTATATTATAAAAGGAGGGGGAAGAGTTTAACATAAAGTAATTTACATATAAATACTGATCAAAAATAATGTATATAATTATTATATTAGCAACTAAAATTGAAGCAACCAGTTATGTGTTTGATAAGAATAACAGGGTAATAATTTACATAAGTACTACTATAAAATCATTTAAATGCCCTATTTCTTGAATATATATATATATATATATATATATATATATACATACATATATATATATATATATATATATATATATATATATATATATATATATATATATATATATATATATATATATATATATTGCCAAAAGTTTAAAAAAAATCTCTTAGAAATAATATATGCTAGTTCTTAAATAGCTACTGTTGAAAAAAATAAATGTAAACATTGTTAAAATGATTTCTTCCGAAAGTTCTCAAAGTTCCCAAAATTCCGGGTTTATTCCCATCTCTTCAAAATTCCGGGTTTTTTACATCTCTATCTGGACTGCTGCTTAAAGCCGATTCCGAACCGCTGTGAACAACTATACCACAGTGGCAGGGACGTAGCCAAAAGTTGTTTTTGGAGGAGGACCAAGGGGAACTATTCGTTTTTGTTTGGTTTAGTTTGGAGCGCTACGGTCTACTGTTTTGCACACGAGGGCTAATGAGACCGGGACCTACTTCGTAAAGCCGATTCGGAACAGCTACAAACATCCCTGCCATAGTGGGATTCAAACCCACGAACTCTGGTACCGATGATCAGTGCCCTAACCAATTAGCCAGCGTTCGGCCTATTCGTTTTTGTGAATGATACTTCAATAAAACTGCAGGTTTTCTTATGTATGTATACCCCTATTGAGTATCATAATCCAATGTGGATTTAAAATGACAAAATGATTAAAAAATGATATAATGAACATTTAATGAGTAATAAAAGATTTTCACACTGAATTTAATAGTAAAATTAACAGTGAAAAGATGTAAGCTATACATGATATTAAATCTGAGTTTTTAAAACAGAAATATAAATGAAGAAGAAACATAATTTGAGAGAAAATTAACATGTTCAATTTTTTTACCAGTACATTATAAAACATCCTCACCTTTGAGATTTGCTAAATCTTTTCACAATTTCTTCCGATTGTGCATCAATATTGAGATGGATTGACATGAGTGCTAGTCAATCTGCAATTACTTGTCGATAGAGATGTAAAAAACCCGGAATTTTGGGAAGAAATCATTTTAACAATATTTACATTTATTTTTTCAACAGTGGCTATTTAAGAACTAGCATATTATTTCTAAGATTTTTTTTTTTTACTTTTCGCAATATATATATATATATATATATATATATATATATATATTCAAGAAATAATAGCAGTGACCATTTAAATTATTTTATAGTAGTATTTATGTAATTAATTACCCTGTTAGTCTTATCAAACACATTACTGGTTGTTTCAATTTTAATTGCTAATATAAAATTATAAAATTATATACATTATTTTTTATCATTATCTATTATGTAAATTGCTTTATGTTAAACTTTTTTCCCCTTCTTTTATAATATAAAAATAAATATCTTTAAATTTAAAATAACAGTTTATTATTTTTTGTAATCATTTAAAGTTGTAATCAAATGACACTGTTGCATTTTGTATCTAATTCCTACACACACACACACACACACATTATATATATATATATATATATATATATATATATATATATATAGAGAGAGAGAGAGAGAGAGAGAGAGAGAGAGAGGGAGAGAGAGAGAGAGAGAGAGAGAAATGTTATCCAAGAAAATGAATGATTTATGGGTTTTGTGACACTACAGATTATTGTCTAATATTTATTTAATAATAAAAATTGTCTTCTGCGATTAGGATAAAAGTAAACAAAATACTTCAAAATTCCCTTCCCAAAAAACCCGGTTTTTTCCCGGGTTTAAACCGGGTTTTTTCCACTGCTTACAACTCTACTTGTCGAACACAATTTGCACTTCCTGTTTAATTCAACGTCAACATGTGTGACAACATTCCGCTCAGAAAAGGTCCCAAGCATTTATTTACATCGGAACAGCACAATATATTGTGCTGTCATTTATAAATGACCAAAAGAAGATACTGTTTCAAAGAACAAGCGTTCCTAAACTAATTTCTTGCTCTTTATGTAGGAGGGCTTTTGGCCATTCCATATAAGAATTTTACAAAAGATAAAGAATTTCCGTTTCTTATGTACATGTTTTAAAGTGTAAATATGCTGCTACGGGGGGAACTGTCACACCCGTGTGACGTCGCTACGCCCCATTGGCTTCACAAAGGGATTTTGTTAAAACCCAGGGCAGGGCGATACTCTGGTTCTTGACACTACACTATAAAGGATTGTCGCTTCGACCACGCCTTGAGATGTCTGAGGGGAATCCGAAGGACAGACGGGACAATGAAATGTCAGACGGTAAGGCCCCCCGAACTAGCCAATCAGAGACTACCAGGACGCCGAAGTGGAAAGAAAAAGCCAATGAGAAGAGGCGAAAGGTGACGTCAAGCGGCGCGAGTTTTTCGCCGGAGAGTCTCCTGAAAAAGGGAATGGAAAACTCCAGCTTTTTGTGGGACTCAAAGAGGCCCAGTTGTACCCCTGTACAACGGTATCTGTCGGCACTTGTCCACAGATTGTTTTTTAGGTTCGCCTTGAACCTGGGACTTTAGGTCCGCATCAGCCCGCGTGAGGTCTGTGATTTCCATGTGGAAAATTTGTACATATTCCATTTTAATCAAAAATAACCGTTGTTATTGTTTCTAAGTTGTACGTCGTGTCATAACCACTTCGACACCCACACGCTACCCTCGAGGATCCCGTGACATTACACCCGTAACAGCATATTTATAATTTTTTAAACATGTAAGTAAGAAACGGAAATTCTTTAATTTTTGCAAAATTCTTCCTTAGGTCTTATAATTGCTCCACAATATATATATATATATATATATATATATATATATATATATATATATATATATATATATATATGTAATATTAAAATCCCTTATTAAGTATTTTAATATTAATTTAAGAACTTTTGTTCATAAAGTGAGTTCGGAGTTTGCCCGATAATTCTGATTTTCCCTCCAGACACGCTATAGACTTAGTACAGCCTCTGTCTGGACTACTTTAGCCAATAGTTAGCGAGTTCTCTTTAAACATGGGTATTTTGTATCACGTGATCAATTATGCTTAGGGATTATTCGTAATCTTTTAGTTTAGGAATCCTTACTTAAAAAGTATGTGCGAGACCAGATGATCTGTGTGCACGAAGCTGTAAAGCTGTCTACCTGTCGTATGGATTTCATGTTTACTACCAGAAATAAACTGTATTGTAATTTTGAATATATATATATATATATTTCATATATATATATATATATATATATATATATATATATATATATATATATATATATATATATATATATATATATATATATATATATATATATATATATATATATATATATATATATATATATATATATATATATATATATATATATATATATATATAAATGAAATATTATATTCTTTATTGAAAAATGATTAAAAGTAGTTCAATGAGTCACGTGTCACACCCGTTTCCATAATATGGCTGATTGTTTTTATTTATTTATTTTTTTTTCTAGTAAAATCTGGAAGGGTTTGTTGACTATCCTAGCTAGTTAGATTTCATCTTTTTCATCGGTATTTTTATTTATTTCTCACATTTCATCAAAAAATAAAAAAAGGCAATTTTTTTTTATTAAAATTTAATGTTATTAAAACTGTTAAATTTGGTAATTATTAAATATTTTAATAATTATTAATATTATTTAAATTAAAATTTGTTTTCTAAGGGCCGGTCTCAATTCCGTAATTCCTCAATTCTATCATTTAAAAACTTCTGGGAAAATGTCATACTTGCTTACAAAGTGCATATGATAGATATTATTCGTTTAACAGCAAATTCGTTTAACAGCTAATTAATCTCTGTTTAAACGGAGAATTGTGTTCCACCATTGGATGACGCCATGGGTTAATCGCGGTTAGCCGTCGTTAAACGACTTTGATGAAACCGGCCCTTAATGTAGCGTTGTACTTATATCTAAGTGTGATTTTATGATGCTAATTGTTCTCAGAGCAGTTTGTATCACTTTTCTTGCATTATTTTCTATGAGCAGTACGCTTCTTTTAAGAAGTTAATCATTCACACAATGTGTTTTGTGACGCCAGTAAAGTAAAGGCTTGCAATACGACGGATGCAGCAAAATTACTTTAGAATTATACTCACAAATATTCTATGATTTAACTCTTATAAAAGTGCATAATGCGCAAATAAGAATTATTTTAAAAGTTGTTTTCATAACCATACCCAATAACTTTATCTAATGCCAGGCTATAAACTGCTAAAGTAACTGTTTCAATGATTATTTAAGTATTTTGAAAGACATATGCTAATTTGATAGTAAAAAAAGGCTTTAAGAAAGATTGACATTCGAGGTTTAGTGACCGTAGCACGAGAGGGTTTGTTTCCTAACTTCACAAGATTTCGGCGTTCTTGTAGTAGTGTATCTAGATTTTAATCCGAGGTATTTAGAGTTTATACAATGTTTTTATGTTATTAAAGTAAAAAGCAAGAACTTTGTTTTAGAAAACTTTATAAGGTTTTTAAAATTTGTTTTTTAAATTAGAAATATTGACTTTATTACCTTAATTTCAACTGTTAAAATGTTACAAAATCCTGTAGATTGTAATTAGTTTATTAAAACTTCATTTGTAGCTTTAGTGAACTTTTATGCAATATTTAAAAAATATAGCCGGACGAAGACTGTAATACCTAGGGATGTTACTAATGCTCAGCATCTGGGAATTCGCATTTCTCTGCTGGCATGGATTTTGTAATTGTTTGGAATCTATTTAAGTGAACAGTCAGGGTCTAATGCCCTGTTCCGTAGGTAGTAACTGAGAGTAATACTCCAAACTAAAGCAAAGAAAACTTCTATATCTTTAAATGTATATGTAATATATGTTTAACTCATGTTTGATTATGTTTTCTGAATAAGAAATTGCTATTAGGCCATTTCTTTTCAGTTATTGCTTTGTAGATAACAGATACTGGTTTCAAACTGTCTCCCACATTTATTAAAAGAAAGGCAAAACCTTAATTTAAAATCTGTCGTGTGCACTTTCTAAGCAAGTATGACATTTTACCAGAAGTTTAATGATAGAAATTAGTACGAAATTGAGGCTTTCTGACTTTCACTTTTTGCTTCAGTGCATGAAATATATCTAACTAAACGCAATCACCTACCTTCAAGACCTTCAAGAAGGTGTTTCAACTGGATTATCTAAGCCTAGCCTTCAAATCCAGAGATTTCTTGCAGTAAGCAGAGAAATTGACAACGAGCAGAGCACAAACAAATAAAAGATGAAAGATAAGGATAGGATGTTGGATTCGTGAGTTCGTAACACAGTAACTAAAAAGTAGAGAGTTTAGGGATAGGAAAACACAAATATTTTTTGGCCAGGGACATCAGAACAGCGTTGACAATAAAAATTTGAAGTAGAGTATAAAAGTTTAAAAATTAATTAAAAAATGAAAATAAAAGTTTAAAAATCCAGAAAATGAAATAAATAGCTTCGAAATAATATAACTAAATTAAGTGAAAATAACAATTTAATTAATAGGAATCACCTAAATTTCAGATAACCTGTTTTCGCAATGGTTCTAGAAGAAAATAGTGGTGGCAACTGGTTGTCCGAAGAAATAAGCAATTTATCAGGTGAAATGTTCACTCTGAAAACTGTTTCTGCTCATGATGTTTCCATCAGAAAAGGTGTTTTTTCTTATATGACTAAAAAGCCTGCATCAAAGATGATGATTGAAGCTATAAGGGCATTGAGTAAGTAGCTGATAATTTTAAGTCTTTTATCTTTTGCAAATATTTTTCGTTAACGCTGCCAGTACATATTTGGAAGACTAAATTTTTGTACAGCTTTATTAATCGAACATCACCTTATGTATTCTTTAATACATTGACTCCATGAGCTCACCGGTGACTGGTACTCGGCATCGTTACAGCGCCATGGAGACAGCCGGCGACTTATCAAATATTAAAATTATATAATTATAGTAAATATGAATACTAATGAATTTTTCAACGATACTATTGTTATGGTTTGAAAAAATTAATGCAATATAGAACATACAGAAATTTTATCAGTGGATATTGCGATGAGTTAGATTGAAACATTCAAGGTAAAGGAAAGGTGAATCAACGCAATCGGAACAATATGCACTACTTTTATAGTCAAATTCTTCGCTCTAGTTCTTCCGAGCTGCTTTGAATGCTAAAGAATGAGAGTAATCACTTAGTAATCGAAGCACTATTGTTTGAAAAAAAAGGACAATCGTAACAATTGCTTACTGCGCCGTGGGAGTCAGCAAGATAACTGCTTCAAGCATGATTTTATAACTTATTTTATCTGCTGGGAGTAATATTTCAACATAATATGCATCGCGTAATGAAAAGTCGTCGTCACCTTGGGCAAACCATCGAAAATGCGTCCGGCAGTCAACGTGAAGGCTCTGCATTTATAGGAAATAGGTTTTAAAACTGTATAATTTAAGTTCCAAACTTTCAATTTTCCGTTTCTCAATAGACAGTTTCCAAACTTAAAACTGCTTAGGCATTTCGTTTTGTTTGCTAAACAGTTTACGTTAATGTCAACATAGTATATTTTACAGAGTACCTAGCCACTCCAAAATGTGGGTCTTGAGAGTCGAAAAAAAGCCATATGAACCTTTTAGTTCTATCACATGCAGCACCTTCCATTGAGCAAGAAGTTAGGCGGGTAACATAGCTATTTCTCAGAACTGTGAAGGAATCTTATAGCAGTGATGTATTTTTGGTGCCTGCTAGTGCGAACTTGGCACATTAAGATCTGCCTACGTAGTTAACCACTAGCCTATTTCTTGCTCTACTTCAGAATATTGTGTGAACTTCGATAGGATGGCAATTTTTTTTCAAACTATTTTGGAAAGGATTGACAGGTGATGTCAAGTCAATTTTGTAATACTTTCTTGTAAGTGTATTGTTATAAATTTCTGTTGTTAAAGGCTATATTGTTAAATAATCGCTGTTAAATCTGTACCCTATAACTAACATCGCTATGTCAGTGGAGTACAGAGAGGGGGCAAAAGTATCTATCATACTCCGGATGCTTTTTTCATAGGGGCGGCAAAAAGTTATCGTGTCTCTAGTGTCAGTTATGCTCACTATGCCACAGAGTTATCTGCGAGTAAGCGAAGTCAAAACGGGTTAACTACATACTTTTATTCTTGCTACAATTAACCTACATAAGTTTTTTATATATAATGTCAAAAATGCTTTGGAGAAAACAATAATCGTTGTAATTGTTTTCCTTTTTCTTAAAAGAACTTTTTCTGTATCTGCAGGTGATGATACGAGAGGTGCATCTATACCAGCCATAATCAAATGGATCACAGGTATTGTTTTAAGTTTAAAAATTAATGGTATTTGTCTTGTATGATTCTATAACGCTTGTAATTTGTAAACATGTTCTTTCTTCTCTCTGCACACTGACAAAATAAAAGTGAGGGGAGATATCTTTCTTAGTGAAGTCTTTAGTATAATTAAATATTTGATTTAGTGTAAAATAAAATGTTTTGATCAGTTAGAATATACATTTTGCTAAATAGCTATTAACATGTTAGCTGCCATGAGGCACGTATGTCGTGTCTGTTTTTCGTGAACTTGGGCCATGAGACACGGGCATGGTGTCTTGGTCACTAAAGTATATTTAGTCGTGTGTACTCGCTGACCGTTGCACCATCAGCATTTCGAAATTAAATTGTCTTAGCAGATAACAATGTGCATTTGAGTCCCTATAATTAGGATTGTTTTTGTAGAAGTTTCATGTTAAAGTGAGATCTCATGAATGAATAAATGAATTCTTATACAGGGCACTCCGTTTAATGTGATCAGTTTGGGACACCGTGATTTTGATAACCGATTGATAACAAACTATATTCAAAGTTAGATAAATTTACCCCCCCCTTTAATTCACAAGTACTAAATTTCAAAATAAAATGAAAAACTCGCCTTATACTTATGTATTTTATATTCTTTAAAACATAAAAATTGCATGCATAGTTAAAAATTGATGAATTGTTGACTGTCTAAAATTTTTACTACGACCATTGATAAATTGTTCGTAATCATAATGTTTTATAAAGTCATCGGAGAGGTGGTGTACTCCACGTTTCAAAGCTTTCAATGCAATTCCGAAGCCGAGAAATGTTTAACTAAGCTGCAACATCGTGCTGACTCATTTTTGGTAACCTGTCACGATTTAAAACTCCTATCTTTTCTTTTAATGTTAAATCATTTCTCTTTCTGGCTTCCATGTCGACAAGCTGCATGTAAGCGAGCGAGGCATATATTGGGAATACGCTCCTTCTCAGTTCCTATAAGAATGCGTTGCCTCCTGCTTATTTGATGACCACTGACCACCAGCAGTTTGTGCGTAGTTCTGAAAAATTCCAGGAACGTGTAAATTCCCACTCCTTTTATCATTCCCCATTTCCCTAGGTCAGTGGTCGGCAAACTTATTAGTCAAAGAGCCAAATATATACATTACTATTTAAAAAATTGGGAGCCAAATCTGCTTGTTTTGTAAACTTTTATTACACTAAATAAGTAGTACACTAAATAAAACTAAATTTCATACTTAATAAATATTTACTAATACGAACAATGTTCTTGCATCTCCTTGGAAAGTTTGAGTACGTCAGGTTTGTAAGTGGATGTTTTTAATTTTAGGCAAGTTCTCATCAATAAGACGACTTCTCGGTTTACTCATGATAATGTTCATGTTTGAAAATGATTGTTCGCATATATATATGTAGAACCGAAAAGGGGAACAGCAAACGCGAGCTTTTTCAGATGATCGTAAGAGTCGGGAATACTATTCCAAGCGTTAAAAATGTCTTCCTTCTCCAGGTCATTCCAAGCAGACAACTTGTGTTGTGAACTAAGATCACATTTTTACACTATAAACTTTTAATTACCTATCTATCTTTGAACTTAAACAAAAAATTATACATGTTCTCGATTTACAGAAGAATTTTAATCTATAAAAATAAGATGCAATTTTTTTTTCTTACCAAGTTTTTTTAAATGAAAATATTATTGCGCCTTCCGTGGATATTTGTGCCAGAGCCGCACTTAAGGAACCAAAGAGCCAGATGAGGCTCTGGAGTAGCACTTTGCAGACCACTGCCCTTGGTGGAATAGGGATAATTCTCGGAAATTAAAACAGGAGCGAAGGGAAAGAAAAAATTATTTTAACTTCTGGTACATTGTAAATATTCCTTTGCCTGTTAAAAGGAGGTTCGAAAACATATAACATTAACCCCTTCCGGTATGATTTAATAATGAAAAACTGTGCATGAAATAACCATTTAATTTTTATTTAAAAAACTTGTTTCATTTTACAATTCTTATATATTTTTAATTAAAATCCACTTTTTACATAGTGTTAAATAATATCAGAAACAGTAAAATTAAGAAAATATCAAAGCAAAACATTAATAAGGTATACAGATAATAGTCTTCAAGCTAGTGGTACTTTTCAAAACAAAGGAATTCTTAATTGTTTACACCGCCAAGTAGTCTCACTTTTAATTTGATTCTTGTAACACACACGGCATTTCTTAGTAGGTTTTCTTTTATTCTGACTCATCAATTTGGCAGTGACTTGTACCAAGAAACTTTAAATAAATAATATGTAATAGTGGCCTGGGATTTCCACAAGTAACAAAAGTGTTGCTAAATTCAGTACACTAGAAATTTTAAACTAAATTATCATTTATCAGTAACTTTAGTCGCATGACGAGTGTAGCTCGTCATGGAATGAAAAATCCAATGACGAGCTAGACTCGTTATTTTACCGGAAGGGGTTAATCATAATGTTTTTAAAGTCATCGGAGCAGTGTTGTACTCCAAGTTTCAACACTTTCAATGTAATTCCGAGGCTGAGAAATGTTTAAATGCCCTGCAGCATCGTTCCGACTCGTTTTTGTTAACCTTTCATAACGATTTAAATTTTCTATATTTTGTTTTAATTTTAAATCGTCTCGCTTTCTGGCTTCCATATCGACAAGTTGCATGTAAGCGAGCAAGGCATAAATTGTGAATAGGCTCCTTCTCAGTTCCTATAAGAATGTGTTACCTTCTGCTTATCTGACAACCACTGACCACCAGCAGGGTGTGCGTATTTCTGAAAAATTCCAGGAATGTGCAAATTCCCACTCCTTTGATCATTCCCCATTTCCCTAGGTCAGTGTTCGGCAAACTTATTAGCCAAAGAGCCAAATTTGAACATTACAACAATTTAAAAAGAATTGGGAGCCAAATCTGCTTGTTTAGTAAACTTTAATTACACTAAATAGGTAGTACACTAGATAAAACTAAATTTCATACTTAATATTTATTACGAACAATGTGCTTTCATCTCCTTCAAAAGTTTGAGTAAGTCAGGTTTGTATGTTTTTAATTTTAGGCATGATTCAAAGTCTCATGAATAAGACGACTTCTCGGTTTACTCCTGATAATGTTCATGTTTGAAAATGATTGTTCACATATGTATGTAGAACCGAAAAGGAAAAGAACAGCAAACGCGAGCTATTTCAGCTGAAGAGTCAGGAATACTATTCCTAGAGTTGAAAATGATCATGTCTTCCTTCTCCAGGTCATTCCAAGCAGACAACTTGTGTTGTGAACTAAAATCATTTTTACAACACTATAAACTTTTAATTACCTATCTTTGAACTCAAACAAAAAAATTATACATGTTCTCGATTTACAGAAGAATTTTAATCTATCAAAATAAGATGTAATTTTTTTTTCTTACCAAGTTTTTTAAATGAAAATATTGCGCCTTCCGTGGATATTTGTGCCAGAGCCGCACTTAAGGAACCAAAGAGGCACATGCGGCTCTGGAGTAGCACTTTGCAGACCACTGCCTTTGGTGGAATAGGGATAATTCTCTGAAATTAAAACAGCAGCGAAGGGAAAGTGAAGATGGGTTTCTTCGGAATATATTGTGAATATTCCTTTGCCAGTTAAAATGAGGTTCGAAAACCGATAACATTAACCGATGTGCCGATCACATAAAGCGATAATTTTAACATAGAAATGAATAGAGAAAATCGGGACCAAGCAATTTCGATAACAAGAAGCGATTGATAACAATAACCACGGTCACATTAAGCGGAGTCCACTGTATTGTGTGTTTATCAAACTATTCCTTTCTTAACCCTTTCCGTTAAAATGACGAGTCTAGCTCGTCATTGGTTTTTCATTCCATACCGCACAATGACGAGCTACACTCGTCATGCGACTAAGTTACTGATAAATATGGTAATTAATTTAGTTTAAAATTTCTAGTGTACTGAATTTAGCAACACTTTTGTTACTTATGGAAATCCCAGGTCACTGTTGCATATTGTTTAAAGTTTCTTGGTACAAGTCACTGCCAAATTGAGTCAGAATAAAAGAAAACCTACTAAGAAATGCCGTATGTGTTACAAGAATCAAATTAGAAGTGAGACTCCCTGGCGATGTAAACAATTCAGAATTCCTTTGCACTTTGTTTTGAAAAGTACCACTAGCTTGAAGACTATTATCTTAATTTTACCGTTTCTGATACTTAACACTATGTAAAAAGTGGATATTAATTAAGAATATGTAAGAATTGTGAAATAAAACAAGTTTTTTAAATAAAAAATAAATGGGTACTTCACGCACAGTTTTTCATTATGAAATCGTACTGGAAGGGGTTAATGACTCTGCAGTCCTGGGTGGGTGCTGACCTTATTGAGAAGCCTTTTCCAGGTGTCTCTACATTCAGCAATTGCTCTCCAGTTTTTAACCCTAAGAATTTTTAAAGACGGACACTCTGCCCTTGGGGATTATTTCAGGGAACTGATCCTCCAAGTTGTGGTTTGGAATAGAAATCTTAAAATTTTAGGTTTAGAAACAATTTTGGGAAACAGTAATTTTAGTGCTGTCGTATTTAATTACGGTTCAGGCTTATTTCAGTATCTGTTCAGAGATGTTAGCTTTTTAAGAAGCTTGTATTAGAGAAATTTGCTTCTGTGTTACTTTATTCCTCTCTGCGACTTTCTAAGTCAGCTCTGTATTGATGACAAACTTACCAGTTTTCCTAATGAGACTTTTAATTTTTTTAAATTAGTTCGGTTTTACCTTTGCTGGTTTTAGCTTGTTCTGTTTTTGGATTAGGGCACTTTTATCAGTTATGTCTTGTTGTTTTTACGAAGAAACATATTGTGCTTGGCGCTTATGTCCTAAATAGGACCTTGCGCCGTGGAACTCCAACCAACCAATCTAATGTGACTTTTGTATTTTAAATTTTTAGGGTTGAAAATATTAATTTGAACCATACAATTATAACATGACTTCACTGTTTATTTTCATATTTTATTTTCAGGCAACTACGCAGTTTCGGACTTAGAAAGGTTAAAGCTGAATGTCAAGAAAGCGGTGAAGAAAGCTTTACAGAGAGGGACCATTATCAGGTCGAAGACATCTAAAGGCTGTCTGGGAATCAATGGTTCTTTTACTCTTGGAAACGAAAGTGACAGAAAATTAAAGAAGCGAAAAAATTGGACTAAAGATAGTTCCTTAAAAATGAGCAACTTGAATTCTAACATACACCAAACTGAAATTCGGGAACTCTAAAGACAAATGTTGAGACTGAAGCATAGAATCATCGCTAATTATAAACTTTTATTTTCATGTTCGTTTTAGAAATGCAAGATTGATGAATATGTGTGCACCTTGATGGCGCGTTAGTGGTCTAAAATTTTAGATTGACATTGTGTTTCCCTTAAATTTTAATGCTCTTTTAGAATTTTAAATCCTAAATGATATATATTTATTGTATGTAATATAAATATATAATGCAAGGTTTTTAACTTTAATATCGCAATAAACGTTAGCATTTTTTATTCATGGCGTCTTCTCAAAGTCAAATTTTACTGTAAATTCCAGATTGTTCACAGTACGTATTTAGCCTGATATTCTACACATTCATATGTACCGACTTTTATAATTTTTAAAAACTAAATACCTACATATAAAAACATGTAGGTACTACACAAATAAATTTTCAAAAGCAATTAAATGTAACGTGTTATGTCGTTTAATACACTTAATACAAAAAAAATATTTATTAATGCATATAAGATTTTTATAGTAAGTGCTCTTCACCACCTCTTCAAAGTCCAATACAGTTAATAGAGGGTACTATTGGTGTCTCTTCATTTGAAAACCATGTATCGTGGGTATATCTGAAAGTGCTCTGTGTTTATTGAATTTTATCTGTAGAACTTCGTTTTTATTTCAAACCAAACTAGTGAAATTTGTAAGAGGGCGTCCCATTAATTGAAGCAACATGCTCGGTAAATTTCCATGGATGTTACTAAGCAGATTTTAACTGGTGAGCGTAATTTAACCCATTAACGCCCAGCTTCCTCATTTGAGGACAGTCAAAATGGTTTGTAAAGTCTTTGTTTTCCTGAAACGATTCTTCCTTTATTAATAAAAATAGATATTAATCTTACGAATAATATCTCAAATTTTCAAATATGATCTTATCTATAATTTTGTCATTTCTATCGGCATTTTATGATTTTCAAGCTTAGAATAGGAACGTATTATGACCAGTATTCTGAACGTATACCGGTCAAAATCATGGTGAATACCCATATCTGTTATAAGTAATCTCTTTTCAGTACTTTTCTCATATATGATAGCAAATCTCTTATCATGAAGTTTTCCTTTTTTTTAAAGACATCTTATATTTTAAAATGAAACCTCCTCACTAATGACTTGATGTCATATTTAAAGGTGTTTAAATTTCATATTGTTTTACTTCCAGGTGTCTATAATAGCTTCTATGTTAGGTATTTACTAATATATAGTCATCAGAAATAGCCGGGAGTTAATGGGTTAATAACGTAGTAACCTTTTCAAGAGGTATTGCTGTAAACCATAAAGTTCTTGATGTAACCAGCTGCTTTCTCACCAGAAGTCGGATGATGAATTATTCAAAAGGTGAAATCTGTTTTGAAATTTTTTTGAGATGACAATCGCAACAGTGTTTTAGGGAGAAATGGGGGATCTTAGAAAACAAAGTGATAGTGCTTCCAAATGAGTTTATCAGTAAAATAAACTTGGATTTGCATAAATAATTTCAGTAAATCAGAATGTTTAAATCGGTGATACGGATGCTACCGGGATACTTTGTGCAGTCCACTTTTAATCTCCAGTATGAACATAGGTATGTTCATACTGGTTCATTTAATTGTTAACAACTGATGCAATAGAGATACGAGATCAACAATGGAAATGTAAAGGCTAACTGTATGCCATCGTAGAAATATGAAAGAAATTAAACCCCTTAAAAAAAAAAGTCTATTAAGCTCAGCAGACTGTAGCTGTATTCAAATTAGGTAATGCTAAAAACCGATCAAAGAGATTAAACAAAAAGCATATCGAATTAGTATGAAAAAACTAAACAATGCAACTAAAGTGTTATAAAACTTAGTGTTACTTTGATTTCATTATTTTTACCTTACAAATAAAGAACAACCTAGGCGAAATTCAATGGATAAGAACAATCATCTTTGGATTACAACTTGAGTTTAAAGTTGGTTCCCTAATTGGGATAACTAACACAACTAAACGGTATTTTTCAATGAATAGATGTGATATGTAAACGGTTGTCGGCAAAAGAAACTGAATTGGTTGGTTTATGACGTGATGTTTAGAAAAGGAATGAAAAAATTGAAGCAAGAAGGAACTGTACTTTTGGTTGCATAGGTTTGGTTTGGAGCTCAAGTCATTGGCAACACGAAGGCTGATGATACAGAGACCTATTGTTTAAAGCCGATTTCGAACGGCTACAAACATCATTCGAGAAACACACTAACTCCAGTACTGAAGATCAAAACTCGAACTATTTGGTCATAGTTCAGCTTTGGTTGCATGGGATGAGCGATAATTTTATCCGCTATATAATATTGGCCTAAGTTGTCTGTCCTCGAATTTATGAATTGGTTGTACCTGGAATGGATAGAGGCATCCATATTCGATTTTTGATGAGTTAGGGTTAGCAACTTTCGAAATCACCGCTCCCCCCCCTTTTCTAGAATTTAATGCCATTACTACAAGCCCTGTTTTCCCCGGATAGGAGCAGGAGATTAAATTTATCAATTTGTCACATAATAAATAGGTAAAAATAACATTTTTTCTAGCATTATGACGCCATTTCTTTAATCATATCATTTAATCATTTCTTATTTTATATTATTTAAATATCTACATTTTCATGTGTTTTATCACTGAACTTAGATATTTCGTAAATATTCTTTTATATTTGGCCTAAATAATAGATTAGGTACATATGAGATAATTTTAAATTTAACCATCCAATATTTTTGTTGCAATGAAAATTCTATCACCGGTATTAACAACAAATTGTATCTACCCCAGGGTGTAGTAGAAATGATAGTTTCCTTCCTATACTTCCATTAATTACTGTGGGAAAAAAAAATTGAGCTAAACTCTATTCACAGTATCGGGAGACTTTAGAGGAGTATGAAGATATATAAATTATTGAGCGTGTACTAGGTAATTTTCAGCCAAAAAACAAACCTTTTTTTTATCTGCCTTATAGATTACTTTACAAATCTGGAAAATTAAAATGTTATTGATCCCGTGATATGGCGACTATATGCTAGTTTTATATATATATTCTTATTTGTACTAAAAATGTAATTCAATCAAAATTTAGAAGATTTTATTCTTTTTTTTCTTTAAATTGATATATTTTGATATTTGATTCGTACGATCTGAGCGGCGAGCATTGGCACTGATATCCATTATCCAAATTGCGTTCGACAACTGGACATTCAACTGGATTCAGTTTGCCTTCAAGTAGTTGCACGAGAAACTGAAACAGGAAATGGAGATAGCATGGACATGTAGTTTGGTTGGTTTGGAGAGATACGACCTACTTTTTTGCAACACCAGAGCTAATGAGACCGGAACCTAGTGCTTAAAGCCAGTTCCGAACATCAATGCCACAGTGGGATTCGAACCCACGATTATTCTTTTAGCTTTTCCCTACTTATGTTTCATAATTTTACCTTTCCTGTGTACCTGAGTTTATATACAGTAGATAAACCTATAATTTTTTAAAAAAATTCTGCCTACGCCACTGAGAAAAACCGTAACGATTTTAGTTTACCCAGCTTGTTTACCCAGTGGCTTATGCAGAAATTTTTCAAGGGGGATTTCATAATTTTAAAGGGGGGGGGGTTCATAATTCTAAAAAATAATAGCCAGCATAATTTCTACTAAAATTTCTATTTTTGCCATTTTGTCTGAGCTCAAGGGAGGTGTTTAACCTTCCGAGTGGAACACACCGAGGAAAAAAATCTCCAAAAAATACGCCAAAGTTTCATTGTGTCAGTGACCAAAGTGTTCTATGATTTTTTACTTCACCCTTTGTCGACTAGATTGGAATACGGGAAACCCACCCTCGTTACTGTCCCTTTACTTCCGGTTATAAATAGATATATAAATAGACCTTATAGATTGTTAATTTTTAATACACATAAAGCTCGTAAAGTCTCGAAGATCATCCCATAAGAAATAATAAGTTCTAAAAGTACAAATAAAAATATTCTTTAAGAGAATGATTTATATCTTTTTTACGAAAGTCATCCAAGCTATTTAAGTGGTGCAATTAGAGATACATCTGTTACCGGAAACGAAATACTTCGAAATAGAGATTTACTAAGCCATGAAAAGCTATCAGTGTCTTTGTGCATCAGGGAGTAGGTGTGCAGTTCCTAAACAATCGACCTGACCCTCCTATCTCAAAACTCCATAGGGGAAAACACTGGCTGAAATGTACATTACATCCTTTTTCTGAACGTTTTTGGATGTCGAAAATTGTACGTGACAACCACTTTGAAGACATCATCGGTTTGCGGAATTGTACGTGCAAACCGCTTAGAGGGTTAAACCCCTAACCCCCCCCTTACGTACGCCCCTGGTTTTTACCTTTGCTGTTTTTAGCATGTTCTGTTTCCAATTTAGGGCACTTTATTTGTTATGTCTTGTATTTACGTAAAAAAACGTGTGTTTAGGCAACCGTGTGCCTAGCTCTTATGTCCTAAAAAGGACCTTGCGCCACAAAACCTCAACCAACCAACCGAACCCACGAACTCCGGTACTGAAGATCAGCATTCTAACCATTTAGCCATCGTTGACAGCAATGTGTACATAATGATGATAACTATATGATTGAAGTTAAATTAGACAATACAGATAAGTGGGCTACGGTTACAAAATAACTGAAAATATATCGAACCGAGATAAACCGATATTTTTTTTTGGTTCAGTTCCGTTTTCGTGCCTGCAAAATAATGGTTTTCTTTCCGGATTTCGGTTCAGTTTTCTTTCGAAGCCCTGATTTTTAGCTTTTAGTCATTAACCTCTTAACGTGCACACTCGAGTTAACTCAAACGGCGTTGTACTTTTGTAGATATTGCGTTGTGTGTTGTGCTAAAAGAGATAGCAAAGGAAAAGAAAAGAGAGTCGTTACATGTGTAATAGTTGCAATGTTGGGCTATGTGCTGCACCTTGTTTCGAAATATATCTCACAAAAGAAAATTTTGATTAATTTTATAAATATTAGTATTGCTATTTTTTTATGTTTTAAAAGCATAAGTAAGTATTTTTACTGATAATAATGTTTATTCTGAAATGGGAATTCGAAAAGAAAGATGAAAAAAAAACTCAATATGCGTGTAATATTACAATATTCGACTATTTTCTGCAATGTTATCAAAATCCAAAATTGCAATAAAAATTTTGATTATTTTTGTAATTTTCTTGGCAAGACAACGTTTTAAATTGTGTTTTTTTACATTAAAAAATTGATTTTTTTTGACCGGCCTTTAAAAAAAATTGTGCATTAAGGGGTTAATGGTATAAATACACACTATAATAATACCCGATATGTTTAAATTTTTATTTGATCCGGTATTTAACATATCAATTTTATTCGCATAATCATAACCAAAATCCAGCCCCTTAATTTTTGGAGGTCCAGACAAATGTCTGGATTGATCTCTTCTGAAGGTGCCCAGGTATGATTTTGCAAAAGATAGTATGCAGGCTGGATAAGTAACAATATCAATCGTCTCGTGCATTCATACACTATAAACTTTATCTGCTTGTTTACCAAGATGAAGAAAGCCGGTGTAAACAAACTGTAGTAACCCCCATTCTTGAAAAGCACTTCACCATTCAGTGGAGTTCGAGACCCACGACTTGAGAACTTGGCTAAAAAAAAGAAACATGTTTCTGTTATCCTGTCGAACGAGTCTGAATTCTTCTTAGGTTCTTATCCCTTCTGGAGTACATTTTACCTACTAAATGTTTGTATTAGAACATTTTTATAGCTTAGGGTTTACTATATTTTGGAGACATACTAATTTCAAATATTCTCAGGCAGTATTTATGCGTTAGTGTATTATCTTAAATATATTATTAATATTATATTAAATCATAAATTTACACCAATGAATACTTCTAACAAAAAATTCTTTAAGTCTTATTTATTTATTTAAATCCAGTTTTAGGAGGTGGTTTAGTGTTCTATAGTACAATATTAATTAATAGTACAATTAGTATTTGGTCTAGTGTTGTAATTTAACTCCCTGGATTATTTCAAACCACTAAGAATACTAACTGTTACCTTCACTGTTATATGAGCCGTTCAGTGACTAACTCCATTTTTTTGGATATTGATAAACTGGAACGTCAAGGCACTAAAATGCCATGCAGTTCTCATTCAAACCAATATTCCCCAATTTTAGTTATCAGAATGGATTAATGATAAATTTTTAGGGTCAGTGGGTCGGTGAATAGGCTACTCTTGGCACCTTTTAAGAGCTTTTATAATATATTTGTAATTTTTAAAAAATGAAGTTAGTCAATGTGTGCACTGAGAGGCTCATATTGTGTAGCATATCTTTACGTAGCGTTGTAGTAGGAGATGTTGCTATTTTTGGCTCTTTTTCGTACAAAGACTGTACAGTACCAAGATGTTTTTATGGCATACATCACATCAGAAGCACTCTTTTTGCGTAATGATACTCGTATTTGTGAGTAATGCTACTGAGATACAATATCAACATCATCAATCCTTTGTATTTTGGTTTTACGTAAAATATGTTCAAATGAAGTACATCAAAAAATGTACATAATTTAATAGGGTTAAAAGGAAGTCATATGACGTCCACATCAAATTTTTAAAAATTATTTTTAGTGCTGAAAAAGTTTATTTCTATATATTTTTTGAATGATTAACAGTTTTGAGACTTTGAGACAATTAATATGATTAAATATTTATTCCAAATAAACTACGTACATCACAAAATAGTAGCAATGAAGAACTTTAAGAAAACTATCCTATTGTTGAAATGTAGCTTGCAGTCATGCCTGAAGTTTTTCTTGTGGATTTCGAGCCCTTACCAGTTGAAAGCATCTCGCCTAGAGTTAAGATAGAAATGGTTAATTGGTTGGAAGCATTACGGTCTGCTGTTTTGCTACACGAGGGCTAATTAGCCCGGTACCTAGTACTTAAAGCGGATTCCGAACGGCTACGAACATTAGTGCCATCAGCGAGATTCAAATCTGCGAACTGCGGAAAAAAAGAGCAACACCCTACCCATTTGGCCATCGTTAGGCAAGTAAACTTTTGAATGAGGTGTTTGTACGATGTAGTATCCAGAAGAGTTGGACGGTGGCAAAATGCTTATTCTATACTGGAATTCTCGATTTGATTTCCGCTGTTGACAAGGATGTTCGTAACCGTTCGAAATAAGCTTTAAGCAGTAATTACCCCTCGTGAATAAAAAAGTGACCGTAGCTTTCCAAATCAAACCAAACAAAGAACACAAATGTATGAATTATTAGAATGGTCGATTTAAAATTGTGATCTACGCTCATTTCCAAAAGTTAAGCTTGGAGAAAAAAATATCAATTTCCGTAATACAAACATAATTAAAGAAGCTTAAATTTACTGCAAAGGTAGAAGGAAGTATGCAAATATGTTAGGTAACATCCAATCTCGGTTTTGTGAAGAGAAATATGCAAGCTAAGCAGTCGTATAAGATGCTGGCACTGAAGGATTACAGGAGTTACATATGTAAATGCTGATGGAAGGTGTTTAGAGCATTCGTACGATATGTTATGATAGACATGTTTCCAAGACATCCAGAAGAAGAATGGAAGATTCTGAACGCTAGCAGGCTGTTGTATGCATTGAAACAAGACAGTCTATGCTCGTTTCTTCGGTGTTCATCATTCCTACATTTCACGATTATGGAGACAATTCCAAACCAGACAAACATTTGTTCGAAGACTTGTAGCCGGTCGTTCAAGGGTTACATCTTCCGCAGACGATGGATATATTGCATTTGTAACCAAGCGGAATTGAAGATCCTCCACACGTATGACATATATGGTTGCAGCGGCCATTGGTAAAACGATGTCTGCCACTGCTGTTCGTCGAAGGGTACACTTTAATAGTCAGTACCCCTGGTACCGCGAGTAAGTGTTCCTTTATCCATCCAATCCAGAGGGGCACGATTAAAGTGGTGCCACCTGCATATGATTGGACAGTGTCTAACTCTGGCAACTTATGTTCACAGATGAGTCCAGATTTGCCCTGCAACCCGATGATAAATGTGTAAGGGTCGGGAAAGAACAAGGCACAAGCAATCGGTCAGAGAACATCACCGATTATCGTACATTTTGAGGTGGAAGAAGCATGATATGGGCAGGAATTCCGCTAGGATATCGCACCAACATCTATAGGCGCTGTTCTAAGACGGCCTTACAGTATCGAGATGAAGTCATAGACCTCATTGTGAAACTGTTAGCTGTAGCAGTTGATCCTTCGTTCGTTTTAATGGACGATAATATCGTTTTAATGGGTGTCCCCCCCCCATACAACTGCCATCGTTGACGACTTTCTGGAGAGTGAGGGCATTGCGCGTATGGAGTGGCCGGCATACTCACCAGACATTAATATGAATGAAAATCTTTGGGATGTCCCCGGCCATGCTATATATAGACGTTTCCCACCTCTAGCTACTCTGAGAGATTTCGAGACTGCCGTAAACGAGGAATAGCGATTACTGGACTTTGAGCTGGTTGATTACCTTGTAACAAGCACGATCACAAGGTGTTCAGTTTCTGTGAAGGTGAAGTGCTCGCATACCCTATTGATGCCAGTTTTTGTTGTTTGTTTTAAATTTAAACGTCATTTTGTTGATAACATAAATATGACGTCATTTTATACTTTATGAAAATTCAGTAATTTTTCTATATGTCTGTAATTTTTTGTTTCATCAATAAACATAAAGCTACTGACTTTCAACATTACGCGCCAATCAAAGCAGTACATGCCCCCTTTTTTCGCATTTTACAACTCTGTGCTTAAGGTATCCGTCTACGCCCGGAGAACTTTTTTCTTTAAACGTAGAAACTAGTTCATGTTTCTACATTTTTAGATTTATTTTTTATATTGTCATAGAGAATTGCACTTAAAAATTTATCTATGGAGAAGTTTTTATAAAATTCCTAACAAATGAAGAAAATTTAGTAAAAAAATCGGGTTTTTTCAAAAGGTCTAATTTTTTAATAAATTAAATTATTTCAATATTTTTGGATGAAACACATTTCTTATACTCTAGACTCGTGAATCGCCTAAAATCTTTGCTTAATTTACATTTGGTAAAAAATGTTGGTCTTTCAATATCATACACATTGAATTTTTAACGAATTTTCATTACCTTTATATCTAACTATGAGTGTAACATCATTAAAAATTATCCAAATTTAAAGCTTTTAGTTTATTTACTAGTAAATACTATCAAAAACATTTATAATATTTTTCA
>CM063498.1:127514509-127637009 GCA_032207245.1 Pardosa pseudoannulata
TTATGAAAATTCAACGTACAAATAAAAAAAATATTCCCCTCAAATAAACTATCCAGTTTATCAGGAAAATAATACTTCTAGAGTGTTTGAAAATATTTTTTAGTATTAATAAAATAAACATAGAAAAAAATTTAATATACTAGGAACATTTTAAGAATTAGCAAAATATTTTGAGTTCATTTTAAATATATGATATAGAAAAAAAAACATTTAAATATTTTCTCACTATATTGGGTAGTAGAGGCGCAAATCAGTTTTTTTTTTTTTTTTTTTTTTTTTTTTTTCCCCGCTAAAGGACCTAGTTGCGGCGCCCTGCTTTCGTCCGTAACATTCCTTAAGCCAGTGTTTCCCAACCTATGGTACGGTAGCATTGGTGGTACTGCAGTTTCTCGTTGCTGATAAGTGAGCACCCTAACCAATCGCCAATTGTTCGGCCCTGAAGTAAAATAAGAAAAGTTGAAAAATGTTTTTCTTTTATTATAGAATCAGATTTTATTTTGGAAATCCAGTGTGTTTAAAAATTACTGTTTTACGAATTTTCTCATTTTTTTAAAATGCTCGTAGAGACTAAAATTGTTATAATTCTTACAAAATGTTCCAAACACTTCTAATGTGCCTTTATATAAATTTGGGTATTCGTTTTAAATTTTGAATATATTAAAGTTATCAAAATTAAATTTAAATTTAGAAAATCATCTTTTTTTTTATGAAAATTCAACATACAAATAAAAAAAAATATTCCCCTCAAATAAACTATCCAGTTTATCAGGAAAATAATACTTCTAGAGTGTTTGAAAATATTTTTTAGTATTAATAAATAAACATAGAAAAAAATTTAATATACTAGGAACATTTTAAGAATTAGCAAAATATTTTGAGTTCATTTTAAATATATGATATAGAAAAAAAAACATTTAAATATTTTCTCACTATATTGGGTAGTAGAGGCGCAAATCAGTTTTTTTTTTTTTTTTTTTTTTTTGTTTTTTTTTTTTTATGTTTTGATCACTTCACGTTCGGAGGTTAAAGTGAAGACTTTCCACTTAAGCCAGTGTTTCCCAACCTATGGTACGGTAGCATTGGTGGTACTGCAGTTTCTCGTTGCTGATAAGTGAGAAATAAGCAATAATTGTGGACATAAAAAATGAAAAATATTTAAATCATAAAATATCGTAGATAGAATTAGACAGAGTTCAAACAACACAATCCATTTAATTTAGGTTTAAGCATTGTTAAAGGAATATGAACAACTTTCTGAGAAAGGTGTTAAATTATTATTACAGTTTACTGGTAGCCTCCTCAGTCATATAAACCCTCTTGCAACACCCCTCCCCTCCCCCCCCAAAAAAAAGATCATTGCGCTCCAAACCAAATATATAACATACTTACAATAAATTTTTTTATTAAAATACTTCACTGAAAGACAGTTAATAGGGAGTCGCGGTAGCTCAGTCGGTCTCGTAACAGAGAGGTTTGCGGGTTCGGGGCTGGAGCCGGCATAAGATCCGCCGTGTTCGTTAAAGGTGACTAGGACACGTAAAATGGGTTCGTGGTCACGATGTCCACCAAGTTCTCAATTAAACCTCTGGGGGTGGCAGGCCCAGCCTATGGGTCTTCTGCTTGGTCCCTGCTTCTAAATTACGAGGACCCACTTGAGCATTAGTCGTACTTTCACCCTTGTGGTGCTCGTTATGAACGAACGGCGCACTCCTTTGCCTTAATACGAAGTAGCATCTGGCTCAATAGTGCTTGGTTTCATCAAGTGGCATAAGTCAACAACAACAATTAATAGGAGTGGATTATAAAAAAAAACGGAAAATAAAAAGCTAATCAAACTAATACTTTAAAAGTTATTTTGTAACTTTTTTTTGTTAGTTGCTTAAATAGTACTAGGTAACAATACTAACAAACTCGAGGGGTGTTTTTGAAGTCTTTTGAGAATAACAAAAATAAAGGTTAATGTTTTATCAATGAAGTTGGCAATACAGACAAGTATCTTTATGCCAAAGCTGTTAGCTGTTAGCCCTTCACCATCCGAAACAGGACTTGTAGCTTAAGGAATCCTACGGACACGAACAGGGGGTTCGCAAGGGGGGGGTTAAACACCTCCCCTTGAGCTCAGACAAAATGGCAAAAATAAAAACTGTAGTAGAAATTATGTGGGCTATTATTTTTTATAATTATGGATCCCCCTTGAAAATTATGAACCCCTCCCCCTGAAAAAGTTCTGCGTACGCCACTGGACGCGAATAACATAGCTCCCACTGGGTTCTCGCAATTTAGAAGCAGGGACCAAGCAGAAGCCCCAAGCCTGGCTCCACCTCCAGAGGTATGGTTTGAGAACTTGGAGGCGATTGCAATCACGAACCTATTTTCCTTGCATATCCGCCATTAATGAACACTGTGGATCTTTAGCTGGCCCTAGCCTCGATTACTCTACGCTCCGGTTACAAGATCGATACATTTGATGACCAAGCTACCACCGTTCTAGTTTGTGCTGTAATTTATATTCACACACACACAGAAGAAAAAAACCCTTTGCAAAAATTTTGTATACCGCTATTTGTTATTTTAAGCAATTTCTTTCTTTTTTTTCTTTTTTTTTTCTTTTTTTTTTTTTTTTTTGAAAATTCTCTTAATGGTAAGACCATCATTACTGTTGTCCAGTTATTTTTGGAGCTGGGTGGTAGGCTAAGTATTTGAAAATGTGTTAAAAAAAATCTGAGTGGGATACCATAAAACTTCCTTGTACGCTTTTTAAATTTTACTTATATTTAATTTTTTTTTTTTTTTTTTTATGATGCTCCATCAGATCTAACATTTGAACGTTTCCTTAAATTCTCACAGTTAGTCTTATTTCTCAAGATAACGGTGTTGTTTGTATAGAGGTCAAATACTGCCAAGTGACGGCGACTGTTAGCTTTAATATGCGTTTTACGGAGATTTTACCATTTGTATAGATATTTCATTATTAACAGAAATTATTTGCAATTACAGTATTTCCTTTACTCCGTAAGAGAAAGTAATAAAACAATAAAATTCAAATTTATTTTCTGCAAATAGTAAATTTTTGTTAAATTTTTTTATTAATTTGTGTTAATTTTCCGATAATAGTAATAAAAGTAAATACAAAAGCTGAGAAAACACACTAAAACTTTTTCAATAAGTAATAAAATAACAAAACTAATGAAAATATACAATAAAATTCTTAAATATACTTACAAGAAGGTGAAAAATTTCATTTTAAATGAGGAAAAACAAGAAATGTTTTAACTCTAAAATCTTATACTTTTGCAGGAATTATACGACTTCAATATAAATGGTGTTTAAGAATTATAGCACAAATCTATCAGTCAGAAATTCATCACTGGGATTTCTTTCTTGAGTCACAAACTGTTTGTGACTCAAGAAAATTTTCCACAAATGAAATATTCTAAATTATTTGACCCATATGCATTTATGGTATTCCCACTAATGAATATCATACCTGAAAAAACATTCCATCTTTTGTTAAAGATATAATTGGTCTACACTAGGAAGTACAGATCGGTGAAGAAGCGTGAACAGTTGAAACCGATGGTCGCGAAACTTTTCAGAAACGGAAACTCAGGAATGCGAAGAGTTTTTCCGTAAAAAATCCCTAAGAAAGATAGTTTTTCCTTATCTTGTCTCCGCATACCTGCGGCGGAATATCTACGAGTGCGAAGTTGTGTGTTGTCTTTTGTCGTTTTTTTGTTTTACTCAAGCTGGCATAGTTATGAGTGAAAGAACTGTATTAATTTTTGCCACCGTTGCTCTTGCATTTTTTGTCCCAGTTTATTGTTTTTCTGGTGCATTTTATGCCGATAATGGTCGACAGCAAAGCATTTTATATAAAACTCTCGCTAAAGAAGACAAAACCGAGCTTCGAGAAGAAATTTTGCATCTATTGGGATTGGAGCACAGACCTGTCAAGAGAGGATCATCTAACAGACATAAAAAATTAGATTTACACAAAAGTTCTGCTGAGCAATATTTGTTGGATTTGTATAAAAAATTTGAAGATGAGGCTGAGGATAATAAGAATATTTCTACTAGTACAACCTGGGGTCCCCTTAGTAATTCAGATTTTATTGTCAGCTTTGCTAATAAAAGTAAGTTGTTCTCTTTTTTGAAATAGGATTTTAAATTATTAATAGTACAAAATATCACCCGGAGTACATTATTATTATTATTATTATTTTGGAAGTGAGTTCAGACAGGATTTTGATAGTTATTCCTTTTCATTCCTCTCAATTGGTAATGAATAAAATTAGAGCTTGAGAGTCATGTGTTGTAGTTTAATATGTTGAATTCATGATTTTAAAAGTTGTTATTTGCTTTTATTTTAAACTTAATTTATTGGCCATAAATCTTTGGAAAAAAGGCTGTTTGATAAATTATTTAGTTAATTTGATATACTCTTTTGCATGCCATGGACTAGAACTACAGTTATGTTAATGTTATTGCTTGTATAAAACTTAAGATTATTAATTACTCTAAAGACTGAATTAGTTCTGCTATACAGGAATTTTAAAAGAATCTTTAAAACCTCATTTGTAAAAGTTTTAAATTTATTCTAGTTCATCATCAGTACCCTCATTTGCGACATGAAAGGGACAGAAGATTCTATTTTGATGTTAAAAAAATCCCCCCTGAAGAAGAAATAGTAAATGCTGAACTCAGAATATTTAGAAATTCCACAAAGAAAAGTCATTCAAATAAAAAATACAAATACAGATTATACTTGTTTGCTGTGACAGAGGATAATTTTAAGTAAGTTTCTGCTATTCTGTATATTTCTTTTATTTTACTCTTTTATTTTGAAATGGACACACTTTACTAATAAATCAGTTTATATTTCTATTATTTAAAAAAGTATGTTTTTAGTACAATTTTGAAATACATGTGTATGTTTTAGTAAAGTGTTTCATAAAGTTAGACAATATGTATTTAAATTTAAATTCTTTTATTTTACTCTTTAATTTCAAAATGGAAACACTTCACTAATAAATCAGTTTATATTTCTATTATTAAAAAAGTATGTTTTTAGTACAATTTTGAAATACTTGTGTATGTTTTAGTAAAGTGTTTCATAAAGTTAGACAATATGTATTTAAATTTTAATTCTTTTATTTTACTCTTTAATTTCAAAATGGAAACACTTTACTAATAAATCAGTTTATATTTAGTAAAGTGTTTCATAAAGTTAGACAATATGTATTTAAATTTTAATATATATTTACTGATCTTGAAATTTTATTGAAGTGCAAATACATTAGAACTGGTGGACGAGATTGTTGTTACTAGTGCAGATTCTAGAGGATGGCTTGTATTTAATGTTACGTCAGAAGTTATGAAATGGATTGCATTTCCCAAAAAGAATCTAGGCTTGTATTTGAAAATAAAGTCTATGACAAAATTTAAAGATAAAGGTAATACTTTGGATGAAATATATTTTTATTATATTTTGGATATATAGATATACATATTTAATTTCATAGAAATTAGGAAAAATTAAAAACAGAATTTAAATCTTTGTTAAAAATTTAACATAATTTTTTAAAACAGATATATGCAAAGTACAGTATACAGTAGAATGAAGAAAGAATGTGATTTATTATACTTATGCTTGGTGTGTATTTAACCATACACTTCAGTGCTTTTACATTTTTGTTATAATGTAATTAAGGAATAACCTTTTTTACATGTAATTTATAATCTACATTAATATACTTAAAAGTAAATAATTTTCTGTTTTCCAGATTAAAGTAAATAATGAATAACCCTTTTTACATGTAATTTATAAGTACATTAATATACTTAAAAGTAAATAATTTTCTGTTCTCCAGATTAAAGTAAATAATGAATAACTTTTTTTACATGTAATTTATAATCTACATCAATATACTTAAAAGTAAATAATTTTCTGTTATCCAGATTAAAGTAAATAATGAATAACCTTTTTTTATATGTAATTTATATCTACATTAATATACTTAAAAGTAAATAATTTTCTGTTATCCAGATTAAAATAAATAATGAATAACCTTTTTTAACATGAAATTTATATCTACATTAATATACTTAAATAATTTTCTGTTATCCAGATTAAAGTAAATAATGATTAACCTTTTTTACATGTAATTTATATCTACATTAATATACTTAAAAGTAAATTTTCTGTTATCCAGATTAAAGTAAATAATGAATAACCTTTTTTACATGTAATTTATATCTACATTAATATACTAAAACTAAATAATTTTCTGTTATCCAGATTAAAATAAATAATGAATAACCTTTTTTACATGTAATTTATATCTACATTTATATACTTAAAAGTAAATAATTTTCTATTGAGCAGATTAAATCAAATAATGAATAACCTTTTTTGCGTGTAATTTATATCTACATTAATATAATTAAAAGTAAATAATTTTATGTTATCCAGATTAAAGTAAATAATGAATAACCTTTTTTATATACAATTTATATCTACATTAATATACTTAAAAGTAAATAATTTTCTGTTATCCAGATTAAAGTAAATAATGAATAACCTTTTTTACATGTAATTTATATCTACATTAATATACTTAAAAGTAAATAATTTTATGTTATCCAGATTAAAAGAATTTTGCAGTAAAGTTTTTTCTTATATATTAAAATTTTTGAAGGACAAAGAAAAAAACTTTATGCCATATATATTTTTTTTATATAAGAATTATTGATTTTTTTTTAAATTTTGTAAATTATTGCAAATCTAAATGTATTTAGTTTTATATTAGGGCAATCAGTAGATCCTCATGAGATTGGAATTCTGTCATCCAGAGCTCCAGATGAATACAAAGCTTTTATGGTTGCTTATTTTAAAACTCCAAATCATTTAAGAGTTAGAACTACTAGAGCTGCCAGAAAAAAGAAGCAAGATCGCTATTATGATCTCGCTGGGTATAACCCATACAGTAAGTGAATAAAATTTTTATTTTTCTAAATATTTTCCTATTTGTATATTATTGTTTAGCATCACTGCTTAATTTTATTACTAAAATTACTTCTGAACACTTTCATTTTTTTTCTATCTTTCATTCATGAAAATCTGTAGTTAGACAATACATTTAAATTATCCCCACCTTCACCATCTTTTTCTGCTAATCATTAGGTTCTCATAAAGATAGATACCATTCTAAAGCAAGAAATTGTGAAAGATGGACCTTATATGTTAGCTTTCGAGATTTGGGATTTGAAGTAAGGCTTTTCTTTTTAATTGTTATAATTGTATTTTCTGTCATGTTAAGGGGGACAGTGGACATTACAAAACAATTTTAGAAATTACTAACTTAGAGCTATAAAACTTTCTACACATATACAAGGAAGTATCACTAAAATAAGTTACATTTAGACATTTTTAAAAGCTAAGCAACTTTTTAAAAATATATTTGTTAATTTTATAAAGGCTTCTTGAGCTTTGTTTCAACTTTTTTATTTTTACTTAACTTTGCTTTAACATTTTAATAAATTTATTTAAATATTTTAATGAATTGAATAGTTAATTGATTGGAAATAATTTTATGTCTATATGTTGAATTGTCATAGAAAATTTAGACCTTCCTAAATTTAAATTCAGCTTGAATAATCGAAATTAAACTGAAATTCAAATATTATTAGGAGTGTTGAATAACACTTTAGAAGTATTTGGGAAAAATTAAGTAGCTGGGAACATTTTAAAAATTTACTAAAATTTTTCAAAAACTGATACTTTAAATAAAATTGTCTAGTGTTTAAAAAGAATTTAAGTGTGATTAATTTAGTTACACTTCAATATATATATATATATATATATATATATATATATATATATATATACATAAATATGTTCCTGAACTTGAAGTTAAAAATTAAATATGCTTTGTAATGTTCACTGTCCCCTTAAATTATATATAAATTGTCTTTTGCACTAATTTGTTGTTCAATATTTCTTTTATATTTTCAAAAAAAAAAAAAAAAAAATTGTTTACATAACATGTAGTAGTAGGATAGACAAGACTATCTGTTAAAATTGAACTTCATACAATATTTCATTTAAATGTTTTCTTTCCACCCCCCACTTATGAGAAATATAAACACCTAAGATGTGGTCTGTATTAATAAAAATAATTTAAGTAATGTGAATTACTTTTGATTTTCTCCTCTGAAATTTGAAACATTGTTTTATAAGTTCAGTGTAATTTATATAAGGTTTTTAAATTTTATTTAATAATTCTAATTGATTAAAAAAAAATGAGGAGTAATAGGGAAAAAATTTATAGCATTCCGGTAATAAATTATTTTGATACATTTTCTAATAATATAATATAATGTATAAATAATAATAATAATAGTATAAATAGAAAATAATAATATATAATAATAATATAATTCTAATAATATAATTCTAATAATATAAATAATTTGATACATTTTCTAATAATAATAATAATAACATTGTAAAATGTTATTATTGACTATATTTATAAAATATAAGTAGCTTTGATTTTTTTTTATAATTATTATTGTGTAATTGTGCATCATTATGAAATTAAAGATGTTATATTTTTCATATTGACTTTTAGCTTTTAGCTAGGATTTTCAATGATTTGTATTTTTTTTTCTTTTAGTCATTGAAAAAATGATCATTAAGTATTTTAAAAGATTGTAAAAATAAGAAACATGTTTCATTTATACTTAAATATTTAATTTTCAAACATTAATAATTTAATTCTCATTTAGTTCTCAAACTTTTTTCACCACAGCACCTCTGGTATAGTCTCATGGCACCCAGTTTGAAAACCTTGGTAATAAAGGATTGGTGATATCTCAAGTTAAATACTAGATCAGTTAATTCCTAGCATGCCTTTAGAGTGGGGTAGTGGGAAGAAAATACAACTTAAATTTTAAGTTTCTTCCTGCCTTCATTAATAATTTCCCAATTTTAAATCATTTTTCTATATTACTGTGGAACCTTTGGCATATGCTCAAAACAGCCCAAGATTCTGTGACACCTAGTTTGAGAATTGCAACTCTATTAATGAGTTTGATGTTAATTAATGAATTTGAGAATTAAATAAGAGTATTTTTTAATCTTAAATTTATTGTTTAAATAAAAGGTATTAAATATATATATTGTGATTCAGTGTTAAGGCGAATGGAAAACAGTCTTTATGGATAATAATAAGTTTATTAAATCATCGTTTCATTTAAAGTAAAACTAGTGCCATTTTCACTTATTCGTCGAAGACACATGTAGAGTATGTTCACAGTTCTATGTCCAAGCCCTAATTGATTCTTATCTGTTTGCAAACTCATAAAATTCTTCCAAAATGCTTCCGCCTGACCAGATTATCCTAAAAGCTTACGTGAGTGTGGGTGTTTTTTATTTATTTTATTATTATAAAAGGGTTCTCTTTTTAAAATTGTTTTTAACTCACATAATTTCCAACTACCCCTTTTTTAGACCTGACATATATATTATGTTTTCTCTTGTTGAACAGCTGTCATAGTATATAAGTATAAATAAAGGTTTTCTTGTTTGTTTTTTTAATACAGGATTGGATCATAGCCCCAGATGGTTATGCAGCATTTTACTGTGATGGATCATGTACTTTTCCCCTAAATGCTCATATGAATGCAACTAATCATGCAATTGTCCAAACTTTAATGCATTTAATGGACCCAACTGCTGTCCCTAAACCATGCTGTGCTCCTACCCAGCTAACGTCTATTACAGTTCTGTATTTTGATGACAATTCAAATGTCATTCTTAAAAAATACAAAAATATGGTTGTAAAATCATGTGGTTGCCATTAATTGAAATGCTGTTTGCATTCCAATTATTATTGCAAAATGTGTAATCTCATTATTTATTGCTATCCTTCATTATGTGATATTTCTAGGAAGTCTTGTTTTTAATACTCCTGTTTTTATGATAGAAAACTTTCAGTTTTAGGGAATTTTAGTACTTGTATTTTACATAACTGTTAACATTTTTAAGAGACTGCTTCAATCAATTTATCCATTAAAGTTTATACTATGGCAAATATTTTCCAATTTTATTAGAAAGGAAATATAAATATAGCAGATAGTAATTTTTTTCTTTGTTTTTGATGAAAAATTGTTTTTATTTTCATGATATTGAACATAATTTTGATACTTTTTACTCATGTTTTCCTTTTTGATGTTTGTATTTTTAAAGCTTTACACAGTTTGTTATGAATACTCAGGGAATTTTATCTAAATCATTATCACAAAACTTTAAATAATTATTTACTATGCGTGCTACATTTGCTATTTTATTTACTTTAATATGACACATATATATGAATATGAATATTATATATATTCATACCAGCATTTAAATCTGAATTAATATACTATATATTTTTTAATGTATTCATTTTCATACAGGAAAAGAGATTTTGAAGAGATTAAAAATTTATTACATTTGATCATGTTTGTTATCGTAAAGTTATAATTATGCAGTGAGAGTTATGCTTAATTTCATCTGTAAAGATCTGATTGAATATAAAATTCTCAAAATTGTAGTAAATAATCCATGAATTTAAGTGATCATTGAATTTTTAATTAATTACATTTTCGTAGCATTATCAAACTCAATAGGTTTGTCTCTAGACAGTTTATAACCATTGTTAAACTGAAATGATAATTTTTGTCTGTATATTTGAATAAATTAAAATGAAAAACAGTGTCAACAAATTTCTCAAAATAATTATGTTGAGCCATTTGATATTGATTAGAATATATACATTCATTCAAAGTAAAATATATAAGCATGATCTGATAGCTTTCAGAATTTTGTAATAAAATAAGTTTTTATTCTTATAACCAATCAGTAATAACGAAAAAGTTGTTGAATAAAATGTTTACCATATAATAAAATAATTGTTTTTTTTTTCATAAAAATAGTCATAAAAATAGAAAATATGATTTTCTTTTTGCATTTATCTGTTAAAGTATTTAATAAAATTAGGAAATCTTTTTAATCTGTAATTCTTTGGGTTTTATGCAAATTGAATGATGTATTTTTTTTTTAATTACTTCGATAGAAATATCAGCATTATTTCTTCCTGAATGTTTCCTTCAAGCCCTGCAGTTTGATTTTGGACAATTTATAAACTGAAGTCATAACTGGAATATTATTGAACTTGATTCTGAAGACAATATAATCATTTGACCAAGTGTTCTTTGGAATTATCTGGTCTATAATCTACAGTGCCTTTGAAATCATTACTATTTAATATAATTTTAAGCTCTTCTAATGAAATAATTTTTATAATTTTATTTTTATTTTTTTATCACATGAATCTTTGATTTTTGTTACAGCTTCAGTTATTTAAAAATATATGACATTTTAGTACACAATATATTAAGTACCTTGTTTGATACAATAAATAGAAATAAAATCATTAAAACTCAATGTAATGAAAAATTTTACCTTCAAACTGTGCCATTCCTAGGCCAGGCTGTCTATGTACATTCCTAAGATTGCTATACCCCAAGTTTAAAAAAATGCTGTATTATGAATAAATTTTTTATTTTGTACTCATTAGCTTGGTAACTTCAAAATTAACGTAATAATAAGTTTTGATTTGAAATAAATAAATACAAATTATAATAGTATTTTTTCCATAATTTTTTAAACCTAAAATCAATTAGTTAAAAATAACAAACTAACTCAATTAAATTTGATTTTTAAGTATACAGTAAACATATAAAATTTGGAATGTTACTTTAACACAATTGGATAATTTAGTACATTCTGTGTTTAAAAGCTCAAGGCTTCATAATATGAAATGAATTTTCTATTAGATGATGTAATCAGCTGTGAGTCTGCCCTCCCCTTATTTTGGCCACCTGTGTAATTTTACATGTTTCACCCATGCTAGGAACAGCTCTGTCTACAAATATTTTATCTTTAAATTGTTTTCCTTCCAATAAACCATGTAGTGTGAGAAAATTTACATTCTATTTGAAAAATTGTTGTGTACTAATCAGTTTTTTTAATGACTTTGTTTTCTTCAAAGTGTTGTCTTTAGCTACATTAGTTATACAGTGTTTTACTAAATAGAAACTGTGCCATAAACAAATACTGATTTAGTTGCCATATATGTTAAATGTATTTGCATCTTACACTTTTCATTTAAACTACACTGTGAAATAATTTTGTTTAAAAAAGACTTGTACATATTAATATGAATACCTTTTATAATGCATTTTGTAAACAAAGTATTTTGTTTCCTAATTTTTCATTATATTTTTTTTACTTTGGTGCTACATTGATATGCAAGTGCTAAGAAGTAACAATAAAGCCCAGCATCATTACTAGTATGTGCCAAATATTTTGGATATAGATGCTATGTCAGTGGCATACTAAGGTAACTTTATAAATTTGTTTTTTACTGTCAGTGCTTATGTCATACATTTTTACCCTTTAAATAAATAACTTTTCAATAAATAATCTTTTCAATAACAAACTGAAAATTTTAAATTAGAATCTTAAATAATATTTGATAATAAACACAACTAAAAAGTTTATAATGCTCATTAGGTATATCTACAGATATTTGATATTTTAAATTCTGAGCCAAACATTATTCTGTTTTTATTGAGCATTCATTTGATGTCCGAAGTCACTACTTGGATATCAGCCAGATACTTAATGAACTTAAGTGCTATGAATGTGTCTCTTTACAGTGTGAAGAGAGTTATTGTATTAAAGCTCTTTCAACATGAGTTTTCTAGCTGTCATTAGTATTTATAATTGTTGATTGAAAATTTGTGTGCTTTAAACTCTAAAAATAATTATGAAGAATACTTGCTTCATAAGTATAACTTAGATTTTCTTCAGGTAATAAAACTCTTATTCTAAGAAATATTTTATTTATTCAGAGCATCTTTTTTTAACCGTTTAATGCCTGGCGTATCATTTTAGATATGGATAAAAAATAGCTTGTAGAGTTTTTATGTTTTCTTAGAACAAATTTTCCTTTTGAGAGTAGGTAATAGGCAATCTTATAAACAATCTACAAAATTTTCAAGTAATTTCTATTATTTCTATTTTTTTCATTTAGATCTAGATTTTATGATTTTTTGATCAGCGCTCATAAATTTACTTTTTCGGCAGGTACAGACTGAGATCATGACAAATTTGCTTTTTCCATTACACTACAGCATTTTGCAGTGATTATTTTACCTGCAATATCAAATAAATCATTTTTCAGGAAGATTTTCCTTTTTTTTATGTCACTCTATGTTTAAAACGATAACTGATCACTAACGTGACATGCTCTAGTATTCAAAATTGTTTGATCTTCAAATTTATTTCGTTCTGTACAGTCCATATTAACTTAGATTTAAGATAGGCTCCGAAATGTAATCGACAGAAATGACTTGGGCATTAAAGGGTTAAGTGTATTATTCTGATTAAAGCTTGAAAAGAGCACTTACATAGATTAATTCATAAAATCCAAGATTAAAGACAGGATTTAGGTTTTTTTTTTTTTTTTTTTCCTAGGAGGAGCAAATTATGCTCAAATTGGACTTTGCCCCCCCGTCCGATATCTCACTATTTTTTAACTCCAAAAACATAAAATTTAGTAAAAAATTACATAAAATTTGAAAATATATTAATTATGGCATTAAGAAGCAATATAAAGTTTAATATTATATATGTGAAGTAATTATAATTCAAGTCCTATTTTAAAAATGCTGTAAAAAAAGGAACCACTGGAAAATTGACTCCAAATTTGATTAGAATATGCTGGAAGAAAGGGAGAAAAGTTCCAAAGTGTATCAGAGAACAAACAGTACTGTAAGCAGCATAATAAAAGGGCATTTAGCTACAAGTGACGTTTTGAATTGAAATATGATGGCTTTGGTTTGAGTTGCACAAAAAATCAACTGTACTGTTTGATGTGTGGGAATGTTTTGGTTGCTTGATGCGAAAAAAAATGACTTCAGTCAACAGTTGTGACACTGTTAGTAGAAAGCTCATCCATCATGGCAAGGTTGCACCACATTGAATGGCAAAAATTGGTTTTTAACTGTCCTTGGAGCTTTAAAACTTTTTTTTATTATGCCATACCGTTTCCCCCTTCTCCCAATATATTTAGTTCAAATTTGAAGTCATTCTCACCAGTGGCTCTTATTTTACAGCATTTTGAAAGTTGGACTTTAATTATTAAAAATATTAAAATTATAGATAGAAACTTTAAAAAATAAACTTTGATTAAAAATATAAATTTAAAAAAGTTTTACATTTGAAAATGTACATCTATTTCAATGTTAAAATACAATATAGTAAGCTCCAGAATTTAAGGTGCCTCTCAACCCTTCCTGCCTCTGGCTTCAGCTCTGATAAAATGAACAAACTTTCATCATTAAAAGCAGAACATTAGCACATCATAGAACATTTACACATTGCCCTGCCATAGTGGGAGAAAAGGTTTTTATATTCATTAGGAAATGCGTTGTTTGGACTTGGTTTCTTTTTCTCTTACGCTATGCAAGCAAATCACTATAGTATGATAGAAATAATAGTGCTTATTTTGTATGTCAAATTTGTATATATAAAATCTTGTTGGATGTAAGTTCTGCATAATTTTCTCTGAAATGTATATTATTTTGTTTATATGAATGTAGATCAGTAAATAGGAAGTATTGAATTCTAAAATTGTGTTAATTCATTTATCCACTCTTATAAATAAACTAACCAGCATTTTATTACAAATAATCAAGGGACATTAAGTTTATAAAATATATATGAATGTGTTTAATAACAGGGATTTTTATATTTCTTGATTTTATTAATGAATTCTTCAATATGGATTTTTTCTCATAGAAATAGGCTGAAGGATATATCAATGTAATTCAGTTACTATTTTCTAAAGTAAATCCATAGCTAAAACAAACTTTTATAATCACATACGGCATTAATTTTGATAAATACTTATAATAAGGTAAACAATTTTATATTCATTTTACAATTAGCATCTTTTTTTTATTAATTTTTATATGTTATTCAAACCTATACTAACTTCATTTAACAATTGAGTACATTGTAAATATAATCAGCACATAGACATATCAGAATTTTATAATGTTATGTTTGCCCAGTCATCATTTATTTTGTAATCACAGCTTTTTTATATTCATCTGTAAGGTAATGATGTGTTACAGCTGATATACTTGCTAAATTAAAATATTTTTTTAAAATTTGTTTATTCTATATTTTTAATTCCAGGTTTGTCTTGGTACCATCTTTTTTAAACAGTTTCATTCACTTCAATGAAAGGTTTTGAAACTATTCAGATAAATATAACCATCTTTACTACATTTCACATTTGTAACATTTAAAGTAGGAGTAACATAATTGATACTATTAGTTTAACTGCTCAAGCTCATGTCGGAAAAGATTTCTCATCTCCAATTGTTTACATTCGTATATTCGGGAGCTGATTAACTTCCTGGTTAAATTGCTGCTGAAATTTATCTCAGCTATTGGTCTCTCTGAGATCTAATGGTTATTGTTTCTTAGCCTTGTGCTGGAGCTTCTTGCTCCTGCGAATGGGGGGCTTTTCAGTGCAATAGGCCTTGGGCCGCAGAGCTGGTGCCCTTGTGGGCCGCCCCACCCTAAATCTAATCTAATCTAATCTTACATTCGTATTCTTGCTATAAACTGCATTTTTATGTAATGTAAAGAAAATGATTATACAAAATAGCTGGTTCTTAAAATATCTTTTTAATATGTAAGTATCCTTCAACAATTAAACAATTATATGGTTTTATTTTGTGCTTTGGTTTATTTTTACATTTTTCTTAAAATTCTTTCATTTTCCTGTTTAAAATGTAATCTATTATACATTTTTCATAACTCTTTCTATTTATACATAAAATCAAATCTTAATAAGTGGATTTATAGGGACAAGGAAAAAGTTATTAAGAACATGAGAAAAATTCATTAAAAATGTTCAAAGTGAAAATTTTGTAAGGATAATTAAAGGGTTTTAGTATACTGAAATTTAAAGTAAGAAAGATTATTCTTTAAGATCTACTACTACTTCTAAGTACTTCTTCCTAAGCCTTTTGCAAGCTAAGGCTGTCTCTAAAGATTTTTTCAACTGATTCTACTGATCTGATTGGAGTCAACTGACGGAGGGGAATAGTCCTCAATCAGTTGACTCCATTCAGCTTAAGGCCTTCCTCTACTTCACCAATCCATTTAACCTAGTAGGTGGCCAATTTTTTCCTTTTCTTTCAATTTTAGAGAAGGTTATTTCTAGGAATGCATCAGCCTATCTAAACAGGGGTCCCAGTCATCTGATACAGTATGCTTTTATAACTTTGACAGTATAAATTCCACCCCAGTTTCTAAATTTCTTGTTTCATTATCTAATGTTATTGTGCATCATTAAAGAAAAGATCTTTCGGATTTTTCTTTCAAAAATGGCTAACATTTCTTCTGCTTTGTTGAGTGTCAAAAACTCACTTTTGTAAAGAACAATAAGCCTTGTTAAGGGTTTGCATAAGCTTACTTTGGCACTTGTGCTGATTCATTTTTATTTAAGGTCATAAAAAAGATATGTTAACCATGTAGATTCTATTATTTATTTTGCCAAACGATGGCCAATTGGTTAGGGTGCTGGCCATCGGTACCGGAATTCGTGGGTTCGAATCCCACTGTGGCATGGATGTTTGCAGCCATTCGGAATCGGCTTTAAGCTGTAGGTCCTGGTCTCATCAGCCTTCGTGTTGCAAAAAGTAGACCGTAGCACTCCAAACCAACCAAACCAATCTATTATTTATTTTGATTTTTAGGTTATTACCTTGATATCAATGTTTCCAAATATTTAAATTGTTTTACAGTTTCAGAGGTATAGGTTTTTTTTTTATATGCAGAGGGGACAAATCAATAGTTTCATATTGATAGTCAATCAAAAATTTTGTTTTGTCTGTGTTAATGAGCACTCCAATTTCTCCTGCTGCTTCTTCAAAATCAACAAAAACTTTGACAACAGTTTGTTTAGTTCACCTAATTATATCAGTGTCATCAGTAAAAGATGGGCAGTTTGATGGTTCTCAAAGATAATTCCACCTGTATTGATTTACTACTTGCTGTTATATATATTCATTTTACACATGTTCCAAAACTGATATATATAATAAATTAAGTAAAATGTATATTGCATAATTAGTACTATCATACTTCATAACCAGTACTATCTGGTTCATTTTGATTGTTTGAAGACATTAATTTTTTTCACAAAGTAAAAATTCAAAGATTTTTTAAATTGAAAAAATGAACTTCTATTTCATTTAGTATGAATTAATGTACTTCAGTAACATTCAGTACCATCTTTAAGTTGTCAATTGGCATCTAAAGATTGGTTCACATTTTTACACCTACTCAAATAGTTTCATTTTGCTCACTTTCAATAAACAAGCATTTTTCTATAAAATTCCTTTCTCACTTTTACAATCAGTAATTCATCAGTTATTGAAAGCTAAGTTTAGGTAATCAAAATAGTTTAATGTTAAAGTTGCAATAAGACAGAGATTTTGATGAAAATTATAAGTTATTCTGAATTTCTACATAAATACAGGAGTTTTGTGTGCCTGTCTGCAAACACAATTGCATGGAAACAGTGAGAGCTACATGCATGACATTTGTTACAAGAATCTCTTTGACACTGTGTAAAACTTTTCAAACCCCCTGTTTTTCAAAATTTCAGTTAATTTTATTTTTAAGCTTATTAGTTAATTATTCATTATTGATAATAAAATTTATTTCAGTTTTAAACAATTTTTAACAGGTTTATCACATATTACACCAATAGAGACCCACATACCAGCACTAATCAGCATCAAATTTGATACATAATAGAGAACATTAAATTTATTTGATTTGATTTTGGTTTGGTTTGGAGCGCTACGGTCTACTGTTTTGCACACGAGGGTTAATGAGACCAGGACCTACTGCTTAAAGCCGATTCCGAACGGCTACGAACATCCATGCCATAGTGGGATTCGAACCCACGAACTCTAGAACCGACGATCAGCGCCCTAACTAATCGGCCAGTGTTCGGCGATTTGATTTTGGGCAGCTGTGTTTTAAGATATCAAAAATTCCCCCCCCCTCAAAAAATTTTTTTTAAAGTAAAAAAAAAAAGCATTTATTTTTTGGTTAATCAATTAATGCTATCCTCACAAACTGGTGCCAGTATTTGGTATTCCATGAAATATCTAATTATTTAAAATCCTTTGTATGTTTGCTATGCATTTCTAAATGGCTGGACTGATTTTGGTAAAATTCTGCATAATGATTCAGATGAACCTGGGAAAATTTTACAGAGGTCAAATTGATTGAATGTGAAGTTTCTATTTGGTAAATTTATCTCATTTTAACTTCATTTTGCCATTGCAATGTATTTGTTTTCCATGAATGACTGCTTTTCTGAAAAATTAAAAGTACATAATTGAAATATATTAATGCAATGTTCTTGAAGCTGTGTAGTAGTTGAGAATATATCTCTCCCTTCCACTCCCCCCCAAAAAATTGATTTTTAGAAATTAAAACTAATCCCAATCAATATACTTAAACACAATAAAAAAAATTGGCAGAGGGGGTGGGGAATTGAACCATTGACTTATTATTGAACCATTATGTTATTAGCACAATGTTTTAACCAACTGAGCTAATAGACTATGGAAAAAATAGGGAAAATTCTACTAATGCCTAGAGATTCGAGGTGTTGGGTATTGTGCTTTATAACCTTTAAATTCTCCTGAAGAGTATACGATACAAAACAGACGGCCAAAATATAAGAATCTTACTGATTGGATAAGAAAAATAGTTTCCAGGAACAATATATTATAATCAATTTAGCATTAAATAAATAAAAATAATTTAGAAATTTAAAACAAGTTTTGTAAAGTTATGCATAGTCCTTGTACTATATTTGATGCCTCTAGGTTGCACTGTCTATACACATCATATTTACATATATCTATACTAAGCATTTTATATTAGATTTATATACATATCCATTAGCACAGAATTCTGCTTGTCTTAAAAATTATACTATGTAATATTTATTACTCCTTTTTTATGCTCTGTTGAACTTACTACTGTCATATTGTTTGCATTATTAAAAATTTTGGCCAGTTGGAAAAGGTAGAAATAATAGTGTAAGATTTAAAAGTTGAAACAGGGTCAAACAGTTAGGGTGCTGTTTATACCTATTTAGTAGGTATTTAATATCTAATAGTAAAAAAAAAAAAATTCCTTTTCACTTTCTCTGTAATCAAAAAGCTTTGAAAAGTGATGAGAGGAAATGATTGCTTTTTTTATTTATAAATTTGTACTATGCAGTAATATTATTAGTCAATTTTTTAACTTCTTATATAATCAATTTATTTCACCACCATTTTCTGTTTTTATAAGCAATTTACTATAAAAATTTAAATATAAATCATTTGTAAAACTTCAGAGCTGTAGACTGCACTAAGACTGGCAATGAAACTCAATTTGGTACTAGTGTTTCTGAATATTTCGATTACTTATGGCAAGCAATATTAGAAAACAGCTGAACAAGTAGGGCATACCATTTTGTAAGTGTGGCACCATTTGTTGGAATAGATGCTAATAGTTATTCGGAATCAGCTTTAAGTATTAAGCACTTGCATAGAAACTCACTATAACTCTTCAACTTAATCAACCAACCCATAATAAGCGTCTTTCTTGAAGATACTTCAATCAATGGAATATACTTAATCAGCTTTTAAAAACATGGATCTTACTCATATTTATAGCTATTGTGATTGATCTCAAATTTAGAAGCAGCTTAAAATTAATACCCTTTATATACTGTTTATGAATATAACGTCAAGAACAGCATTTTAAAGCTACTCAATTTTAGTTTAACCCTTTGGTAAATCTACCATTTTGCCTTCTTACAGTTGTATTAGTGTTTTAATCAATCCATGTTGATATATTATGTCCAATATCTGTCCTTTGTGGGACTTGCTGATTAACAAATTGAAATTCTGCCAGAGATATTTTATTGGGTGTGAAAGATAGTTGAATGATTTCAATATGAACACTGTCTATTCTAATAGACAATTCAGACACACCATATTTTACTAGAAAGATGTTGATAGAGTAAAAAAAGACATTAACAAATAACAAAATATATTCATATTCATTTATTTTCCAAAAATTTTTACACAAAATGTTCTCACATAATTGTTCATGATTCGATGATAAAAGGAACAGTGAATGTCTAATAGCACTTGAAAATTTAAACATCTAAAAAAAGAAAAAGAGGTCAAACAATTTTGATCATAATTACACATTTGAACATAGTATTACCATACATAGTATGATAGCTTAAATAAAATGAATCTTTGAATAGTAACTAGAAGGAAATCATAGGATAGTAGAATTTAAAGTATCAAATAAATAAATGAATAATATTTTTGATTGGTTAAAATTTTTACAAAAATATGCCTTATTTTGTCTTTTCTTTTTATAAATATTTTTAACCTAGAAATACTTAAGTGTACAAAGAACATCATATTAAAGCCAATAAGTTTTTCTTCCATTAATAAAGAAATATCTAATATATATTAAAATTCAACTGTCATTTTCTTAAAGATTATATGTAAGGATGATATAACATTTAGGTTACACAAATTTCACCATAAAAGCAAATGACATGATTTACAAAAATCCTTAAAAATAAATTTCTTTAATATTAAAATGTAGAAAACACATTTAAACATAACACATTAAAAAATTACATGATTGATCCCTTTCAATTTTTAATTAAATGTATGATGTTATTTTATCTATAAAAGAAAAAAAAAATTCCCAAGACTTGACATAAACAAGCACTTATTGAAAACTAAGGAAGAAAAAGTAATTCAATTTGTTGCTATAGGTAAACTAAATTTTCATCAAGTTTATATACTGTGGTACCTTGACTTACAAGTGTCACTAAGTCAGTTTTTTGCTTTGAGTTACGAGACAAAATCCAAGATATGAGTTTTAACTAGCCAAAAAAAAAAAAAAAAAATCTAGCACAGAAGAAAATTGAAACTATGATAAAATGGGAAAAAATACATTTTAAATTATAGCTTGAGTAAATTTTATAAAATCATCTTATTTATTTACTTTCTCTTCTATCATGGTTTATTACACTCCTATACAATAATTACTTTTCCCTTATACTAAAAATACAAAAGAGTGGGTGGTATTTGGAAAATTAATATGAATTAATTTTAATTCATTTAAACTAAGAAAATTAATTTGATATTAGATAAATCAGTTAACCTTTTTCCCCCTTCGTCAGAATATTTAAGTTGTTTTATATCTAAGATAAATACTTTACATTCTGTTGTATGATTTTAAGTAATGTTTATTATTTATAAATATATTTTTCTTTGTTTAAAAACATGTAAATTAAAAATTAAGATTTTTTTCCTTGGTGAGAACAGATCAATGACATGTTAATTAATTTCAACTGGAAAAATTCATTTGACAAAAAGGTATTTGAGTTACAAGCTCTATTGCAGAACAAATTAAACTTGTAAGTTAAAGTACCATTGTATATAATAATTCTGTTTAACTTTTACTTGTTGCTCTGCAATATATATATATATATATATATATATATATATATATATATATATATATATATAAAGAATAATGAGCATTTAAAGCAGAAGATAAATACTTTAGTTGAACAAGGAGGTAAAACAATTTACTTTGGGATATAAATAGAAAAAACAAAAATCAGACTGAAAGACAATGAAAGCTCGATACACATATGCATAAATACAAGCCACAATAAAAATAAAATACTGAAAACATGAAATCATATTAATGATGTCAACATTTTTATCATGTTGCGTAGTACCTCATTGGATATGTTTATGAATGCATTAGTAATAATAAGTAATACAAAATAATGAATCATCTTAAAATGAGATGATAGGTTTAAAAATCAAGGAATTATGAAAATACATTCAGATACAATTCACAATGGGCAATGGTGCAAAAAATATATCTACAATTTTTCACAATATATCATACAGGAATATATGAAACAACTCAGAAAATGTATTTTATAGTAGACATAACCATAAGATTAATACAAATGAAAAATGCCCATTTAAAAATGAATAATTGTTTTGACCGAAGGAAATGCAATGCATGTAAATTTAAAAAATTGGTCTTAATGTATGAAAGAAATGGAATATTTCTTCTGAGGGAACAATTCATTTTTCTCTCCCTCATAACTCAATTTTGTTTCCATGTTTTTCCAAACTTCTTTTATATTTTTGATAGACATTTTAACTACTTTATGATAAAAGATGTAGGCTTTATTACCACTATGTATTTTATTATACAACAATTAACCAAGTAACATAAAATTAAGCAAGTAACTTCATACATTAACTGCATGTTGACAATTAATTCAGTCTCGGTTTTCAACTATATTTTTCACAATGACAAGACACTTTTTTACAAATAAGGTAAAATAAAATTTCTTTGTAAAGTATTGTCTGAAAAATTACTATTTTTTCATTCTTTATCTACTTACACAATTTTGTAAACAATTTTTAGGCACACTGAAAACAAAAATTTTAGATTTTCTTATAACATATTTTTATTTTTACAATACTCGATTTTCCCCAACCCATCCCTTTTGAAACTATTAAATTCTTCAAAATTATTTATCACAGTTCATACAAAAATTTATATTTAAGTTTAAAGCAGTAGGAAAGAAGTTTCAATAGATTTTAATATTTAGAGAAAAAAAAAGCGAGTTTTTCATTATTTCTACTATATTTTAAAAATTACTTTCAATATACTATTTTGATTGTTTGAAGGTTGTACAAGAAATTACAGAAAAACAGTAAAAAATATATACCTTTATATTAAATTTATTTAACATACACTATAAAATTTTTACTCTAAATACTATTATCTTTCTTCCTAAGTTTAAAGAGAAGAAAAGAAACAAAGATTCATCATGCATAGAAAAAAGACTTAATTACAGTGGAACCTCGATTCATTTTTGTTTAAGGGGATGGAAAAAAAAAGAAAACAGACTGTGGGCAATAGATGTAAAAATTCAGTGAAATAAGTGATTATGAATAGACTCATTATTTAAATAACATTAATTGGAAATGTTTATTATTAAAAAAAAAAAAACTTATTTAGAATGATACTTAACATTAAAAAAAAAAATACCAAATTGATGCCTGTTTTGTGCAGGTGGATTGTCTAACTGCTTAGCATGGGTGTTCTGTTACCTCTATCAACATGAGGACTACACTATCACTGTCAAAGTACACTTATATAAGGATTTCAAATTCAAGGAAGCTTTGTGTGCTTCAGATAAACTCAGTACTGATTCAGGTATGTTTTTGTCTTCCTTCGTCCTTTTCTTACGACCTTTCCTTTTCATCTGGTTAATACATAGGTCCTCAACTGTTGCTAATTGTTAAGTTACAAAACCCTCAGAAGTAAATAAAAGCCCCTGATAAGCCAGAAAACTTTTGCCATCTACACATGGCCTAAAACATATTTATCTGAACACACACCTCATTTCTCCAGTTCTAAATTCTACGAAAAGGATACTTCTATGAAAACCAAGCAACAAGATTGAATTTTTTTGACAGCAAATCTAGGGAAACAAAGAATCCAGGAAAAATAAATATTGTTTTTATGGGGATAAATTTGAGATCAAATGAATATAATTATTCCTACAGGAGTTATAAATCGAGGTTTCACCATATTAATATTTAAACAAATATGACAATAGTACACAAAATTCATAGGGGAAAAAAAGCAAAATTTCCAAACAATTTGTTTTAATATATAAATGATATGAATATAAATTAAAACTTTACATTCAACAAATTTTTAACAGTCATAGATCAACTTAATTGAAAATAGTATCTTAATAGTAATTCATAGAAATTTAAGTCTATATACATACATACACTAACTTAATAAATATAATATCTGTACAGTTAATAATTTAAGTAAACAACAAAAAATCAAATTTTTACTATAAACATGTTCTGTGATATTTTTTTAAAAATTGAAATTACTCAGAGAAACAAAACGATAGGAAGATAATTTTAAGAAATTAAAATATGTTAAATGCAACTAGAAAGGTTTCTTAAAAAATAAGTCATTTATTCTCCTACTTTAAAAATGTTTCTGAGTAGAAAAACAACAGTATCACAAGATGCAAATAATTTTTTTCTTTTTTTACAAACTCAAATATTATTCCACAGGAATAAAAATATACAGCTATATAATTATTGTATATTATTTGTTTTTTTTCTTTTTCTTTTGCCTTTCTAATTCTAGTCTTTCTTCTTCTAAATCTTCTAAATATCCCAGTCTTGCACTAAAAATAAATTTTAAAAGCTACATGAGTATTTTAAAACCAAGCATGGGTATATTTATCACATTACTTCATGATAATTCATTTTTTCAGCCTATTCACAGAATATTTTAAGAGCATAATTGTAAGTGATATTCAGTATTACAACCTCTAGAAATACTAAAATATAGTTTAAGATCAGAGCCTACTCATTTGAACTAATTTTATAAATTTCTCTCATTTAACCCTGTTAAAAGGGTTGGTTAAACAATTTAGTTTCAACTTAAAAAAAAAAAAAAAAAAAAAAGCTAGAAGATTATTTTATTAATGTAAACTTTAATGACATTAAAGCATACACAAAAATACAGCAGCTTGTAGAAATTTTCCAGGAAATTAAAACTTTTTCAGTACTTTCATATTAATTTTATCCTACTCCTCTTACATTAGTTATTAAAAGTCTCATTACCATTTTGGAATGTATTTTTAAGGCCCATTTTAATGAACAGAATACACAAAAGTCCACAGAAGAGAAGTGATTATTTTACAGGTTTTTTATTAAAGGAGAAACATTTTACTTTTGTTTTTGATCCTTCTTAAATTTATTCTAAAATATTCTGCTGATAGTATAATGAATTAATTTAAGCTTTACTTGGGAGTTAATTTACTACTGTAACAAAATCCTGTAACTATTGCTATCATAAATCCCTTTGGAAACTTTTCAGTATACCTACCAAATCATTTAATTATTCTCGTCGATTGACTAATACGAAATTGCTCTTTTTTTCATTTTAGTCACTTAACCCTTTCGAAGGTCATGGGAGGATTACTTCCCATCTACATGATCTTACCAAATACACCTGTAAGAAGCACAAAACCCATTATAATATATTGACCTTGCAATTATAATGATGGGAAGATCCCGCTTCAGTTTCACTCTATTATTATGTTATTATTATTATTATTATTATTATGTTATCTATTGTTTGATCAATTGAATATAAATAGGAACTTCTGTTTTGAAAGTTTGAAAACGTTGTGTGAGAAATAAATGGCCCACAAAAGGGTTAAAATACACATATAACCTCACCAAGTGTTATAAGGATTTTCCATTTATTAGAAGTTATCCATATAATTTGCTACGGCTTCTTTTTCTTTCTCCTTTACAAAAATTAAATGATCTCAAATTTAAATAAATTTTATAAGATCAAATCTTTATGAATGATTTTACTTACAATGCCAGGATGACATACCTAGTTTAAATGAATATATGTCTAAATTCAATTGATTATCTTAGGATTAAAGGTTTTACTACCTTGATAATTATGCACATTTAAACAGACTTTTGATATTACTCTGTGACCAATTTTTTTTTTTCACTTTTGATTTTCAGCTAGATTTCCTCCCCTTTCAATTAATTTAATATATTAAGTAAATTTCTTTAAAATGTAGTTATAATAATTATGTAATGTTTGATTTTTATTTTATAATTTGCTGATATGAATATTTACAAGAAAAACACATTTATATAACTCCTGAGACATTTATCAGTTTTAGGAACCATTTATAAACTAAGTCTTATATTAAAGTATTCAAGGTAAAAACAGTAGCAGATGATTATACTGAAAATGACAAATTTTATCTCAATAAATATAGTGTCAAGAAAAAAAAAATTACAACATCAATTTTATAAAGTGCTAATGATCTCCTGTATAGATAGAAGGATCATAAAAAATGTCGGAACAAAGTTCACCCCCCCCCATATATATATATATATATATATATATATATATATATATATATATATATATATATATATATATATATAAGAGAATAACAATTTTAATAGCCTTATTATAAGAGTAACAATTTAAAAATCTAGTACAAATCAGTCAAATTAATTTTTTGGTATTAATGAATTATGATGAATGAAATTCAATAAAATTTCTGAATACAAAATAAAGTAAGTTGTGAAATATTCTAAAATTTAACTAAGAGTATTAGTTCTTATGTAAGAATTACAGATGCAAAGTTTTATCTTAAACTTTTGCCATATGAGGTCTAGAATTTATAGAAAATATAAAAAAAGATATGCAAAGAAAATATTGTATCTTTTATGGCTGTTTATAATCTAATTTATAATTTTATAATATGTAAAAAATTTATGTCTTTAAAGTCATTAACCACTAGTCATACACATAAAATTAGCCAGAGACATAAAAAAAAAAATACTACAAATGAAAACTGTGCACTTATAAAAAAAGATTATGATAGTAAGGATTAAGTTAATTATAATATCCAACAAATTTTCTTCTTTAAAATTTCAGTCAGACTAACTCTTTGTACTTTAATGATAAGAAGTAAAGTACTTATACTATTAAACAAACGAATTTATTTCTTTAATTATATGAGAGCTAAGATAACTGTTGTTGTTGTTTCTGATGCCACTTGGTCAAACAAGGTACGATTGAGCCATACACTACTTGTATTAACAGAAACGGGTGTATCTTTTGCTTTAAAGAGTACTGCAAAAGTACTCTTTAAAGCAAATATAGTAGTATGAATTATGCTTAAGTGGGCTCTTGTTATTTAGAAGCAGTGATCAAGCAGAAGACCCATAAGCTTGGCCTACCAACACCAGAGGTATTGATTGAGAACTTGGAGGACATTATGACCACTAATATTATTTACACACCCCAGTCACCTTTAAAGAAAACAGTGGATCTTAGGCTAGCTCGGGTTCCGAACATGCGACCCCTTAGTTACAAGATCATTGCCTTTGCTGACTAAGCTACCGTGGCTCTCTAAGATAACTGATGAAGGTATAAATGCACTGCAAATATAACAACTACAAGAAAGTAAAATAAGACAATTACCTTCGAACTTCTTCTTTCATCTGTTCAGCAAAACTAGTTTCTCTAATATCATCATCGTCATCATCAACATATCTGTTAAAAGTCAATATATATACATATATATATATATTAAGAATCAAAATATCAAATTTTAATCACCAGTAAGTAATTTTTAATCTATATTTGGAATCAAATATGACTCCTACTATTGATCCAAACCTTGTATTCAAAATTAAGCTATTAAAAATTGATATTTTTATTTATATTTCCTGATTTTAAACATATCACATTTAAAAGAAAAACAACTTTTATATAATTTCATAATGAAGACTTGAAGTACATATCTCATTAAATTTTCCTCCCATTTTCATTAAACAAGGTCAAGATATTCGTAGTTGAATATAAAAATCTAAAGTTAGTATAAAAATAAAGTGAATGAATTGCATTTCAAATTTAATAGTTTAAATAATAACGAAAGATTGAATGGATCCATATATTCACTGGATACTGGTAGCTCTCATATCTGCTTGAAATGAATATCCAAACCAAGCAACCAAGGTTGATAAAAATCATAATTTTTATTAAAAAAAAAAATCAAAAATGTCGGATTTTTTAAAATTTAAATCATATTTTTGAAATTTAAATATATTTAATGATAATATTTGATACAAGCAAATTAAATTGCTCATGTTAGATGTCTAAATCAATTAATTCTTTTTTATATATATAATAAAAAATACATATAACTAAAATATATATAATATATAAGAATAATTAACAAATCAGTAGAAAATAATTACTTGCAATATAGGGTTTTTTGCTTGTTTTAATTATCTATATCATAATTTAAATAAAGGATGCTTCATGTTAATTTATACATTTTACTCCTTCAACCATAGAATTATTAGAAAGTAAATAAAAAATTTGAAGTAAATAAAAATTCAATTCATAAAAACTTTACTTACATTTATAAAAAAGACTATTTAAAAAAAAATTGAAACATTAAAAGAAAGTTGACTCTCAATACCTTGACTTTATCTCACAGCGTTTCCAAAAATATGAAATTTACATAAATATCATTCAATGAGAACGTTTTTAGTATTTTCAAATTTCCCTTTGTTTATTTTGATGTTTCAGGGAGCCTTAGTGTGTAGTAATTTTTTTTTTTTAATTTAGAAAGAATAATTGAAAAGAGTTTTAAGAATATGACTACCAATCATGTTTTGGAACACATTCATATAAAAATGATTTTTATGCTTGCTAAAATGAATGCAAATTATCATTTTTTATTTGTTCTGTGAAATGAAATATTTTTTTAAAACCTAGTCCAAATACTTTGGCCAATGTATGTTTGAATCTGTGCTTGATGATGTAATAAAAGCATTTAATACGAATTTGTATAATTTTCCCAAATCCTTAGATGCAGATACAAAATTCTGAAATGTAGATGATATTGTACCAATAATAGCACATGTACAAACCAGGAAAGACTTTTTAACAGATAATATGCAAGAGAACATTAATTATACAATATTGGCATTTACTTTAGAGCCAAAAACAACTAAAAATGCATTTTGCTGGCATTTCTAAAAGTAGAAAAAAAAGTTTTGAATTTCCACAGCAATTATTACAGCATGCATCCTGTTATATATTTCTGTATAAAATACAAAGTTCACATTGCAATGCAATAGTCTGGGAAGAAATAACTAATGCAAACAGAGTAGTCCCTCTGTGTACTTAAGTGAACAGTACATTTTGCTATCAGTAGCATGTAATACCATACATCAATAACAGTTTGCTTTTTGAAATTTATGGAATTTTTCTATTGTGTACATTGTTGCCCAATTATATTTTCTGTCATTATTTTTTCTCAATGAATATTGAGATAAAAAGGGGGTTGGGGGCAAGGAGGTTTGCAGTTGTTTTTTTGCAGAGCACTCTCTTAATATTACATATAAGAAGTAATTTTAAAGGTTTAAATGATTGCTGAAGCCAACATTTATTAAAAGAAACTTTTCCTTCTATAATCCTTCTATTAAGAAAAAAAAAAAATTCTCAGAAGAAGGAGAAAATCCTCTTTGGCCTTATCTCTTTTTTTAGTTATGATAAGGCCTACATATGCTCTTATTGATGACAAATTCTTACAATTTTTTTTTTTTTTTTTTTTTTTTTTTTTTTTTTTTAAATTTAAGTTGAGGGTTGTTTGTTTCAGAGAATTTCCACTTCTGGTTATCTTATTTATAACCAGAGGACCAAAGTAACCCCTGTAGGGTTCTAAAGATTTGAAATTAGGCCAGACATTCTGAGTACCTATTTCATTCCTAGAGATGATTATGAATTTTTTAAGGCAAGCTGCTTATAAAAGCATACAAATTATACATATGTTTTGGTATAAAACTTTATATACAGAATGTTTTTCAAATGGTAGTTTATAAATATTTAAAAGTGTCATTATTTATAGTTTCCTATTTTTAAGTATCATAAAAATCAAGTAGGAAGAAGCAGTATCCTTTTGTTCAAAACTTAGCTATGCATGTATGACAAAGTAAAAAAAAAGTTAATTACCTATTGCGATCATAACCAAAAATTTCTTTTATATATTTTGAATAATCTTCTTCATTTTGAGAGGGACCATCATCAATAAAATCACTCATATCATCCTCATCATCTTCATCATCATCACTTTCTATTCTTCTTTTCACTGGTGGTCCTAGTTTGCATTATAATTTATTAAAATTATAAAAATGACAAATTCTTCATCTAGCACTTACATTAAAATGACAAAATATAAATGAAAGAACCAAAGTTAAGAATTTTTTAAGTAGTAATAAAATAGTGAATTAAGCAAAGTTTTCAACATCCCCTCATAGTTTATTTTTGCCTACTTCCCAGAAATATCTCTATTTTTTAAGCATACATGTATAGAAATGTTATTAAGCATCAGACCAACAGTTTATAATATTTGAGGGAAGAACTACAGAATCTATGTAAATAATTGTACTTTTAGACAGTGATAATTTTGTAAAATACGTTGAAAATAGAAAGAATGTTTAAAAAAATAATAGGGGTACAGAAAGCATACTAAATAGATGTAGTGGGAAAAATGGTATCTGGTTGTTTGGTCAATTTCCAGAGAGTAGAAGGGGGGGGGGGAGGGATTGACTCATTCTTCTGATACCTACGAGCAGAAAGTTTTGCTAAATAAAATTAAAATTTTAAGGGAATGGCATTACCTGAGTAAATGTGTGCAAAGAGTATAACTCAGAAACAACAATTTTATAAACAATATTATTTGTAAAATATCTGTTGATTTTACAACATGGTTGATTAAAACTAACTGACAATAAAAAACCATAAATTTTTGTAGTAGTTAACTCCAAGTTAACTTTGACTGTTCAGACCAGAGAATAATAAAAAAAAAAACTATTTTGTACTAAAATTATCAAATAATTATTATACAAATCTTAGACAAATTATTAAATAGCTATTTTTGACAAATTTCAAAATGAAACCAATTATAACCAAAATTTTGAAGATACATGAAAATACATGAAAAGTACTAAACTTTATTGTAATAATTTTTTTTTAAATATACTCTAAAAAATGGCAGAAGGTAAAGGATCCTCATTTGCTCCAGTATTTAAAAGAACTTGAAAAACTATTAATAGAGGTTAGCAATATAAAAAAAAAGAAGAAAGAGAGGGATCCAAATAGCAATAAGTAATGAACAATCCTTCTAAAATTGTAACACTGCATCTTTTTTTTTAAAAAAAAAAAAAAAAAAAAAAAAAACTTTTTTAATCCTATAACAAATTGCTTATAAACACAAACTGGCAGAGGGTAGCATTGATGACTGCTCTGGAAGTATAACATAAGAGTTTATATAAAAACTGCTAAATCACAAATTATGCTATATTAATTAAATTTTATAAGATCTATTTGCTACTCAATTAAAATATAAAATGTTGTTAAAATTTTACAAAATTATTTGCAGTATAAGTATTTGTTGAATGTAAAAGTAAACTAATATCACCAGTAGATCATATTTTGATTAAATAAAATATTTTAAACTGATATATACTTACGTGGTGGTCTTTGTGGTTCTAATAACCTTCGTGGTGGATCTAAATAAGGATTTTTATTGAAAGGTTTCTTTTCTGGTATTTTAGGTTTTGGCTTGTTTTGTTGTTCCAAAATTTGTTTCTTAATGGCTTCCATTCTTTCAATATCTTTTGCAGTCCTTACTACAGGCTTTTCACTCACCTTTTTGACATTATTTACAGGTTCTTTTTTCACTGGTTTTGGTGTTTCAACTTTTGGTGGCTGAAGATTTTGGATCTGGGCAATTTTAGCAGCTAACTTTTCTTCTATTTCTCTTTCAATTTTTTCCCTTATTTTTTTTTCCAATGAAGCTTTAAAAGCTTCTTCATCAAACTTTGGTGGTGCGGTAGTTTTTTTAGTTGGTGTCATTTGAACAGGATTAATCTTCAATCCATTCTTTTTTGGCACAGCTACTTTTTTTTTAACTTCTGTTTCTTTGGATAAAGAATTTGTTTCTACACTAGGCTTAACTTTTTTTACTCCATTCAAGGCTGAACTTTTGACAGATTTGTCTACTGATGGCAAGTTAGGATGATTAGACTTAGACATACCTGTATTTATTTTTAAATCTTTTTGCTTAGAAGGAACATTTTTATTAATGGATGCATTGTTTGTGCCTTTAGGTATTTTAAATTTTGAGGCATCTTGTATCGGTTTAGATGAATCTTTTTCAACATGTATAACAACAGGCTTTTTACCCTCAGATTTTTCAAGACATTTCTTCTTGTTTGAGATAGAATTTTGTGCTGAATGAGAAGGCTTAGGTACATGCCCATTTTCAGCCATCAATTTTTCTCGTAACCTTTCTTCTTTCCTTCTTTGTCTGGCAAGCTCTTCTTCCATGAATTTTCTTTCTTTTTTTGTCATTAATTTTTCTTCTTCTTTCTTCTCAACAACTATATCCATTGGCTCAAACCGTTTTTTTTCAGCAATTTTTAACAATTCTGTAAAACTTAAATTACTTGAGGGTGGTGGTGGTCTTAAAGGTTTTTTAATATTTGAGCCTTTATTAGAATTTTTATCACAGTTTTTCACACTGCTGTTGAAGCTTTCCTGGTAGTTATTTAGATCTGCAGGATGATCATCATATTTTTCAATGAGCTCTCCATTCTTTGATTTTCTTTTTCTTTTCTTTGGCAATAATTTTTCCTTCTCTTCCATTTCAATACGTGCTTTCATACGCTCTACTTTATCAGTCAGATTTTTTCTAATAAGTTCTGCCTCTCTCTTCTTTTTAGCCTCAATTTCATCATCAGTTAATTTTATTCTACTGAAGTCATTATCTTTTGTTCGTGAAGCCATAATTTTTGCTTTCTTACTACTCTTTGAATTTTGTGCTCTTTTTGCAAGCAACTCTTCTTTTTTTCTCCTTGCTTCGGCAGCTGGAAATATAAAAGAAATATTTAATTTATAAAACAGCACATGTATCCATATAAAAATATTTCTATCATTCAACCAGACACTAAGCCTAATACACACAAATATTACATATAACATACATTTCTGTGTACAAGCCGAGAATTTCTGGGGCTTTTTGAAGACCTAAAGTGGGGGGATCAGCTTATAAACGGGTCCATGGTACAGATGCAATGTGTTTTTTGCTGACTATTTTTGCCATTAGCAATAAAGTCATAAAATCAGCAAAAATTAACAAAGCAAGAAAAAAAAAGTAAAGAACAAAAAACAAAATGCAAAACAGCAATAAGTAAATAAAACTAGTAAAAAATTTGAAATGAGAAAACACATTAAAACTATTAAAAAATTGATTTAATTTAAAATAACTCTCATCTTTGTTATAATTGCTCCAAAACAACAGTACTATGATGGTAAAGAATCAGCAAATCTTCTAATAAACACAAATCTACATAACCCAGAAGGTATTGATGAATTGCTAAACATAGCATCTTTTTTCTTTCTAAGCTTATACTGCTTAAATTTAAGAAAAAGTTATCTTTATATAGCCGTGATATCAAACAGCACCCGCAGTAGTAATATAGATAAGTTAGTGTAGATTGAAATTAACTAAGATGCATGAAGTTAATTAAAATTTAAAATGCAAGTTGTTTTTTCACACTGCTTTTGAAACATGCTAAGATATTTCCTTGTATTATTCTTAATGTGGGGCCGAACCTCTACCTCCGCAGCATTTAAATTGGATGTTGCAACATAAATTTTGAGAAGTGCTGGTCTAGTGTTTTAATTTAAAGCAACTTATTGGAAAATATTTTCTTGCTTTACCTGGTGATATTTTTGGTTACTTGGCAACATATTTGAACATTCTAGAAATTGTTTTTTTCACTTCCGCTCATATACAGGTTTTGAACTTTTAGTAAATTTTTGAAAGAAAACTGTACCCACAGCTTATATTCAGAAATATACTGTATAAAGTTCTAAAGGAGAGAATACCAAACAGCTAAAAGAATTACTATACATAGACAGAAATAAAATATATATAATCCCCAAATATGATTTATATGATTTGTAGAAAAAATATAATGGTGTTGAAATGACAAAGTACAATTAATAAATACAGAAAAATGCTATTTATTTATAGAAAACAAGAAGAGAACATTAGTAAACATATTGAAACAGAACACCATATCGTGACAGAGAACCCCCCAAAATGAAGAAGGGTTATTATAAAAAAGATGACAACTGACATACAACTACAAAACACTTAAAGAAGCAGATAATGCTTTTAAATAATTAACTATTTTTTAAAGTCTAAGAATAATTAGGGTTCTTACAAAATTGCTAAAAGTCTATTATCTGACATTTTAGAGGCACTTTTTGCAGAATTTACAAAAACATTTTATTTAAAAAATAACTACACACACAACATATGCCTGGGTTACAACAATAGAAAAGAACTACATTTATTTAAATTTTTATGGAGATATGTAAAGATTCAAATTGTCCACAGGGAAAAAAATAAAATGAATTATTATAATTTAAATATTATTCTTATGATACCTCTCATTTTTAGAAATGCTATTCATAACGACAAAGAAAGTGAAATAGAGCAGTAAATTATTCATACCTTAATTAACATTTTCTTATAAGTATTTTTCATTTTAATTATTTTAGTTTAACTTGTTACCTTGAAAACCTTTAAAATAAATTATACTAAGAGTTGCTTAGCCACACATTTTACGATAAGTACTATTAATAACGGTTAAAAACAATAGTAAATTTTAGGAGACATACAAACCTCTAGCTTCTTCTTCTCTCTTTTTCTTTTCCAAAAATCGTTTAACATTATCTGATTGCACATTACTTTTTGGCACTTTTTTAGGTGGTGGTAACACACTGCTGTATTTTGTAGCAACTGTAGGCTTTTCATAGAAATAAAAAGAGATCATAAAAAATTAGATATATGCAAAACTGATAAATGACGAAAATAAAGACTGAAAAAGTCAAAATTAGAAGAGGAAAACAATAATAAAGACTGATACTACAATAAACATGGTTTTTTTCTAAATATAACAATTATATACACTGAACTATTTTTTAAAAAAAGTAAAAAGGGTTGGGAAAATATTTTCCTAATCAGGCATCACAAAATATTCTATTAAAGCATTAATTCATGTATTAAAAGGAATAAAATATACTCTCCAATTTGTCAGTTGATCATCATTTCAGTATTTATTTTTATTAGTATTGTTATCAGTATTATTTTATAACACACAAACTTATATGAGTTATTAGTTAATCTAAATTAACAAAACTTCTATTTAGAATAAGATCAGATAGAATAAAATCAGGTGTTTATTTTTAATCATGTTAAAATTGAACTATTAAAAATTGACTTCAATTAAACTTTGAATGCACATTACATTTAAACTATATAATATGAAAATAACATTATTTTGAAAAAAAAAAAAGCTTTTAATAGTTTCAGCTTGTCATATATGTATTGATATCATCATATGGTGGGAGAAAATGGGGATATTATTAAATTAAGTGTATATAATAAAAACATATTAATACTAGATATAAAATAAAACAATCTCAGTTCAGTGTATTTGTAAACATAAGCTGTCAGATTTAGGTTTGCTCAATATATAGCAAATACACAACTGTAATCCATACAGTCTACATTAGCGGTAGGCAAACTTTAGAACTTCAAGGACCACTACATATATTTGGCAGACCACCAATTATATGAATTTAAAATAAAAAGGCAGTAAATATATTTATATAATAATAAGATATTTTTATTTTATTAATACAAAATGAATATATTAAAAGTAAAAAAGTTATATCATAATTTAAAAAACTTTACATTTATACATTATATTTTTTTAGTGGGATATATATTCTTGCTAAACAAACATCCATATGTGGAGTTGTGGCTCCAATGACGTCACTGCAGACTAGAGAGCTACTTTTTTTTTCAAGCCTAATGCAATATCGAGTTTTTAATTGCTTTGACAGACGAATTTTTTCCCCCCACAAATATGTAGTTGAAAATTGAATTAAAAATGTCATTACTTTCTCACTCAGTGATGGGTATTAATTTTTTATAGAAAGCCAAAAATGAGATCTTCACAAAGATGACTGATACCTTTGAGATTTAAGTCATAAGATTACATGTTTAATTTGCTTTCTTTGATGTTAGCTATAAATAGATCTATTATCCAGATATTCCCATGCCCAAGACCTTCATTTGGAACATAAGTATAAAAAAAAAAAAAAAAAATGTCAGTGAGTGTAAATGCTATTAAATTATGGATACTATTTGCTGGTTGAGATCCTTTTCTATCATACAATCATCAAAATTAATAAACATTTGTAGATCTCCTTCAGCCATCTGTATTTTTATTGTGATATTTCCTGACAAAAAGCATATATTTTATCTCGCATTGTATACACAGTTTGGAGTTGTCCTAATAAAGGTATGTTTAGTTCATGTAACACAGAAAAATATCTGTCAGATATGCAACATTAGCTAGCTATCCACTTATCACCAGACAATAGTTCTTAAAATTTTAGATAATTTTGTTCTGAAAAAATAATTTCTTCATGCAGGACACAGTCAGTCAGTATTTATATAAAATGCATAATTTACCATAAATTCTGTTAGTTTTCATTTTTTAATCTGAATGTAAATGAAACTTTTTGTTGGTTGTGCTGCAGCTTATAATAAATAATCATGTTTTTTCTGTGGACCATCAAAATTTTTAACAGACCACTGGTGGTTTGCGGGCCACCATTAGGAACACTAACTGCTGGTCTACATCATTGATGCCAGGAAAAAAAATGATAGTTCTCCAATTTTTACTTTAATATTTTATACATAAAACTCATTAGTAATATCTATTATTTGGTTAATGTATTTTGTGGATTGACTTTTGGAATTGAACTATCTATCCTGGAACATTGCAATCTTTTTGATCTGCTAGTTTCTTAGCTGAATTTCCTCCCCTTTCTTTTCTGTGGCTGGATGTATTTGCCTTTCTTTAATGTCTTGCATGACTGATTTAAATAGTTAAATTTAAATAAAATTTTATTAATTGTAGCTCTTATATTTCAGCATGCTCTCTTAAAATGAATTTTTAAAAAATTAGAAATTAATTTTCCAATATTAAAAATTGCCTACTAAGCTGAAAAACAAATAATTCCTTTTTACTTGTTTTATTATAAAATACACCGTGAAAAATATTTTCTTTAAGTTAATAAAAAGGAAAACAAATTACAGTATCATACAGTATTTAATTGTACTCCATTTTACTCTCCCACATATAACAAATCATTAAAAACAGTATTTATTTAATTACATTATTCTGTCCTTTTTAAGTATTTCTACTAACCTGTAACAAAATATAAGGTTCTGTATTATAGAGGAAGGTAGAAGAAAATTTTTGGACAATGCATGTAAGTAGACAGTATGCAATAACCATAAACAAGGAAGTACAGGACCATTAAAAGTTTTGCAAGATCCCAAAACCTGAGTAGAAATAATTTATAACAAACTTTAAATATATTTCAACAGAAAAAATTTAATAAAACTTAATAAGTAAATAGGTATTATTAAATTTACCCATATTTTACTCCACTTGACCCTACTAAATATAAGCATATTGCAAAAATTAGGCTTCTGGCTATACCTTGGTTGATAGAGCAACAAAACTGAAGTGAAATAAAAATTTAATCATTGCTTAAAATTCTCCCAGATTATCAGAATGATTAAATTTTTCATGGCTGCTAATATTCTTTGTGTGTTACTATTCCATTTAATTTACGAAAGATTAAAATTTTTTCATACAAGATTTATATGTTATACAGATTGAAATAATCTCTAGAGCCAAAACATTATGACCACCCCTACATTTTGCAATGAACTGGTCTGGATGGCATGGAAGGCATGTGATCAGGAGGAAGTGGTATTAAACTGCTGCTGGAAAGTCTGAAGAATCATTCTTTCACTTACTTCTGTGTGTCATGGGAAAGGCTGCAGATCTAAGCAATTTTGATAGAGGACAGATTGTAATGGCGACGGTTTGAGACAAGTATTTCCGAAACTGCAAGACTTCTGGGTTGTTCGTGATCTACAGCTGTTAATACTTATGCAAAGTGTAGGAATGATGGTGAAACCAGCAGTAGACGACATGGTGTTAGACGTCCATACACTATCAAAGAAAAAGGTCGTAGGAGACTGTCTTGCATGGTGAAGCAAAACCAGAGCCAGACAGTGGCTCAGATGACAACCCAATACAATGCAGGGGCAAGTAGAATAGTATAGAGCACATTGTTCAGCAGACACTATTGGATATGGGGCTAAGAAGCAAACGTCCCACTCGTGTGCCTTTGCTGACTAAGCATCATTGTGAACTGCGCCTACGCTGGGTCTGGGAGCATCCATGGATCAGTGGGAGAGAGTTGCCTGGTCAGATGAATCATGGTTTGTCATTCATCACAACGATGGCTGTATCAGGATACGTCATCTTTCAGGCGAATAGTTGCTCCCTCAATGTACAGCAGGACATACACAGGCCGGTGGTGGCAGTATTATGCTTTGGGAGACGTTCTTTTGGGCGTCTCTAGGACCCATGGTTGTGGTAGAGCAGACCATGAATGCTATAGGGTATCTGAACACCATTGCGGACCAGTTGCACTCTTACATTGCCTCTATTTTTCCAGCTGAAAATGGAATGCTCCAACAGGACAACGCCCCATGTCACAAGGCTAAAATTATGTTGGAGTGGTTCCAGGAACATGATGCTGAATTCCAGTTAATGTCCTGGCTGCCTTACTCACAAGATCTCAATCCGATAGAACACATTTGGGATGTCATGAGCAGGGTTGGCATGATTTAAATCAGTTGATTTAAAAAAAAAAATCATTGATTTAAATCTTTTTTTCACTTCTCTTAAAACCTACATTCGAAAGACAGGAGAATTGGGAATCAGTAAGCCAATAAGTACAGAAATACCAATAAGTAAATAAGTGTAAACAGATAGTACGTTTTCTAAGAATTTAGGGGTTGTTATCAGAAAGTATGTAGTAGGGGTAGGTACGACTAGTTATGACTTGTAGAATTCATTTTATGTAATTGGGGGGTAAAGAGAGTTTTACAGAACTTGAAATCCGGTTTGTCTACCAAAGACAGTTTTCTTCTTTAGGTATTTTTCATTCTAACCTTTGTAACCAATTAGGAGTAGATACAACATCGAAACTAGAGTTTTTATTGAAACAGTTAAATCCATAATTCGTTGCATAAAAAGTATTGAAATAATTGTGAATTTTTTTTTTTTTTTTTTAATAAATATAGTTTACATTAAATGAATATTTAATTTGTTCTTTAAATTTACATCTTATTTAGTTTACACCATCCAATTACAAAATAATGAAATGTATTTAGATTAAAATTTATGTATTTAATTTTAGGTAATCAGTGTGTAGAATATACTAGATAGATAAGTTGTTACTTATAACAAACTATTCCATGTATATTGCAAAAAAATATAAAAAAACACAGCAATAATCAAAATTAGAATTCAGAAAAAAATCAAATAAATCTGATTTAAATCGAAAAAATCTGATTTAAATCAAATAAATCTGATTTTTTGATTTTTTTAAAAAAATCATGATTTTTTTCCAACCCTGGTCATGAGACGGCAGCTAAGAGTTTAAAGACCATCTATTTGTAATATCTCGGATTTGTGTAACCATTGCTTCAACACCTGGTACAATCTGTCTCCAGCCATCTACCAAGGACTTGTGGCATCCATGCCAAGGCGGGTTGAAGCTGTGTTGCACACCAAAGGTGGACCAACTCGTTATTAACAGGTGGTCATAATGTTTTGGCTCTTGAGGGTAGATGAAAATTTCACCAGACATTGGATATTTTAGTGTAGAATATTCCATACCTCCCTAAAATATCTTATGTTTTCATTACATTTATACCAAGGTGGTCCTGTTTACTCCAATAAAACATTTTTTCAAACAAACACACACATATATATAACATAAAATAATTTTTCTTTAAAATTTACAAAATAATTTTCTTTAAAGTTTTATCTCCCATAACTACACACTATGTTTATATAAAAATCCAATTACTTTATTTGGTTTTTAATTTAAATCAGAGAAAGAGTTTAAAATGCTTTTAACAGAAAGATAAGGTAAAAGGATCATTTGTTAACAAGATAATGCTAGAAATTTGAAATATTTTGAAAGCAGAAAACAATATTCTTAATAAAAAAAATTAGAAAATTTATTAAATTATTTATAATTAATTAATAAGAAAATTATTTAATTAGATATAATGATCAATTGTATGGTTAGAATCAAAAGTTATAAATATAGATATGTTAAGCTATTTTCACATATTAAATTTAATTTTGAAAATATCCATAATACATAAGAGTACAACTTTTGTCGAGATCTATGTAGATGTAAGTAAAAATGTATTGCATGAAATTAAAAATATTAAGTTTACTTATTAATTATATAAACTTCAAAAGAAATAATGCATCTACAAGTTCTCATATATAAGTTATAAGCTGTTGCTAGAAACTCGAAGATGCACTGTTGTCTGTCAGTTGCAAAGTTCAAATCATTCATATGATCCAGTTTTACTGCTAGAATGGATGTTTATAAGTTTTAAGCAATGTTCTGGCCCTCTAATCCTTATGATGCAAAACAGTGTAGTGACTGTAGTGCTCTAAATCAAACCAAAATTTACAATCTCTAAGTTTGAGTCTAGACAATATTTTAAAGCATAAAATGTGACTGATATAACTTTACACATTTTTAATTACAGCTTTATAACTTTAAAAGCCTACTGATAAACGTAAAATAGCTTTTTAAATGAGTTTAACTGAAAAAAAAGTGATAAAACTATATCCAATAAGACTTGATTAGAAACAATTTTCTTATTCAAAATAAATTAAATGAAAAATAAATAAAATTATTATTAATACAGTTTTTAGGTTTAATTAAAACAGTTCATTGCATCAGAAATCATCATTAATCAAATGAATAAAAAAATTAAAATATTAAACAGGTATATACAAATAATGTACTATTTAAAGGTTATTCAATATTAGTAAACAGCTGTTTGTAAGAAAATTTCTTTAAAAAATTTTTTTATGTATCTTTCATTGAATTTAGACATAGATAACTAATATTTAAATATACACTTTCCATTTAATGAGTGAATTTAAACAATACAAATTTATAATACTGAAATTGCATTTATAAAAGTGTAACATATGTAATAAAATATATCAAATAAAAATGTTGAAGTTATGTACCAGCTCCTGAAACTTTCCTTGGTGTTTCAAGTAGTTTAATATATTTTTTTTAAAATTGAAACTATACATATACATAAAAGAAGCAACCACTATGCAAATCTTCATTCACACACGTTTTTGAATTATGCACATAATATAACAGTATTACATGTCAAAAAATTCAACTCATTCACGGTTTAAATAAGGTGAAAATTATTCGTTCGTAAAATTGATCATCAACATACACAATCATAATCAGACAGTAGAACATATTTATGCCTTAGATTACACAAAATGTAAAAATAAACCTAACGTGAACAGCACAAATTTAGTCAAAAATTACTTAATTTGTATAATTACGTTGGCTGAACTTTTACTTTTAACTATAATTAAAACTACTAATTTCGAATACATATATATGTATCACCATACTAAAGTAAGATATGTAAACAGTGTTTAATAATCAGTACTACCGTTGGAATCATTGATATAGTAAGAAATTTAGTTTTTGAAATTACAATTGCACATATGTTTGAATACGATTGCAACATATGATTAAAAGAAAATATTGAAACAGCTCGATACACTCTTAAATGCACTGTGGATTACGGACTAATTTATTTAAAAGTATTTAGTGTTTAAAGGGGTATTTAATTTGGCAAAAATAGTTTAATAATTAGTATTAAAAGCAATAATTTAATTTACTAATTTATTAATACTCTTACTTGTGATCAGTAGTTTAAATGTGAATAAATTACTTTCTAAACACAGACACTTCAAAAGGTTTGCAATGAATACAAATGTAGGTTACCTTGTAATTAGATTCAGCTGTATTATAATCAGCGTGATCCAATAACGATTGAAAATCCATTTTGAGGCACAAAAACAAAGCAGCTTTCAGAATCTAAATATTTTCAGGTACTATAAAAACTGTACAAATAATTTCAACAACTGTACAATCTAACTCTCTATTCATCAAGACATGTTAGGCCAGCAAACTACAACAGCGTCTTAACACGCGAACATTCTAAACTCGACACTAGATTACTCTATGATCAAAATAACTGTTATTTTTTAACTGGAAATGGGACTCTCCGGAATGAATAGCAACAGAACGCAGTTGTCATTGTTCTAGTTTTGATGTCAGTTTCGGAACTGAAAGATGGAACTAGAAATTTAGCATGACGTCATAATAGAACCAAGCAGTTGTTTGTTTTTCTCTCCTTCATATTGCTTTAAGTATTAAATGGATTTTCATTGTTTTCATTTTTTTTTAAATTTTAAGTAACTAGCTTGGATTACCATCGTTCTATATCATAATTTTTCTATTTCTGTACCGAATGAGTCTAGTCTTAAATATTTCCCCACTGGTTGTTACCAAGGCAACACATATCGGTTATTACAAAATAAATCCAGTTTTACTCTTATGTACTCTGTGATCAGCAGCATGTAGTATCCAATAGATGTTTATTTAGAGAATGAGAACTAATCTTTATAATTTAAAGAAAACAATTTTGTGTACAGTTAACTTCTAATCTGCAATAATAACTTTTCTGTTATGTTTTATTTGTGGGGTATTATTGCATAAAATTTGAAATTACATTTTATTAAAACATCTTTCAAAAACTCCTAAAAATTTCAAATGACACCTTTTTATATAAATATAAAGCAGTGAGTTTTAATTAGACATTTTGTTAAAGAGAATTTCTTATTTTAGTGTGAGTTTGCTGTCATTTTTAAAACATGAGTTCATCAAGTATTGCAAGACAAAACAGAAGATTGCGGTTAAAGCAGAATTCAAATAGTCAACATTCTGAACCTAAGTCGACAATTTTATCAGCATCCGAATTAAAGTCAGATGAAATATCCACAAACACTGAGAAGAATACAAGTATATATTGTGATGATTTATCATCAGATACAACAAACATAAAATCATCCCTTTCTTCTAAAAATGAACCCTACGAGACTCTTTCTTTTGCCTCAAATTGTAATTTTATCAACGGTGAGCTATCAAGTCACCCAGTTGAAAAGATATTTGTTGAAGGCAATAGTAAGTTTGTTTCTGTTTTTAATAAAAGAGAAATGCATTTTTTATGTTCTGGCTGATCTGGAACATTAAAGAAAATTTTTGATATAAAAATTTAAAAAATGTTTTGTTATTATTATTATTTTCGTACTAAGGATATTCATTTTGTTGGATATCAGATATCTGTTGTACTCTTGTCTGCCAGACATAAATATCCAATTTTTTTAGTATTGGATATTCAGTGCTAAAAATGTTTGTTGCATTATATATATATATATATATATATATATATATATATATGTATATAATATGTATATATATATATATATATATATATATATATATATATATATATATATGTATATATATATACACACACACATATATATATATATATATATATATATATATATATACATGTATATATATGTTTATATATACATATATATACATAAACATGTATATGTATATATATATATATAGATGTATGTATATATATATATGTATATATATATATATATATATATATGTATATATATATATGTACATATATAGATGTATGTATATACCAAAGCTGAATTTTGGTTACACAATGAGTAGTAGAGAAAATGATTTAAGATTCTTATTATGATCATCCATTAAACACAGCATAAGGCAATAATAAATACTTTGAACAGTCTTGGGGAAATCACTTTTATTATCCAGACAAGAAAAGACAGTTATTTTAATTTTACCAGACAAGTTATGAGTGGCCTGTCTTAAAGAGCATAGCAATACACAACTAAAAAAGAAAAAACTCTCACACCCGTGAGGGTTCCAACATATGACTCCTAAAAAATTTTGATGATCTGACTTAATCCCTATGGTACACGCTACACATAAGGAAAAAAAATGCTGTTTTAATTAAAAGTCACTTTTAGTTCTATTCTGAGTTAAATAACTTTTAAAGATAAGTAGATAAATGTTCTTTCTGTATGAACACAGGAACTCATCAAAGTGTTCATACAGAAATTACATTTGTTACAGCTTTGCAGACCCATTTGACTTCCAGTAATAGAAATTTATTAAGAGGGAACCTAGTGATCATCAATGAGGGTTTAATTTTAAGATTCAAAAATCATTAATTATCAGAAAGAGAAGACAACTTCTGTGCCTTTATTTTTCCCTCCAAATCTATGTGATTACATTAACATTAAATCTATGCCAAGAGAAAGCCTGCATTTATCCTCACTACTGACAACTATTTTTTTTTTATCTATTACTAGCAAGTTTGCCCGTGCTTCGCTACGGTGAACTTAATATATTACTTTTAAACAAAGATTTATTTTTCGTGAATAACTCTCTAAATTCGTCACAGTTCAGTTCGAGTCATTGGCATGTTTATATATTTCTATCATAAGCGTATTATAACATTATTCAGTTTTTATAATCGAATTTGTCTTATATTAAATTTGCTCAAACTTTTTTTATTGTAAAATGTAAGCTTAACCCTAAATTGCATTACTGTATTACTACTGTACGTTGATTAGCAAAGTTAACAGATCTTGTCATATTACGTGATAGAATAGGAAGCACAGGTTTTGACAGCAACAGTGCTAATTTTGTTGGTAGTAATAAATGTTTTCTAAAATTAAGGAAATTTATGACAAACCACATAGTTTTGTATGAAACAGAAACACACATTCATATCGACAACCATATGAATATGAAGATAACTATATAAAATGATAGGTTTTATTTGGCCATGAGAGTCACTGAAATTTGTACTTTTTGTACTTAGAGTATTGTTGATATGCATTTCATTGTAACATAAAAATGAACCAAGAATTAAATTTAAAATTAGTTCTCATATAAAAATGCTATAATTTGCGTCACATAGAAATGAAAGTGAATCACTTTATATCTCAAATTTCAGTTCAAATCGAATAGATACTAAGCAGACGATTTTAAATAATATAAAATAAGAAATGAATAAATGAAATATTTAAATGAATGACGTCATAATGATAGAAAAATATCATTTTCGCCTATTTATTATGTGATGAATTGAACATTTTAATCTCCTGCTTTTAACCGTGGAAAACTGCGTTTAAAACAATTACTTGGGATGACGTCACATTGCTAGAAACATTGCTTCTTTCCCTTAGATATGATGCGATAAATTAAAAACTTAATCGTTTGCGTTTAACCGGGGAAAATAATGCTTGGAATAATGACATGAAATGCTCGAAAAAGGGGGAAGGAATGGATTTCGAACTTTGAAAATTTACAAAAACCTTCCCAGGGATATACCTAAACATTTCCCAAATTTTCACGGCGATTGGATGGATAGTTTTTGAGTCTATTGAGTACAGACAGACAGACAGACAGACACACACAAATTCATTTTTATATATATAGACTATGCTAACCTATAAATTTTTTCTACTTTTCAGACATAAAACCATATTTAAATTAAAAATTTTCAAAAATTGATAATAAATTATAAAAATCCATTTTTTTTGACAAGAACAAAAATTTCCACTTCTGGATATCTGGCAACTTACCCATAATTAAAACTCACTTTCCAAGCTCAGAAGTAAACAGATATATTGAAAAAAGAGCTATTTTTTTTTTTTTTAAGTTACACATATAACAAATTCACTAATTATGGCTAATTTCTGTTTTCTAGTAAAAAAAATTAAGTCCTTTCAACAATTATTTTAAAACATTTTATATATGACATTTATTATTAAATACAATTCTTAGTTTACTTCAGGTGCCCAAATTTTATAGTGGTTAGAGTTTTGCAAGTTGATAAAATAATCTTGGGTTTGATTTCTGAAGAAGTCTTGGATGTATTTAAGTTGGTCCATCATAGGTAATATGTTAAATGACTATGTGGTGCTCCTGTAGTCAGGCTGTGACTAGCAATAAATGTCCCAGTACCAGTTTTCATGCTGGACTTTCCCCACCCACATTCCAAAATGAATCCTTTCAAAATTTATTTATGCATGGATGTTATGGATTTAAATTATTTAATTGTTGAATTTTTAATGTAAACTTATTTAGATATTTAAGGTTTAAAACATAATTATAATACAATGTAATAATTATAATTATATTTGTACAGGAGGAACTCTATAATTAATCCTATCTTTTTTTCTCCTTTCAAGAGAAAGCAGATGCCAGTGGTCAACATAATAATGATAAAATAAGTCAGGGGGATGTCAGGAATATTATTCATGATAATTATATAACACCATGAGGTGGTAACTGTATGAAAACACTCTTGTTAATATGAGTTAGGTGGAACTTCTGGAAATAAAAATTGTTAAAAGCTTGGTTTGGTTTGGAGCGCTACGGTCTACTGTTTTGCACATGAGGGCTAATGAGACCAGGACCTACTGCTTTAAGCCGATTCCAAATGGCTACGAACATCCATGTTACAGTGGGATTCGAACCCACGAACTCTGGTACCGATGATCAGCACCCTAACCAATCGGCCAGTGTTCGGCTATAAAAAGCTTGAATTCGTGAAATATCTTTTTTGATAGAGAGTACTGGGGTGGGAGGTCCTTTCCATTCAGGGCATAAAGGATAGTATAAAGTTTGTTTTTCAAAAAATGTTTTAATGGAATACAAATTTTGATAAGCTTTAAAAAGTTTGAAAAACAACTTAACAGTTTTACAGGGCCCCTAAAATTTCAGACCCAGGTACTGGTATACCTTTAAAAACAGCAGCCTTGCTTATAGTTAAATGGCTAACAAACCCATTCTATTGTATGAGCAAAACTTTTTTGCTCACAAAAATAAAATAAAAAAAACAAGTGCTCCCATATTAAAAAAATAGTTTATTAAAATAGTTTTTTCTGAAAATTTATTGATTATTTAGAAACCAAATATTTTTTTGACATATTTTTTTTTTTATTATGATATAGCATTCCCATATAATATTAGCATAATATAAAATATATAAAGTTTTAGTAGTTATGAAAAATGTGTTACCTTTAAAATAATGTAATTAAAATTTTAGAAAATTTAAAATATCAACTTTTTTAGACAATAGCTAACAGCATTTTAAAATAAGCTTTGGAGAAATAATTTATCTTTGAAAACTTATATAAAATATTTGTTGAAATTATTTAAATTAATAAAATAATATTTTAAAAAATTATATATTCATTTCTTCTTCATCTTTCTAGGAGGATTCAAAGAGATCAATGCTTGTGATGTTTTTCAGATCTCACATCAAGAAATTTCAGTTCAGCCTGACCATGAAAGTGAACTTCTCATCAATTTAGCTTTTAGAACAGCAAAATATTTTCATCATATAAGTAATTTCTGCCATGGTCTGTTAGGAGGATTAGCATTCTTATACATATTAGTCTTGCTTCATTTATTTGCTGATTTGTTAGTAGATGAAGACACTATAAAGTTTTTCAGTTTTTTTTCCAAACCTATTCATAATGTATTTAATTTTCTGTGTGTCATTTGTTGTATATCAGTGTTTGATAGGTAAGTTTCCTTTCTTTTAGTTAATACTCTTGTGAGTGTTAAATTTTCACAATTTTAAATACTGTCAGAACTAGATATTATAAATATCCCTTTAAAGGTTCAGATACTGCAAAATACTAGTTAATGAATCTTTTGTTTTCTATATAAAGTTATTTATTAAAAAAACATAACTCTTAGTGTAAAATAAAATATAATTTGCACAACTGTATGACTTTATAATTGTTTTAGCTTTATAGGAAAATTTTTATAATTTTTTAAATTTCCATTTTTGTTAAAAAATAATTGAGTATTTCTTTACCTTTTTACTAATGAATATTCAAAATTTTAAAAGAGAGTAATATAATGTATTGTAAATTGATCATTAAATAAGAGTTATTTATTTCATATAGATAAAATATTATTTGTTAAAAATTTATAGAAGTTTATTTAGTGAAATCAACTACTTATTACAGAAATATAACAGCTGTTCGTTTTAATCATGCTTGATACACATGAAATTTTAATGGTTTTTTAGCCTTTCATCTTAATGTCATTACATTTAACAAATTGAATTGTGTTTTTAAAAAGTATAAAATTATAATTTAAATAAATTTATAATTAAATATTAATGAATCCACTTAATAGAAATATTCTGGGTTTCTATTTTTATACTAAAAACTTGAACACTAGAGTTAAAGAAGCACAATTAAAATATTAACAATAGAACTAGAAAGTTATTTGTTAAATTAAAATAACAAAATTAATTATATCTTAATTTCCAGTGCAAAATTTACACCCAATGCTGCTACATTAAAGACCAAAAGACCTGTTTATTAAAACATCTAGCGCTGACATATATTCTTTAAAAATATATATAAAAGAAATTTTTAATTAAACTTTTAAGTATGAGAAAAAAATAGTTTAATAAATTTGTGTATTCTTCATGGCAGTATTATGTTGTTTCAAACATAACTTCTTTTGTTTTTAAATGGCACTCTGCTTGAGGTCTTATTCTCTGGTCTTTATATCCTTATTCTAATCCTTTCTTCTCCAAAGGCTTGCCTCAAGAATGGCCTCTAATGATCTATTTTTCTCTCCTCCTTTAACTGCTGGCTTCTGCAAATGCCTAAATTTCTATCTCTCTCCCCCTCTTCTTCTTTTAGATGATCCTTTTCTTCTTTTCAAAGATTGTTCAGTACCCTCTCCCAAAACCCTAAAAAACAAGTTCCTTTGGACTTCCAATGATATCTTTTTTTAAGAGTACCTTTACGTCACTGGGTAGTTAAATTTTCATTAAGGTATCCATCTACGTTCGGAGAACTTTTTTCTTTAAACGTAGAAACTAGTTCATGTTTTTACATTTTTAGATTTATTTTTTATATTATCATAGAGAATTGCAATTAAAAAATTTATTCCTGGAGAAGTGTTTATAAAATTTCTAATAAATGAAGAAAATTTAGTAAAAAAATTGGGTTTTGTCAAAACGTCTAATTTTTTAATAAATTGAATTATTTCAATATTTTTTGATGCAACACATTTTTTATATACTGGACTAGTGAATCACTTAAAATCTTTGCATAATTTACGTTTTGTAAAAATTTTGGTCCTTCAAAATCATACACATTGAATTTTTAACGAGTTTTCATTATCTTTATATTTAACTATGAGTGTAACATCATTAAAAATTATTCAAATTTAAAGCTTTTAGGTCATTTACTAGTAAATACAATCAAAAGCATACATAATAATTTTCAACAAAATATTTTAAGAACTTTTTGAGAAATCACATTTTAAGTTTCAACATTTTATTAAAAATACTGTTCTGAGAAAAACTCATTTGAATTTATGAAAGCAACTTTAACTATTAAAAAATTAAAATAAATGTTTAAAATTCCCCACACTTTCTTGCTTCGAAACTTTCTAATTGCCATGTTGCTAATTATTAAAAATACTAGAAAAATGTTTAAACTAATCTTCATGAAAATTAAAAAAGTTTTGTTAAAAAAATGCTCTCTAAAAGGCTTTAAATTCACAGCTTCCGGTTCTAAAATGGTACTTCTGTTTTGTTTTGACAGCTGTCACTGATGTTTAATTAGCTGTAACTTTTCTTTAAAATGCTGTACAGACAAAACAAAAACAGGTTTAGAAGCCTAAAAGTTGAAATGTTACACTAGAGAAATAAAAAATATTATGATTTTTGGCAAAAAATGATGTTTTAATGTAGACAGATACCTTAATACATCTAGAACATAGGGCATATAGCATGGCTTGCCACATTAAAGTGTATGGAGCTAATATTTTAAATTAGGAGCTCTATCAGAATCCCCATCAAATTTTTAAGTTATGGGGAAAAGAGGCATTTGAGTTTCTTAAATACCAAAGTTTAAAAAGTTACTTTTAAAAAATTTTTCTTACTTCTAAAAAATACTGAATATGATAGAATGTTCATTAGAAAAAAGTAAAGAAAGAAACAAACAAAAAATAGAGAAAAAACCAGCTTCTCTATTAAATTAAAAAAATACTTTTTAAAAAAATTGTTGAACAAAAAAGCCATTTTTTGTTCAACAATATAACACTGGAGAATTATACACAGATAAATATTTATAGCTGTTTTATACATAAAAAATATACTTTGTTCTTCCAAATTTTAGAAATATTAATGGAAAAATAATTTTATTTTTATTGTTTTTGATGCATTGTTTGATTACAAAATATTTTAACTAAAGTATCTGTAAATCTTTTTATGTAGCTGAAATTTTATCTTTTTATTTTAACTTTTATATGAAATGTTTTATATGTTTAAAGCATGCTACATAATATTGAAATTTATTTTACAGATTTGACATCACAAATACTACAGAACTTTTTAAATTAATACGAAAGTTAGACTTCAGATTGATTACTCTTCTTATTTATCCCATCTCTTTACTCTTGAGCTTGAGCACTGTAAATGTTGATGACAGATTATGTACATCGAATCAAAACGCAACAGTGTGGGAGTCTCTGAATTTCAAAGTGAGTGTCTGACTGTGAAAATACAAATATTCTAATAAGTTTTAAAATGTTATATGATTTTACTGATTGAATTTTTAAAACCATAACCTCTAAAATTGCTGGCAGTGTTATATAGATTAATAGTTTTTATTATACTACTATAATATATATATATATATATATATATATATATATATATATATATATTTTAATTTATATACGGCCACAGATTCTTTTATCATGACAAATTTATCAACTATTTTGTTTTCTATGAAGTTTTTAACGCATGTAATTTGTTTGAATTTAAAAAATGACAGATTTTTAACAATAAAATACAAAGAGGACAAGTAGAAACAAATTTATGAAATATAGAGTACCATTTTTCTATTAATATCTGGTCAAATCAAATGTAATAGCTGTGCTATACATATTCAATTGATAGTTTTTAGAAATTAAATTAGTTTGATAAAGTAGAATTCATCTCTTCCAAAATTTTAAGTATAAGCATATTTTTATGTACTTAATTCTCAAGAGTTTTTATAAGTACAGAATAAAAAGTAAAATTTCCTGAAATTTGGTCACAGATGTACTATTGCTATTTTCGTTTGATAATGAAATTTTAGCATCTTTATAATATGACCTGAAAGCTAAATGTACAAAAAGTTAGGCAAATAGAAACTAAAATATACATTGAGAAAATATAAGGATTCATTGATTTATAAGAGTACATTTATATTTTACTAATGGCAAATGAAATTATAATAAAACAAAAATAAATAAATAAAATAAAATTAAGAATTTTCAGTTTACGTTAAATTTGGATGTAAAAAAAGATGTAGTATGTAATTTTTTTCTAATTTCTTAACCCTTCAAGCTTTTAGGCATGAAAATTATTTAATACAAGCTATTAAATACTAAAATTTGTTTTTCAAAAGTGTCTAAGACTATACATTTAGGGGATGTTAAGTAATGATTATAAAATAAAATATTTTATTTCAAATTCTTTTCAAGCCCAAACTGTGGAGCAAAAATTTAATTCAAACATGTGTTTAAAATAAGAATGATTATAGAGATCTAAAAATTAACATAATGTATTTTTAAAGTTATTATTAAACTAGAGAAATTAAGCTGGGGGAAAGTCTTAATTTTTTATTTTAGTGCATTGTATGTGTTTAGTTCAAAAACATGTACAGAAGTCATTAAAATGGGATTCACATTCAAATCCAAAATGAATAATAGCAAAAACATTTTCTCTTAGGTCTATCCTTACTGATATTGTAAATAAAAATTCTTCTTTGGCTTTAGTGAACATTTGCTTAGATAGAATCAAAGTTATCAGGCATGTACCCAATATATAAGTTCAATTATTTTTAATTACAGTATTATATGATACAAATATTTTTTTAATTTAATGAAAAAAAAGTAAAAATTAATAAAACTTTTACAAGTTTGTAAAATACTTATACAGACAAGTCATATTACGCTTTTCTACTTGTTACATAAAAATATTTTAGATAAAAAAGTAAAACACCATTTGAAAGGTAATGTATTATTTGGCTTTTAACTAGTTTCACAAGATATCCTCTTTAGGTTTCTGTTTTACCATCTTAGACAACAAAGTATAAACACTCAGCTTTAAAATGATATTTTTAACAAGACTCTAACAGAATCACGATAGTAGACCTATTCCAGGAAATCTCTCAAGAAATGTTTTCCAAGAGATTACTAAAAAAATTAGACTTTTAAGGCTTTAGAGAAAAAGTTAATAGCATATTTTTTGTATAACTTGTTTTAGAACACAAATTTTTTTGAAGCTTATTAAAATATGTCAAAATTAAATAAAAACACAAAGTACACAGAAAAGTTACTTGGTACTATATATTTTTCTTTGAACTGAAATCTTAAATGTTAGATAAGTTTCTTGTAGAAATAATAATCATATGTATACACACACACACACACACACACACACATATATATATATATATGATTACATACATAAAAAAAATTAAATTGAAAAAAGGGGAGGGAAAAATTGCATTACAGACAGTAGTAGAATATCATTTACGTGAAACTGAAATTACAGGATTATGACTGCTTGAACTTTTTTGAGGAGAAAAAAAAATTTTTTTTGAAAGAATAAGAATGATGCTTACAGAAGAATCTGTCCTTTGTTAAAAAATTAATTGTACCATTGTGATATATTAAGCTTAAAGTTTTTTAAGGTTTCTGCAGAAAAATTTATTATATTAGATAATTTTATTTATATTTGAATTATTTATATTTTCAGTATTTAATAGTATATAATAAATATTTGTTTTTTATGAGCATATTACACATCAAAATATTTTCATATTTTAATGCACAGAAAAAAAGAAAAATTCTCATAAGAAACTAGTATAAAATATTAGTAAATAATTGTTGAAGAATTTTATTTACTATATAATATTTGATTTCAATTCTTCTTTATACATTAATGTATGTAACCAATAGCTATTTTAATAGTATTAAAATATATATAGTTTTAAAAAGTCAAAATTACTTATGCAATTATATGTAATTCATTATTAATTTAATGTAATTTACCCTGAGATTTCACAAATGCAATAATTATGTATTTACAGGAAGCTACAGAATTATATTATTGGAAAACCTTGAGCATATCAAAATGTTTTGGAGCTTTGTTAGGCTGGATTGTCATTTGCTGGGATCAAAAATTTAATCTTCTTTTTGAACACCTACAAAGTATTCTGCTGAGAAAAAAAATTTCAATGCATTAGCACAGTAACAAAAATGAAAACATTGTTACAGTATATGAAAATTGTTTAATTTAATAGATAATGTATGTTATGCAGTATATTTATATATAAGAATTCATCTGTATCTGCACATTATTTAAGAGTTAATAATGAAAACAGAATTTCAAAATTTTTTGTTCAAAATGCAAATTTTTATCACTGGAAATATTTTTCATTTGCTACTTTGTTAAAAGTATTAAGAAAATAAATCTTACTTTTAGGTAAGGAAAAGTTATATTTTATTTTAATCAATAATTATTAATGTTTATGTTTATATAAATGTAAATATGCATAGAATATTAACATTCTCTTTTAAAACATGAAAATAATAAGGAATTTTGATATTACTAATATCAAACAAGTAGATGCCAAAGTATAATTTGTGTATTAGAAAAAAATGACATTTTAGCTGGAAATGAATAAAGAAAACTCTTCAAAAGCTGATAGCAACTGACAAAATTAAAAAATAAATAAAAGTTGGAACTTTAGAAAATCTAATGGACTTAACAAAAGGCTACAACCAAATTCAGGGTTAGCCAACTTGCGGGCCAAATTTAGATTTTAGAGCACCACCAGAGGTCAATGTTTTATTTCTCATTAGAATTGTAATCAGAAGAAACCTTCCCCTCTCAAACTCAATCACAACCCATAAGAAAATAGCTATCTGCTTTTTTAATGTATGCATTTAAATTCTATTTTAAATCATTATTATAATAGAAACTAATATTAATTATGATAAATAAATGAAAAGAAAAAAATTCAAGCAGGGATATGATTATAGACATAAAAGAAGTCCTGTACTCAGGGCTGACAAGAATCTAATGTAGGCAAGGCAAATTACTTTGGATCTAGGCTGACAGGGTGTGCTCTAGGTCAATATTTTTATGTACTTTTTTTTATCATTTTAAGTTTTTAAAACTAATACTTTTACTGTTTACAGGATTTAGTTGCTGACATCCTTTGTAATTTATTACCATGTAATACTGTACAATAAATTTGAACATGTCTTGTCCTTTAGATAAACTCTGTGATTCTGTATAAACAAAATGTGTTTGATTGATGGACAGACCTGGCAAACCCCAAATGTTTAAAATCCTGCACTATGTTTATTAGTCAATGTAATGACATTATATACTAATAAAAAAAAAAAAATTTGTACAAATGAAACCCAAATTATATATTTAATTTCTATATGTAACTAAATATCTGTTCACTCTTTGCATTAATTACTATGTGGAATTTTTCAAATTAACATGAAATCAGATATTCTCTCTTATTTAAAATATCCACCACTGTTCTTTATTTCTCCAAACACTACTGGGTATCAGAATGTTTGTCATGAATTGTGGTAAGTATTTCTTGTTGCAGATATCAAAATTCTGATTGCAGTCTGATCTCATTGACACTATTAGCTCCTATTTGGCAAAGCTGAAGAAAAGTTTTGTTGTTGCAAAAACAGGCACAAGTGAAAAGTTTGTTTTCACCTTCAAAAATCCAGCAATTTGTACATTTGTCCCAGAAGACTGGTAAATGGCCAAAAATCCAGTATCACCAGTTTAAACTCACAGTTAGCAAGTCTGCATGTATCAAAACCAAAATGGTCCATCCAGTACCATTTTTGTAAGAGATCTACTTATCATATTTATACAAATTTGTTACAGCGATATGTAACAAAGGTTTAATTATTGAAGTTTCAAACACTAAAAGGATTTTTAAGCTGTTTTCTCCTATAGGCATCTTTTGGTTTGTTCCTGGTAACAGACCAGCAATAGTCAGTTAGCATACTTCCATTGGATAGTCCAATGAAACACTTTTCAAACATAGAATAGAAATAAATGGCTTGGTGATACCTTTCCCCATGCTCATCACTAATTATGCTAAAGTTTTAAGGAATGAAGTCTAAAAATAATAGTTTTAAATGACACATTGCAACTTACAAGTGTTGGAACTTTAATATTGACAACTATTTATTTACATGGAATACAAAAGTGATTCATGTCACCATATTTTACAGTCCTTCAATACACCAGCATTGTGTTTAACCCATTTTCCACAATGTAAAAGTCACAGAACACCTGTTCTGTGGATAGTTTAAATGAACCAGTCCATTTCCACAAGAATCTCTGGAACAGTGGCGAAATTAATGCCATGAAGTGGTTCTTTCATCATAGGGATTAAGACAAAGTCACAAAGGTTTAGATCTGGGGAGTATGTTGGATGGTAAAGCATTTCCCAGCCCCATCGATTAAACAAATCAGTCACAGTTTGTACTGTATGGGGCCGAGCATTGTTATGCAGAATGATAGGGGTGTTCTGCAGAAAGTGCAGAATTTTTCTCATTCTCTGGCAATACTTCAGAATGTGCAGCAGTCATATGCACAAATCCTGTCCTTTGGGCCAGCTCACGAATCATGTGGCATTGATTACTGTTCATTAGTGCAGCAACAGCATACACTTCTGCATCCCTGACACCAGGACGACCTGCCCGATGCATGTCTGTCACATTTTGGCATCTTTCATTGAAGGCTTTTACCCATCTTGCTACAGTTCTGTACGGCAATGCAGATTCCCTAGATGACATTGTCATGATGTACAACCTCTGGCACATTGAATTTTTATCTATTTTTGTTTTGAAAACATCCTAACAACACTTACTTTAGACCGCAGGCTAATACTAGGATCAATTCTTTGCATCACTCTGCATTCGTATGATGTAGGAAGAATGAGTAACATATTTTGGTTTTTTGCATTTTTACAGCAGTGTTGCCACTATTGAAGTTCCAATCCTTGTATAACACAAAAGTATTTCACCATGTGAAAGACAAGATTTCCCTAGTTTTTTCATTTCCAAAGAAATGTGAAAACACCAATTTGAATTGTGATTATGACAATTTATTTTCAAACTCTACATCATGAAACACTGCTTTAATTTGCAGGCCAATAAAAAGCCCTTTTACCTATGCCTCACTTAAATTTTTTAATTTTGATCCTGAGAAAGCCCTCTGTCTATTCAGAGCTTTTACAAATATTTTCATCAAACCAAATTTGATGTACCATGGTGGAATAAAGACATTGTGGTATCACAAGAGTTTTATATATGTTTTTAAGAGCCAGAAATGATAAAAAAAAAAAAAAAAAAAAAAAAAAAAGAAGGGAGATGACTGTTTACAAATAAATTTTTTCTGTTATGGATGTCTTATTTTTTCAGAAATTGAGAACATCAAGAACAAAAGTGCACAAAACTTTGAAGAATTCATTTCTTATAATGATTAAGCTACAAGTTGCTTCATATATTTGCCAACATTAGAGGATCTACTTGCATCAAATAGTCAAAACTGATTTAACACTAATTTTGCATTAAGCAAAATTAGTGTTTGATGTTGAAAAAAAATCTCATCTGATGGCATTGTATCTTAAATTCAAAAATTCTAGTTAATGTCATAAGCTATGATTCAATTTCAGTAAAGAAGAATGAGTTCATTATCAGAGACTGGCCAGTATGGAATGAGTTCAAGACATCTTTATATTTGTTTACCATGCAGTTTTCTTTTGACTTAGTAATCAAAGACTTGGATGTTTTAACATTGAAAGGTTATCAGTGTAAGGAAAGGGCAGTGTAATCTTTATGTTAGAGTACTTAATAATGAAAAAAATGTTTTACATAAATTACTTAAAATATTAACTCCAAAAAGAAAATCAGAACAATGGAGAAGTAAAACACCATGCTTCAAAATAAAATCTTTAATATATATAAAAAAAATAATAACTTTGTAAAGTTTTTTTTAAAGAAAAAAAATTAAGTACAAAAGCCTTATACTAGTTCACTATTTAGAAATCTACACTAGATCAAATTCAAATTTCCACACCTAAGTGATATAAGTATATTTCCAATTTTTATTTTAACAAATAATAATTAAAAAAAAAACATTTTTAGAATTACAAATGTTGTTAATAAGCAACTTGCTTAAATAATTTTAATTATTTTTACGAGAAGATATATTGTAAAACATTAGCTTAAATTTTCCAATGTAGATACTGTGCTAATCATTGCTTTCAGTTGGTAACTTTTCTAACATCCATCAAAGTTTATTGTAGAAAACTTTTGATTTCTTTCATTACGGCCTGAAATTTTGTAAAATTATTGAGTTATTGTACTTGACTAAAAAGATACTGTAAACAATTTCTTCTTAAAAACCATCATACTGGGAACAACATTAGTAGATCAACTTATTCTGTTTTGCAGAGATATAGTGAAATAAAATGACAAAAATGAACATTCCAACACATGAAAATAACTGACTGTTCAGAATAAGCTTTTTTTTTTATGATACACAGATAAAAGCTTGTATATTATTTTCTATGTCAGTCCTAAGCCCAGGTAAAGTAAGGAATGTTTAAGAATAGGCTAAACACCTTTGTTTAAACCTACTGTTTACAGAAGATGAGCAATGCTATGAAATTCTTTGGATAAGATAATTTAGGTTATACATTAATGAAAACTAAAATCATAAGGTTTAATAGCCATTAAATAGCGTTTTAAATAGTGAAATAAATAGAATTCACAAACTTCTTTCTAAATTCAATTGTGTAGTATTAAAAAAAAGAAAAAAATACAAATGTTACTATTAGAAATGGTCCATATGACACTAAATCAATAATTAAAACAAACGTACACAATTATCTGGAAATTGCCAAGATAAAAAACGTACCCAGATTACAAATTTATTATGCAACTGTAAAATTAGTACTGTTGTATGACAGTGAAATTTGGAAATTAACTAAAATAAGATTAATGCTTTTCAAACCAAGTTTTTCAGGAATATTCTTGAAAAATATTCGTTTAATAAAAAACCAACACTGATATATACTTAAAATCAAGAATTGTCCTTTAACTAAAGGTCTAAAATAATGAGACAATAGAATTAGGACATAACCTCCATATGAAACCATCAGTTCCCATTCAAATAGCACATGAAATGGTCAAAGAGAAAGCAGGGCCTAGACAGACTTTTTGCAGAATGATTTTAAATGAGAGAGGCCATCTTGTGTGGAGCAGCTAAGGACTGGCTAGGAAGGCAACCCTGGACTAGAGAGGTTAGAGGTTTTAAAGCACAGAAGAGCAATTTATGAACTAAAAATCACCTTTTATTGCAGATAGCACGTGACAGCATTAAATACCACATTTCTTTAAATCCCTGTTAATACTTATAGTAACTATGTGTTGAACCCTAAAGTGTGATCAAAGAACATTGAATCTGAACACAATGAAAGGCTTTAGATAAAAATAGCATATACACTAGTGAAATTTATGAGCTGGCTCTGAATAGATTTTTAACATTGTAAGTAATTTGGAAGAATTTTGTTTACACGGACATGTGGCATTATAATGGGTTGCAAATATTTTGAAGTAGCACTAAATTGAGGTTTGACTGTTTAGTTTTTAAAAGCTACTTACTAAGATTAAGTATAAAAAATTTCTTTGGTAATTTTATATAAAAACAAAGGCAACCTATAACTAATTCATCCTTGTCTAAAAACCATTTCTAACTCAATGGCTACTCATAAATACTAGCATATAGCCCGTCATATGACGGAATCAGTAAATTTTTCATTTTCTAAAATTGTAAAGTACTGTATGAAGCAGGTAAAAAATGATTTGTTTTTTGGCCAAGAATTATCTACAAGCTCAATAACTTGTTTATCTTCATACTCCCCTAAAGTTTCTCGATATTGTGAATGCAGTTTAGAGTCACATTGAAATCATTTAGAAAGATAATTTAAAGTCTTCTTAGCTACCTTAAAATTATCGTTAAGTTCTTCAGTTTTTTTTTGCCACATTAATTAATGGAAGTAAAGGAATGACACTATCACCTCCGTAGGTATGGGCCTGGATTACATGGGCCGAGCCCTCTAATCCGGAGATTTCTTTCAATAAACACAAAAATGAAGGCTAGCAGAAAAATTAACAACTAAAAGGTGAAAGGACACATAAAAATAGACGAGAAGAAGGTTTAAGGATAGAAAACATGAAATCTTTATGTGGCCAGGGACATCCGTACAAAATACGTGAACTTAACATAATAAAAATCATAAAAAGTTAAAAAAATAGTAAAAATTTATTTTTAAAATAATAAAACAACTTTAGGAATAGGAATTTATTTATATATTAAAAAAGGAATATAATAAATTAATTACATTTAGAAAAATTTGGCAGCTTCGGGGACAGAACCGTTAACCCAAGGAGTACGACAAGCAAATGGGCAGACACTCTACTGAGCTTGCCATGCCTACACATGGTGAAGAAACTAATTAGAATATATGAGGGTCGCGTAGTGATAGAATAGACAGCAGTGGCTTTTATATTGACAGTGATTATTTGGTGGTATATATGAATGATATCCAAAATGATAAATTTAATCTTTTGCTCTTAACAGGGAAGAATAAGGCTTGAAATAATATCATTAAACGTCCAAAAAGTGGTGATGGGGTGGATTTCGAAATCTCTGTGAATTTTGCTAACCCTAAGTCATAAAAAATCCAATATGGATTCCTGTACCCATTCCAGGTACAACCGCTTCATAAATTCACGGACAGACAACTTAGGCTATTATTATACAGGGGATTGAATTTGACACAGAATTAACGTAAACGTCAAAATGGCTACTTGACAAATCATTGGAAAAGCGTAGCCACTTAGTGGGGTTTCCCTCACTTTCAAAACTGTAATAAAGGCTACAATCAAGGTAAACCTCAAACACACTTAAAAATTTCACCGGCTGCATACAAGTCGCAAAATCCTCCAAAAGTTGAACATCGTGACATTTCGGAAAAATAAACTGCAGCCGAACTATAATTATGCCCATATTCATTATGTGACATAATACTAAAATGATCCCAATTTTGTACCACATGAGTAACAATTTGTTTTCGAATGCCACTGCTAAAAGACTGTTTCAAACATAACATAAGAAAGCGATCGAAATAAACATGATCCATCCCCAACTATTGGAACGACAGTAAGGGTAACCCTTTTACCATTTATATTTAATAAATGTTGTTCCATTTTACAATCAGGCTGACTAAAGATTATTCGTATAAAACTTTACTCTTTTTGAAATTTCCTAACCCTGATTGATCAAGAGTTTAAAATGGATGTCTCTTTAGATTCAAATTTCGGCGCTACAGTATCAGGAAAAAATTACTTGGTTCGTTGGCGTCATCTATTGACTAATATATGAACTAAAAAGGTCATATTTATAATAAAAAGGAATAGTATAATTTAAACTTTTGAAAATTCTTTGACAGAAAAATGTAAGTTTCTACATTATTATATTGAATAACATTTTTTTTAAACAATGTTTTATTTTAAAAAACCAGGCTGTTTACTTCCCATTATAGATAGCTTGAGGTATAAAGTTTATAATAGAAAACATTAATTTTAAAAATTTTAAAAAAAAGATGAAAATAAAAAAAATTAAGTAAAAATAAAAATTAATTTTAAAAATTGTCAAAAATGTAAATAAAATATTAGAAATGAAGCAAACATTCTAAAGCTCATTTCTTAGCAAAAAATAATTTAATAAACCTAAAACGACAAAAAGTAACAAAAATGAAATTTAAAAATTTAAAATTCAAGCAAAAAAAAAAAAATAAAAAAAGGCGAAAATAGAAAATTAAATTAAAATATTGTCAAAAATGTAAATAAAAAATACAAAAACTGTCCAAGATCATACAAAATCACTTGAAGCAAAAAATATAAAATGAATTAGACATCTAGAAAAACTTGGTTGTGCTGGAGACAGAACCTTCAGAAAGTTGACTGTTACGAAAATAAAACGGGCAGGCACTCTAACCATTATGCCACGTTTTCACATAAGGTAAATTCCAATTAAGGCATATGACAATTAAACTAAAAGAGTCTCCGCCCTTGTTATCCTATTAAGAATGATTTTAGTATAGAAATTCATTTGATTTTACTTTAAACATGAACTGGTAAGAACTCTTTCTATTTACCGACCGTATGTTATTTGCCAGCTTTAGTTTATCATGTCATATTACATGATAGGATGGAGAGTAGAGGTTTTAATATTGACAGTGATTATTTGGTGGTATATATGAATGGTATCGAAAATGATAAATTTAATCGTCTGCTTTTAACGGGGGAAGAATAAGGCTTGAAATAATAGCATTAAACGCTAAAAAAGGGGGGATGGCTTAGATTTTGAACTCGCTTTGAATTTTGCTAACCCTAACTGATAAAAAATTCAATATGGCTGCCTGCATCCGTTCCAGGTACAACCGCTTCAAAAAATTGCCGACAGACACCTTAGGCTATTATTATATAGGGGATTTATTTTAAGACTGTTTCAAGTAAATTCAATGGACATACTATTCACAAACTACTCCTCTCTCCTGCTTTTAATGATGCTTAAACAAACAATTTTAACTAAGTTTAAAAATGAGCAATAAGTTTTATATATGACCACATTCTGATGTCAATAGTTCAGGTTCATTTCCCATTCATATTTAGTCTAGTTAAAGTCAAAACAGCATATTCTGTACTGGTCTTCAATTTTATTAAAAAACAATAACCATATTTACAGTTGTAAATACATTGAGCTTACATAATTTTTTAACTCTGGCATTTTATTCATGTATTTAATATTTACTATTTAAAATTTTGATTTTTTACATTTTAATATTTAAGCAAAGAAATATTTTAATGCACAGTGGGATAATAAATATGATATGATAAACTTAAAACTAAAAAATAACTTGCTATTTTATTTTCTAGTGTTATTTTAAAAAAGTATGTAGATTGAATAGTAAAATAATTTTAAAATCATAGAAAAGAAACCTTTATTTAGGTGCACAGACAGTTCAAAAATAACAGTTAATGTATAAGATGCAAGTTTTAATCCATTCTAGTCTTCAAATATTTTGTTGTAATACTGTTAGGTTCTCTGAAAGAGAAAATATATATAAATAAACATAATATGCAACTATATTAAACAATTAAATGAATAAAATGTTTACTTACATAACATGAACTACTCCACCCCAACCTGAAATAGCATCACGATCAAATGCATTAACTAATGCTTGTGAGATTTTTTCAAACAATTCATCTGGGTTCTGAAAAAATATGCTTATATTAATTCATACATAATTGGAACTATGTAGTTTTGAGTATAAGAAAAGTTATAATTTGTATTAAACGGCATGAACGTCTAGATTTTTAAGACCCTTTTAAGAATTATTCCTCCTTAATTCTATCAGAAAATTATGTAGTTTTTAAAATATTCTTACCATGTCAGGTTCCCATAAAGCTTCACACATGCCTTGAGCCTGCTCAGAACATGTACCACTTGCTACAAAATCAAGGGTTTGATTTGGGTTACCAATTAAATCCATGTCACAAATGTATGGAGTATTTGTTGAGTCAAGTCCTGCTATAACAGGGCCAACAAAAAAAGGTCCAAACCTTTGAGGGAAAAAAAAAAAAAAAAAACCACTGATTTATATACATAATACAATATTTGTTTTACAAAACATTCACAAGCCACTATATGGAATTTTTTAACAATTGATTTAGGATGATTTTACAGTTCTACTTAATATGAATTTTTTTTAGCTATGGAAGTGTTATTTTACTGTAAATATTTCAATAACCTTTGATTATAGAATGATAATTTCTCAAGAACAACTTGATGATTATTTAAAACGAATTATGATTTCTGCTGTTAAAAATAAATTTTGATAGTTTCTAGTGATAATCTATTAAGAATACTTTTAAAAGGCTGGCATAAAACAAAATATAGTCACTCAAAAAAATACCAAACATATATATATACAAATGTATTTTGATATATTTAAGTACAAACCAGAGGTTTAATAGTAATAGATTCTGAAGTTATTGAAATTGCTTAGTATTTTATTGGATAAATGCTGTAATAACTGTTTATCTTCAATACATACCTTCTCTCATACAACAAGTTTGACACAACTGAAGAGAATGTCTTAGGTGACATCTTCCTTCCTTCCCTAAGTTCATACATATTTAGCTGGAATTTCAACTTCTGTGCACTAAAACATACAACAATTAAGAAGATTAAAACCAATTAAAAACATCATACATATCACTTTCAAAATTCTATTTTTTAACACTATGATTAAGAATATTTTGAGTAAAGATAATTGACAAAAATTATTTTTAAAAGAAATATTCACTGCATTCTTCAGAGCTTAAAAGAGATGTTTACAAAATTTAACAATTAATGTGAAAGTTTAAAAAAGTTGCAAAAATAGAATTCCAATGAGCAGTAATGTTTGTTAACTTCACATCTAGACAAACACGATTCTTTCACATCTAGACAAACATTGAACTGCAAAATAAATTTAAATTTTGTATAGCCATAAATCAGTGTCTACTGAATTACCAAACATATATTTATAATCTTATAAAAATCTATATAAATAACATGAATGTACACTATCACAGAATTACTTTGATGAATAAATGAAATTATAACTGAATGAAATATTTTTATGCTTTTTTTTTTTTGTTCAAAATACTATTGATATTATGGCCATAAAAAAGTGAGAGCAGTAAATTACCAAAACATTATTTTTAATATATATTTCTTTTAAATATTTTCCACTTTAATTATTAATTAAACTTGTTTTTTGCCTTAAAATAAATTAATTGATTAATAAAAACATTAAAGAGAAGACAAATAATATCTTAACGACTAGTTTTTTTTTTTTACAGTAGACACATTGTAAATAATGAAAAGTTCCTCCTAGTACTTTTTTTTGTTTGGCGCTTCTGGTGACAGATTGGGTTGGTTTAGGCAGGAAATGAAGACACTAATATTGAACTTATTAAATCAAGTTGGGGAAAGAAGAAAAAATCTTACTATAAACATAACTCTTTATTTATCCAATTAAAATTCTGGGAAATTAGAGTTGAGTGAATATGATTTAACAGACTCAATTTCAATAGTGTTTGGAGAATTTTCAAATTATGAGATTAAGTTACAGATAAACAGTGGCCAGCAAATAGAAATGCACAAGCCATTAGTCCATTAAAATACGATTCCTCAAAATTTCAAAATTTGAAGGGTTAAAACTAAAAAAAAAAAAAAAAAAAAAAAAAAAAAAAAAAAAAATTGCAAATCAAAGAACATATTACATGTTTATTACTAGGCTACAACCATAATTTTTGTTTTCACTAGACTCATTCATCTTAAGTACTTTAAAAAATCAACAGAAACAATAATAAAGAAAGATGCTTACACTGTAGCAGTGTCAGTTGCTAAGCCCGGTAAACCTATAAAAAGCTTAGGTCCCATTTGAAAAACTTTCTGAAAATCCATGCCCAATGTCTGAGCTCTCACACCAAGTCTTCTATCGGCTGCAATTGCAACACAATTTTTTCCAGCCATGGCAATTACAACGCCACCATTGTAGTCCATAATACTCTGAAATACGATTAGAAAATTCTTATGAAATACAGAAATTAAATGCATATACTGAGATATAATGACAAAAGAAACCCTATTCCAATTAAAGCAAATCATGGTTTTATCAAAACAACTAAAAACAATCATAAGATCTTGTAAATAACATCTCTAGAAGATCAAAAAAATTAATAATAATTAAGGAGTAAAAAATAAACACTATTTTAATACATAAATAACAAACCATTTTGACAAATGAATGTTTTTCAATTTTCTATAACAAATCAAAAGACCCCAAAATTCGCCGACTCATACGAGACTTTTTAACTTGTTTACTCTGTTGCCAAAATTTAGATACACAATATATTCATTGGTATGTTAAACAATAAACGTCACTCATCCCAATTAAAAAAAGTTATTAAAGAAAATAAAGCAGCATTTTAACAAGATAAATTCTACTGAAGAACTACAAAAAAAGATTGTATACATTTAGAGCATTTTTACTTTGTTCTGAAATATTCATTTAACTCCCTAAATTTCTACCGCTTTTTTTCTTAAATTTTAAATAACCCTCAAATAATTTTATTTATAGAGAATATTTAATTACGTTTTTAATTAGTGTCTTTTTGTGTAAACTTCTCAAAATGTAATAACAAATGACATACATCAATAACTGCGATTGTGAAGCTGTATGTCACCTATCTATCGAGACAGTTATTGATATTGAATATTTTAATTGAATGTTTATGAAAGCGTACCTGAGTCAAAAAATTGATCAGATTGTAGCATTTAAATTAAATTTGACCAATTTTGATAATAAATAAACGAACTGAAAACTCACGAGTACTGTGTAAGAATGTAAAATTTTTCATTTCAAATTATAACTTTAAAAGTTTGAAATCGGTATACATAGCTACACAATTTGTTTCTAATGTTCATTTTCAGTATTTTTATAAAATGACAAAATTACATCTCATTGTATATTTATTTTATTTTCTACTTTACCCGCAGTTTTCTGCTCAATGTAAGGAGTTAAGTTCTCTAGTGCATGCCAGATGATTTTCTAGTAGTATAAATTTCAAAGAATTGCTACCTCTAAAGAGCTTTTTAAAGTTGGAGTATTTCCAAGAAAATCGATTTAAATCTAGTGTTTAATGCTTTTCACTTTAAAGAGGATAGTTTTAATTGATTGTCAGTTGTTTACAAAAAGTCAATTTCAAATATACAATTTGAAATAATAACACAGATTTTAAATGTTAAAAGCATTTCTAAGGTTACCTTAAACTGTCATCTACTCTTTATGTATTTTTCTTTATGAAAAATAAGCACTAAAAGAAATTACTTTAAATATTTTAAATAATGCTAATAGATTATATTTACTTATTTTACACTTCCTATTACTGGATTCTTCTACTACACTTTCTGGAAGTTTTTCATTTACATAAACAAATCCTTATCATATGCAGATATTTAAAACTGTTTTGGGAATAATACATTTAATATTACTTACGTGAAAAAAAAATACTGATGTCCTTATACAATATTTCATCATTATAAATGATGAAATATTGTGTGATACCTTAAAATTTATATATATACTGAAAAATTAACTTAATTTCTATTTTGATGTACAAAACTTAATTTTTTAAGATAATATAATCTATAAAATTTTTACTTCATATCTAAAAAAAGCTGGTTTTGCATTTGTCAGATTAACCATTTGATATTTAATTGAAAGATACTTTGCTTAGTTAATGAAGAAATATTTTATCATTTTTTTTTCAAATAATATTACTACAATTATCTTCAAACAGTACAGATTTTTAATGTTTTTTAAAGAATCTAATAGTGACTTTTAATGTATTTATAGCCAATGATGTCTTCCAATTATTTTTATCATGGGATTTTGCCTAATGCGGGCTTTTAATGCTTGTCATTTAATTTGAATTACATCTTAAGGAGGTAGCTTATTTCCATATTATATAAGAATAACTTTGTGTTTTCTAATACTAGGCAATGTATTTAGTTTTTTATTTTATAAGTTTTTTAAAATGCTCTTGTAATTATTTTATTTTAGTTAATGAACAAATATTTTATTATTTTTTAAAATAATATTACTACAATTATCTTCAAACAGTACAGATTTTTAATGTTTTTTAACGAATCTAATAGTGACTTTTAATGTATTTATAGCCAATGATGTCTTTCAATTATTTTTATCATGGGATTTTGCCTAATGAGGGCTTTTAATGCTTGTCATTTAATTTGAATTACATCTTAAGGAGGTAGCTTATTTCCATATTATATAAGAATAACTTTGTGTTTTCTAATACTAGGCAATGTATTTAGTTTTTTATTTTGTAAGTTTTTTAAAATTCGCTTGTAATTATTTTATTTTATTTCTTTTTGACAAAAACTATCTCAGGTACATTTTGAAATAATATTACATGCATTAATTTTAAAATTATCTGAAATTAATATTCATGTATTTTTAAACTGAGTTGTTTCCTTATCTATTGAAAGTTATGATAATTACATGTAAATAATTTTTATGTATAAATTTTGTTTATTTTCGTGATTTGTACATTGCATTTTTATTCCTCCTTTAAAAATGTGCATGAAACAATACAGTAAGGTAATTTTGATTTTCTTATTAGATATTAAGGTATTACTAAAAACCAATTATTACTCAAGGGATTAAAAATCTTCATTCCTATGTTTTAATGTTATTCAATTAAATTTTATATTAGCTATATTATTTTATAATTAAAAAATAATTACATTTTTATACTTAAATTTATTAAAAAATTTGATTTATTACAAGGAATTTTATTTTATCTCTTGAAAAAATAATATTTTATAAAGTTAAATATAATACAAGAAATGAGAAATTATAAAGTGGGTATACATAAACTCATATATAACTGTATGTTGTAACTTTTTGTATTGCTTCCCTAAACCCATAGCCGAACGATTGCTGAATGGTTAGGGTGCTGGGCTTTGGAACCGGAGTTCGTGGGTTTGAATCCCACTATGGCATGGATGTTTGTAGCCATTCGGAATTGGCTTTGAGCAGTAGGTCCCGGTCTCATTAACCCTCGTGTTGCAAAAGTAGACCGTAGCACTCCAAAACCAAACCAAACCAAACCTAAACCGATAACAATAATGGTCGAAATAAGACATAATTATGAAAATATTTAAACATGTATGTTCTCTATAATTATGATACTTAAGTTATATTGTTGAAACTTAGTTATAATATAATAAAATCATGACAGTGAAGTTAGTTTAAGAGAATATATAAGAATGCTTGGGTATTTAAAATAGAAATACAATTAATACACTTTATTTTTTAAAATTTCAGTTGCTAATTATATTTTATTTGTAAACTTGTCTTCATAAAAAATTCAATATTCCTGTTTATTTTATTGAAAACTTCAAATTTATTAAATTATTAGTTAACTAAACTTATTACATTAGTTAATTAACATAGTTTAGAGAAGAAGAAAACATAGAAAACATAATCTCAAGTAGTTTAGTTAGTAGTGCGTACATAAAATTTAAAATTATAAATTAAATTGTGAAAAAAGATGTTAATTTATTCTAGGTATTTACAATAGATAAATACAAAGTTGAGTTATCTTATCTATTTCATTTCATATCAACTAGTATTAAATGGTTACGTATTTGATACCAATTTTTGGAATTTAAAACAAGACAATATAAATTGTTTACATTCATCTAATGTGTAAACTGTAATAATTTTTAGGTAATTAAGAAGCTAGTTAATTTTAAAATATCTATAAATCATGATGTAAAATTAATTATTGTGCCTTATTTTTAAAAAAATTGCAGATAAATCTAATGTTATGATATTTTAAATAAAATTTTTTACTTTTGCATGGTTGTTTACTAAATAACTAAAACCTGGATTAATTACTCTTTGTAAAAGCTTAATATGTAAATATATATTTTATGCATGTAAATGTAGTATTACATCTTATAAATCTGACTTATTTGATTAATGTTCATACTTAAAATAATTATTTTATCTGATATCAGTAAAACTAATTTTATTTACAAGTTAATTGAAAAATGACAATTAATTTAGCCATTAATAACAATAAAAGTTTTCTGTTTTTTTTTTACACGAATGTGAGAAGACTAATTATATATATATATATATATATATATATATATATATATGCACATTTATCTGTACAACACAATAAAATTATTTTCTAATATGTTTTTATATTATTCCGTGAGATATTTGTTTTAAAATCATATTTGTTTAGTAACTTTTTAAATCTTTTAAAAATATTAGGTGTAACCTAGACTTTCTCTCTCTCTATTTTATATATATATATATATGAGATGAGGTTTTTGTCTCGTTGCTTGGTGCTATAAAGTAACTAAATTAATAGGGAAAACAAAGATATTCATCAAGGTTGCTATAAAAGGATAGAATCACCAGAAAAATATTTTAAAGATAATTATATTGTTTAATTTTTTTAGGATAAAAATATTATATATATATATGTGTGTATATATGTGTGTAATTTTTGTTTTTCTTCTTTTTTTTTTTCCCCCTGGAAATTAAGTTAATGGAACATGTATTTAGAGTAAAGGTAGTATTAAGTTTTGTAAATCAATTGTCATTTTCTAAATTAATTGTCATTTTTCAATTAACTTGTAAATAAAATTAGTTTTACTGATATCAGATAAAATAATTATTTTAAGTATAACACTAGTCAAATAAGTCAGATTTATAAGATGTAATACTATAGTAAATGCAACATGGCATGCTGAAACCTAATCAAAATTTAGATCGTGTAATCATATATTGTACCTCCTCTTTCTTAATAATTGACTAGCATTGATTTTTATTCACTAATAATTTAAAAATGATACAAATATGAAAAAAATTAGAAATTTTTGCATTTATTATAATTGTTTCTTATAGGCTACGTTTGCCAAGTTAAATCAACATGTACAATTTTTATTTCAAATTGAAAAAGTGGATGTTTTATTTGTTTATGTGCAAAAATCTGTGAAGTTGTTTCAATGAATTTTCATGGTATGTATTGCTTTATTTTATATTATACTTATTTTATTGTATTCAGACATATTTTGATGCTTTGGAACTATACAGATTATAAGTTTTAAGCAACAGTGTAGTAAAATTGATTTAATGTATCCTATTTCAAAATTAAGCATTATTTTTTTATAGTCTAATTTACATATTAACAATCTTGTGTTAAAAAAAATATATAATACACACATGTATATGTGTATATATATAAATATATATAATTCTATATTAATTATGTAATTATTTTTCTGAGAAGTAATAAAAACTATTTTACACATTTGGGGAATAAATAATATGTTAACTTTTATCCTCAGATCTTTAATTTTTTAATCAACTCTTTGACTTTCATCATTTTTTGATGAAATGTTTATTTTTGGGGAAAATTGTATTATGTATGATATTGAAAAAAAAGTTCATTTTCATAAAAAACAAAAAACAAAACAAAAAAAAAAGATAAAATCTGCTCATATTACTAACAGTAAAATTACTCAATTAAACTAAAATATTTTTCTTTAAGCTAAAGCTAGATTATTAGTTGATTTTTTATTTTCTACTTTTGAGTCTGTATTTTCTCCTAGTTTTCTCTTAAAAGTATTGCATGGGAAGGTTAGAGCTTCTGGGTGATTGATGGTATTTTAAAAATAGGTAGCTATATATATACTTTATCTTAAGTGCTCCGCTAAGTGAAGCTTGCTGTGTGAAGTTAACATTTTTGACATTGACTGTGTTGCTGTAAGATCTATATAATGTTTCTCTCCCATGAAATGTAATTATTTTTACTTATTTGTCAGAAAATTTCTCTCTTTAGATTTAATGAAAATGAAACTGTTTAATAAGTTTGGTTTTTACTCTCTATTTTTGTGCTTCTTTGTCATTAATTTTTTTAACAAAATAAAACATCTTTTAAAGCTATATCAACTTAAAAAAATAAAGAAATTGACATATATTATGATTTATGCTAAACAGTTTTGTTTTTAGTTCATTTATGTAATATAATGCCATCTCACATGCTATATAATCTTAGTTTATAATTAAGGGCTATAAAATATTTTTGGTTATTTCATTTTCAGTTATTACTAATAGTTTTAAAGTAAGTTTTAGCATTGTAATTTTCTATGTAATTAACTTGTTGTTACTTTATCCAAACATTTAACTATATTTGAAAAAGAATATTTGGTATGAACTACTTATTTAATAATTTTAAATTTACAGGACCCACCAAATTTGCATGCTACTCGCAGAAGATATACAGCTGATATTGATGATAAATTTCATCCACGAACTGTAACTTTAGTGAAAGATAAAAGTGGATTTGGTTTTACTTTAAGGCATTTTATTGTATATCCTCCTACAAGTTTTAATACCCGTAAAGTAAGTATTTTAAGCTTAGGTAATTTTTTGTATTCATTAATGAAAGAAATACTGTGTTTATATTATTAATTTATTCAATTTTTTTTATTTCAGGAAAAACAAGAGAACAATGAAGACCCATCACTTGCATGTAAGTTTTTCTAAAAAGTTTATTTAAATTTTCTGTAACTATTTTAAAAATGTATAATATTAGATCCACAGTGAACATTTTAACACATATTTTGTTAGTTTAAATCTAATTTTGTCCATGTTAAAAAAGTATTCAATATTTTGAAAATTATTTTGAATTATTTTTTAAATCACTAAGTAGTAGTAATCATATTCTCAAAGTAGTTGAAACATAAGTGGGAAGTTTAATGTACAAGTTAAGAATAGGTTTAGTTAAAAAGTATGTGTGTTGTAAACATTTATTCACAACATAAGATTATTATACAACTAGATGAAAGCTGTAAAAACAGACTAAAATATTGGTCCAATATAAATAAGTTTATATATATTTATTAAAATATTTTAATGTGATGGTTAGTTATTAAGCTGCATAGATTTAAAATATAAATTCCGACTGAAAAAAGAAAAAAAACTGCTTACTAATTTCTAGAAATCAAAATTAATCTTAATTACCACTATACTTATATGCACAGTATAAAGATAATTAACTTGGCCTAAGGAAGACTGAACCCATGACTTTCACATTATTAGCATAATGCTCTAACCAACTGAGCTTATAGGAAGCTCATAAGAAATGAAAAAATTATGTAGGACCAATGCCTCCTTGAGACAGGGAGGAGTTGAGTCTTGTATGTTTTGTAACCTTTAAATTCTCCTGAAGAATCTATGATACAAAGTAAAAGACATAGGTAGTAAAAAAAAAAAAAAAAATAAAATAAAATAAAAAATAAATAAATAAATAAAAATAAAAATAAAAAATTGCCAACTTATCCACTCAAGAAATAGTCCGTAAAGGAGTAATAATAATTATAAGTTTGTCAATACGTTCATTTGTCAGTTTTATAAAAATAAAAGAACCCTACTGATTAGAAAAGACCAATTGTTGCAAGAAAAAAAATTATAATCAATTTAGCATTAAAAATGAAATAAAAAATAATTCAAAACTTGAAAAAAGGGCTTTGTTAAGTTTGGCACTGTGTCTTGAAGAACCTATGTAAACTTCATGCCTATAGATTTACCATTTATGTGTAGTCAAGTTTTCATACATCCACACTAAGCATTTTATGTATTAGATAAGACCATTAAAAAATAATAAATGAATAAAAAATCATGTTTTTATTTTGTTATTTTGTACTTACATAACATAGTGTTTATGCTGCATATGCTTATTATTTATTATTTTATTTTAAGTGGCCCAGTGGAAATCTGACTATAAAAATAAACCAATGGATACAATATTTATACGTGAAGTGAAAGAAGGGAGTCCTGCACATAATGCTGGTTTAACAAAAGGTGATAGAATATTAGCTATCAACAACTATCCTTTGACAGGAAAATCATATTCAGACATCATACATTTGATTCTTAGAAGGTAATTTTAATGTTAATTTTTCTTTTCATGTAAAAAGAGAAAACAAAAGTATTCTTTAAGTTTTTAGATAAAGTATTTTTAAATAATTAAAGAATATTCATATATTCTTCATAGTTACCTTGGTATCTTTATTTTTTACAGTTTGGAAAATTGGCCTCAAATGGATAATGTAAAACTCCTTTACATAATTTATTCATATTATTATTGATTGTGATAGCCATGTGCTGTAGCAAAATACTCTAAAATTCTAAACTTTTTCAGAGGATTTTCTGTCTTGAGTACCAGACAATATGGAATGTTTTATTTAAATAGTCTTTTTTTTTAATATGAGGCTTTGTGAATATATATGATATAATAATTCATGAGGAGGTTTTTAAAAACATTTTGAATTTAATGATTTTTGAATAATAATTTCCAAAATGTGTAATTTTTTAAAAATTAAACATATTACATTGATTTTGTAAACTAAATTATTTGCATTATTGCTAAAGAAGGAATTTTTTTTTATAAGAATTTACTTTATAAACATCTGTCTTTTTAAATTTTCAGTATATTTATATAAATTATGTGTATCTATCTGAAATACCCAGCACTGTTCTGGTCTCATATGAAAAGCTACAATTTTATATGCTATAGAACACTATATTAATTTTACATAATTTGTTCTTAGTTATATTCATAGAAAATGCAAGTCCTTCCCAGCCAGTTACATTCATATGCTTGCATGTGTCCCTTCATTTTATTTCATTTTTCCGAAACTTATGTCCATTTATATAAAGAAAATGAAGGAGGGGGGGGGGTTATGCATAATTGTGTTACATGTTGCAAGTTATCATTTTCTCTAAAATATCATTGTAAGGGAATCATTAATTCTAGCAACAAAATAATTTAAAAATTACTATATTTGTTTTTAATAAATGTATTAAAAAAAATCCACAACAGCTTATTTAGACTTTTCTTTTCCCTTAGCCTTTTTATAATTTTTTTATGAGAATGTTGTCACCTCCTCGCTTCCTTGTGAGCTGGAGTGTATTAAATTTTTGTTTGGATTACTTTTTGCCTAGAGGCCTAAATTTAAGTTTTTATCTGCTTACATTCGGAGGTTAAAGTTAAGACCTTACACTTTGCTAGGTACTCCGTTAAACCCAATTATCTTGACCTTGACCTAGTATAGTTCTAATGCATTTAGAAGGAATTTATGCAGAGCAAAGTTATGTCACATTTTTCAGGCTCCTTAGCAAAGTGATAGAGCACTTAATTTTAAGGGTAATACGTGTTAAAGGGGGTAAAGTATTTGACTGAGAGGAATGAGGGAAAATTTAGTATTGACAGTTTTTTTCATACTGTCAAAGATTGCTTGTACAAAATTTTGTGATGCTGCATCAAGCTATATGGATTTGTGTAAAGCAGAGTGCCCTGTCTGCAGCAAGTTTTATAAAATTTTGTGATATGTGGCAGAATTAATGAAATTTACAATTGGAACAAATATCTTTCTGATCCACATGAATGTCCTTATTAATTTAGGAATATTAATAATAAAAACTATAAAGTATTGTTTTAAATGTTTGCCTAAAAATTAATATATTTATTAATTAATATATTATATCCATACATATACAGTGTGGCCTGCTGGAATGCAATGAATTTTTAAAAGGGTCTACAAAGTCTTTTGGGTTAGACAGTTTATATATATATATATATATATATATATATATATATATATATATACACACAAACTCATATATATATATATATATATATATATATATATATATATATATATATATATACATATATACACACACATACATAAATGTAAAGAGCATTCTCTAATTATTCATTATAATTTGTTTTTTTACCTAATAAAGTTATTTTAAAATGTTTTATGTAAATATATTAATTGGTAACTGTTTAGAGTATTATATTATGTTCAGAAAATTTTCTTTTACATTACCTAAAATAAGAAAAGATTGAAATTAAACTTCAATAATTAAAAAATTTAAAAAAGGAATCCCTCAAGGAGTAATATGATCTTTCTGTTTCTAAATCATAGATGTAAACAATTGTTAATAAATGAACAAAGGTTAAGTTTCATAAAAGTGTGTGCTACATTATTCATAAACTTATTCTAATTGTAATTATTATATATCCTTATTTTGTTTTTGTATATATAGTGGCCAGACTCTAAGACTTCTTGTTGTACCAAAAGATGATGACATACTACAAGTAGTAAGTGATATAGTGTATTTTACTGCTATTGAATTTATTTTTAATGATTTTATATTTTTGTAATTTAATATTATATTATATTTACTTTTCATTTAAAACTTTAAAAGATTTTTATATAGTTTCTTTCACATCCTCATAAGTTATTCCATATTTTGTGGTGGTTTAAACTAGTAATTATTTTACAATTTAAAGGTGTTTTTAAATTATTCGTTTTTAAATTTAAAATAAAAATCTTATTTTTATTTACTAATATGACTATAAAATCCCATTTTTTATTTCATATATTGTAAAAATTATTTTGCTTAGGTTATGTATTAAAGATGGAACCTTGTGCAGTTATTTATATTATTATTTTATTAGAATTCTTAACTGTAAAAAGAAAAATCGCTTGACATTAAGAATGAGAAAATTGGTTAATAATTTTCTTTGTAACAGTCGAACTTCATATTTTCAACATGTAGCATGTGATTAGTTTCTACATGTACTTAGTTATTCTGATCTTTAATTTTATTCAATTATTAAATCTTGTAAGTAAAGTTTTTTTTCTTTTGACAGAAATATAATTTTAATTGTAAGAAAAAACAAAATACAACAGTAAGGCAAATGGTTTTACTTAAAATAAAAAAGGTTTTTTTTAACAAAAGCCATTTTATGCATTATATTTTAAACATAAATTTTGATAAATATCTTTAAACTATGAAAACTTTAATTGGGATGTAAGAAAATATTTATTTTTCATATTTTTTATTGTTTACATCTGACATTGACTTAATTATTATTTATTAAAAAATGTCCCCCCTTTTTTTTGCTTGTAATTATAATTTAAATATCACATTGCTATGATAATTTCTCTATTTTAAATTTTATACTCCATGGTTAACCTGGGATAGGAGAAATAATATGATCAGGTGATATTTAAAATATTTATTTATACTATATCTTTAATTCCAGTAATCTATTTTAAGACTTTATTCTGTAGCTAGCTTAATTGAATTGCTTAAAGTCATGCATGTGAAGTAAAATTTGAGACTAATTTGTATTTCTTTCTATCGTATCCTGCTTTTTATTGAACAAAATATTTGTTTGTACCTTTTAAACATTATACCATAAAAAATGTAATTTAAATATTATTCATCAAATGATTTACAATGTTCAGTTAGCAGTTTAGATATGTCATTCTGTATTATTAGAGTTAATATTGCATACTGTTATAATAGCTTAAAAATCCAAATAGATCTTAGGAAACATTTGAAAATATTCAATCATTTTGTTTTCAGTGCTATCAGTGTAGTTCATACAAAATTTTAAAGTTAAAATATATTTCTTAAATAGAACTTGTTAACCATTTGTATTATTGTGTTGCAGATCTGCAATGTACCCCAAAATTGATATTATTTATGCTTTGAGCTTTAAAAGATTATTTTGTCTATCATTGCTATCCTGCAACACTGTAATGTAGAATTCTATCAGATGGCTCAGTTTTTCTTTAAAAGTTTAATTAAAAGTTTCCTTTATCATTTGATAGAATTTACATGGTTATTATTGAAATAAGTTTAGATATATTAAATTTGAAAAAAATATATAAGCAACATTCAAGGTATATTTTTCATTAAGGTAGTATCAAATTCAAGCAAAAAATTACAAGCCTTTACAATGCCTTTGTCACATAACGATAATTTTTGTATGAAGTTATTTATAATATTGAAATATGCATTTTTGTTTGTAGAAAATATGCCTTTTTTTTGCCAATAACTTCTTATATTTAAAAATTTGTTAAAGTAGCAATTTAATATAGTACTAACTAATAATTTTCGGTCAGCAACATCAATTTTGAATTTTTTTTTAGAATTTTTCTCTTTTTTTCTGTTTTTCCCCTTTAAAAAACTTTTGTTTGAGTAGTGTACCCTATGTCCTTGAGCCTTTTTAAACTAAGTTGTATAGGTAAGCAGATTTGCAATATCTATTCATGGTGACCATCATATAAAGGGACAATATTACAAATTTTCAAGAGAAGATCAATTACTAAGACTGAATTGCTTAATACAATAGATTTAAAATCACAAAAAATGAAAGTTTACTTTAAACAACTATGAATGTTTTAGAAAAAATTACAAAGGGGAAATAATGTTAAACAAATTCAAAACATTAAAGCATTTGTTACAGGGAGAGAAATCACAAATAAATATTTTTTATCTCCCAAAAATTGAATAAAAATTAAAATATATTAATAATCTGGAGTATAAATTTATATAGCATATGCCTATTTTTTTAATGCCTGCAATATTAAGAAACATATCTATTTATATAATTTTAACAATAGATATAGGGATATTCAGTATATGCCAGATTTGTTATAATGCTAAAATAGCATTGGATAGATAGTGGTGTTATATTGGGGTTTGAGAGTCTTTAAATTCTGGGTTGTTAAGGTACAAAGGGTTAATTTGTGAGTTTTATGCTCTGTTCTGAAATAATATATTTTTATTTTTCAGTATTTTGCATCATCAGCATACCAACCAGTTCATCGTGAGCATAAGCAGCAAAAGTATCACAGACCCTCCTTTCATGCCAACTCTGAGCAGTCAAATCAGCTGTATAGACAATCATCATATGGAACATATCCTGGAAGAATACATAACAAAGTTAAAGCTTCAGGTGATAAAGCAACTGAAAACAGTAAGCAGTTGTCAAAACCTTTATACGTCGGATCTGCTCATCCTGAGGATTTAAGTCAAGATTCGGATTTATCTAATCATATTCATTCTCAAAAGAAAGATTATGAATTGTCTTTACCCAGTGATTATGTATTCCAAAGTGGATGTTTCAGTGAGGATGAAAGCCACTATAATCACTCCAAAGAATTGAAAAGTGATAATCTTTGTGGCTTACAACCCCCAAAGTTAAAAGATACAGTTGCAAATTTCTACTACAGTCTTTGCCATAACCAAAAATCACCAGTTTACCCATTTTCTTCAGAAGAAAATTTGAACTATCCAATCTATGAATTTGATGATATAGTACACTGTGATAACATAGGAGAATCAAGAAGTGTATCAGAAGCACTAAGCATGGCTTCATCAGGGAATATGTCTAATCCTAACAGGGCACCATATCAGTCGCAGATACCTCTTTATTTGGAGGACAGTAATTCATGTGATAGGATTAGTGATTCCAGTAGTGTATTTGTGTCAGACTCTCATACTCCTAATGTATGGAGAAATAATAAAATAAGCAAGTCAGCAGAAATCACCCCTGAGCTTACATCTGACCTTGCTGTTAATCAGAGCTCTTTAGTGTATAGTAAATCTGGAGAATGTAGTTCTATGCCAGCAGATTTTACATATGGTGAGGATCCTGATTCTTTTTCAATAAATCTTGTGGCTCAAAGGAAACACCAATTTGAATCAGGAAATATGTTGGTAGAATCAATGGAAAGGATGAATTTGTACAAAAGTGAACTGTCTCGCATGTCTAAACAAAATCAAATCAAAATTGTGTCAGCAAGAGCTGCTGAATTTGAAAATAAATCTCAGTCATCTGTGATTTCTCCTACTCACAGTCATAAACAAATAGAAAATGATGATAAAAAAGCTAAAGCTAGCTTAAAATCAAATTTTCTTTTAAATGAACAGCCAAAGCAATCTGAGTATGACTACTTGGATCAACAGAACAGTAATAAATTAAGTAGTGTGGAGACTTCATTTATTAGTAATGTGGATTCATCTGTTTCGGAAGCATTATCAGGTAAGTTTTATTTAGGAATATTATATGTGTGTGTATATATCAGGCTCATGCCATGAGTAGTTATTCAGGTTAGGCAGACACAAACCTTTATTAAATAAAATATTACTAAAAACTTTAAAATGCCAATTTTTTTAACAGCCACATAGGAACTCTTTCTAGTTTATACAATGAAATTTGAAAAGTTCTAATAATTTTTGTTCCTTTCTGCTCCTTTAGTCTCTTAGTTTTGCTGTTGGTCTACTATTTTTTAAATATTCTTGTACTATTTGGCCTGTTTCAAAAGTTTTAGAGATATGCACTTTTTATATCCAAATTGTAAACTAAATATAAATTAAAACTGAAAGAATACACACAGGAAAATTCCTCAACAGGTGCACACATCCTCCTTGTACACATGTTCAGAAGTAGTTTATCTCCTATCATTTGAGAAAAATTCCCTTTTCTCTCTAGAAGCACATTATTTCATGCTTTTCCAACTCATTGAAAAATATGTTAGGGAACAATATCAATATCTAAGCCCTAAAGTATATCCAAAATTATCCTGTTTCCCCATTCACTATTTTAAATCTTAATTTCTCCTCTTTATATTATCCATATTGTCAGAGCCATCCAACTTGAACGAGGATGTTTTCATTCCTTCAGCGTAACTCCAAAATTCTTTTATTCTCAAAGCAAAAAATGATATAACTGGCATTTTAATTAAGAAGTAATAACTCTCCCAGGAAAAAGCTGTAATGATCAGCATTAATAGTCATCTGGAATGCCACACTTTGGCAAATGTCTCTAATCAAAGGTTAGTCTCTATTGCAATTAACTGTTGCATCAGCATTTACCTATGACACTTAAACCACAAATGTTATTTGGTCGTCTCTCAAAAAAGGTTAGCATTAGAGAGAATGTTCTAACACCATCCAGTTCAGATGCCTCTGGATTTTGTGCTATTTTGAGAAGATGACATAAAGATTACATTTGGCCACGATGACTGATGTCTTTCTTCAGGAGAGAAATTTAGCGGGACACTTGGCAGCCCAGTATGCCCAGGCTGAGAAAAATAATAGGGGCAATTTAAAATGGATTTCAAGTGTAAATTTTGGGGCCAGTTTTTTCCCCGTCATTATACACATGCACACACACACACACACACACACATATATATATATATATGAAGAAAAGAAAGTGTCTTCGATGTGTACTGCTTTGTGGTGCTCCTCACTGCAGACTGTATACCTACTTTAGACATAGAAGAAACATTTCATTATAACAAGTGTGCTAGGCAGTGATGATGTCCACTCAAATTTTTTATATTTAATTTATCTTCATTAATTATTGTCTTGTCCACATATTTTGTGACAATGTTTCATGTATCATGTTGAATATTGACATCAATATTACATGGTGCCCTCATATATATATATATATATATATATATATATATATATATATATATATATATATATATAGTTTTTATGGGAAACTTAGTTAGTCCTGCTATTGTAGGAGTAGTAGAAAATGAATTGATAATGTATAACTAAAGTGTTTGGATAAATTTTATAATGAAACACTATAGATTGCTTTTTTTAAAGATACCTTATTGTATAATTTTTATTCCAAGTTAATTTATAATTTGAATTATTTTAAGAATGAATATTGATATTTAAATTAAAATTAAATTAAGGCTTCTAATAAGTTACTAACTTAGTGAAAGAAAAAAAAAAATGTCCTCATGCATTAAATTTTTTTACTCACTATTTATTTTGTATCTTTTGTACAAATTTTATACTTATGAGTTTTAACAGGCATAAGCAGGTTGGAAATATCAAAAGTATTTGCATTGTAATTATTATCTTTAACATTTGAGAAAATGATTTATTTTGGTAGGCAATTAAATTTATAAACTACTTCTGCCACCATTTATTTAATCGTTCATAAAAATGCATAACTTATATACAATAGTTACAGTGTAACATACTAAATATTTGTATTGATTTATTCTATTTTAGAATTTCGAACTTTTAGAAGATCATTCACACTAAAAGTAAATTATAACTTGATCTTTTGAGATGAGTTTTTAAAGTATAACCAGGAGTTGGCAGACTGTGGCTTGTGAGCGACATTTGTATTGCCTTTTATGGCTCATCAAATTGCTTCACTGTATGATATTAATAGCAATTGATGCATATAAATGACTCTCTGATGTCTTTATTATGTGTCATTGACAATTCGGTTTTTTCTCTCACAAAAGTCTGTCGACCACTAACCTAGAAATTAACAGATTTTTGACTTTTCAAAATTTGTTATATAAGATAATTGCCGAATTGGTAAAGCATTGCATTTAATTATTGGAGTTTTTGGATTTAAATTCTGTTGCTGGAACAGATACTTGTAACCATTTGAAATTGGCTCTTAAATTACTACATGTGTATAACTGTTAAAAAAAAACCTCTGTTGGGAAAACTAAAACTAATTTATAGACTCTTTATTCAAAGATTAATTGTCTGCTAAAGGTTTCTATTACAGAAACTATTAATCATCATGTACAATAATTAGTAATTTGTGTAAAAGTAAAAATTTTGGCAATATATTTAATTTGAATTATATTCATTATACATTAATGTTTTGGCTGTATAAATGTATTACTTATAATATTCATTGCATAGTGAAATTGCATTTTATAAAGTAATTTTTTTAGGTAGATAAATATGTAAATAAACTGACTATGAAATCAAGAAAGATCTGTGTGAAGTATTAATTGTTTATTTTTACCCCAATTGGTCTTTTTTCTTCTTTACATTCCTGGGAATTTTAAAGTTCTCTAAAATTTTACCTATTTTGATTATGCTAGTAAGATTTTTTTAACACATCATATATAAATTACTGCAGTTAATCATATCCTCATTTAAAAGCATTTATGGAAGAAATTTTTTTTATATATAATCAATATATTTTATTTCAATTTAAATAGCTGTAATTTTTATACAGTTAGTATGTAAATTTAGATAATATAAGCAGCAGTGAACCTAGGTTCTTAATTTTATATTTACTATTCAGTTCTTAAATTAAACTATAAATATGCACCATTTTGTAAAGCACTACATATATACATATATCATATTTTATTTTTTTAATTATAAATATAGTTCTATCATATATTAAACTATGATAAAGGCAGACACTTGTCATGTCCAGAGATATGATTTTAACATTTTATTGTTTAACTTCCGAAAAAGTTAAAAATCAATTTTAACTTTAGATCATCCTGATTTCCTTCCATCTGCAGTGCCAAGTGTTGTTCATCGTAGGAAGACTGTTCCAGGTAATTCCTAGTTTATTTTTTGGATTAAGAGCTATAAACTTTTAATATATATTAATATTTTAGTCAATTGAGTTTTAAATTTTTGTTAAAATATATATAAGTATGTTCTTTTTTATTTTAAGTGTCTTCAGATCAGGATGAGTGTCATATTGTTCGCCGAATTTCTTACCTACGAGCAACTGCGAATGAACGAATGAATGTTGAATCTGATCTGAGTGAAGAGGATGATGTTTCTGATGCATCTAGGTATAAATTTCTATTTTTTAGCATACCTGAATAATGATTTGTATAATGTAACTGTTTTTAATTGTAATAAGTATATTTTATTTCCTAACAGTCCAAATAAAGAATATCGCATACAGAAACTGAAATCCTTTTTTGGAGAAAAGGTAAGCTTTTTTTTTTAATATTGTAGTTTAAATGAACTTTTAATGAATAGAAATATTAGTATTTATGATGTAGGTTTCAAAATGTTTTTCAATGCTATTTTAGTACTATGATTTTTTTTAAAAACTAAATTGAATATTTGTGATTGAAAAAGAAATGTTTCATATGTATTTAAAAATGTATATGATAATATAGATGTGAATATTATGTTTAGTAGAAACAACTTATAAGCCTATATTCATCAGTGACATATTGTTTTCAAGATTGTTTGAAATTTCATTATTTTTGTATATATTTTGAAAAATTCAACTTTTGGTTTGGTCTGTTGATGGCTTTGTGTATATATATGCCCCTGAAGGAAAAATGCAAACATTACTTATTTAAAATACTATATAAATTTTGTATATGATAGGTTTTTTTTAATGTATTATATATTATGATGGATATGTAAAATACAAATTTAAAATGTAAGAGCACTTTATTTTTGTATTAGTATTGAGATTATTGATTGATTATAGAGATTTTGGTTGGCACACCTTTTTTATGCACTTTTCATGGGCTTATATTTAACCCATATTGCTCTTTGTAATAATGGCAGTTATTTTGACTAGATATAGATAAGAAATTTGCACCTTTTTTATATAAACAATTTATAAACTGTTTTGTATCAGTTAAAAGAAATTATAATAAATTAATTTTGTTTAATTAATATATTATTTAATTTTTCTACTTACGAATTACATCACAAAATACTGTGCATCATACTTTTTTAAATAGCTTTGTTGGAATTAAAAATTATATCTTCTTTAACATCAGAAATGCATTGACTGAGAGAAAATTATCTCTGCAAATTTTTTTTTTTTTCTGTGATTGAACATTTTGACCAGAATTTTTTATGTAACATATATAGGTAACATTTGTCAGTAAAATTTTATTACATTTTCTCTTTTTTGAAGTATAAAAGTGTAGAAATGAAGTAAGATTGCTAAAAGAGTTGTAAATTTTGTATTCAACAGATTCTGTCATTTTTGAATGAAATATTATGCATTAGAAGTGATGCACATACACAAACTTACATATTTATTTTCCCCCTTGAATGCTGTGTCATTAAGATATGACTACTTTTTAAATGTGTGGTATAATATGAATTACTTTATTGCAATATGCCATTGCATTTAAAGCTTAGAATGTTAGACTTGTAGATTTATTTGTGATTATAAAATTTGTTGGATCTTTTTTAGTTAGTGTTTTACATAACTTGCTATGTTTTAACAGATTATGAGCAAAGAGATTTGGAGTTCTGTACTTTGTATAAATTATGCCTGCTCTCAGCTTTTACAAGTGTTTCAAGTTATTTGCGATCCTCTCTCTTGTCTCTAGATCTTTAGTATTTTAGATACTAGGTAATATGTTGAGATATTGAGTATGTGTATATTAACAGGCCTTTATTTGCTCCTACTAACTTTCATAATCTTCCTAAAATATAATTAGTAACAAATGGAACAGTTTTAATGGGCAATATTGAAATATCGCATGAAAGATCACTTTAGCTTTATTGAAAATAAGTGATCAGATTTTTGTAATGCAGTTTAAACATCAATAATTTTAAATTGGCATATTTATTGAATTCAACAACATGTGCTTTTTGTTTTAACTTTAATAAGTCTTTTCCAAATAGCAAAATTTTATTTTTCAATTACATATATCATTGTTTATAAGCTGCTTTTAGAATAATGATATTCTTCAATGATTTTTATCCTGTTATTTATGTTATAAATTGTTCCATTAGATAATTTAAAAATTAAAATTTAGTTTCTTTGAAAATAAATCTGGGAAAACTCTTAGGTTGTTGAAAACAGTTGTCTTTTAAATCAGTGTGTTATCTTAAATTTTAATTTTAAATATCTAAAATGTTATTTTTATTTAAACTGAATAGTTTTTGCCAGACTATTTCTTACACTCCAATTATAAGGAGTGCATATTAACTGAAAAGCATAAAAGTTATAACACATCATTTAAAAGATTTCTGGATAACAACAGAGAGTGTATCAGTTACAGGCCTTTTACTGTGGTAAAAAATAAAATTGTGATAGATAAATTTAATGTTATTTGGTCTTACAGATAAACATATTCTAAATAGCATTTACTCTAACATTTCACTTCCCTACTTACTTTGAACAATATTTTTTTCATGCTAATACTTTGTCTATAGTAGTTTTTCTATTTCTATTTATTTAAGTAGGAAGTAAACAGATATCTGGTAGATATCCAGATATCGAAAACAGTCAGGAATGAAATGAGAGATAGTGATGCAATTTATAAAATTTGATTTTACAGAATCTTTTTATATAGAAGTATTAAGTTTCACAAACAGTCTTATTTCTGCATTTTTTTTTTAATATTTGTATAATGAGAACTTTCCTTGTCTTAAGACTTGTTAAGTAAAGGTTTAGGTTCTTAATTATTTAATTATCTTTGTCAAAAACTTTTAATGTTTATTCAAACTTTGATTTAATTTAGACTCCAAAAGTTAAACAAGCTTTGCATCCTGTTGACATAGATGATGGGGATAACAGTACTAATCAGGAAACTTCAGAAGAGCCAAAATCTGTGTATGGTTGGGTTATATGTAAAGTTGTGTCCTTAGAAGGAAAGGTAAGTTATGAGAGTGTTGTAAGTATATAAAAAATATTATTAAATTATAACTTATATAAAAGGATGCTAATTTATATTAAAGCTAAATGTACTTTAAAAATACTGAACTTTAAAAATTGAATGTTTTATATACTTTTCTCAGTGAAGTTTTTCAATTTTAGCGTTCCAGTGATCGATCATGGAGACATTTATGGGCAATTTTAAGGAATAATATTTTGTATCTGTTGAAAGAAAGACGAGAACCTTCTAAGGTAAATACAAATTTTTTCAATGTCACTTTTAATAGTTGCAATAATAAAAATAAAGGAAATATATCCCATGTTCATACATATTAGGGTTTGTAATACTGGTTTTATCATTTCAATTTGTCTAAACTGAAACACATTTTTAAAAGTTACCCTTAAAGAATTGTTTATTTTACAGTATGTATAAGTTTGTATGTAGTATTAGATTTATGGGCTTTTCTTACAGTTTTAATGCTCAAATAAGAATAAAATTCATATGTTATTAATTTTTAGGCTACTCTAACCGGTGATGAACATGTGATAAATGTAAAGTATAGTATTGCTAAAGTGGCCAATGATTATGTAAAAAGAAAACATGTTTTACGTCTTATGCTACTTAATGGAACTGAATATTTAGTTCAAACTGAAAGTCATACAAGCATGATGGAATGGCTGAAGGCTCTTCAGATATTTGCAAGAGAAATTTCAGAGGTAAATATAAAATATTCAGAAATTCTTCAAATGTTTTCAGTTCATTGATTTTACTTTCTACTTACCTATTATAATTTATCTTTTATATTCTTATATATTATTCACTGTCAATAAATCTTGGTGGATAATATTACAGTTTGTAATTTTGAATTTGTAAAAATGTTTTTTGCAGCTTCCTGATTGGCTGAAAAATACATCTGTATTAGAAAAAGCTGCGGCCTATGAGCAGCATATTCAGACAAACAAAGGTAAAAGTTCTAGTCAGCAGCATCCTGTGAGAAAACTTGTTTTCAGACACCGAGGTCCTTCAGAAAATTCTCCTACTGTGAAAACAAGAAGAGCATCACAAGGGGGTAAAAAATAACATTTTCTTTAGTTTTAAAGTTTGATTATGCATATTTAATTCTGATATATAAAATGGCTTTATGAGTCAACTCAAGGGAATCCAACTTGCTCAAGGTTCATGGGCTCAAGGGCACATTGGAAAGCATATGCTTTACTGCAAGCTACACTTTCATAATTGGTCAATTTCGGTACAATTCTGCAAGTAAGACAAAGGTATCAGTAGGAAACAATATATATAGTTTAATTAAAAACAAAGGTTTAGTCATTTTTGTTGGAAACACTTCTGTAATAAAATACATTTTTAGCATTCATGACTACTTGTACATTTTAAATGTTAGAATAAACACGATAAAGTAGAAAAAAAACTTTTTAAAGTTTAGTAAAATAGTTAAGATGTTACACCATTATTTTACAATTACATAAAAGAGTGAAATTAAAAATAAATGAAAAGCTAATATGCTTCTAATAGTTGAATTTTGAAGATAATTATTCAACAGTCAGATTATTTGAATTAACACTGGCAAATGGCAAGAAGTAAAAATTTGCCTTAAAATAACTAAAATCAATACTGTTATTAAAATAAAATTCATGTAAGAATAATTTAGTGGGAATACTACAGTAGGTGATCAGCTCAACTAATGAACAAATGGCCACCACCAATTCTGTTAATGCTAATCTTTGAAGATAAAGCAAGGTCAAATTTATAAGTTCTGTTTTGATTTTTAATGAATTTCACTGAAGGAAAAATATGGAACTATAAAATATTTTTCTTTTTAAAAAAGTTTGACAGATCACTTGTGACCTGTAGGATGCCAGTTGGAAATCCCTGAGTTAACTAGTTTGCTAATTTCTATTCTGTTAGTATTTTGTTAAGAATTCTGTTTATTTAATTTACTCTTGAGTTTCTGTATGGCAAACTTCTGTTTAGTGAAATTTTCAAATTAACATTGTTATACAACTTTGAACACACAGAGGGTGACATGAAATAAAACTTTCACTCAACAAACTCAATCTAGTCTGTTTGATTTGTACTCTTTTAATTTATACCTTTAGTCTATTGTTTGTGAGTTTTAATGTGTTGCTGTTTTTTACCTTTTGTTTGGTGCATCTTGTCCTCTTTGGACCTTGCGCCATTAAACCTCAACCAACCAACCAACCAACCAACAAACTCAATTTCTGCAAAATTTTTCTTCTAAGTATTGCTATTAGGAATACTTTGTCTTTGTACTCTAGGAAAACTTTCAGCCATTTTCAGCATGCAAGTGGCCGTTGTACATACAGTGTATAAATTTCATGACTTAAGACAGTCTTCTGGTCATTTTAAATGTAAAAATAAAATGTAACTGTATAGGTGAAGAATTACATGAAATGTATGTAAGCATTTTGTACAATATAAATTTTTTTATAAAAAATTTTACATAAGGAATTTTCTAATAGCGAATATTTTGAAAGATTTTGAACCTTTGCTATATGAAGGCTCGACGTATTAAAAAAACAGATAAAAATCAATCATTTATTAAAGATTGTTCCTTTGAAACTATGCTGCAATTTGTATTTTTAAAATACCAAAAGTTGCTTTTTTATGAAATAATTTCGTGGTTTATTGGGAAATAAGACATCAAAATTTATATATATATATATATAATAGATATTATTTTTATATATAAAGGTTTTTTTTTATATGCACCGTTTCCATTAGAATAAAACTTGGTTTTGAAATAAATGGCCAACATATTACCTTATATTTATGCATAAACCTTACATTTATGTATCTAACACTTTGCAATTTTATTTGAGTTTTTTTTCTAAGTATATTTGTATTAGTTGTAAGTTAGATCCTTAGATTAGATAGCAAATTATTCATAGCTGAATATGTTTTTGATTTTAAATGAATTATTTCAACTTAGCCTAATTACAAAAGATATAGTAAATTATGCATCAAAATTTTAATTAATATTTTTTAATATATAAAATTAATTTTAACATATGATAATACAACAAAGCACTGCTTAGACATTTTTCATTTATACTGATGTAAAGATTGTAATGATAGTTTTTTTTTTTTTAAATACAGCACAAAGATTCAGTTATACATTACATTGTTCTTCCATTTTCTAACACAAATTTATGTCTTTAGTGATCTTTGACACCAATATCATTATTTTAGATTTATGTATAATTGAGAAATGAATAGAAAACACATTGCATGGAGCTATTTAAGTGATAATGACAAAATATGTGAAGAACTTATTCAATTTACCTTTATAGGTGTACTGGATTCCATTAAAAAATTGTTCAAAAAATGAAAAAGATTAGTAAAAAAAATTTGAATGCACTTGGATTCATATTACTGTAATTAATATTCATGGACAATCAGCTTGTCTGGTAACAATTAATTTTTTTATTATCATCTTGCATTTATGTAAATTGTATTATTAGTACTCAAAATATGCAATAATAATATGATTTTTCTCTCTTTTACGATAGATGTTTCATTTTAAAATTTAATTATTTCTCTATTTTCGGGTATATCAACTAGTAATATACTAGTGCTATTATCATAGAAAACTTTAGAATTATTTGTTCTGCATAAATTTACATTAGATTTCAATAATCAAAGTTGAAGCAGTAAAAAACAAAGGGATATAGGTGACTAAAGTAAAATTTGGGCAAAGCTATGGCAAAGTTTGGTTTTATATAGAAAATTCTAGAAGTGTTTGGTACACATACATATTTTATATTTGAGTTCTATATGTATGTTTAGGTTTAAATATTAAGTATGTGTTTCCCCCGTCACTTGCTCTAGTTTTTTCTATACATTCATTTTTTGTCATTTACTGTTCTTTTGGTTGCCTCAGTTGTATATTGAAATTTCAATTATACATCTTTTCATTTTTATGTTGTTTTATGCTAACCCTTTTGAATGACTTATGGTGTTTAAACTCTATAATTTCCAAAATGATTTTTAGATTAGTTATGTTGAAAAAAAAAAAAAGATATAAGATTGATTTAGTGTCCCTCCTGTTATTATTTAGATGAGTTAGCGCTAACAAAAATTGGAATTTTATGGCGTGATAGAATGGTTCAGGGATGGAAAAAGGTGCATGGGACAAATGCCCAACCTCCTAAAGATGCATCGTTTGGAGTCAAGCTTGAAAATGCTCCTCCTGGTGTCACTAATGAGGTAAGTAGCTCAATATTATTTGCTGAATTTTAAAGTGCATAGAAACTTTAACATTTAAAATTGAATGTTTTAATTTTAATTATGAAAAGACTTAGCTTATTTTAAAAATTTCATTCCCAATAAAAAAGTAAAATGACTTAATTTTAGTTGTTATTGTTAATATTTTTCAATTTTTTTAAAACCTAATTTATAATTCACTTTTAAGTTCTAACAATGTTTAGAAAACCTTCAGTTATATATGTGCTACATGAAAGAATCTTTCTTTTTACTTGCACATGCATAACATTTATATATATATATATATATATATATATATATATATATATATATATATATATATATATATATATATATATATATATATATATATATATATATATATATATGAAATATTCAAAGTATTTAAAGTTTTTATCTCATTTGAAAACTTGGCAAAAGTTAAATCCAGAATGTAATGTAATGATGAATTAAATGGGCAGTTGGGACAGAAATAGAGCTTTTATTCTTAAGTGTTACTATTGCAAAAAAACATAAAAAAAAAGACTTGTGCCACTTTCAAAGGAATACTGCAATGTGAATTGATACTACTTGTCAAAGAGAGAGCAAGATTCTCATGGCAATTCTTAATATAGATTTCCAAAAGTGATGGTTTAGCTTTTATTATACCTCTACAGCAGAACATGTGTCAAAATCCACAAGTGAAATTGGTGACTCATGTGTCTGTTCATACTTTCTTTAAATTATGATTAAATGTAATCTCCTGATTAGAGTAACAGGAGAATTGAATAAAGAATATTATATAGAAAATTTTAAATAAGTTAAAATAATTGAGCTTGTGCTATTTTCTGTCATTACATATGTACACACACACACACACACACACACACACACACATATATATATATATTTATATATATGTTGTATTTAATCACAACACAAGTACAGTGAAACATCTCTGAGTGGCCACCCCTGTGTAGTGGTTACTCTTCTAAACGGCCAATTTTTCATGCCACAGATTTTTCGACTCATAGACCTAATAGTAAAATAACCTGTATCAGCGACCACCCGACCCCCTCTAAACAGCCACTTATTGCTCATTTCATTTTTCGAGAAATTCTACTCACTCAATACTTTAATTTTTAGCAGAAAAAACTCAAGATTAGTTTTATGGTTGGATATAAAACCCAGTAATAATTTGCGAAGTCCATTTCTGCTGCCCCCCTCCTTTCTTAGAAACATTAAATCTGTTATCTCTTTTGTATTCTTCCCACACCCTTCAGATAGGGAATTCCTATTGCACCACTCATAGAAACTGAGGGAGTAACTGAACAATCAGGCGTTGCAGGTATCCTAGGGCCTTTGTTTGGTATTCCAATAGGTACAGTAAAAGTAGAATTGCACCTCTGTCAGCAAAAATGTCATCCACGCCAGTTTCATTTCATTATTTGGTCAGTGATTTGAGTTGCAACTATGTGGAAACGCATTTTCCTAAGTCTTGAGCAGTGCATTGAAGTTCTGCTTGAGTATGAAAATGGCAAATCGGCAAGAAAGTTAGTTGAATTATCTAACTGCAGAAGAACGCAATTCAATGAAGTCATTAAAGAAAAAAATTTGATTTTGAAGGAATACAAAGACTTTAATTTTCTGCTTTTAAAGTAAAAAATGAACTTAGAAAATGGTTGCTTTTGAGAAAAGTAAAAACTTAAAACACACAAATTGTAACCTTTTTAAAAAAAAATGTAAGAGAGCTTGAAATAAAGTACTATTTTTTCTTTAGATAAGTTTTCAGTTTCATTTTAAATAAGGAATGTATATCAGACTTGTTTATATTACACATTATAGCAATTATCTTATAATAAAACCCTTCAGAGTGGCCAAATATTCTCAGAACGGTTGGAGTGGCCACTCAGAGAGGTTTCACTGTATTTATAAAATCCTTTTTGAAAGATTTTATTACATTATCGTAGCTATTTAAAATTTTTTTTTATGTGCAAACAAAATATTTGATTGCTGTAATCCCATTGCTGGCATAATTAGTTAAAATCAGGTCAAAAGGTCCTAATCTGATTTTAAAAAAAGTTTGATCCTAGCTCTTTGAACAAAACAAACTGAATAAATAGGTAGCTGCCTAGATAGCTGCCTTTTATTTGTAAAGAAAAAAAATTCTCTATATTTTATAAATGTTTTTAAGGTAAAAAACTTTTTCTCTATAAAGAATTATATAAAGTGAAACTATATAATATTAGATTTTATTGATTGATTCGGATTTTTCTAGTTATGTAGAGTATGATTTTGCAAAATTATGTATAAATATGGTATTAATTTGATGTTGAACTCTTAGTTTGTATTTTAATATATATTTTTTTTCATTGACACTATTTCTCTGTACTCTCATTGTAAAGCAATATTTAACTGTTGATTTCAGTTTTTAATATTCATGAATTATTCAAAATTGCTGATTACTGATTGCAGTTTATTTCATAATAAATTTTTGTAACATCAATATTTTCTCTTTTTATAGCATGTACCTCTTATAGTCGAGCTCTGTATTCAGATTGTTGAAAACAGAGGTTTAGATGTAGTTGGAATTTATAGAGTTCCTGGAAATAATGCTTCTGTTAGTGTGTTAACTGATTTAGTTAACCAAGGCATTGATGATGTTGTACTTCAAGATGCCAGATGGAATGATGTCAACATTGTGTCCAGTTTGCTAAAAGCTTTTTTTCGTAAACTTCCAGAACCATTGCTTACATCATTTTTGTATCCAAAGTTTATTCAAGCCAGCAAAATAGATGACCCAGTAAAGAGACTTAAAGCAATAAAACATGTGGTAAGTTTTAAGTTTTTTTAATATATAATTTTTTAATTTGGTTTTGAAAATTAGAACAAAATTTGTGGCTTGCAGTCTTATTTTCTACATTTTTATTTTGTAGTGAGTTTGTTAGTTTTTAGAATGGTCTTAAGTTATTTGATATTTACAGAATATTTTTTTATTTTTGACATTTTTTTGCAAGCATTTTAATTTGTTAAATATTAATCTTTGTTTTCCTAAATTTTAAATGCCGGTTTTATAGATGTGGTAAAAAAATTTAATTGAAATTTCTGAAGTTTATATTAAAAACATAAAATGAAAATCTTTTTAAAAGATCCTATTATTTTAGAAACAGTTTTAGGATAGAAGGCAATCTTTTAACCCTTTTTGTCGTGTTGTAGGTCTGCAACATACCCCAAAATTTATATCATTTACCATAATTTTCTGAAGAACTCTTATACTCGAGGAAAATAGTGAAAAAATAATAAAATAGTAAAAAAAAAAAAAACCTTAAAATTGCACAGAAATGTCCCATTAAGTTCATACCTTCTAAATGCTGCAGATTATCAATAGTTGTTCCAGAAAATAAGCAATTATTAAATTGTACATGAGTTTTAAAAATACAGATTTCATGATTTTTGTGGTATATTTTTTTAAAATTTATTGTACAGTTTAACACAAAAGCATGAATTTTTCTCTTCTAGTTTGTATATATATTTTATTATGCAATCTAATTTTGAATACCTTGGGTAATTAGGAAATTATAATTTGGCCAATTATTTATGTAAGTGTTCAGAAACTGTATGAATATTTGCTCACTATTGTTTACATTATATTACAGATATATTGATTACTCAAAATGTTTAGTTTTTTAGTTTTGTCTATAGTTAAATTATTCTTTTTTATTTCTCAAGATATTTTCTGTTGCTTCTTTCATAAATTTAAGGTACAGTTTCAAACTCTAAGCTAGTCTGAAAATTATTTAGATTATAACAGTGTTTTTCAGTTATCAAAATGTTTTAGTTAATATGTGCATGTATCATTAATATTATAAAAATAGGGTTTTTGATCATAGTTATAAATTAATGATACATTGTTGCTAGTATATAGATCATGACAATATTTAGGCTGTACATGGTATGATACTACTAACTGCTACAGATTGGTTAGTAATCAGTGTTGGAGGGTATGTAAGTTAAATTGTGGATGACATTGCTGAGAATGTTACAATTGCTTCTTGATATATGGCATATCAGTTAAGAAAAATTCATCAAATGAGATCATAATTCAAAAATAAATTATAGATGAGAATTGTTGAAAATTTACTTACATAAAGTCCATTCCCATAGTACTCTTTCTATGTTATAAAAAGCTTTCAGTATGTACAACCTTGTTATTTTAAGTAGTTTGGAGTGCTACAATCTACTTTTTTGTTATACAAGGGCTGATAAGACCAAAGACCTACTGTTTGAAGCTGATTCCAAATGGCTATGAGCATTTATGCCAATATTGAGATCCAAACCCATAAACTCATGTACCAAAGAGTAACACCTTACCCATTTGGTTATCATTCAGCATGTTGTCAGCAAGTTAACAAGCAGTTAAATATTTGGTTATATTACTTGTAAATAAATCTTTTATCTTAAATCTCTTATTTCATTTGCAACATTACAATAGGGAATCTTAAGAAAACTCCAAATTGGTAGAAATGCTACACCTTCTAAAAATTTAAGTTTTAAATATGTAAATGCAATGTTATTTCTTTTAGAAATTATGGTACATTGTTAGCTTTAAAAGATAAGTTTGCTTATTCTTGCTATTTTGCAACATTGCAATTAATAACACAATTTGCTCAGAATTTCTATCAAATGGTAAAAAGGTCCTATCAAAGGTACTAAGTTTAATTAACACATCAATTTTTTTTTATCATGTAATTAAATGAACATAATTATTACTGAAACATTCTCTAGATTTATTAAATTTAAAAATCTGATGTGGACACCACATCCTTGTATGCCTATTAAACTATTCACATTGTTTAGTTTTGATTGTATGATACATCCTGAGAATTACCTTAATTATATATATCTTATTAATACATATTAGTATATGGCATATTATATTGTATTTTGTAATTGATGGTCTTAAAATGCATTGTTTCAACTGCATGTGACTATGTTAATATCTTTCTGTTCACATTGTTGCAGACCAGTAGCATTATTGTGTGTTATATTGAAAGTTTTTGTTCTATTGTAATAGGATTGCAATAAAAAATAGAAGTGCACAACTACATGTTATGATAGTACTAAATATAAAATTTCAGTTTTTTATAGCTAATCATTTTTTAGTTAAGCCAGGCAGTGATAATATATATTAAATCAAAATTTTTCATTATATAGATTGCAGATTGCAATCATTTTTGATTGCATACAACTAGTTATAACAGTCCTAATTACAAAATTTCAATCTTTCATAACTTATCATTTATGAGTTATGTATGTACATAGGTATGTCATGTTAAAACTAGTCAACCAAAATGCACTCAGGTATGGTCAAAATGAATCTTTAAAGTTTCCCTGTATGTATATGTTGACCTAACACTGCAATTTACCAAAATTGGTTCAGTGTGATCAAAATGAGTATTTCCATTAAAATCTGAACATTGAAAGTTTTTAATTTTAAAAGTGTAGTTTTTAGTAATATAGTAATATTGCTATCTTAAAACTTTTAAATTATTACTTTTACATATGCTTGCAATAGTCAGTATTTTATTAAAATTTCAATTTTACAACTTATTATTTATATGTTTTACATTAGCCTCTAAATGATGTTTAAATGGAGCTTTACTATATTTTTCAGAATATCCTGGATTTAGTAATTTTAAAAACATTGTATTTTATTTTGAATGCTTTGAATTTATACTTTGGATACTGCACTAATGTTTTTTATACCTGATAAGTTTCAACAAATATTTATATTTGTTTATAAAATAGATACAATACTGTTTTTGTCTATTAATCTTGACAGCTTTATCATTTGCCTGTACATTACTTTGCAACTCTTCGTTACTTAATGTATCATCTGAAGAAAGTTGTAGAGCATTCAACTACAAACAAAGTAAGTTTACCCTATAAAATATTTTCTTATTCAAAATATTTTTAAGATCTTTATAGACATTATATATAAAATGAAAAATTGATTTATATTATTTGAGATAATTAACATTGGTAACTTGTTTCAGATGGAGGCAAGGAATTTGGCTATTGTCTTTGGCCCTACACTTGTACGAACCACAGATAACAACATGGTTACAATGGTGACTGATATGTCACATCAGTGCTATCTCATTGAAACTATGATTGTTTATGTAAGTTAATTTTGTATATTTTTATTAAATCAACCTTAAAAGTACTTTTATTTGAAATAACTGAAACGTCAAGTGTTGTTCGAACATATATTTGTATATTCATATATGAATGAATGGGTACATCATCATATTTGATTTACAGTCAGAGATACAGAAAAAAAAAAAATGTAATCAACATGAGTTTATTTAGCATTATATTTTCCAGATCTCAGCTCTTACAAATCATCTATGGGAAAACTTCACCAAAAAGAATTCTAATCAATCAGGGATGTTAACTTAGGTCAAATGGTGATGTTTTGCCAAGGGAAGTTTGTCATATATAAGTTATAAATAATTTTTTTAGGGGGGGAAGAGAGTAGCAATTTGGCACTTTCTAATGAGTTAACAAAAGTAGAGTAATTGAAAGGAAAATTTCCAAATGATAGAAATAAAATGGCAATTTAGGTATAGAATGACCAAAAAAAAAAACTATTATAGAATGTAACAGAAAAAAAAATAATTGTTATAAAACACACACACATATATATAATTTACATATATAGATACAAATATATGCAAAATTATTTTATCATTTCCCAGGGATATAATAAGTGCCAACAAAAGCAAAAAGTTACCGGAGGAAAATTGAGAATTATGTAAGCTGTACTTTCAAAACATGTATTTCTTCTCTTTTGTGATATTAAGTCCTGAGTTTCAAATAACCATTAATGGGATTTGTAATAAATGCAGCACCTATTAATAATTGTTCATATATCTCTTTATATACTGAAAAGATTTTTTTTTCTTGTGTGAAGGTAATTTTTTTAGCTTTAATTCCAGCCTTTTCTATTTTATACATATTCAGTTTGGGAGCAGTTGTTCCTTCCTTTTCATAAATTGAATAATTTTGAAAATTTACTTATTTTGAATTTGTGCAAGAAAATTCTTTTTACAAAACAGTATCAAAATGTATAAAATGGAAAGCATCTTATGTAACTATATCACTTTATCACTCATATCCTAGTATGAAAAGCATCTAATGGTTTAACTTTAAGGGTACATCTAAGATTAATTCCCTGATGACCTTTCAACATAAAATTTTTAAAAGTTTGTTGTCGTGAACATCCAGTTTAATTTTTAATATATATATATATATGTGTGTGTGTATGTGTTTATATATTGATATGTACATATAATTAATTTAATTTTATTTTTTTCAGACTGAGTGGCTTTTTGAAGATTGTGGGGACATCCTACCTCTTGAAATTAATGCTCAAGATAAAAGAAAAACTCACCCACCATCAACAATGCAATCAAATGCTCTTCTAAGTAATATTAATAAATTAGATGGTATGTGCCCTAATATGATACATTTTTAATATTATTGAAAGTTTTTAAAGGATGTTTTAAGAATTTTTGTTAAGAAAGTATTAAATGGGGATATTGCTTTTTTAAATTTGTGTTTATATATTTAAATATTTTTTTGTTATTTTCAGCAGATGTAATCTAAATATAACAGGAAATAATAAGTATTAAGTAATTTCAAAATAAAAAATAAAAAATGTACAGAATATAGATGTAAATGAGTTTGATAGCTACTTTCTTTCATAAAATGTTTTTAAAAATCATTTAGAATGTATTTCTTAGATATATAACTTGTTTAATTGTGAATATTTTGATTACAAATTTTTTTATACTTTTCGCAATCCCTCAAAATTTTCTGATAAATGATTTTACTAATTTATTTTGTTCATAAATTAGCTTTAAATTAAAAAATAGAACTGTAGTTTCTTGTTAGGAATTTAAAAGCAATAAGTTATTTTAATAAACTTGTATAGGAATTTAAAATTCATAAATTGTTTAATAGACTTACATGGTTACTTCAGAGTATGATGTAAGGACTCCTACATTCACAGGTTTAAAATCTTAAAACTGTCTTTTGATCTAGTCTTCTTGATCTTTTAGCAATGACTGTGTTAGAAAGTAAGATGGTACTACTCATATCATTTGTTTTTGAATAATGTGCTACTTGCAAATTTACCCCAATAGCTGAAACTTAACAATGTATTTCATTTCAGATAATGCTCTGGAATCACTTCCTCATGAAATCCTGTCAAGTTTTTACAATACAGCTACTCGTCATCTAAGACATAGAAATAAAAAGAAAGATGCTGCTGCAAATGTTAAAAAGAGATCTGGAATCATTGCAGATGATACTGATCTTTTGCTTGGTCAGAATATAAACGATACTATTGATACTCCTGAAAAGTTAGATACAAATAATACAGAACTAGAAAATGTGTCTGACATGAGCTTTGGGAGTTGTTCTAGTCTTATATCTGGTTCGTCCAAAGCCAAACAAAGGTCCATATCAAAGGAACGACAGCCACTTAGTGATCCCCAAACTCTTGAAGCTGGGAATCTTGAAATTCCAGAAGAATCTGTGAATAACTCAAAGACTAGTGTTGATGATGAGGTAGTTCATCATCGTTACAATGAGCTGAGTGCATTAGCTCAAGAGAAAATAAAAAATTTTGAGCAGGAAACTAAAGCTTTACTCCGGAGGGATATCCACAGACCTAGAGCTTCAGTGGGGACACCGCAGGTTGAATGGGAACAAATTGAAAGAGAGTGGCAGAAAGCCAAATTGGAACTGGAACAAGAAGATTTGTTAGATTACTTAGCAGATGACCCTTCATATTTGTCATGTCTTCTGAATCGAGGAGATACTATCACAGATTTATCACCAGCCAATGATTCATGTAATGATGACTCTGTGCCTGGTATGTTGAACTTTTAATTTATGGTGGGGGTACAATAATTCTGTGAAGCCATTATTTGTTTTATTTTTTATTTTCTTTTTAATTGTACAGGAAAAATGATTCAAGTGATTTTGTAAAATTATTTCTATGTTATAAAAGCTCTTAAAATTAATGTATTTTCATCAGAACCAAGGAGTTACAGATTCTTTTATTTTTAGGAGGAAATGTTTTTATTGTTACTAAGAGTTTAGTTCTTCAAATTTTGCAAATGTTAAAACATTTATCTAAGATGACCAAATTAATATAACCAAGTACCAAATTAATTTTATAGTATATCACCAGGATCAGATCCATTGTTTTGTTTTGAAAAAAGATTGAAGACTAGTCTATGAATAATTCCTATATTAAATCTATAACATTCCATGAAAAAAATTAACTTCATTCAAATCTATGCATTTAAATTTTATGCTGCACACACATTAAGCAAATATTGAAATGCTGCAACAAGTTGAAAGGAATCATGTTATTATTTATTTTATTTTTTTGTGTGTCTGAAATTGTAAAATTTGCTTATAATGTGAGATGATATGCTTTGGATAGGTTGCAGCATCCAGGCATGCCTAGGTGCAGCAACCCATGCAAGACCAAGTGATGATATCATCATGAAAATGTCTGGTTAGGGCATGAATTAATTTTTTTTCTTCTTTTCTCCATGTTATGAATTACTATTCAGAGGCCACTAGAGGCTCAAAGTCAAGTTAATGGTTTTCTTAAAGAACCTAGCAATGAGGAAGCATACCCCCTTCCCAGGCAAATCTCCAAAGAAAAAATTATTATAAAGATTCTTTAAAGTATGCTAGGTTTTTGAAAGTATCCTAAAAATGTTAGGAAATAGTCATATGGCAATTTAATAACTACTGTTTATATAATGCAATGTAAATAAAACCACCAATGTAAATGGGATTATATTATTTAAAATACAGTTTTTATTATATTCATTTTTAATGAGTGGCAGGTAGAGGTAATTGAGTAGACCTTATAAAGTATGAAAATATAAAAACTTTTTTTTTTTTAATTGCTGGTTGCAAGTTCTCTTTTTTTTTTCCTCTGGCCATTTAACTTGCATACATCAAATTATTCTTCATATTAAATCTAGATATCTGTTTTCTAAAACTTTTTCAGAACAAATGTTTGTTACAGTACATTGTATTTGTAATACTAGAGTAGTTGGCAATCTTTTCTTATTTTACTGTTATTAAACTTTTGGTAAGACTCATTGATATTATCACAATTTACCTTTTATGATGTTAGTGAAAAATGTTTATAAAAGTTTGAAGGAATTAAGTACATTTTATATATTGCAGTTAAAAGAGAATTCCATGAAAGTGCAAGTTCAAGCTTTGCCAAAGATTTGTACTATGAAGTACCTTCCAAACTACAGAACACAACTTGTGAAACTTCCTCATTTTACACACAAAGTGATAAATCAGTATTAAAAGAAGAAAAAAACGTTTCAACTGATTCATCTGAGGTGAATCCAGTCCTAAAAAAAGAATCAGATGTGACTTCGACATCTGAATCATCAACAAGTACCAGTGAAAAAACTACTAAAGCTAACATTGAAGTGGAAGCAAATTTATCCATTACTCTTGTATCCGAAACTAATGCTGCCAATTGTGAATCTTCAAAACCTAAAAGTGAATGTGCAATAGTGCACTCTGAACCCAGTTCTGAAGCATTTCCACATGACTCTGAAACATCCCAGACATCATCATTTAGTTGATGTTTTTTTTAGAAGTGGTTTTATGTGTAAAAACATGTATAGCTAACTTATATATCAGATTAGAATATGCCATATCTTTCATTCCTTTTGAAAAATGAAGTCTTTATACTGAAGGTGGTGAAATATCCTTTTTAGTTTTATTTCTGTGATGCTGTCATTTGCCTCTGTAATAATATGTGATGAAAAGGTTTAAATTAAAATGCCTCTGTAGACAATTAAATGTATATTTTAATTTCTAGAAGGATGTATATTTTTGTGTAATTATATATGTGAAATCATTTGCAATAGTTGTACTCATGCATTCTGTGGCTATATGACATAAATACAATATATTAAAATGAACTGATCAAGATTTTGATTGCTTTAACGAGGCTATAGAAATACAAAATGTTTGGCAATGTTTAATTGTACTTGTATGATACAAAGTTTTCCTGTGATTGTAGTTGTCTTAGACCTGTATTCTGTTAAACTTCCCAATCTATATCTACCCGTCTGTTTTAAGACTCAAATCTATATTATCATCATTTAATATTATTATTTTTGTAAGAGCTGTGATAAAAATAATCAGTTTTATAAATGACTATAAGTAAACAGTGCTTTCAGTTACTTGTTATGTATTTATAAGTTTAGAGAATTTTAATTATGCACTTGTAGCTTGTAGCGTGTGATGTCAATGCTTGTACTGTTTCAAAGTTATTTTATGCGAAAGTGATATTATTGTAGCACGTCATCATGACTTATTTTATGTATTTTTTTGTTTATATGACTTTGTTTCTTTTAGATCTGTTATAGAAAAAAATATTAATTAAAAATTACATATGCAAGTACTTAATTTTATTTTTATCGTATTTCTCAAACACTCATGAAAATAATGAGTAATAGTTAAGCAAATAAAAAATATTTTCTTTCTTTTATAAAACTGTTTTCATGTATTTTGAAAATTTGAAAACTTTTTTAAACATTTTTATTACATGATAATTTATAAAAATTTTATGAGATTGCAAAGCAATAACTTCTGCAATATAATAAACAAAAAAGTCACTGATAATGCTCAAATTTAAAAATCAGTAATGTGGCAACAAGTGGTTTGAAGCTTTTTCTTATGGTAAGTCGTTTGGAGCAGGCATGTGTAACTTCAACACCATAGGCCAAATTAGAAATTTTACTTAAGTTGGAATATTTTATGATCCACTTATATGAAAGTACAAAAAAATAAACACATCTTAATTTGATATCTCTATTATTTCATATAAACCACCATCATGAAATGTAAAAAATTATATTATACAAAATAAACTTAATATTCATTATTAAATAACACTTAAATATGATGATTGTATCTTCATGTCAGACATAAGAGGTCAGTTTCTGAGGATAATGCATACGTTAAAACTCGCAATGTGTTTTCCGGGTATAAATAAGTCAGTTGTGTCTTTGTCTTGAATTTCTTAAACTTCTTTGCTGAAAAGTGTTGTCTACATTTATAAGTGCTTTCAAATAGTGTCATTCTAATCTAAGCGACAGCTATCCTCTTGAGAACTTGTCATTTGAAAAATAGTTTTTAAAAAAGTCAGTGTAACATTCTTGATTTTTGTCTTTTAGAACAAAGTCATCTTGTAATTTCATTGGAAATAGCATGTGCTAGTATGAGACATTCATGCACCAGCTGGACTTGATGGTCATGAGTAAACAGGAAATCATGATCATGAAACTTATGGTCTTGAGTTTTCCTGATTAGTCCTGATGGTGGGAGTTGGGTGCAAATTACAGGTATGAAGTTAGCCTCATGCTGCTAACAACATTCAAGTACCCCAGTGAGCAAACATAGACATGGTATGTGGGCAACTGCTGTAGAGTGGCATCTGGCAGGAATTTGGAATAGGGTACTAGTATGTGACCCAGTTTTAAAGACAATAAATACAAGAACAAACAAATTTCCATATGGGTTGAACGATGTAGGCTGAATTCAAGAAGTAAGCCGTATGTTGCACATGCCTGTTTTAAACAAAGCTAAGACAGGATATACTGGTTGAATGTATTGGTATTTCCTCTCTATTGTGAAGATATTTAGCATCTGATTTTTATGTTTACTCCTTTTTACATTTTGGCATAATCAGTGTTTGCTTTTCTTGTTTGTTTTAAAAACATGTATGCACAAAGGCTTTTGTGTGTTTTAATAATTGCACTTCAATCTAAATGGATTATAATCAACAACTCACCACTTATTAATAAGAATTTTGTGATTTGTTTGCAATAAACTGTTTTCTTTAAAGTATAAAATATATTTTTGACTTTTATAAACACTTACTCTACTACTAAACAGATAATTATCAGCAGATATAAACTAGTAAGTTTTAGATTTTCATTTCCTAAGATAAACTGTGTTTAGTTTCAGTATAGTGCTAAAGCTTAATACTTTGCTTTAAATAAACATCTTATTTTACAAATAATTTGATTGATTAATAGAGCTTTCTAATAAATTTGTTTCCTTGTACTTTTTATTATTAACCATTTTTGAAGAAGTATCCTAGAGCTGATAGTTGGAAAATAAAATAAAAGTATTTTTAAGTTAAACATTTATTTGAAATTTAAATTTCTCAAATTCTTAAAATTCTGAAAGTATTTTGATTGTACTAGACTGACTGTAATGCCTACACTTATTTCTTCATTATATTTTTAATATTACTTTGTTATCATCGGAAATATGAGCTTTCTGAATTTCTGGTTTTATTTTATTTATTTCTCTACAAATGAAAGTTACTGAGGAAAATGGTAAAATTGTAGAAGTAATACTAAGGGTATGCTTTACGCATATCAGTTGAACTTTATAAATACCAAAGGAATTAACAGTTATTTTCATTGATGGCTGAGATTATGACTCCTGAGATCAGGGTGATTGTGCTCTGGAGGTACTCCAAAATTCCGAGTATTTTCAATTATGCTTCTGGGTTTAGAGATATCCTCTGGGTCAAAAAATTCCACCATGCTTGTTTGAATTCAAAGAAGCAAATATATATATAGTAGAACCTCGGTATAATGACCCCCTGTGGGACCAACATCATATGGTCACTGTAACGAATTGAAAACATATTTAAGAAAAATTCAACAAAGAAATGATGCAACAGTGCATACTTAGAGAACACTTCTATTTATTTGTATTTCCATTACTGAATTTTTGAAAAAAAAGTCTTTGACGCCTGTTTCAAGTTCATTTGGGAATTTTTCATTATCACTGATTCCATATCCATTAGATTTTAAGGAAAATATTCTGAATTAAATTGTCCTTCAAAATATTGATGCAAGGCATTGATTGCATTGAAGACTTTTTTTCATTCACTTTTTCAAAAGCTTAGACGATTTCTTTTCTGTTGTTGGAATCGAATTGAAGTTGCACCAGAGTACAATAATTTTGAAATAGCCCACTTATGAGTTGTGTGGACTAAAATTGGCAGTCGCTCTAACGAAAAATAATGCACTTGGGGTTGTTGTAATGATTCAAAATTAACATTATTCCTATGGTAAAATAATTGGGACTTTTTAAGATGGTCGTTCTAACGAAGGGGTCGTTGTATCCTGAGGTAGTTAAAAAGAGGTTCTATTATATATATATCAATAAATAAAAATAATAATATTAATAATAAAATTAATTAAAAAGTCTTCTTGTCAAACTTTCCTTTTTGCTTGTGTTTCATGTTTCAACTGCAAAGCAAGTATTCTACTATAGTTAGCATTTCTGGTCATTGTGAGGGGTAGAAGAGAAGATGTGTGATTCACTGAACCATAAGCTTTGACCTTCAAACAGGTGTTGATTGATTTGTGTAAGCATAGTGTTGTGAGGACATATTCTTGGACTCGTGTGGGTGTTTGGGTGAGGGGTAATATTTTACTTTTGTGTCTGGTTATAGTTTAGTCAGAAAACAGATTTATCATAAATAAAATGTATTTGATATTCAAGATTCAAAAATCAATTAAGAAAGCTAATTTGTTTAATATCTAAGAGTGAGATGCTCTAAAAGCAGTTTGGTAACTTTTCCATTTTAATTGTTAAAACTAAAGCAGTTACTGCTTTAATTTACTAACAATTAAAATCATTGCTTGAAATTTACTAACAATATATTAAATATAATATTAGTAATATGCAACTACTTGTTACATGTAATTAATTTTTTTGAGTTCCAAGTGTTTGATTATGATTGATACAAATTTCAGGGTTTTTTAGTTAGAGACACCTGTGAGACTATTAAAAGCATCACATACCCTGTGAGACTATTAAAAGCATCACATGCAAATTTGTTAAAGAAACCATTTATTTTTTGTGTAAAGTTCCAAACCCCAAAGTATTATATAATTATATATATGTGAGTACAATGGAACACCAACTATTTGGCATAGTTGGGATAAGACTTCAGTTGAATAATCTCATATTTGGATAATTGGATAAGTTACAAATAAAAAGATTATTTCAGTGAAAAAATGGAAAGAAATTTGCTGATAAATATTAATTCAATGATTAAAAAACAATGTATACTTACAAAGGTAAGTTTTTTAAAGTGGTATCACTACTTGAACATGTAAGTCATTGCTCTATTTACTAGTTTTCTTGCAACTTTGTTGTTTGAGGACTGATAGAATGTTTTTAACTGATGAAGCCCCTTCTTATATCAAAATTTTTATTCTGTTTCCATACTGTATATCTCAGCTAACTGCTTACTAAGTACTCTCTTGTGTAAATGTTAAATGAAGTTCATTTTGTGTCTTTCAATAACAAAACATTTTTTTTTGGAATCCATACTGGCAAATAAAAGAAGACTATACATAACTGACAACTGTTACTCATTACACCTAAAGATTACCCATTTTATATGTTCTTTGCACTCTAGCTGTCTGTTTTATGAAACTTTGACTGTTTGTTACATTTTATATTTTCCTTGAGATTTATCTGCAATATTTTTAGAATATGTTTTGACATGGTTTTTAGTCAAGACAAGGCTTAATAGAGGAAAGAAAACTACAATTTCTTTGAAAATACAACATAGAATAGCAAATCAGTGATTAATTTTCTACTAACATTTATGTTGCTTTAACTGTACAAAACTTTTCAGACTCAAATTGTTGAAAAGTGATATAATAACAATTAAACAGTTTCATCTTGCTTCTCATATAAATTTTTCTTCCAATTTTTAATAATAAAATTGTTTTTTTCTGTTAAAAATTTAAAAATCTGTAAATGCCCAAGAGCCAAGATATTTGATGTAATCCAAATGTATTTGCATTTCTTTATAAAATCTTGAAATACATTATTGCACTGAAATATTTTGCAGTGAAAATTGCTATTTAGGAGTTAATGTAAATAATTGGGCAAAATGTCATCCACACCTTATTTTATGCATTCCTTTTTATTAGCTTTGCAGGTATGATAATAGCAATAAATTAGCACAAAGCTTAAGTATACTCTTGCAGTACTGTACCAGTATATGGTGAAGTATATTGATAATTCATTGTCTTCTTGTCTGCTTGTTTTGTGTGATTTTCAATAAGAGTACCTAAAACAGTGATTCTCAATTTGTGTGCCATGAGGATTTTTATTAAATAATTAAAGTCACTTGGTATTATATTGTTAATATAAAATTTTCTATTAATCATATGCTATTTTTCTCCATTTTCCCCCGTACATCAGTTCTTCCTTTGTTTCTTCCAGTAGGAGTCATGCTTTCTGTTCATACTGTGAGTTTAGAATTCAACTCGACAATCAGGGCCTTCAAAATCTTTGGTTGGGATTTTTTATCTGCTAGCTTGCTGTACATTTTTCTACTTAGTGTTTTAGTTCAGGAAGGGGTTGCTGTTATAAAGAGTTATTAAAGTAAGACTCTTGATTTTTGCTTTTCTTATTTGGTAAAAATTCCAAAAATAGCAGTAAAGGAAAATGAAAAATCCTCAGCAGTAAAAGTTTCAGGATTTTGAATTTAAAATAATAAATTTTCAAATTTCCTGGATTATTACATAAGGTCCATCTCTCCTTTATCTGTGCAGTGATTTACTAAACAAAGGCCTGATCTACACAAATATCAGCATAACTGCACTACACATTGGGTTTGTTATCTTAAAATGGTATTTTCAGTTATCTAAATGGTTTCTTGAAATATCTTTTCAAATTTACTTTTCCTGTGTTTTTATTTAATATAATTTTTTTAATGAGCTGGAAATAATTTTGGCTATTTTATTGTGCTGTCAACCAAAAAAAGGTTAAGAAACACTAGCCTAAAGCAAAATTGTTCATAAGAACATTTTAACTGAAGAATCTTACACCATTTGCTTCTAGGAATTCAATTATTTCTGCAGAATCCCAATATTCTTTTTTGATAAACTTTAGAAGCAAATATAGTGAACAAAATTATTAATGGCAGATATCAGCATCATATTGAAGATTTCAACTAACATTTCAGCAAACATGGTGAGCAAGATTATTAATGGCAGATATTTGCCTGATATCAAAGATTTCAGTTAAAGTTTCTGCACTCATAATGAGCAAGATTATTAATGGCAGATATCTGCATGTTTTTCACAGAGAGTGGCAAAGTTTGGTAAGTATAGTTGCTCAGAGTAGATCCATAACCTATCCAGCCTGATAGGAAACACTCAGCTAAGAATCCTAAGACAGAACCTTAACGGAATAAATAAACAAATATATAACTTAAGGTTAAAATGAATATGTAGAATATCAAGATGCCTTTGATTATTATTCTTTATTTATTGTTTGGAAGTGAATAATATACCATTTGCTTCTTGGAATTCAATTATTTCTGCTGAATCCCAATACTATTTTTGGACACTAGTCTAAAGCAAAATTGTTCATAAGAACATTTTAACTGTGGAATTTTTTTTTCTTAAAGTACTCACAGTTACTGGAGTTTTACTTTGTGTATACATGCATTCATATTTAGTTTGGACACAAAGAAATAAACAAAATTTGTACTTGCAAAACAGTGCCAAATGCCAAATTATGCAATATAACATATGAAAAAAAAGCTTTTAATATTATAATAAGAAACTACTTATGGCTTTACAACACAGGCAACTATGAGGCATACTTTGATTTTGATAAAGTTTCACTGTGCTATTGTAGTTTCATTGCCATCTTAAGCAAACATGTGGGAGTTATTTACTTGTTTTATGTGTTCAAAAGAATGTTATAAAGGATCATAAAAGGGTTTGATAATGCATCTCTATGGATCAAAGAAGGTTATAATTTGATTTTCAAGTTTTCAAATTGTTTTGAACTGAAAGAAAATTTACGTCATATGGTATTGTAAGCAATAAATGAGCGAACACATTAAGAGTTTTTGTAGAGGTGGTTCATAATTATATATAATATTTTATCATAATATTTTATAAAATTGTGAAATATTCTAATACAGACAAATAGTAAAAACCCTGTCATACACAAATATGCGATTCCTTCTATATTTTTTAAAATGAATTTTCTGAAGAGTCATACAAAGTATAGTTAAAATACTGTACAAAAACATGTTAAATGCTTGTATAAAATAAAAATATGTTCTTTTTTTATTGATAGGTAAAATTTATTCCAACGAGGGCGATAAATTTAATGCTTCAATTATTTAATCCATCAGTGAAAAATTGCTTTAAAATTTAGAACAATGGGCACCAAACTGATGAAGTTTCTGAGCAACTGTGCTGTTTTTAAATCCTACTGTGAGTTACTAAAAACGGCTATCAGACTACTACTATGAATTGCGAGACTGAAAATTAGAACGTTTTTCAAAGTCTTACTTTTACTACCTACAGAAAATTAACTTTTTGGTTTTTTTTTAGTAAATATGAAATCAGTTTTAATAAAAATGCATATAGGAAAAAGAAATTGAACTGTACATAAAATAAAAAGAATTCACTTCCAATAGAAATATATTGGAAATATAAGCTGTTTATTGAACTTATTAACTTTTAATGAGATGGATGGCTCCTCTCTTTGGTTTTCAGTTAACTTTTTTTTTTAATGTTGGAAGTGTAGGTAGTGGTTGCCCATCGAGTACAGTTGTCCAAAATGATCATCAGTCATTCTGTTTCTGTATTCGTTTTTTATAAATTTAATACTGGAAAAAAAAACCTAAAGAGATATGTAGAGATAAAATTTGCTTTAACTTTTGACCAACCTGAACCAAAATTGGGTATTTTTTTTTGGATGAACATAGCCCAAATATTTCCAGAACTTGAAGAAAGCGATTTTAAAAGATATAGTGAGTTTATGTTACTTATCTGAGCTCAGTGAAACGGATTAGCCAGTCTGAGATAAACAATGCTATCCACTGAAAATTCCTCGCTTGCTATTAGTAGCTGGTGAAGGACGGTTTGACGATCTCCGATTTAGAATGGTCCTTAGCAACTTTTACTGCGGTAAGTACGATATCTATAAATAGTTTTGGTATTATCCTATCCCATTTTTCTGTTTGTTTCTGGTAGAAATGATTAACAATATGTAGAATAAATAGGTAAGGTTTTATTCCATTTATAAACGGCAAAACAGAACGTTGAGGGTTTGATATAGTATTTATAAAGATCACATTTTTTTTAATTCATAAAGTGCAATTGGATATAGTTTTATGTTTGATTGCATGAACTGTTGCATCTGGACAAGTAACTACATTTCTAACTTCTATTCCTTCATCCGTGTCTTCAAATGCCGGATTATTCATCCATTTCTTCACAAATGGACTAAGAAGTGTCGCATCAATTTTTTTTCTCGTTGCTGAAACCTGAAAGTTTTTGTCATTGAATAATTACAAGTCGTACCATATACTAATGAAAATTAATTTAGAAAAATTTCTGAAGGGGAACAATTGTTTAAATTAGAAATCTGCAATCGTACGAGGTGTATAGGAAATTCGCCTGATATTTTGCTGCAAAATTTGTATTACTCAATTTACAATATTTTAAGCACTACACCACTCAAGATAGTCATTACTAGCAAAATACCTCTCCAAACGTTTCTTGGTGTTTTGGAAAGATTTCTGGGATAGCTCACAGGTCGTCTCATTTTCTTGAGTCTTGTCTATGGATTAGAAATGATGTTCTTTCAAGACGGTTTTAAGTTTGCAAAACAAGGTTAGTAAAAGTGGCTTGAAGTTTGCAAAAAGTCTACCTTGGTCCGGAGAATAGGATGGATCAAACACAACGAGAGTATGATGTTTTATCAGATAGCTACAGATGAGAATCAACATGTGAGCTGGCCACCAAATCTACTCTCCTCTTTTTTTCTCTTTATAATTTAGGTATCTTCCTGTGCAGAGCATCCCTCTAATGGTTTAAAGTTTCCTATTGTAACTATTTGCTTACTACCCGACCACAGGGAACAAATACATGGTGAGCAATGCCTTTTCCACCCCCAAAACACAACCAACATCTCCTTGATCATTGACCGACATTCTATCCTTTTCAAAATGTTTAAAATAATAAAGGAACTAAATTCAGTTTATACAGATACCCCCATATTTTTGGTTAATTAAATAAATGAAATGTTTCTGTAAAACTGCAAAAGTTTGCTAAGTTTGTCGCAAAATTTTATACACACATATGCGTTGTTCCTCAAGCTCTTTCATTATGATTTTGACAAACAGTTCCTGAGCAAAATTACATACTAATAGTAACTTTAAAACCGGTAAACAATTATAGAATAAGTTAACATTTGGCTTGTTATAATTTTTTTTTAAAATTTAATCAGGCAATAATCACTGAGATCAATTTTTTGTTAGTGATTCAGAAGAGATTCTGAAATACACACACATATATACGAGGGTCACTCTGACATTTTTGAGATACAACTAGGTTTTAAAGTTATACTTATAAAATTTTAGGTGTGTTAAAAGTAGTCTCCTCCAGTATCAGTGCATTTTTGTAGACGAATTTTCCACAGATTAAATGCCTCAAGTCATTCATTTCTTGTAATAGATGAATCAAATGGATTTATAGCCACATCAATCTTTTCTTCTAAATGAAAACGAAGCCCACGTAAGTTCTTTTTTAGATTAAATAATAACCAAAAGTCACACATAGTTAGATCAGGAGAATACGTTGGATGTTCTATCACTTTAATTTGTTTTTGTTTAAGAAACTCAACTGTTAATCCGGCTGTATGTGAAGATGCATTGTCACGGTGAAGCATTAGTCCCCTAACATTCACTTCTTGTAGAATTTGTGGAAGACATTTAGTGGTATACCAGTTTGCTGTTACTGTCTTCTGTCCTTCCAACTTGATGGCTTTGACCAATCCCTTACTTCTGAAGAAAACGGCATACATCACTTTTTTCAGTGTGCTTTGTCTTTTCACCATTGTCGGCGTGGGATCATCTTCAAAGACCCATACTTTGCTTTCTTGACATGTTGGAACGACAAAAAACCGTATATACATTTCATCACCCGTTATAATTTTAGAAATGATGCGTTGGCCACCATCATTTAGCAATTTAAGAGTTTCTTTACTGATTACGACACGCTCCTCTTTTTGGTGCTCCGTTATATTATGGGGAACTCAACAGCAAACTACTTTTTTCATATGTAATTCTTCATTAATAATTTTGTGTATGGCTGCGGATCCAATCTTAAGTTCCTTCTGTATAATTTGATAGGTACAGCGATTATCATCCATTAACATTTTTCGTATGGCAAATATATTATCCGGGATTACTGCTGACGACGGCCTTCCTGTGTGTTCATCACCCTGAAGAAAATTGCGGCCTCTGCTAAATTCTTTAAACCACCTGAATACGAGATGAAGATTCATCACCAAGTGCCAATTGCAACCGTTGAAAGTATTCTTCTTGATTTAATCCTGCTTTAAAATCGTAGAAAATCATAGCGCGAAAATGTTCTCGGGTCAATTCCATTTTTTCTTCTGTTTAAAATTTATTTTACTCTAAACAAGTTGAAGTAAGTCAGTAAAAAAAGAGTCTGCTATGTTAAAATACTTTGTATTTAAAAATTAAACCGTTATTTTTATTTTGTAAATTCTCGTGTGCGCGTATCTCAAAAATTTCACAGTAACCCTCATATATGAAACAGAACACTTTATTTGAGAATATTGGTGTGGAGCCTATGGTATCCTGGTTTGCTACACGAGGACTAACGAGACTGGGACCTAATGCTTAAAGCTGATTACAAACGGCTATGAACATCCATGCCAGCAGTGGGATTCGAACCCACTAACTTTGGTACTAAAGAGCAGAGTCCAACCCATTCGGCCATTTTTTGCACTCATATGTGGTAGGAAGAAACTGTGAAATGCATAAAATAGATGATACAACTAACTGCAACTTAATACTTACATGTCATAAAACTTGCCAAGTAACTGGTACAGACAGAGAAAATAAATCCAATCGTTGGTACCCACATAAATGATACTCGATACAAAAAGAAAATATTCCTAAAAAATAATGTAAGTTTTTAAACATAAAAAATACTTGATTCTGATATCGTTTATTTTCATTTTAAAAGCAGATTTTACTCTCAAATTTCTGCTGTAGATCACGCACACCAGCACTTTTTCTGTCCTCAGAAAGATTAATGAGTTTAGGATAAAATTTTTTTCCTCCTTCTAAATAGTTCATTTTGAAGAATGAACAAAGAAAAACTAATGGAAAAGATGTGTTCACGCATTAAAAAAAATAAACTTAAATTATTTTATTTTTACTGTAATTTTGAATTTTATTTTTTCGATGGAGTTCCATAGCAAATGCATCCTTTTTTTTTTTTTGCTTTATGAAAATACCGTTCCATCCTAGTCATCCAAATTCTGAATTCATGAGAAAAAATTTCAGAGGAAAAAAAGTGTCCCATTTTCTTTCTTTCTTTCTTTTTCTTTTTTATCACCTTGATTCAAGTATTCTTTCACTGCTATGAAGAATACTTATGCTCGGCATATAGTTATTAAATTACTGATAATCATTTTATAATTTGACTGGTAAAAAATAAAATGTCTGAAGATCGTATAAAGGGGATAATTAATTAGTGCTATCACTGATTATGAAATTTATTTTTGGAGAAATCTTACTATAGGTTATCACTTCGTTTGAGAAATGCCTCCAAAGGTATAATATTAATAAACTAACATCAATTCCAGATCCATTTAACATCAGTGCTCCGTTTGGTTTTACTACTAATAATGAAGAGAATTTAATTGAATTATTTTATGCAATTCCTTGAAAACCAAATTTAGCAGCTTGGAATTAACTGTTAGTTAATGATGAATATGCACTTCTTAATGCTAAAGCTTGGATGCGTTTTAATTTCATTTGTTACTTCTTATTTAAGCAAAAGTTGTTTATTGTCAGTTGCTGTTACAAAATAAAGAATTGCTTAAAAATCAATGTGAAAAAGGATTTAAAGGGAGCTGAAATCAGTTAAAATCTATAACTCGAAAAAAAAAATATTTCAAAGCTAAGAATATAATCAAAGTTCTGATATTCGTTTTGTGATAAAATTAACTTAATCGTAATTTCTTGGGTTAATCCTTTAAATTAATCCGACTGAAGTACGAGATCAAACTGTTGAAAACCATATAAAATAGAGTTACTTTTGACTATAAAATAATGATTTGAATAAAAATTCTACAAGTTTATCTAATAAAGTCTTGTATGAATTTTGAAAATACACATATTTTAGACGACTGTAAAAATTTATTGCTATTATTTTCTTTTATTTTTTGGAGAAAAGGAGGGGACAGTTCAGACATGATTAGAAATCGACAATGCATTGGGTTTTGGAGTGAATGCAGCTATTTATGATTTCCGTTTCCTTCAACAGATATTTTCTTAATAATAAGAAGAAAGATAATAATGCCAGGTTGCTTTTTGATTTTCATAGCAATACAGAATTAACTCACCTATTTGGTAAAATTAATAAAATATCGAATACTTACGCATTAAAATAAGACAGCATGTCAACAACAAGGGACTTCATTTCCTTTCGATTCAAACATATTAAATTTATACGTGATATTAAGCAATTTAAAAATTTTGTTGTTGAATTAAAATATACTTACGATTGTTGCTTCACTTCATTTGAGATCGAGTTTAAAACAATTGAGGTTTCTTTCACAAATAAAGGATCTGTGATACTTGCCATGCCTGAACAGTTTTCCACAGAGAGTGGCAAAGTTTGGTAAGTATAGTTGCTAAGAGTGGATCCATAACCTATCCAGCCTGATAGGAAACACCCAGCTAAGAATCCTAAGACAGAACCCTAATGGAATAAATAAACGAATATATAACTTAAGGTTAAAATGAATATGTAGAATATCAAGATGCCTTTGATTATTAGTCTTTATTTATTGTTTGGAAGTGATTCTTACACCATTTGTTTCTTGGAATACAATTATTTCTGCTGAATCCCAACATTCTTTTTAGATAAACTTTACAAGCAAATATAGTGAACAAAATTATTAATGGCAGATATCGTCATCATATCGAAGATTTCAGTCAACGTTTCATCAAACATAATGAGCAAGATTATTAATGGTAGATATGTGGATCGTGTCGAAGATTTCAATCAACATACCATTCTTGGTTGAAATTAGTTCATAAGTAACTTTAATAACTTTTTGTTTGCAAGGGGTAGGCATTAAATTATGTTTTGTATAATTTGGTTAATATTAAGAAATGTCTCTTACCATTTCATTCGTCCTCTCGGTAAGCATACTAAGCAAAAATATAGCTATGATTGGACCTTCCATAACACCTAAAGCAACTAGAGACATCTGTGTAAGATTACCAATGTGAGAACATAAGAAGGTGAATCCAATACAAAGAGCACCATACAGAATCACTAAAACATAGGAAGACAAATTTATATTAAGTTTATTTACAAGGAATCACAGCTATTCGTTAAACATGAAGACAAGGTTCCAGTATTTCTTAAGTGGTACATTGCATTTATTATTTCTAGGATGTTTTAATTAAGCATTTGAGAGATAAAAGAAATAACACATTCTGTGGAAATTTATTCATGAATTTATTATGAAGCAAGACTATGAAAGACCTGAGACATTAATGGGCGTCGGACATAGCGAAAGTAATAAAAGTGCGGGGAAATCTTTTTTTCATCTTCCCTTGAATGACCACAGTCATGAATAGATTTTTAATATCCCATGGGACAGCAGTGTTCAGTGTTCTAGTAATGTGCATGTTCTCTTTTCACGCACATTACTAGGGCCATTGAAAAGGAATCTTAACACTTTTGCATATGAACAAGTAGAAAATAAGTGCACTTGACATGAATTGAATGTCTATTGGATACGCACAATCCCGCCCACACATTTAATCTAAGATAAAAAGAGCAGTAGTATTTCTTTTTCCCTTCCACCATTTGAAGTAAGGTTTTTTTTTTTTTAAATCATTTTTATTAGAAATAAAAGTATTCTTTTTGATAAATAATATAAATAGTTTTTGATAATATATTTTTTAATAAAAGCAAAGAAAACGGTTAAATGGGATGAAATAAACAAGCAAACAAACAAAAAAATAACTATTAATATTCTCAGCAAAGTGATTTTTCCACAATGTCTTTATTTTTAGAACATTAGCTTTTTTGGAGTGCTAAGGGAATTATTTATTTATTTACTTATTTATTTATTACAACACAAGCCAGTCTAGGCCAAAACTGCCGCAATGTCTTTATTTTTAGAACATTAGCTTTTTTGGAGTACTAAGGGAATTTTTATTTACTTATTTATTTGTTACAACACAAGCCAGTTTAGGCCAAAACTGCCGTAATGTCTTTATTTTTTTAGAACATTAGCTTTTTGGAGTGTTAAAGGAATTTTTATTTACTTATTTATTTGAGTTCTGGATGGCTTAGGCCGGGGCCGAGTAACAACACTCTTACTTATTTATTTATTACAACACAAGACAGTTTAGGCCAAAACTGCCGCAATGTCTTTATTTTTAGAACATTAGCTTTCTTGGAGTGCTAAGGGAATTTTTATTTACTTATTTATTTATTATAACACAAACCAGTTTAGGCCAAAACATATTGCTTAACACTAAACCTACTATAACCGGTTAAATAACCGGTAATGTATATGTAAAAAATGCAATGGGTAGTGAATTAAAATAGAAATAAAAGAAATAGGTATGCATTAAGTGAATAAAATAAATAAATAAAATCGATAATATAAAATAAAATAAATAAAAGAAATAGGTATGTATTAAGTGTTGGTATGTTTAATGTTAAAGTTAATCCCGACCGGCTGCGAAAATCCTTGCTAGCAAGATTTGAACTAGCGCACAGTGAAATCGAGAGACAACGCCTATTCGTTCGATATCGGCTGGTGATTTTTAAGGTTTCATTTATTCGTCATAAATATTTAATTACAAAGTATTAATTCTTTCAGCCTTCTAATTCACGACACTTGATTTAGTAATCTGTTAATTAACTAACCGACACTTGAACGTTTTGTTACAGACCGACATGTCTCTTTGTAGCCCTTATTTTTTTTAAATAATAGATAAAATATATCATAAATTAAATAAATAAAATGGATTTTTAATCAAGAAGGAAAGTTTTAGTCTCTTTCAGGGGCGTACGTAAGGGGGGGAGGGTTTAGGGGTTTCAACAACCCCCTGAGCTCAGAAAAAATGGCAAAAATAAAAATTTTAGTAGAAATTATACAAGCTATTATTTTTTAGAATTATGCCCCCCCCTTGAAAAAATTCTGCGTACGCCACTGGTCTCTTTATAGATAAAACTTGTAGATGTTTTTGAAAGCACAATTTGTTACTTTGAGTGTCATTTTTCTGTTTCAGTGGTTGGAGTGACAATTTGATATATTTCCAAAATTAAATCATATAGCATTTTATTTGTACGTGCTCCATATTTTTAATTTTATAGATACCCCGGTTCTCTTTGAACAATCTCGCTAAAAACATAGGTATTTTTCGTTAGCTGAGTGCAAGGAAAAATCACCGAATATTATACTTTTATACCTCATAATTTATCTGAAATTAAAATAGCTCATATCAGAAGTATTTTCAACGGACCACGTGTGATTTCACTAATTATGAATAACTAGATCAAAGATGAACAGACTACTGCTAGCGAGCCGCATATTTCACGAATCAAATTAAATTAATTTTTTTTTTAAAGCTAGTATGATAGACATAAAAAAGGGGATCGAACAGGGCTAGTGACCAGCGTGTAGGGATAGAATCTTAGCATGCTAGGCTCGAGTCTAGCAGGTACCCTAAACACATATTTCTGTACACCCAGATAACATGCAGAATAAATCTGTGGGTCTGGATGACCTCTCGCGCGAAGGGTAACAGGTGGTAAAGAGGTACAGCATCAGGAGCAGAAATACCGCTTACTAAAGAAGATCAAAATTAAAAGGATCACATTCATCAGGATAGGCTGTCCATTGGTACGGTATCAAAGCAATATACAGGTTGTTTAAAAAAGGACAGGTATATTTGAAAAATCAATAAAAAATAAACGGACAGTGATAGTAATTCACAGCTTATTGCAATATGCTTGGGACAATAGTAAATTTTCAGGCAGACAAACTTTCAAAATTAGTTACAATATTCCACAACAGATGGCGCAATCTAAACTACAATATTCGTCTGTGGGGACTGTTAAAAGACCGGGTGTACCGCCACTATCTAGAAACAATTGAATAACTGGAACAGTACATCTGTTCTGCATGTGAAGCCATCCCGCCTGAGACGTTTACACGGGTTTCTGATAATTTCGTTCTGAGAATACACCATATTATTGCTGCGCATGGTGGATATCTGGAAAATATCGTAGTTTAGATTTTTCCAGTCTGCAGCGCCATCTGTTATGCAAAATTGTAACTAATTTTGAAAGTTTTTCTGCCTAAAAATTTAGTATTGTTCAAAGCCCATTGCAATAAACTGTGTATTTCTATCACTGTCTGTTTAGTTTTTATTGGTTTTTCAATTATATGGTCATTTTTGAAACACCCTGTATGTCAGATAATTTTTAAGTTATTTTGCCGTCTCTTCCAAAAGTTACTATGAATCTATCATGGCTCTTGTTCTTAACAAGTCTGTGCATCACTGACCTTGATCAAAGATTTGACGCGAAGCAGATAGTTTTTTTAAAAATAATCTTGAGAGAAATGAGGAAATGTACTACCTAGGGCTTTAGCTGTCCACACAATTTGTTTATCTTTGAGAAATGGCATGTAAGGTTGAATGAAATCCACCACTGTCACGGTTGATATAGAGTTGACGGCCGAGGAAATGGTGCTCAGAGATCCACTGAAGAGACCAGCAATACACAGACCAGTTAGTCCAGGGATGTGATTCAATCTTGTCACAATAAAGTAAGGAAGTAGCTGTGTTTTGAAATTCATCAAAGATTTAATCTTTCTTAATGTACGTACATACATAACATCACACACGTAGACACATTTTAAGACAGAACGTTATGGATTATAGATATATTTTTCTTAATAAAATTTAAATAAGTTTTTTTATAAACGGAGAAATTTTCAAATATCTGCTATCAGCTATTGATATACAATGACGAGTTGGGTTCATCATTCATTTCATGTGTCACTATGCACTTTGACAAATCTAACAAGTCAAGAGGTGTTTTCGGTGGACGACCGTGAAGTATACGAAGGTTGGGCTGGAGTCATGGAAACTATTTTTTTTCTTGTAGACATGTGAACGGATTACAAACGTATGTGTGTCTTGTGGAAGTTCTGCAGGCATAGTGTGTATGCTGAACAACAGATGGCTCTGTGATAGCTGGTGGTAGTGCAGCGAGGGCTGTGAAATCAGTCATTTGGTAAGTGTCTTGCGAGATGGAAGTAATTCGTGTTGAGCAGCGCACTTAAAAATAGCCGTTCTCCGAGGGAGAAGCTGAACGATGGCCGAATGCTTGGGGTGCTGGCCTTCGGAACCGGACTTAGTGGATTCGTATCCCACTATGGCATGGATGTTCGTAGCCGTTCGGAATCGGCTTTAAGCAGCAGGTTCCGGTCTCCTTAGCCCTCGTGTTGCAAAAAGTAGACCGTAGGGCTCCGAAATCAAAACCAAATCTCAGAGGGAGAAATACCCGATTCGAATATGGTGCGGCAAATGCTGAGGCTGATGGTATTCAGCGCCTCCCACATCATTGACAGCTTGTGGGGACAGTAGCAGAGGACTACTTTGTAAGTCTTTAGGCCCAGATTTGCCATGTCAACTTTATGTGTACTGTGTTGTCATTCTTTTGCACCGTGAAGGTCATTTTCCCCTGTATATTACCTTAATAAATTAGTGTTACGCTATTTCAGTGCTATTCATTGTCCACATATATAGTTAACTCCTTGTCCTTTCATCTGTATATGTCACATTTTCCACTGGTATCTCCAAAAAAAAACAAAAAATAGTTGCCATGACTTTTGCCCCAACCCTCGTATTATTAAATTACTCAGTTACTCCACTCTTCTGGTTTGTTTAACGTTCAAGATGTTCCACCCTCCCACCTTCCCAATAATATGAGTAACAAAGTTGCATCCCCAAATAAGTAATTAAAAAAGAAGAGCATTGAAAGCAATATTGAGTATAGCGGTGATCTCGCATGGCGAGTGCCGTACGAGGTGATATTTAAATATGATACTCAGATATTGCGATAAATAGCATAAATGACAATATTTGATTCAAATAAATGTTATATAATGATAATCAATTTTCAAAATGAAGTATTCTTTTTCTCAGATTGCACATAACTGTTCAGTTGAACCAAAATGAATAGTATTTTTCGGACTCATCAAATTACGTTTTACATCAGGGGTAAATAGAATAGAGTAGGTTACAAGTAGTGTAGCGTAGACAGGAAGGCTAAGCAATCAACTGCCACGGGAGATACTTTCCTAAGGACGGCAAAAAATCCATATCATTGAATTAAAACTAAGGAGACATTTAAAAAAATATATATTTTATTATAGTAGTTGTTAGAAATGTTTTTCGTCAGTGAAGATACTTTTTTCTTTATCATATTACAACATCCAGTAGATTTTTAGTAATATTTATAATTTCCGACTATCAAATTTTTTTTCAAGTAATAATAATGCTTTTAGATAATAGTTTATTAATGTTATATGCCAAAAATGTATTAGCAATTCAATTCTTTTCTAGCTTGTAAACATTTTAAATTTTTGAGAAAAAAAGTTTCTTTGTGGATTAATATTTTCCTTGCTCTAGAAATTTTTTATCTCTATAATAAAAATATTTTAGGGGGTGGGGGAGAAGAACTGACAATTTTGGCATTTGCCTCGGAGACAGGGAGGGGGAATTTGGCTGATACTGAATAGCAGAAACCTACACGCTAATCACTGGTGTCTTATGGCAAATATATGATGCATTAAAAAATGGACTGATGTTATACGTTTAATTTGACACAAGTAACTTGTGGATAAAATTAATGTCAATAATATGGTTTTTTTTTTTAAAGTTTATGATTCTTCTTAAAGGATGGAAAATTGGATAAAATCCAAAATCTGATTTTATAAAGAAGATATACTTTTATCATTTACAGATAACAGGTTCCGTTTTTGCAATGCACGGCACTGTGTATGTTAGGAAGAGTTACAACAATCGCAGAAATGTCAAATTGATAGAAAGAAAAGCAATTCCTCTATAAGCTTCTGTAATTCCCACTTATCTCCCCATAGAAACGAAAATCTCTCTCATCTGTTCCGGATCGTAATTTCTATTAGGTGAAGATTTTGAAAGCTTTACTTATCTATCAAGAAATGGGAAATTCAAGAACTTTCGAAAGGAAACAAGAAAATGAAAGGTAATTAAATGAAATATATTGATAAAATTATAGACCAGAAAGTAATTTATCGTTTTAAGGACCAATATTAAGTTTTGTCTAATTGTTTGCAAGACACATGCGGTTACACGCCATACAAAAAGCTACAAAAATTGTTGTTAAAAGGCCTATTTTTTTTTCTACTGAAATTTCAAACCAATTTTTAGCAGATTAATGCACAAAGAATATCTAGTTGGTTTGAAGAATTGGGGTCTATTGTTTTACTACACGAGGGATAAGAGGTAGCTACCTACTATTAAAACTGATTCGGAACGGCATGAACTCCGGTTCAGAACAGTAGCATCTTACACATTCAGGCATCGTTCGGCAAAGAATATCTGAACTTTATAGGGTAGAGTTAGTTACCTATAGTAAAAACTCAAACCAATTTTTAGCAGTCTAAAGCATAAAGACTATTAGGTTGCTTTGGAGTATTACGGTTTACTGTTTTTGAACAAGAGGACTAATTAGGCAGGGACTTGCTGCTTAAAATCATTCCGATCGGCACAAACTTCGTATCAGAACAGAAGCCAATTATTCAGCCATCATTCGGCAAAGAATATCTGAACTTTATAGGGTAGAGTTAGTTACCTATAGTAAAAACTCAAACCAATTTTTAGCAGTCTAAAGCATAAAGACTATTAGGTTGCTTTGGAGCATTATATCCTACTATTTTTGAACAAGAGCAGGGACTTTATTTATTACATTATTTTAATGATAATTATTCATTATTCTCGTAATATAATTAAAATTTTAAGACAGTATTATTTTCCTGCTGTACAAGGTATTGGTTTATAATTAACTCCTCACCTCCAATCTTTGTCCCTGAGAGAAATGTAAATTTTTTCATGTATTTCACATTTCTAAGGTTTATAGGTAACATTTTTAATTAAATCTATTATATTCCAGGGAATTTTTAATCGCGAACTTTTTTAAAGGGTTAAAGGAGGAAAATTGGATAAAATCTAAAATCTGGTTTCACAAAGATGTATACAAATCATTTACTGATAAAAATCAAAGGCTGCTTTCAATAATGCGTGTCATTGTGTAGACGAAAAAGAGAGAGCCTCAACAATCGCAGAAAGAAGAAATTAATAGAAAGAAGCGTAATTGCTCTATTAAGTTTCTGTAATTCCCATTTCTTTCTCCATAGAAACGAAAATCGCTCTTTCCGAATAGGAATCGAAGTTCCTATTACAAAAGGATTTCGCGTGCTTTGCTTGTCGTTCAACAAATTGGAAATACAATGATTTTTAAAAAAGAAAAATCACTGCAGTAAGAGACAATGCAGTCCAAAGCACACTGATAAAGCTATAAATCAGAAAATAATTTATCATTTGTAAAATCTCGATTAATTTTTAGCTAATGGTGTAATTGCCTGCGGAATTCCAGCTCCCCAAACCTGATAACGTGCTCTTAATCCTGAAAGTTTCTTTTTAGACATATCGTGAAGGGGAAATTCCGTTAAATATTCATGAAGAGGGGCCCTTCAAGTGGAAAATCTCTTACAGGAATTTGTTTCCGATAAAAAATTTCAGAAGGTTATCATGTTCTTGTAAAAGGGTTTGTAATGGACGTTTGGATTCTTTTTACTTCATAAAAAAGTATATTTTAACTGTATAAATTTATATACAGTGGACTACGCTTAATGTGATCGCGGTTAATTTTATCAATCGCTTATTGTTATCGAAATCACTTGGTCCAGATTTTCTCTATTCATTTGTATGTTAAAGTTATCGCTTTATGTGATCGTTACATCGGTTAATGGGATCAGTTTTCGAACCTCATTTTAACTGGCAAAGGAATATTCACAATATATTCAGAAGGAACCCATTCTTTTCTTTTCCTTCGCTGTTATTTGAATTTTCGAGAATTCTCCTCTTCAAATTAGGGAAATGGAGAATGAACAAAGGAGTGGGTTACACGTTCCTGGAATTTTTCAGAAATAACCACACCCTGCTGGTTGTCAATGGTTGTCAGATAAGAAGGCAATATATTATTATCGGAACTGAGAAGCAGCGTATCAATATTTTAATCCTTGCTCGCTTACAGGCAGCTTGTCGATATGGAAGCCAGAAAGTGAAATGATTAAACATTAATTCAAAACATTGAAGTTTTAGATCGTTATGACAAGTTTTTTTTGATTACGAACAATTTATCAATGAGCTTCTTAGAAAAAATTGTAAATAGTCAACAACTGATCAATTTTTTTTAATTATGTATGCATATAATTCTTATGTTTTAAAGGATAATATACAGTACATAAATATGAAGTGTGTTTTTTCATTTTGTTTTAAAATTTAGTACGAAGAGAATAGGGAATGTAGAGTGACGAGGCACTCCTCTCATCAGTTGACGTTAGAGATTCCAATTTTTTTTATAGTAACATTTTGACAACACCAACGAAAACTTAAGTGAAAGTTACTTCAGCATAGTAAAATAATT
>CM063498.1:127642009-127714509 GCA_032207245.1 Pardosa pseudoannulata
TGTGTTTTGCTTGTTTCTTATTGTTGGGTACCTGACCCTTAGGACCTGGTTGTGTGTTGGGTACTGAGCTTGAAAACTTTCTAGTAAAATAAAGAACGATTTTTGTTAAAAAAAAAACCCTGGATTTTCGTATCTTTCAGGCATTTTTTTTGTCTATTTGTTTTTTTTTATTCTTTGGCTTCTTTTACTTAAAACTTGAATTTCTATATTTTGCCAGCCATATGCAATTGTTTGAATTTCTGATTATTCTTAATGATGCTCCGTTTGTGTTTCGGGGGTGAATTTTTTTAGCTGTAGTTTCACTTGATGATGATTTGAATATATATATATATGTCATGCCTGGTCATTAAATAAGCAGTCGGTCTATTTGTTGTTTTTCCAATTCATCCTTTATTCTTCTCCAGACATGAGATATTGTAAAGAAAGTACTATCGACGGCAGATCTGTACTCTAAGATGCTAGCATAAAAAGGTGAGCGTCTGCTACTGGGGCTAGAATTGCGAATGTGTGTCTCTTACTTTTAAAATCTAAAAATCTTATCTAAGGGGGTTTCTTTGGGGCTCTGCGTGTGACCATTTAGATTCCCTGAGGGCGTGTGCCGGGCGCTATAGGATCTTCCCATTGGCCGTTGCGCTTTCCCGCCTTACTCCTAGTGTGGCGGACAGATTGCGTGGTGTGATTGCAGATGTTTTCGCCACATGTTGGGGGAACTTAAAATTATTTGACAGTCTAGTGTCAGACTGGGATTAACTGGTTTAACTTACGATTTCTGTAACGTCAAAGGGGGATTAAGATGTCCTTTTTATGGGCTACAGGTGTTTTGTGTCTCAGATTTTGTTTGCTTCTTAAACTTAGGGGTTTTCTCTATTACTTTTTATCCTCGGGGGTGTTATTCTTCGATCTGTTTTCCTTCCATTACAATATTCCTCGATCTGTTTTCCCTACATTAAAATATTCCTCGATCTGTTTTCCCTACATTACAATATTCCTCGATCTGTTTTCCCTACATTACAATATTCCTCGATCTGTTTTCCCTACATTACATATATATATATATATATATATATATATATATATATATATATATATATATACACTGTCTACCAATAAGTATTTGGACACCTATACAAATGACGATATCTACGGTGCTGAGGTACGTCAAGGCCTCCGCCGGTATACATCGTGTAGGAAACATCATCGGCATTAATCGCATGCAAGATGCAGCGCAGTTCGGAGCTCTCTGATTTCGAGAAAGGTATAATTATCGGGTATCACAATTGTGGCCGATCCTTAAGGGACATATCTAGCGATCTGAAGTACCCAAAATCGACAGTGACCTGTGCGATTAAGAAGTGGAGGGTGAGGGCTGATTGTCGGAATGTGCCCCGAGTCGGCAGACCAACGAAACTGGGAAATAGAGACCGACGAGTGCTGTCTAGAGAAATTAGGAAGAACCGCACACAACCGATGGCCTTCATCCTCGAGGAATTTCAACAGCCATCCGAGAGTATTGTCTCAATGAATACCATCCGTAAGGTAGCACATCTGCTTGGTTTTCATGTTCGTGCTGCATTCAAATTCGGCGGAGGTGGAATTATGGTCTGGGGGTGTTTCTCCTGGTATGGACTGGGACCCTTGGTCTACATTCATGGTAAGCTCAGCGCCGATGTCTACTGCACTATTTTGGATGACATTGTGCTTCCTACGTTGTGGCAGTTTTACGGGTTGGACCCCTGTTACTTTCAGGACGACAATGCCAGTTGTCATGTTTCGAGGTTAACCAAGGCTTGGTATGGTGCCAATGAAGTTCATCGAATGGATTAGCCTGCCCAGAGACCAGACCTGAAACCTATAGAGAACCTCTGGAACGAGTTGGATAGCCGAATTAAGGGGTGCACTACCCGTCCAAAATCGGTGAAGGAACTTGTATGTCTACTGCAAGCCGAGTAGAAGACAATACCACTAGCTGTAATACAACGACTTGTGGAAAGTATGCCCCGGAGGGTTCATGCTGTAATTTCCTCTCGTGGAGGCTCTACCAACTATTGATTTTGAATAAAGTTAGTTTTTCTTTTATATCACAGGTGTCCAAATACTTATTGGTAGACAGTGTATATATATGTATGTAAGTGCATGTAATGGGTGTTTTTGATCCGATACAAAGTTAGAAAAATTATATTCTTGCTGGATATATTGCAGTCGTTAGATCATCATAGAAAATAGCAAAAAGTGAAAGTAAAAAATGTTGAATTTATTCAGACAATTCCTCTTTGGTTCCCTATCGCCATAACATTTTACATTCTCTTAAATAGTGCTGTGAGGGTGCAAGTGAGTCAGTCAATGATAGTGTTAAGAATTTGTCACGTGAGACGCTATAAGTGAAACTAAGTCACGTAAAAGAGTTATATAAAAATAGTTGAGCTAATCAGAAATTAATTCTTATGTTCTCCTAGTCACCAAAGGTTTCTACAAAAGGAAGAGAAAAAAATATTACGTTAAAGGTTGTAATTTTTAGGATAGAAAAGCCAAAAATTTAGTTTAGAATACAATTGTAATTAAGTTGGATAATTCAATTAGAGCAACATTATATAATAAATGAATCATGTTTTTCTGGATTTTATGTCGAGTAGTTATTTAAATTATCTCACCAGAGTACAGTACAAAATACAGACTATTCCCATGAGTATGATCGATGTTTCTGTTGTCAAATCAGTGACAGAACTAAGCGCAAGAGAAGGAGCATATAGCACAACAGACATATACATCATCTAAAATATATAAATAAACACCTTGTTAAAATTATTTTAATGACAACGAAAGCAGTTTCTTCTTTTAAAGTGTCAAAAGTATCTTACCATTTGCAGAATAAATAGTCCTGAAACAGCTATTCGCGTAAACTTTCCATACCTCATCTCTAGATACTATCAGAAAGAGAAATATAAACAGCTTTTTAATCAGTAAATGGACATTATTAGAAAATTAGAAAATATTGTTTAGCTTTCTTTTGCTGAAATGAACTGTTCAATTTGCAGATTGAGCACAGATATTTCGTTCCTTAGAGACTTCTGAATTTTTAACTGATTTGTCGGACTGGAGTTTTACATAGAAGAATGCTTTTACTACACAAACATGAAATTTTCTTTGTATTCTTTTGTTATGGATACGTGAATGAAATTTGTATTCAAAGCTAAAAAATAAGTAACGTGACTTTTTGTATGAGGTATGTATTTCGTGATATTTTAGCAATGCCAGTGTGTATTTGGCTTTTCATTAAGAATTCAGAACTTACATTTTTTATAAGGGTAAAAAAGCATCACCTGTCGGGACTTATTGAATTTATAAACGTTTCATTCCTTTTCCCTTTTGAACCCCATTTTGAACCTTTTCCCGTTTTTTCCAGAGCTGAACTCGGGAGGCGAAATGTACTATCCTGGCTCATCCCGAGTGTAGCTCGGGCACTGAAATTTTACACTGTGCAATCAGTCTTTCCCGAGTTATATCACATATGCTTTTTACGGTTTCGAATGTTTTTGCTTACTTTTCTGGCTACTAGATTATTTGCTGCTCAAAGATAGACAGCAAAGGGAAGAAGGTAAGGAAAGAAACAAGGTTCTACTGTCCAGATTGCGATGTTGGATTCTGTGCAGTACCGTGTTTTCCATTGTATCATACAAGATCAAATTTTGATTAATAATTTCATAATCATTTATGTAAATGCAAAGGATATAAATAAAATTTAATTCAATATAAAAGCTAGGTATTCTAAGATTTATATTTATAGTTAGTGTGAACTGAATCCAAAGTAATGATTTCTGCCTCACAGAAAGCCAACTATACAGGTAAATTACTCATTTATTTAAACTGATTCTTTTACATTAATTTTTAAGAAATTTTTTATGCGAATGATGCTATTATGCTTAAAAATCTATGTGTGTAGGAAAATAAGCATAAAAAATTGACATTTTTTTACCCATAATCCCGAAATAAAAGGAACCTGGAAGGGGTTAATGCTAATAACTAAGCTCTTGTATGTTATTTACTACTGTCTGAATTTATTTATGTAATAATAAATAACTATAATATATTTATGTAATAATATTAATAATAATAATATATATAATTAGGGCCCGACTTATAGAAATGGGGGCCCAGAGCAAACCCATTCATCCGGGGCCCCCTCACTCTGCTGTACACAGGTGGTGGCTACGGGATGATTGTTATATGTAGTGAAAATAAAAAAAATATGAAATAAGTAAAATTATAAAAAAAAGTTACAAAAATAAAATCCTGGAAGGCAAAGCGTACGTTAGAATTTTGTAAGTCCTTACCCGAGGAATTTTCCTGCCTAAAACAGAATGTAGCTGCGTGTTCTACATTTTTTGCCAGCACTTACATTTGTGAACAAGCTCTCTAATGATACTGAATAAGTCAAAAACTAAAAGAGTAAATTGTCGATAATTTAAAGTGAATTTTAGACATACGCATCATACTTTTAGCTTGAAATAGCAGTTAATTTGGGGGCCCCGGCACTTTCCTCGTTTGCTCTGTCGGAAATCAGGCCCTGTATATAATAATATATATATTTATGCAATAATATTAATATAATATATGTATATATAATATATATATATATAACATTTATATGTATATATATATATATATATATATATAAATAAATAAATAAATATATATATATAATATATGTCGTCAGGTCTAAAGGTGGTAGGTGGAAATTATGTAAGTTAAAAACGAATTTAAAAAGAGCACTCTTTTATAATAATAAAATAAATGAAAAAGACCCATGCTCGCGTAAGCTTTCAGGATAATCAGGTCAGGCGGAAGCATGTCTCAGCTATTTGATGAGCTTGCAAACAGATAAGTTGGATTTGGCGAGTGAGCATGGGGTAGTCAACACCTTCACGCATAGCTCCGGGTCGATTAATGAAAATGGCTCATGTTGCTTTCCTTAAGAATGATGAGTTAATAAAACTTATTATTATCAAGAAGACTGTTTTCCATTCACCTTAACTCTGCATCACGATTTGTCATATATATATATATATATATATATATATATATATATATATATATATATGTGTATATATATATGCATATATATATGTACATATATATGTATATATATATATATATATATATATATATATATATATATATATATATATATATAATAAATAACAAATAACTGTATGGTGGATATTGTATCTCTGAACTCACCATAGGATTTGGTCTATGGTAGTCATAAACGCTCTATCATAGGGATTGAATATGGGTCTGTGTGTAATCTGTAATCTGTACTATTTTTTAAAAAAGTATTCTGCGAACGTGTTAAAGGTTTGGAACTTTTTAAGGCTAGCATTTTGGTATTAATTTTTTCATTAGTCTATGAACAATCAATAATAAAAATAACAGAATTATAGTTTTTCATGTTTAACCTTTTACATTCTGAGAGTTAAAGTTTTAATAAATAGCTAAGTAAATAGTAAAGAAATCCAACGTTTGGACCACTTTTCTATAAAACAACTGGGTTTGGAAAGCTAGGGTTTACTTTTTTGCTATACGAAAGCTAAAAAGACCGGAAATACTGCCGATTCCGAATTGCTATAAGCATCTATGCCTTCAACGAGATGCGAACCCACAAACTCCAGTATCGAGAGCAACGCCCTACCTATTCAGCTGTCATTTGGCTGACCAAACATTGGCATTTGGCAGAAACAAAAAACAGGGTTATACTCTCTTATGACCTTGACTTCGTTTAATTTAACCTGCTTGATACTTTCCCATGGTCTACTCGATTAAACATGCAAAATTTCATCAATATTGTTTTGGTTTTGGTTTGGTTTTGGAGCGCTACGGTCTACTTTTTGCAACACGAGGGCTAATGAGACCGGGACCTACTGCTTAAAGCGGATTCCGAACGGCTACGAACATCCATGCCATAGTGGGATTGGAACCCATGAACTCCGGTTCCGACGGCCAGCACCCTAACCATTCGGCTATCGTTCGGAGTGTTCAATATTGATCCAGCCATTTCGGAACGTATAGCAAATATACATACATACATACATAGAGATAATTTTATACTGAGGGCCGGTCTCACCAAAGTGGTTTAACCCATGGCTTCAACGCAACGGGCCGCAATTCTCCGTTTAAACAGAGATTAATCGCGATTAATCGTTAAAGGAATTTGCTGAGACCGAGCCTTAGAGTCTTGCAACTTCGGTTACGCCTGAAATTTGAATTAATATATTATATGTACTTACCTCATACACTGTACATATTCCTAATTTAAAGAAAATTGGCAAAAATAAATAAGTAGCTATGATGATGCCAACTACCGTGCCAAGAACTAGGACCATGATCTGCGATCCGTACTTGTAGATTTCAGCAGGAGCACCAAGCATTACAATGGCGGATGAATAGGTCGCTACAATGGATAATATAACTGGCAATTTGGACATATTTTTGCCAGCTAGAAGAAAACCTATGCTTGTTTTCCGTTTACTACCGGTAAATTGAAACCAAATTCCTATACCTAGGGATACGAGTAAAGATACGGCTATTATAATATAGTCCATTTGACCTAGATGGTGAGTGGAAGTCATGTTGAAGAAGCTTCTATGAATGCTGAAGACATGTATATATCCGAGTTTGTCAAACGTTTCTGAATAGTGTTTCAACTATTCTCTAAGATTAAATAAGTGAAACGGCAGACTAGAAGTAAAAGATAAATATTAAAACAATGTTATTTAAATAGCCTAAAGCTGTGTTTGAACAAGGCTATTTAGGATGTATGCAAAAAGCTTCTTTATTTTAATCTACATTGCAACATTCCTTTGAATAAATTCATATTTTTCTACATTTATACTTTAGAAAGTTACCATCTGTTTGTACAGTCCACCAGCGATTTCCATTCCTTTTGGAATGCTCTTCCATGTTTTTGGAGTGCCATCTGCACTCTTTGTAACAAAACATTCCACTATAACACTATTAAGGCTGCTAGTCTCACTGAGCTCTATAACAATGCAGCAAAAAATATCGATGTATTCAAAAGCAGTTGAAAGAATGCTTTTTAAACACTTGAAAACAAGTACTTTTCTAGTCAATGAAAAAACAAAAATAGAAAAGTATTATTTTCAGGTTACTATTTTGATTTTTTACTTTTTTTTTACTTCCAGGTACAGAGTAAAGAGAAATCTTAACATAACGGATATTAACGCTGAAGGTCTCCCCAAAAGGCAGTAGTTGAGCTCTACAGAAGTGATACCGTTACCTTAAGAAACGAAGTAAACTTTTGAGTGTGCTTTTGAGACTGACAACATATTTTTAAAATGCTTATATATTCTTATATATTTCTTATGCTTATATATTTCTTAAGTATTCTATGCTACATATCAATACAACAATATATCAAGGTACTTACATGATAAAAACCCTTTTGAAAAAAATCACTTTAATTTTAGATTCACAGATATAAATATTGAATTTATTCCGTTTCAAAATTTAAGTTATTCATAAACTATTCCGTTGTTGTATATGCTTGGGTGGAGTCCGTAGATTGGTAAAACGAAATAGGTGTTCCCTTCAAAGAGAATGGATTGTCTGAAGTATCTAGCAGTGATTTGCGTGAATCTTTCAATACAATTTATTATCTAGGTTCAGAAAATATCTACTACTCACGTTTTGCCGATAAAAATGCATTTAAAAATATTGGCTCGCAAATACCATTTTTTAAACGAAACTTCATAAATTAGTCAAATTTATAGAGATCATTTAATGAATTTTGTGAAACATTGTTAGCTAAAGTATTGTTACGGATTTTTATACACAGAAATTCTGCATAAAAATTAGTAAGAAAACATTGTTTATTAACCACTTTTTGTACTTATTTTTTTTTAAGAATTATAACATTGTGTTAGAAAAATTACAAGTTGTTAGTTTTTATCTTAAATACTAGCATAAAGCCCGTCATATGTAAAATTTGTAATTTTCCAGAACTGTAAAGTACCCTATGACACAGGCAAAAAAATTGGTTTGTTTTTTTGGCTGAGAATTATCTGGTACAAGCTCAATAGTTTGTTAATCTTTACTGATTGTATGTTAGCTGCCAACTTTAGTTTATCTTGTTATAATATATTATAAGATGGACAGCAGAGGTTCTAATATTGACAGTGATTATTTGGCGGTATATATGAATGATGCCCAAAATTTAGCGAATCGATTGCAAACCGTGTGGTTATGTATAAAAGACAAACATACAATAAAACAAACTTCTTCATTTTCAAAGATATATAATTTAAACGCTAGATATTTATTATTCCGTGAAATAGACTCCTAGATTTTTATGAATAGAATTTGTTGTTAATACCGTTGATAAGATTTTCATTGCATCAAAAATAATGGATGATTAAATTTAAAATTATCCTTTATGTAACTAATCTATTATTTAATGTAAATATAAAATAAAATTATTTAGGTAATATCTAAGTTCAGTGATAAAACGTATGAAAATAATGCAGATGATATTTAAATAATTTAAAATAAGAAATGATTATATGAGATGGTTAAAGGAATGACGTCACAATGATAGGGTTTTTTTTGGTTTGGTTTGGAGTGCTACGGTCTACTTTTTGCAACACGAGGGCTAATGAGACCGGGACCTACTGCTTAACGCCGATTCCGAACGGCTACGAACATCCATGCCATAGTGGGATTCGAACCCACGAACTCCGGTTCCGAAGGCCAGCACCCTAACCATTCGGCCATCGTTCGGCCGTCACAATGACAGAAAAAAATGTTATTTTTACCTATTTATGTGATAAATTGATAAATTTAATCGCCTGCCCTTAACCGGGGAAAATAGGGCTCGAAAATACGCTCGAAAAGGGGAGAAGGAGTGGATTTCGAACGTTTTAAGGACGACAGAAATTTTTGCTGTGGTAGGAAGCATATTTATACCAATTTATTTTAGAATCGGATCGATAGTTTAGGAGAAGATAAACTTTACTCGCATTAAATTTTGCTAATCATAACTCATTAAGAATCCAATAAGGCAATTTGTCGCTAAGTCACGAACTACTATAATGCCCTTCCTATTCATTTTCATGTTTACAACAGCCAATAGACAAACAATAAACTGCCCTTCCGTTTGAAACTAAAGCCAGAATTGTCATAATTTGAGAATTTGCTCTACTGCGTGAAATCGCCTTATATGGATGCTTGATTCATTCCAGGTTTTACCTCTTCATCAATTTGAGGACAAACGGACAGATAACTTGCGCTATTATTATATCGGGGATAACTGGATTTTAAACGTAAAAATGATGCCTCTGAGGTACCAAAGCTGGATTTAACCTTTGAACCACTCCGTGCAAAACTAAAATAAAATTACACTTCTATGAAACTGTAATATAACTACAATGAACTTTTATTTGCTTTAATTTTAAAGAGTTATAAGAAAAACTAACATAAGTTATCAAAAATTGAAGTGGTGAATATTCAGGAGTCAAAGCTTCATGTTCACATTTATCATAAAATTAGTAAGCATGACACCAAATATAGTCACAGTCTTAAATATTTAAAATAATGTTATATTAGCCCTAAATACCTCATAAATAATACTTAAGAAGGGGGTAGCAATTATTAAATCATAAGCCCATTTTTGTATCTATACTGATTCTATTTTGCCAACTGTGAATATTTTTTAACCATTATAAAGTCAACTTTTATTTATCTGATGTATTTATATATTACTAGAATAATACCTTGAAAGTTTTGTGGCCTTAAGTACATAAAATGAGATTCTTTTATAGTTTTTAAGAAATTTTCAGGCCATTTTCTAAACTAGAGACTGCGTTCGATTTTTTTTCTGATTTTGTTTTGGCAATTTTGCACCTATAGAATTTTTTTTCTCAGTCCGTGTCAGCGCATGGACTATGAGTGTTTGTTTACCAGTCCTGTGTGAAGATGGCAATTATTTATAAGTAATTGGTTCATTTGTTTTATATATACTGACTTTATTTTTACCGACTGTGAATATATACTGTAAGAAAAAGTAAACTAGATTGGGAAACTAATATAAGCATTTTGTATAAAACCCCAAAAACGGCCTAATAAAATTCTCAGTTCAAATCTTAAGTCAAGAGCAAAACTTCCACGTCCCTTTGCTTTTCTCTTAACCCCCAATTTAAATGGACCACTGGGGCTACAGTTTACGCCCTCAGAGAAGGGGTCTAACCAATTATAACTCTACATTGCTCTAGCGGACAATTTAGGAAATTTCCAAACAAAAAGGAGATGCACGCTATCGAAAGCAGATTTTCCTAGAGATTTTCTAACAGATTTTAACCGAGAAGTTGACCCAGATGTTAAGGGCCTTTTACTTATAACTTCATGTTAGCTGATCCCTCAGTTTGTTATATATATATATATATATATATATATATATATATATATATATATTTATTTTCCTAAGAGTGGTGTAACGGATTGAAATTTCATGTTTCTGCTACAGTTTAAAAATTTGTTTTTACAACATTTAAATAAATTTTATTCTCATAATACATGCATACACAATTCAAACTAAATGTCTAGCTGTAAAATTTTTATTGTTTAAAATTTTTATAACTGAAACTTCTGTTTATGTACTTTCACTTTATTCAATACATTTATATATATATATATATATATATATATATATATATATATATATATATATATATATATATATATCGTCATATATAGGTATCTTATTTCAAAAGCGATTAAGATAAAAGATGGTTTGACAAAGATAGCAAAAGCTTTGTCAAACCTTTTAAATCGATGTATGTTGTACTATCCGAGCCTCGGTAGCTCAGTCGGGAAGTGCAGCTGTCTCGTAATCAGTGGGTAACGGGATCGATGTTTAAGCCAACTTAAGGTTCGTCGAGTTCAATAATGGCGACTGGGGAACGTAAAATTTGTCCATGGCTGCAATGTCCTCCAAGTTCTCAAATGGTACCTCTGGGGATGACCGGCCAAGCTTGGAAGTCCTCCGCTTGTTCCCTGATTCTAAATTACGAGGACCCATTGGTGGTAATGTTACCCGTGTTCGTAGACCCATACCTTAAGATGCATTTGTTTCCCGGGTGAGGCTAAAGGAGTAACAGCTTCGCAGATATTGGGCGAATACTTAACAGGTAAGTGCTCCTGCGTAAAAAAATAAATGTTGTACTATCCCGTATATTTATATTGTACTCCGTTATTTTAGACGATATGTTTCGAGAAGAAAAATAAGGATTTAAGAGGGTGGAATTCAAACTCGTTCCTAAGAACTTTCTGTATAATTTACTATGCTCATCTGAAGTACCAATAAAAGCAACCACCCACATTAGAGCTAAAAACCGGTAAAAAAAATACAATTCCTTCATCCCTTCACTTTATCTTCCTTGAAACGAAAAGTCCTCCTGCAGAAATAGAACTCTCCGGAAATAGATTATGATTATTGGTAACCTAAAAGCATTTGTTTTGTAAAGAATTCGAGAGCTGTAAAATGGAAAGAGAAATTTTAGGTTCTTCTACTATGTAGTAGCAGGGGAATAAGCAGTTCAACATAAAATTCTCTAAAAATATGCAGTTACTGCTAGAATCTCTATCATTATTATAAATCCTCACGGAGTCTCAAGTTTACTGATGACCATATTGAAAAAATGACTGCAATTCCCCTTTTATTTGACACGTTTGAAAAACGTTCTGAACAGTTTTCTTTTCAACAGCGGATTTAAAAATGGCAATGGACATTCGATTCTGACGGGTAAAAAGCATGCTGTTTTGAGTAATATAATAAAACAGGCATTGTGAAAAAAAAATCACTATTATGTAGAATGAAATGTCAGGAGCAACTAATACGACATTTTCTATTATTCAAATGCAACGGTCTGTCACCTTTAGCATATAAATTAATCCAACAGCATTGGCAACAGGACAATGAAGACTGAGATACACGAACACCTTTTATTATCCAGCAAACGGTGCCCCGCCCAAACATTAGGAATGAACGGAAAGAGCGAGAAAAAGTGGGTTAGTTTAATATCAATTTTTGCTTGTGCATACTCGCAAAAATTTATGTTGACTTAATATTTAGGGCCTCTGGACGTTACACACAATGGGCGTGGTTCCAGCATTATTGCGGGAAGTTCTCTTTAAAGATATTTTGCTGCAGAGATTACAACTATTTATTAGGGTTAAGTAACGTCCGTCAAGGTGACTTCTGAGTTGTGATAAGATGCACGAAGTGTGTATGTATTTGAGCAAGTGGTCTATAAACACATTATGACTTATTGATTACCTGGTAATAGTTATGCATCGAGTAGAAAGTACGTCAAATGGGAATTGCTGATGAGTTAATGCAATCTCATCAGAAATTAATAGGAATAAAAGATTAACCGCTAAGCAGAAAGGTCATTCGGTATTTCCTGCATCGATTTTTCTCTGATAATAACGACTTCACTCATTATCTAATTACAAAGGATTATGGCTAATGCAATGAAGTATATAGCAGATCTTATCTATCTTAGAAAGGTTACTGAGGTTAATGGAATTAAGATACACTCTAAAGAATTGCCAACATCAAGGTAGATAAAAATATAATTAAATGCTGAAAAACGTATCAAAAGAACTGAATTCTTCTACACATTATTGTATTTAATTATTAAATTATTATTAGTATATATACACTGAAGAGCCGAAGTATTATGACTTATACCCATTTTGGAGTCTAAACATTTTTTAAATTTCTAAACAAATTCTAGGTTTGGTTTGGTTTGGAGTGCATGGTCTACTATTTTGCAATATGACGGCTAATGAGACCGGGACCTACTGCTTAAAGCCGATCTCGAATGGATACGAATATCCATGCCACAGTGGGACTCGAACCTCCGGTACCGAAGATCAGCTCCTTGACCAGTCGCTGATCGTTCGAAACAACTTAGGCTATATAAAAAAACACATTTAAACTCATACTTTCTAGTGAGATTTCAGAGGACCTGTATTTAGGAACCATCCACATATTTAAAAAGAAACAATACATTTCATTACCCTGTATGATAAATAGTTCGAAATAATTTACAACTTTTGTAGACATTTATCTAATTATTTGCAATCTTTACAGAAATTACGGAAATAACTTTTAACCCCCAACAACCCAAACTGGTTTTTACAAAGTTTTGATCTTTCAGTGTATAAGATTTAAACGAGTTTTTAAAATTTATATTACTTTGCCATTGGTTATTAAACATTTTATTTTTTCAATTTTCCACTTTTATCCCAGTTACTTAGAGGGATTGTCTAAAACACAGCTTAATGTAGTGCCAATATCTTTTTAATTTTTCAGATTATACAATTAGACCTTTCTTTAATAAGTTACCCGGTTGTATTGTCTACAAAAGCATATAAAAGAAAGCATGGATATATTTCACACATGCTCAGCAAGACAGTATTTCTTTTACATGGTCATTACTTTTAATTCATTACTTTTAAAATCGCAGTGACTCAGAAAGCAAACGCGTCTATCTCTTAACCGAAGAACTGGGAATTCGAGGCTCGAGTTGGCCAAAGATCCGGCATGATCATTAATGGTGGCTGACGAACTTAAAACAGGTTCATGACTGCAATGTCTTCCAAGTTCTCGAACGATACCTCTGGAGGTGGCAGTCCAAGTCTGGGGAGATCTGCTTGGTTCAAGTTGTCAATATTCATATAAATACTATGCCAAAGTTGCCATTGTGATGAGGCGATTTAGATCTGATATATAATTGTTTCATTCATAAAAGAAGTAAAATGTTCGGGATCTAAATCTGACCTCATCACATCGTTAGAGATAGAGGACCATAAATTTAACGGATATTGTAGTCTTGTACGGGGGTCTGATTCCAGTCCCAGATAAGAATCCTGTCTCCGTACTTGACATTAAATAAGAATGTACCTTTGTGGAGTATTTATGAGTCCCTAAGGGACAGGGCCCAATTAGAGGGGATAAGGTTGTTCACGTTGGTGGTCTCAGGGCGGAGTTTGCTGAGACCAATGACTTTCTGGCAACTATCCAGATTGGAAGACATGAAGAAGGAGGGGACTAAGTTTGAGACAACAAAATCTAAAAAATCTAAAAAAGGAGTTGGATGAGAAGGCCCCAGAGAGTTGGATTAGGAGGCCCCAGGGAGTTTGGTTAGAAGGACCCAGAGAGTTTGGTTAGAATGTCCCAGAAGAGAGTTTGGTTCGAAGGTCCCAGAAGAGAAGTTCGTTTCGGAGGTCCCAAAAGGAAGTTGCTCGATACTCCAGCCAAGTCCGCCAGAAAGTTTCCTGCACAAAGTTGTACGGCCGCACCCCAGAGACTCAGGAGAAAGCCCCTGACGATGTCTATAACAGATCAACGGTTGATGTAAAGATTCCCTCTCATACCCTTCAACCAGAAGTGTTCCGGGCCCAACACTTTAGACCCACAAAGGTACCCATTTTTTTGCATTACATTTTGAAATCGAGATTAGGTCCTCTCTCTCTATACTTACAAAAAATTTCCTAAGTGTATATAAAATTTGTCAGAAGTAATTTGAATAGATTGACTAAGCTTACTTATTGACTTATTACTTTTTTTTGTAAATAGATGTATAAATGTTTTTATAATAAATCTACTTTTTTATGTTAAGCTAGTCTCAGTTGCTATTATTTTAGAGGTTAGTTGATTCTTCATATTAATGTCTGTAGTTGCTCAGAACCTGTGGTTAAATTGTAGTAAAACAAATATTTAACACAACGCAATTTAAAATAAATCCCACTATACATTTGATCACAGGTTGATACTTAAATATATATAACGAGGACTACACGACAGCCATTATTTCCAACTATTTATTATACAGGGTAATCAAAAATATTTTTCTTTTTTTTTTAACATGTGTTTAGTCTCTTAAATATCGTCTTTAATGTCGTTTAGTCCTTAAAGTTGCCGAAACTACATTGGAAAGTATGAGTTTAAGTTAGTTTTTTGTAAATTAGAGAACGAATCATCAAGTATTTATTTAGAAATTAAAAACAGTTTTAACTTTAAAGTGTTCATAATAGTATCATAAATAAAGTGAAAAGCCAAGCTATTCAGTGTATTTATGCTGCTATGCATGTTCAGTATTAAACTTTAAAGCATTTTCATTGATTCTACTAAATTGCAATTTCTTTTATTTAAATACTTTTAAAACGAAGATGCATGATTAAAAATAGCATAGACAGACCGATGAGAAATATTTCATATTACTTAAAAATTAAAAATCAAATTTGTAAAAAATATTAAAAAAATAAGTTATTTATAAGTGTTTTATAAGAAAAGCATTTTGTTTTCAATAATATTTTTTAAATCTGAATTTATGATTACTATATCAACTTATTCTTTTCATTCGTTTAAGTTTTTAAAATTCAATGCTAAAATACTAAAAGTGAAGTCCGTAACTAAAAATTTCCATTAGGTTCTTTAATAACTTAGCAACATTACAAAATGTCATACTATTCACCAATAGAATTTACTTTGGAATAACTTATTAGCTTTGATTGACATTAGCTATTATTTTACCCAAACTTCTCAGTGCGCACTCAGTAGCTGTCGTTATTTGTTGACAAAGTTCTTGGCTGTCAGTGTCATATTTTGTTTTGAGCTGAAAGTAAATTAAGCGCCCAAAGCACTCTCTATCTGACGTTTTGGGTTGTGGAGGATAAATGTCTTTTAATCTCTGAGCAAAAAATACTGCGATAGCAAAATTTTTCAGTTTAAATGTTGACACAGTTAAGTAAATGACGTCTTTTTTAGCCAATCATCCGATATAAGGACTACCCAAATATTCCATAATGTAATATCAGATGTCTGTTCTAGCAATTTTAAAAATATTTGGAGCCGTTTGGTATATATTTTTTATCTTTAATGCTAACGGGTCTTTATTAAGTCATCCGTATTCATAATTCAAGCTTAGCCAAGCAAACAGGGAACCTTAAATTTTGTAAGTAAATTGCAAAGTAATTTTAAAATTAACACAATTAAAACATTAAATTAAAATTAAGCTTGTGTTGGCTGTGGGCTTCACTGTATTTAAATTACGTTACCAAAGTTTCAAAAGTAAATGTTTGTTAATTTTATCAAAAAGTGCACCAGAAGCCTGATATGCCTTAAATTACTCACATTTGATTTTAATTGTAATAAATTATTGGTATCTAAAGAATACATATATCTTTTTACATAAGTACTTACTGATGGAGTCACAAACAGAGTGAACCAAGTCCATTTTTTATTTTATGAAATAAAATCATTTATCAGGGTTAATAGCTTATTATTTCATATGTACACATGTGTACATACGCTAGCACAGGGGTTCGAAGGCTACTTAAAAGCTTTATGTGTGATTCTAGACTGCGCTTTCCTAATTGGCTATTATTAGTAAAATTATAAAAGAAGGGCAGAGGTACCAGTATGAAATAATATACATGGTTTAATTAAAAACTAGTCCAAATTTGATTTGGTGAGACCAGACTAAGCAAAGTCTATACTCAATCGGGATCAAGTAGTACATTTTATCCAGCTAGAACTAAGGATTCACTTCTTCCATACATTAAATGTTAACGGTGGCAGCCCAATTGTATTGTATATTTAATTCATTATTATTTCATAGTGTTTCTTTTGCAGCATGTATATGTTATCTATTTTTTATCCCTGTTTTCTCTTTGCATTTATTATCGTTGATTTTAGAGTTGGCAGTACTCTGTGCTAAAAAATACGTTCAGTTAACTAGAGATACGCCAGAAAACCCCAGATATAAATATGGCGAATTCACTTTTCCAGTCAAATTCGCAAATTAATGGGTCTGTTAACATATCAAGTGACACATTGCAAAGTCAGCGCTCAGTGTTCGATTGAATCATGCAGTTTTCCAGACATGGCACATGGTCAAATGAGAAATATAAAGCTGTTATAGATATGATAATGGAAGAGCAATTGCTTCCGTTTTCCTATAGATCTTTTTTAGTAACGTTATGGAATTTACACACACACATGTATATGGAGAAAGATAATCAGAGTAAATTATTCATGCCCAATGTAAGTGACAGAAGTACTGAAAATATACAACCGTATGGGAAAAAAGGTCGTGACTTAGGTGAAAATTGGGAAGGAGGAAGAAGAGCTGAATCAGCAGACATACAGTGAGACACCAATTTAATGACCCAAACTTGCAAATTGATAATTAGCATATTAATGTGAAGAATACATGGTTACAAAGCACCAAAATGTCACGTCCTGTGTTTCCTGCTACTCAACGTAATTCACGAGGGAAATTAAAGAATGATTCTGGGATACAGAAGTTAGTAAGCGATTCACAAAAAGGGTTGCATTCTAAAATTCTTGCTTTTGAATAATTGAGATGGACCTGAAAACCGATTAAACGGGAGGAGTATCTTAAAGAAATTACGGGATTAGAAAAACATATTCAAACGTGGACAGCATAAGTGATCAAAGAGAAATGGCGTGGAGGACGTAACCTGTCGGTCTTAGAAATGAGAGCTCATCCCTGCCCAAGTAGGTCCTCAATTTACTTACTGAATTTATTTGAAATATAGGGGAAAATACCATATATATAAAATATAAATAAATAAATATTTATATATCTGACATTAATGAGTGGTTAAGGCATGGAAGACACATTTGATTTCATATATAAAACTTCTTCATTGTAATTCTTCTGTCCATGGCTATGCCATTTATATATCCTTTGTTCTCATCTTGGAGCAACAAGCTTGGAGGATGTTATCAACCCAAGTTCCCGCTCAAAATTGTCTCTTTTGGCGTTGCTACCCTAAGCAAAATTCCTATGTCTACTTCCGAGCCAGCTTTATTACTCTGTATAATTCTGCTCGAGGGTGTGTCTTTCTCTTATTTCGTTATCGTTAATGAGTTCTAACTATTTTTAATTATAACTCGCTTAATTCGTAACCCCCATTTTTAAACCTGACACAAACATACAAATATATATATTTATATTTATATATATTGGAATGGATTCAGATTTAGAATTCGAGTTCTGTATTGATGTTCAATGAATTTCATTCATGAAAATCTACGAAATTATAAAATATTTTTTTCAGGGCGTTTTCATGAGCTAAATAATTGCTCTTTAGAGTCATAAGTTGGAAACTGATTATTAAGTATTTTCTAAAATTAATTAGAAATTTAAGGTATTAATTATGAGCAAGGAATTTTAAATCTGGTCTTCATTTTGGTTGTGAAACCCTCATACACAGGAATGTTTCTTTCCTATTGTATATATATATATATATATATATATATATATATATATATATATATATATATATATATATATATATATATATATATATTAATATTAATGACACGAGACTAATTTGTTTACTAGTAACTGTACATGACTCAATTTATATTATGGGGATAAGTATCATAGTGAAAATTATAAATGAGAAATTAAAAGGTTTTGTTTTAATATAAAATATGTTAGTGATTGATTATTGCTATTAAGGTACATTACCTGAGAACTATTTATACATTTTAAATGTTAGAATGTATACTTGAGAAAGTAGGAAATAAAAATAGAAAAATAGTTTTTTTTTAAATGTTAAGTAAAATAATTTGTGCTACTATAGCTCTAATTATTTTACAATCGCAGGAAAGACATAAATTAATAACAAACAAAAAGCCAACAATTAAACCTCCAACAATTTAATTTTGAAGACGGTAACTCAACAGTGTCTCTTTATTTGAATTATCTTAACAAAGGCCTAGTAGAAAAATATTATTTATAGTCGAATTGATATTAATAATGTAATCAATATAAAAGTTTAAAAAGGATAATTTTAGTGGAGTTCTGTGGATGGTTACTTGTATCAACCAACAAATGGGTTGAAACCACTAACTCAATCAATACTAATATCGAAAGATAAAGTAAGGGCAGATTTGTAATTGGAGTTTTGTAATGATTTTCAATGAATTTCATCCATGAAAATCTACGAAAATGTGAAATATTTTTTAGAGAGTTTCCGTAAGCTCAAAAATTGTCCTCGCGAATCATCAATTGGAAATTTGGCTTGACTAAAGAACTGGATTCCCCCGCCAACTTGGCGATAATGGTTTAAGTATGGTCGCCTAACAATTTCTCTTGATCTCATCGTGTCCAAACAATCTGTATCTATATTATAATTTATATGATATTTGCATCCAACTCTCCTTGTGTAACTCTTTTCTTATATATTAAAAGTGCGCAATGCTTAAAAAAATAGATATAACAAACCATTAATGGTTCACTATGGCTGATTTTTAATAATTTGGAGCTGTTGCGTTTGTAAACTGTTAAGGGATTAATTGCCCATAAATATAAATGTCCGGTTTTCAAGTTGTTTTCTTTAATTAAGAGTATATAATTCTATTACGATGGCACACTGTGCATTAATTAAAGTCGCCAGAAAAAGCAAGAAATACAATGTTTGGATGGATTACCTTTGTGTTTTAGTAAATATCGCCAATATTTTCGCCATATTTGCCAAGGGGAACCCAATTCTTAAGTAGTCCTGGAAATTGCTGTGGTAGTTATTAAGTTTTTCTAAAATTAATTATAAATTTAAGGTATTAAATATGAGCAAGGAATTTTAAAACTGGTCTTGACTTTTCCATTTGAACTTAGTTCACTTTAGTTGCGAACACCTCATACATGGGAATGTTTCGTTCCTAAACCTTGAAGATTCTTAGTGAAAAAGCAACCCTTCCAGCCAGTTTCAAAGAAGTGCAAAACTTTTGTTCTTATCAGTTATTGGAGTCCTCTTTAACACATTTATAGCCATAAAGAGAGTTCAACACCAAATGAAATATGGAGGTTCACGGTAATAAAGTTTATCAGTAACTTCCAGGGTGGCTAAAAATCTGTAAAAATGTTAAAGATAAAACATTTTACGGGAAAGAAATTTCAAAGTTATTTGCATGCTTAAAATTTTGTAAATTAACAATGAGTAAAGGGTAGAAGCATATTAGCAACACATTGTAAGTCTGGAAATACCTTTTTGTATCTGGAGAAGACCGATAAAGATGATTTATTGTGATCGTTCGTTATGATTTTAAATTGATAAAGGGGATAATGTAAGTTTTTAAGAATTAAAATAACCATTGAAAAGCAGATTTTGAGGGGATATTAGTCAAGAATTTTAGAAAAATGTGTCACAAGAATAAAAAAATAGCCTTATTCCTAAAGACAGTTTATCATCTGAAAATAACAAATCGGTTGAAAGTATTAAATAAATTTCAATAGGATATTTAAGTCTCTCTGAAACTTTTTAGACGGTGTATTAGAGACTTGGAAAAATAACTTTATTTATATTAGATAAGATGATTTTGTCTTGTATCAGGGCTTACCAAAATGTAAAGAGTTTCATGTGGCTCGTGAACAATTGCTTAATCACATAAATAAATATTATTATTATAAAATGATTTTTGTTTGTGAGAATGTTTTTAAATAAAGTCGATATTGTACTGGATAATTAATGTTTATGTAGTCATTGTATTTTAACAGGCAAAAAATACTGAGAACAACCGATAGTCATTTGTTTGTCGGTACTCCAAAGTAAACAACATCTTTTTGAGTCCAATAGGAAGACTATATCGTCAAATTTAAGCAGTTTTATGCATCTTACTGAATTAGTAATTTATAAGAAAATTTTGATTAAAATTTTTAAAATCCAAAGAAATTAATCCAAAGAATAAAGGAAATATATATTTTTATATTGCATTAAATATAACTAATTTTATTTTGTATGAAATAATTTGCATTTAAAAAATTTAACTGTCAAAATCATTGGCAATAATCCATTTATGTACTATAAATAAAACTACTCTATAAAAGCAGTATATAAATATAGTTATTATTTATTAGTCCCTCCAACTCACTCTTTTAGCTTTCGTGTAGCAAAATAGTAGACCGAAGCTGTCCAAACCAACCAACCAATCTACTATTTTTTAAAATAATTAGAAAATTTGCTTGTGTACGAAAAAGCTTAGCAATACTTGTCTTGTATCCATTGTAAACTATGGATGTGGAAATTATGTTGACAGAACTTATGGACCTTGCTCTCCACTCTTGTTTTTTCTATCTTTGCCTGCCTACACAAAACATAGCTTATGTTGACAGAAGAAATTAAGAGTGATAAATAAATAAATACTAACATTGTGGTATTTAAAGGGACATAGCACATTTCGAGACATGAAATCTATTATAACATCCAATTCAACATAAAACATGAAGTTTTGCTCTTTTGAAAATTCATTGATAATTGACAAAGATTCCTATAAACTAATAACCTTCAAAAGTTGGAAGAGACATATCCCATCATAAAAAAATTTAGTTGCTGATACATATTGTCATAAAATCTCTAATAAATGCAGCCTCTATCATTGCTTTCAAGTTTTTCTCACAACATATTTGATGGTTTTTAACACAGCGTTTAACATTTTGTTTCACGAGAACTAATTATACCAAGACTTGCATCTAAATTTCAAATTCCAAACATCCAATCCATAAGTTAGATTCGGTCATACAAATACTGAAACGCACTCCTATTTTTTCTGATATCATTAGATATTTTATTTGCTGGAAAATTTAGAAACATTTGATACAACAGCTATGGGAGAAATGAAGTTCTTTGCATCTTTAATATCAAACAATATGAGAGAAAGTTGTTAGAGGCAACCTTATTAAAAGTTTTAGCTTATTGAAAATCTAAAAAGAATAGAAATTATGGTGCACGTGACCGTTGTTGTAACTATCGTTTTAAAAATAATATTCAGTAGTTTGTGAATTTTGAGGTCTTTACTTACAAATTTCGCGATAATGAAGTCTGAAATTAAATATATCTGTTATATAAAGGAAATATATATTAGTACTAGACAGTGTCTTCCAAAGTGGTTCTTAAATGCTCCCAGAGGTTTGTGCTACAACATGATACATAAATAGTATTTTGAGGATACGCGTACAATGTTTGAGAAAATCTACGAAATGTTTAATAGAAAAAAATTGTAACCTATATTTCATTTGTACAAAAGTTAAAATAAACAGCAATAAATAATTTGGTAACCATCTTTTTGGTCATTCGCTTAAAACAAAATGGCTTCCTTGTTTATTGTACACTTAATTGCTATTTATTTTGATTCCAAACAAATATTTTAAGACATTCTTAACTTGCTATCCCTAATTCGGTGTTGGACCGTTTTGCGAGTAAATCCAAACTCTCAGATGAATCCGTACTGATAAAGGAACAACTTGTTGAATTATTCACAAACACATACACACAAAGAGATTAATTTTATATGCTGCGTTATGGATCACTGTTCAGAAGCAATTTCAAGTTTTCTATTTAGAAGAACGTAGATTTAATTAGTTATTCACCTCATCATAAAAAGATAGAAATTGACTGGAAATTAGTGCTTGTGGATATTTGCGAATATTAATTACAAACATAGAGCTGAATATAAACTTTTAACAACTTATCAGTCTCACCAATCTTATTAGTAGGATTGAAAAATATTGTTTTTATAATTTGAAACACGAGGCAAAAGTTTCAATAGATATTAATTTAAATATCAAAATTTTTATTCATATTTTATTTTTATGATTAAAAATATATAATAAAAGTTAAAAATGTAATTTTATTATGTGTTGTATAAAATTACTAATTTGGTTCGTAGCAAGGTACTGACATGGGAAGGGGTCCATGTTAAATAATGTTTGGAAACCACCGTACTAGAGGCATAAATTTAAATATTGTGGATGATCATATAAGTATCTGCATACACCTGACGGCTGAAAGAATTGAATTTAACATAACTGCCCAAATGGAGTTTTATCTGCTGTTTGGATTTACGGAGTAAAACAGAGAGAATGGAACAATCCCACACACAGTCGTTCCGTACAAAATTAAATATTGTGGATGATCATATAAGTATCTGCATACACCTGACGGCTGAAAGAATTGAATTTAACATAACTGCCCAAATGGAGTTTTATCTGCTGTTTGGATTTACGGAGTAAAACAGAGAGAATGGAACAATCCCACACATAGTCGTTCCGTACAAAATTAAATATTGTGGATGATCATATAAGTATCTGCATACACCTGACGACTGAAGGAATTGAATTTAACATAACTGCCCAAATGGAGTTTTATCTGCTGTTTGGGTTTTACGGGGTAAAAAAAAGAGAATGGAACAATCCCACACACAGTCATTCCGTACAAAATTAAATATTGTGGATGATCATATAAGTATCTGCATACACCTGACGGCTGAAAGAATTGAATTTAACATAACTGCCCAAATGGAGTTTTATCTGCTGTTTGGATTTACGGAGTAAAACAGAGAGAATGGAACAATCCCACACATAGTCGTTCCGTACAAAATTAAATATTGTGGATGATCATATAAGTATCTGCATACACCTGACGACTGAAGGAATTGAATTTAACATAACTGCCCAAATGGAGTTTTATCTGCTGTTTGGGTTTACGGAGTAAAGCAGAGAGAATGGAACAATCCCACACATAGTCGTTCCGTACAAAATTAAATATTGTGGATGATCATATAAGTATCTGCATACACCTGACGACTGAAGGAATTGAATTTAACATAACTGCCCAAATGGAGTTTTATCTGCTGTTTGGGTTTACGGAGTAAAGCAGAGAGAATGTAACAATCCCACACACAGTCGTTCCGTACAAAATTAAATATTGTGGATGATCATATAAGTATCTGCATACACCTGACGGCTGAAAGAATTGAATTTAACATAACTGCCCAAATGGAGTTTTATCTGCTGTTTGGATTTACGGAGTAAAACAGAGAGAATGGAACAATCCCACACACAGTCGTTCCGTACAAAATTTTGAAAAAAAAAAGAGGTTTCAAAGTGATACATCTCAATAAATTATAAAAGTTTGGTTTGTATCAGAATGTTACAATAAACTTTTTTTACATTAAGGCTGGAACAACGATTACTGCTGAGAACCAATTCTTGACATCTACAAGCATTCTTATTAAGAGTGCACTGATTCTAAACAGAGTCCGAACCATTCGTTCTCAGTCCAAAAAAGGAAATTTAGAGAATAATAATACAATGTTCTTTAGCATGTCTGTGATAAGTCTGTACTACTAGTACAGAAGCAAAACCTATAACGACCAGTTACAGTATAGCTTTGTTTCTAGAGAATGATCGAAAGTTCAGCTCAGTAAAATGTTCAATAATTGTACAAGTCAGCAGACATCAGGACCGTAGCCAGAAATTGTTTTCGGGGGGGGGGGTCCAAAGAGGGAAGACATTGTTATTAGTGAATGATACTTCAGTGAAACAAAATTAAGGTATTAAGGAAGCAAGGATGAGGTATGACGATTATTAATTTTTAACTCAAATAATTAAAAATATTTGATGACAAATGAGAAAAAACCTAACGAGAAAATGCAAATATAGGAGAATGTACAGAAGTGTTAAATTTTTAGCCAACTGCTGGGCAAACGTTTTATAGCCGAAGAGATTTTTTAAGGTACATGTTCTTATACAGCTAGGCAGACGGCACATACACACACGTGTAACATTTTCTTTTGACGAAATGGTCTTCTAGAATTTTGGGAGGGGACCGGTCTCTCAAATCCCCCCCTTGCTACGGACTTAGCATACATGTTTATTTGAATTCTTCATACTTCCAGAATACTTTTCCCGATTGTGTGTCTGACGTGAAAAACATTATGTGATAGAATATTTTTCCGCAAACGTTTTTTATTTCTTAATTGCGTGCGGAAAATAATAAAAAAAAAATGAAAAGAGGAAATTTAAATAACTTTATTATGAAACTTAATATATTCCGTATTTCTTCTTTTGAACTGTAGAGGACGCCACTTGCCTTATGTGTGATTTCGCTCAGTATATATGCTTAGGTGAGTACTCATTTTCAGATTGGACGAGATTGGATCTTTAGGATCTGATTTACGTTCCCAATCCATTTCGTACGTTAGGAGCATCTTCTAAATTAAACATTTAGTCTTTCCTTGGTTAGGCGAAAAAAAAAAAGATTAGGAGGCTTGCATCCTCATAAATACTTGCTTTTGGTTATCTTCTACTAATATTTTTCATCGTGTAATTATTTTATCTTGAACTTATCTCTTGCGCCGTGTTCTTTTTTACATTATTTTTTACTATGCATCTTTTACTCTATGGCCCAAACTCAGCAAGCTAACAATTTACTTTTTCCATCGATTCTCTCATCCACCTGTAACCGATCTAATCAATAGCTTGCGTTCATAAAGAATACAGATATATCTAAACTAGAGAGCTTGGTCCAGGAAGTTCAAATAATCCAACTTTTTATGGATTCTGTGGCTATTTTTTATGCCTCCGGCTTTTTGAATCTCCGTTCAATCTGCCTTTACTGGCCATTGAGTGCTCTTCAAGACAAGAATGTTGGTCGCTTGTAGCATCGAAACAGTTGTCTGCGTACTTTCTCTCACTACTTATGCCTTACGATGACTTAGCATTTTATGCAGTAAATATAAGTTAACTTTATTTTCGACCTATTTACGAAATTTTGGATGTACGCTAGAAAATATTAACATATTAAGGCCTCATAATTTCTATAGCTACTTATATTCCCTTTTATATTCGTTAATTAGTATTGAGCCCGTCATATGATGGGATTAGTAAAATCTTTATTTTCCAGAATTGTAAAGTAAAAACCCTATGACGCAGGTAAAAACGGTTTGTTTTTTGGCTGAGAATTATCTTGTACACGCTCAATAATTTGTGTACCTTCATACTCCTCTACAGTCTCCCGATACTGTGAATGCAGTTTAGAATCATGTTGAGTTCATTTAGTCAGACTGTGTGATTATGTATTAAAAAGGAACACACAAACGAACAAACTTCATAATTTTAAAAGACATATAACTTAAACGCTAGATATTTATTATTCTGTGAAATATACTCCTTTTATAAAAATAATTTATTGTTAATACCGGTAATAAAATTTTCACCGCATCAAAAATAATTGATGATTAAATTTAAAACTATCACACGTATACCTAATCTATTATTTAAGCCAAATATAAAAGAAAATTATTTACGTAATGTCTAAGTTCAGCGATAAAACGTATGAAAATAATGCAGAAGATATTTAAATAACTTAAAATAAGAAATTATTAAATAAGATGGTCAAAGGAATGACGTCATAATGCTAGAAAAAAATGTTATTTTTACTTATTTATTATGTGACAAATTGATAAATTTAATCGCCTGCTCTTAACCGGGGAAAGTAGGGCTTGAAATAATGACATTAATCGCTCGAAAAGGTGAGAATTTTGAACCGTTTAAAGACTTTCTTTGAATTTTACTAACTTTAACTCATCAAGAATCCAATATGGATGCCCCTATCCATTTCAGGTCCAACCGCTTCATAAATTCTTGGACAGACGGACAGATAACTTAATGCCAGTCTCACCAAAGTCGTTTAATGGCTAACCAAGATTAATCCATGGAGCCCCAATTATCCGTTTAAACAGAGATTAATCGCGGTTATCCGTTAAACAACTTTGGTGAGACCGGCCCTTAGGCTATTATTATATAGGGGATGATATCATTTGAACTTATGATCTAACATATTGTGTCCAGATCCAGTGATGGTGTGCTTGTTTGTAAATAACTTATTAGTCAAATACAAAATTTTATCAAATTAGTATCAGATTATACAGCCTTTGATATAGTTTTAGAATATGAAGTCCTTTATTTTACACTTGTTTGAGTTCAGTTTTACTGGTTAAAATTATTGTTTTATTTACTTAGAATTCAATGTAACATATCTAGGAAATATGAACAATTAAAATGAACATAACGAAATATAATTAAAAAATACAGCAAAATAAATAAACTTTCAAACACATTTGAATTTACATATAAATTTATTATTTTCAATTTCATATATAATCTGAAATATATATATATTAATATCTTATGTATATATTACATCGATTCGCACCCATACAGCGTCCTTTGCCATAAAGCTACGAAAAAAAGCTCAGCTTTTGACAGAAAAGCGCGTGATGGAAAACCACAATATGCCAAAATATTTTTGAAGAGAAATTTCCGGCTTCAAAAGGAATGTTGGCAAAAAAGTTCGATCTACAACGATGAAGTACAAGACTACGATACTGATGAAACTCGTAAACATGAAGAAGTATCTCTCAAGAAACAAGAAATAAATAATAACAGATGGTGAGATTTGCAAAAAAGAACGTTGTGAATCGTAAGAGTATTGAAGCTCTCTAAAGTGTAAAAATCTACCCGTCTTTGTGTGCTTTGGATTCGATCTGGGAGAACTGCATGCGTGCATGGGGCAATTGAAGTAAACAAAACAGTGATGGTTGGTGTAGATTAATCCATTAACGCCTAACGTCTAAATCTACCCGTCTTTGTGTGCTGTGGATTTGATCTGGGAGAACTGCATGCTTGCATGGGGCAATTGAAGTAAACAAAACAGTGATGGTTGGTGTAAATTAATCCATCAACGCCTAACGTCAATATTTGAGGACAGATAATAAAATAGTGCCTAGAATTTTCTTGAAAGGATCTTTTTAAAGTTAAGGCTGATGATAACTCTATAAAAAATGTTCCAAAATTTCAGATATATGGTCTAATTTTATTTCCGCAATTGGAATCAACACTTAATGATTTTTTACAATTTTTTTAAGGTACATCAACTATAAAATCAAGGTAGGTAATTACAAATTATCCTTAGAATACTGCGTTTATATAAGACAGTATATAAATATAGATTAGTTTATTTTTATGTAAATGACATCTTTTATTTATAATAACGACCAGTCCATAAACTAGTTGCTTTAATTTCATATTTTTTTATTCTATTGAGCCCATAATAATTCCAATATTCATCAATATGCAATCAGCAAAAATGATTCAGGCGTTAATGGATTAATTTCCTGTAGCATATTTCTTAGATAAAACTTTGTTTAGTTTTAATAATACCTAAAAATATTAACTATCATTAACTAACGGAAGTTTTAATCACAAAAGCTATTTGGATCAATCTAAGAAGGTTAAAACGTTAGGAATCAAATAAATATTTTCGTACTTTATTAAAGTTATTTGTAGATTTAGTTTTGTAAAAACAAATATAATCTATACATAAAACCTTTCCTTAAAAAATTACTCTTGGTTCGGAAATTGTTAAGGCTGGATGGAGTTTATAAATCAACATATTCGTTAAACTTGTGCTTGACTGTAGTTGCTTTAGTATTTACTTCTTAAAATGGAGATAGTTTAAGCTGCGTTCGTTTAAAAAACCTGCCCTTTGTGTGAAAACGTATTCCAAAATATTTTTTAATATTGTGTAAAAAAATCATTGTAAAAAAATACAGCATCTTTTCTACGCATCCTCTAAAGTGATTGGACAATCCTATGCAATAGCCGATTTAGCAACTTATTGCAACACAGGCACAATGCCTGCTGAAATGAAAAGAAAAATCCAGGCAATTGCTCAAGCTAACACTACAAACTCGAACAGCTGAATTCCATTTTGCAAAACCCACCAGCCTATGTGCGACAGGAACACATACAACAACAAACATCAACAACCATCATCATCTAAGTCGTCAATACGTTTGATATTTCTACAGTAAAAGTTGATATCCACACTCGATCGCGCTACGTGAATCTAGCACTTGTCTATAGGAATCATCCGCTCCTTGTACGACTCGATGACGGGCAAGGGGGCTTCTATTGTGAGGACGCCATCCTTAGACAGAGAGGACTTGATGAGTTCGGGATTCGTGCCAGATGGAAGCATGAATTCACGGTTGTATTCACGATAGATGGTCTTATTCGGACTTTTCTCCTCGTGCTTGGCGCAGACCTGCAAAAACAAATTGAGTGTGATGTTAGTGTTTAACTTTTAATTTTTAAAACAACATATTCACTTATTAAATTTGGTTAACACGCGTGCGCTTTTTTCCCCCATTGTGACACCCAAACTGAATTTTTGGCTTTATGGTTGAGTTTTCTAAGCCCGAGATTAATAATTACTGAATAAATAGAGATCCGTAAATATAGTTTTTTATTTTATATACAGTAGAACCTCAATTATCTGAAGCAATTGGGACCGAACCTACTTCGGATAATCGAGAATTCATAAATAATCATTTAGTTTAGTTTAGTTTTGTTTTGATATATAGTAGAACCTCGATTATCTGAAGAAATTGGGACCGAACCTACTTCGGATAATCGAGAATTCATAAATAATCATCTAGTTTAGTTTAGTTTAGTTTTGATATACAGTAGAACCTCGATTATCTGAGTTAATTGGGACCGAACCTACTTCGGATAATCGAGAATTCATAAATAATCATCTAGTTTAGTTTAGTTTTGTTTTGATATATAGTAGAACCTCGATTATCTGAAGAAATTGGGACCGAACCTACTTCGGATAATCGAGAATTCATAAATAATCAACTAGTTTAGTTTAGTTTAGTTTAGTTTTGAAATACAGTAGAACCTCGATTATCTGAAGTAATTGGGTCCGAACCTACTTCGGATAATCGAGAATTCATAAATAATCAACTAGTTTAGTTTAGTTTAGTTTTGAAATACAGTAGAACCTCGATTATCTGAAGTAATTGGATCCGAACCTACTTCGGATAATCGAGAATTCATAAATAATCATCTAGTTTAATGTGTAGCATCGTCATTGGTTCAATAACAGTCGATGGTTCTGGGACTTGGCAGTATGACCTTCCAAATTTCGAAATAGGGTGTGTTTTTGTTTAGAACAGGAATGTTTGAAATTGGGGAAAAGGACACTCATCCCGAGAATTGTGCTTGCGAGAAGAAATTCTAAAAAAAGGAAATTCCAAAATATTTATCTGCACTCTTAGCAGGAAAGGACAACTTGCATACTAAAGGAATGCGGGAAAAAAAGAAAACGCATGCTTGTAAATAGAAAATTTTGGATGATAGTGAAAAAAAAGAAAAGAAAAAAAGAGTGAAGAAGAAAGTGGCTTTGGTTAACGAAGAGTTTCAGTTAATTGAAATTCGGATAATCGAGGTTCTACTGTATGTATAAAAAATATTTTTATACGCATACGTGAAATATATGTGAAATAAAAGTATGCATGTTATATCACATATACATACATTTTTTTTACATATTCTGACACTTTTTTTGCTTTATGGTGGAGTTTTCTACACACTAAATTTCTCAATTTCACAAGTTTATAATTTTATTAAATTTTAAAACCTTAGATATTTTTAAGATATACAGAATAAAAAATAAATTTAGTCTCAATTTTAACCAACAAATTTAGCTTCTAGTATACGTATTTAAAAAATTATAATGGCAGTAGTTAAATTTTAATTATTTCATTGGTATATGCATTTTAACTTTAAAAAATTATGTAAATTCAAACTTCATAACTAAATATTTTTAAAAGTTAAGTACTTCTTAAAGAAACTGTAAAACTTTTATTCTTAAATGGGCAGAATTTCTTATTTTTTGATAAATAAAAAAAACATTGTTATATCGGAAATTCTTAAATTCTTTGGTGAAATGTCCCCTCAAGGCAAATTTTGGTTTTATCGCAGATCTCAAAGTAATATATGTCTTTAGATTTACTCGAGCAAAAAACAACTTTCCTCCATCTTAAAGTTCCATTTTCCCCTGAGAGAGTAAGATGCACCTTAGAGGCAGTTATATTTTCTGACCACGTCAGTTCCTGTAAATGGTAGATGAAATGTCATAGATTAAAGGACCACTTTCTAGAACAAGAATGTGAACTCGGCATCCAGAAAATTATATTCCCCAGTTGAAGAGTTAGAAGCAGATCATTTGATAAATTATCTTATTGCTGACAGAACAAAGAGAGCGTTCATGCAGCTGATTCATAATTTATATAGCATGGCATCGATATTACTGCATCGTGAGCATCTGTGTTGGATTGAGGAGTAATATATCAGGAAAACAACTCTCATTATTTGATATAACAAGAGAAAATATCAAATATCTTTGGCATGGACGTGTTAATAAGCTAAAAAGAAAGATGTTTCCCTACATTTTATTATAAACAGTGTAAACCTGTTCTAGAATAGATGAAATAAAAATTGTTAATTATTTTGTTTTGTTTCAGCAGTGTTAGAAATACATCATGTTCGTATTTTTCTTTTACACCGAAATATTCTAAATAAGACTTTTAGATTATAAGTACACGAAGTTGTTAAAAAGTAGTTAAAACCGTATTTCACGACTTTAATAACAATGATTAAGTAATTAGATATCATTTCGCTGTTTTATTTTAAGTAACAGAATAGTCTGAAACTTATGCTCTGATTTTTGTATAATAAAATAAGCAATAAATCAGAGTGAAAATTAATAAAATTTTTACCCATCATTTGTTAATATTTTATTGTTGTTTGAGAAACAGAAGTTATCAATTTAATTAATATTTATTATTACAGTTTGAAATTTTTTGTGTAATATAGTTGAAAAGAGTTTTTTTTAAAAAAGGGATATGAATTATAATAAAAATTACTGAACATTTATATATATATATATATATATATATATATATATATGTATATATATATATACATATAATGAGGGAGCATGAATCTTTAATAACTCATTATAAAAGCACTTGACGCGTAAGGATTGAGAGAGAGCGTCTTGAGAAAGGGTTGCTTCATGGACCCTCGCTGAGTGTGGCTCCTTTGTTAGAGTGTGGACGCTAGCCACGCACCGTCATGTTTGATGGTTGACTGTTAAACTGTGCAATATACTTGAATAAAGACATTATCAAGACATCTTTGATTCTTTAACTTCTCGTTGGCTTGACACACACACACATATGTATATATATATATATATATATATATATATATATATATATATATATATATATATATATATATATATATATATATATATATATATATATATATATATATATATATATATATATATGTATATTCAAATTCTTCATTTAACACAACTAAATAATTTTTATAAACTTATTATGATTAAAATTATTATGATAGAAATAAAATTATTAATGATTTAGAAAAATTTCATTCTAAACAGGCCATAACTCTTTTTATTTTAAATTGAATCAAAAGTAGTCTGTTTTAATGAAGATATTTCAGATCAAAAAGAAGTATGTCCCTTTAATATGTTGCAATAAAAATTACGTCTTTAAAAATAAAATAATTTATATAATTTACTATGTAAAAGATACAAATATCATTTTTATTATAAATAAAATTATTATAAATATAATAAAAACATTTCATTAAAAATAAATTATATTAACATTAAAAATAAAAGAACTTTTTTCATCAAATGCGGCGGCTCTTGTCTTTATTTACGCATTTGCCACTAAAAAGCAGGAGGGTTGTTAATCATTTCATTATGGGGCCACCATATAGGCGGCCAACATTACTCCCTATAAAGGGTTTGGTTTGGAGTGCTAAGGTCTACTGTTTTGAATCATGGATGACCGGGATTTATTGCTTAAAGCCGATTCTGAACATGTAAGAGTCCTTATGTATGCAGTGGTTTATCCCTCTAAAGGAATAACACAAATGACAACCACTTCAATGGGATTTGAAACCACGCCCTCCGGTTTTGCCGGCCAATGTGCTAACCATTTACAGTTACAGGGCAATGTAAAGGAAAACGTCAATTTAAAACTATTAAGAGAAGCTATGTCTCAGTGAATTTTATTCCCATTAACATGGTGGAAATACTTAGAATTCTACAAAATACTAGACGACCCGACAGACGTTGTTTCAACGCTGTAAATTCAAAAAGTTAAATTTTTTTAAATAAATTATAGATTATAATAAATTTAATTAGTAAATATAATTAATATGATAATATTATTGATAATTACTTAATAATTAATATAATTAATAGTTTATAATAAATAAAATTATAAATTATAAATTGGACCGGTTTGATGGGAAGGTAAGAAAAAAGTGTTATTTTAAAAACACTTGAAGCCACTACGCGTACAGTCATTACAAATGTAATTAGATTGAATTAAAGTTCCCACATCGCCTGTACCGGTATTTGATCCCGGGACTTTTCATACTAACGCCCGTTGCGCTTACCACTGCTCCATAGATCCGCTGGCAGTAAAGGGTTTCAAGCGCCATTACATAAATCTCAATAAGCCAGCAATGCTGTATTTTTAATAAAAAAATTTCTATTGGATTAAATTATGAATCTAAACCATTCTCGAATGAACTACATACACAAAATTTCATCAAAATCATTCCAGCCGTTAAGGAGGAGTTCTATTACAAACACACTTTTTTTATATATAATAATTTTGTATATAAAGATAATGTTTATAAATATTATGACATTTCTTCGATTTATAAATTAATGGAACAGATATCTCATAAAAAAAAATGGTGGTATTTGGATAGTTTCTCTTTTTCCTTTTCTTCAGCACGTATCTAAATAATAATGTAAATAATATTTATTTTTACATTCTATTCACATACATCCAGCTTGGACGTTTTTGCCTCACATTGTAAGGATTGTAATTGCATCGTGAGATTGTCGATTTGGAACTGTTTCAAATAGATTTTGAAATGGGTCATTTAATTCACGACATCAAAAATAAATCTTTCTCGAAACCAGAAAAAATAAAATATGAAAATGAGGGTTACCAATTAAGATATTTTGTAATATTTTTTTAAATACTTCATTTTAATATGAAAATTTAGTTTCTAATATAAATATTACAAAAGTTATCTTGAGGGTAAATGAATTTCATTTTATTCCCATTTGGTGTGTATTTCTCATGTTAGTTTTAGAAATATGCTACATGAAAAGACAAACATTAATCATTTTTTTAAAGCTAGAGTGTTAATAAAGAGATTGAAAAATTTTTAACGATGAATCCTAAAGAGGCAGTTATAATAATAACTAGCATATAGCCCGTTATATGACGGGAACAGTGGAATTTTTAACTTTCCAGAATTGTATATCACCCTATGAGGCAGGTTAAAAAAAGGGTTTGTTTTTTGGCTGAGAATTATCTTGTAACAAAAAAATAATCGATGATTAAATTTAAAATTATCACATATGTACCTAATCTATTATTGATTAAAAACAAACACACAAACGAACAAATTTCTTAATTTTCAAAGATATATAACTTAAACGCTAGATGTTTATTAATCCGTGGAATAGACTCCTAGACTTTTGTGAAAAGAATTTGTTGATAATACCGGTGATAAAATTTTAATTGTAACAAAAAATAATCGAGGATTAAATTTAAAACTATCACATATGTGTCTAATCTATTACTTAATCCAAATATAATTTTTATATATAATTTATTTATTATATTTAAATATTATATTTAAATATATTTAATATATTTAATAATTTAATATATTTAATTATATTTAAATATTATTATATTTATCAAATATAATAATATTTAAATAGTTTTTAAAAAATGAAAAAATGTTATTTTCATCTGCTTATAATGTGATAAGTTGATGAATTTAATCACTTGCTTTTAACCGGGGAATATAGGACTTGAAATAATGGCGTTAAAAGATCGAAAAGAGGTGGATTTCGAACGCTTTTGAACTCACTTTGAATTTTGATAACACTAACTCAAGAATTCAATATGGATTCCTCTATCCATTCCATATCCAACCACTTCATAAATTCGAGGACAGACGAAATAACTTAGGCTATTATTATATAGGGGATGGTGAGTGTCGTATAAAATAGTTTTCACTGTAACCTTTATTTCTACATTTACTAACCGATTAGCAAATAAAAGAATATAGTGGAAACTCTAGTTGCGATTTTATTACTCAAAATAGGTTATTGACAATAAGCAATTTTATTCTTTGTTTTACAGTGAAATCACTATTTTGAAAAATACAATCCGTATTATGTATAAATCAGCATAACTCTATAATGATATAGCACTTTCGGTTCTCTGGAAAAAATCTAATTGATCTCCCATCCCAGACAATAGCAGTTGACTGACTAATGTTAGAAAAAAATGTTATTTTTACCTAATTATTATGTGATGAATTGATAAATTTAATTGTTTATTCTTAACCGGGGAAAATACGGCTTGAAATAATGGCATTAAAAGCACGAAAAGGGGAGAAGTGGTGCATTTCGAACGTTTTAAAGACAACAGTATTTTTCGCTGTGATATGAAGCATATTTATATCAATTTATTTTAGAATTGGATCGATAGTTTAGGAGAAGATAAACTTTTCTCGCTTTGAATTTTGCTAACCCTAACTCATCTACAGCCCCGTTTACATGTGCCAAAAGCAGCGTAGAATGCAGGGTAGATACGCGAATTGTACTTCCCTTTCTAGAATTATCCCTAGCTAGGGAAAAAATTGAGGGGTAGAAAGAAACCACCTTTCTACCCGGGTAATAGCAGAGTTTACTCTCCTTTCCCATCATCCTTTGCGCTTATAGATGATTGCCGTTCCGTATGATCACGTGACTTCTAGCGACGATCCTGGCGAAATGGAGGGTAGAAATAATTGACCATGTAAACGGGTTTCTCCGACCCTCCAAGCAAAATCCCTTTACCCGGGTAAAAAGAAGGGTACATGACTGGCACATGTAAACGGGGCTTACATCCATTCCAGGTCCAAACCCTTCATAAATTCGAGGACAGACATACAGATAACTTAGTCTATTATTATATAGGGTATTTTAAGTCTATCTCTTAAAATTTCCTCGTTTTGTATAAAATTTATACAAGTCTATTTTTAAAAATACAATTATGATTTTTTTAAACTTTTTAATCAGTATTGATGAAAAGGCAGAATCAAAATTTAATTGCAATGTAGGATATTCATTGCCATGACCAGAAAAAGATAGAGAGAGAAAAAGATCTAAAACGCAGTTTCAGGAGAACAATAGAATCCTTTCAAGTTACTCTGATCTTCTCATACCGGTTTATTTTCGTGAATCCGGGAAAAACATTTACATCGGGATTCTCGATGTTGAGGGACTTTTCATGGAAGCTACTAAACAGACGAGGAAAAAAAAAGCGTAACCTTCATTCAGTTTTACTTTTTCAGAGGCACATTTACCAGTATGTTTCCGCCATGCTCACATGCGTCAGCCGTTACATCACTCGGGTCCGTTTCTCCCACTGCAGAAATCGGCGGACAAGTAAACAGAATTAAAAATTCAACTCACTTCGTCCACATTGTTACTGCGATATTTTATGTTTCCTGCTCGACAGATGTCCTTGAGTGACATCACTTGAATCTCTTATTTTTTAGTCGATTTTATAAATTAGTCATTGATGACTAATATAACGCAATGGCCTGATTAACGTTGTCATTAATTTACAGCAGTTTATGTCACCATTCTCTTGAATGGGACATAGTACCACAAATATGCCCAATATATCGTTTTTTTTTAAATTAAAATTCTAACACTCTCTATACATATAAATGAATTATATTAACCTGTGATATTAACATAATTATATTAACACAATGTCTAATTTCATAAAATAGTCATTGATGACTTATATAACTTAATGGTCTGATTAGCGTTGTCATTAATTTACAGCAGTTCATGTCATCATTCTGTTGCATGGGACATAGTACCACAAATATGTCCAATACATAGATTCTTTTTAAATTATCATTCTAACGTTCTCTATACATATAAATAAATTATATTAACATATTAACATAATTATATTAACATATTGGCTAATTTTATAAATTAGTCATTGATGACTAATAAAACGCAATGGTTTGATTAGCTTTGTCATTAATTTACAGCAGTTCATGTCATCATTATGTTGCATGGGACATGTACCACAAATATGTCCAATACATCGATTTTTTTCTAATTATCGTTCTAACGCTGTCTATACATATAAACAAATTACATTAACATGTGATATTGACATATTAATATATTAACATAATTATATTAACACAGTGGCTAATTTTATAAATTAGTCATTGATGACTAATATAACGCAATGGCCTGATTAACGTTGTCATTAATTTACAGCAGTTTATGTCATCATTCTGTTGCATGGGACATGTACCACAAATATGTCCAATACATCGATTTTTTTAAATTATCGTTCAATAAAAAAAAAAAAAAAAAAAAAATAAAAAAAAAAAAAAAAAAAAAAAAAAAAAAAAAAAAAAAAAAAAAAAAAAAAAAAAAAAAAAAAAAAAAAAAAAAAAAAAAAAAAAAAAAAAAAACTAAGGCTGTCTATACATATAAATAAATTACATTAATATGTGATATTAACATATTAACATAATTATATCAACGTATTGGCTATTTTTATAAATTAGTCATTGATGACTAATATAACGCATTGACCTGATTAACAGTGTCGCTAATTTACAGCAGTTTATGACATCATTTAGTTGCATGGGACATAGTACCACAAATATGTCCAATACATCGATTTTTTTAAATTATCGTTCTAAGGCTGTCTATACATATAAATAAATTATATTAACATGTGATATTAACATATTAACATATTGGCTAATTTTATAAATTAGTCATTGATGACTAATATAACGCAATGGCCTGATTAACGTTGTCATTAATTTACAGCAGTTTATGTCATCATTCTGTTGCATGGGACATGTACCACAAATATGTCCAATACATCGATTTTTTTAAATTATCGTTCTAAGGCTGTCTATACATATAAATAAATTACATTAATATGTGATATTAACATATTAACATAATTATATCAACGTATTGGCTAATTTTATAAATTAGTCATTGATGACTAATATAACGCATTGACCTGATTAACAGTGTCGCTAATTTACAGCAGTTTATGTCATCATTCTGTTGAATTGGACATAGTACCACAAATATGTCCAATATATATATATATATTTTTTTTTTTTGTAAATTATTGTTCTAACGTTCTCAATTCATATAAATAAATTATATTAACATGTGATATTAACATATTAACATATTGACTAATTTTATAAATTAGTCATTGATGACTAATATAAAGCAATGTCCTGATTAACGTTGTCATTAATTTACAACAGTTTATGTCATTCTGTTGCATGGGACATGGTACCACAAATATGTCCAATACATCGATTTTTTAAAATTATCGCTCTAAACCTCTCTATACATGTATGCAAGATTTTAATGTCCGTACCTTTAATATTTCAGAAGTTATCTACATACATGTCGCCATTTATAAGACTTTTTATTGACAAATGGATACTTTAAATACATTTTTACCCGTTTGTCTTACTTTGAATTACATCCCCTCAGGGGCACAAATTTTTCAGGAGTGTAAGGGTTTCTCCCACTGGAGGTACTCGAATGATTTATGTTATACCTAGAGGTCCTGAGCTTATTTCTGTAGAGTTTGATTCTTACCGAAATGAACTAAATTATAATCGGATCATATTGGGCCTCTCGTAGGTCAACAACAGCTAGGTAGCAACTTCGCGTTGTAACGTTGCGTCAGGTTGTTCAGTTTGTACAGGGGCTACGCCCTGGGAAACGTTGAAATACATTTACCTCGAATTCCATGCATTAAAAATGCTAAGGATTTTTTATATTTAGGATACAAGTGTTTATTTTATATACAGGTTTTCTATAAAGGGTTAAATAAAATTACGCATGATAATTTACTTATTTTTATACAGAAAATATACAAGAAACTGTCAGATTTCATATTTTTTTATATTCAAGTGTCAATATATTTTTAAAAATAAAATTATTATAGAGATGGTTGAAAAGTTATTCGCAATCTTATTAAATTAAAGGACCTAAATAATTCTTTAGAAAGATTAGTATAAAAAAAAAATTAAATCAGTGAAATAGTTAAAAACTTTATAAGTTTAAAAATAAATTGAAAATAAAAGTTCCGTACATGTCTTCAAATTTAGAGGTATTTTGGGAGTCTTGTACTTTCCTTGATTACAAATTATGAGGACCCACTTAAGTATAGTTATTAGCTATAAGTATAACTCAGAGCCGAAGAGTTCAATGTAAATTCAGTGAAATAGCCATCCAAAGACCATATTTATTAACATGGTGTGGTACGTAAAATAAGTGCGTTACCGTAACATCGTCTAAATTCAAATGATATTTATAGAGGTGGCAGGGCGAAATTGGTAGTCTTGTACTTACTCCTTGATTACAAATTATGAGGACCCACTTAGAGCTATAAGTTATTAGAGCTATAAGTATAACTCAGAGCCGAAGAGTTCAATGTAAATTCAGTGAAATAGCCGTCCAAAGACCATGTTTATTAACGGATGGTGTGGTACGTAAAATAAATGCGTTTCCGTAACATCCTCTAAATTCAAATGATATTTATAGAGGTGGCAGGGCGAAATTGGGAGTCTTGTACTTACTCCTTGATTACAAATTATGAGGACCCACTTAGAGCTATAAGTTATTAGAGCTATAAGTATAACTCAGAGCCGAAGAGTTCAATGTAAATTCAGTGAAATAGCCGTCCAAAGACCATGTTTATTAACGGATGGTGTGGTACGTAAAATAAATGCGTTTCCGTAACATCCTCTAAATTCAAATGATATTTATAGAGGTGGCAGGGCGAACTTGGGAGTCTTGTACTTACTCCCTGATTACAAATTATGAGGACCCACTTAGAGCTATAAGTTATTCTTTCACCCTACTGGTGATCTTCAAAACGAAAGATGCAGTGCTGGTTAGTCCAAGTGGTACAAGAAACAAGAAACACTTTAGAATAATGAAAAAAAATATTAAATTGAACATTTACTTCTAATTATTATTTATATATTTCTAAATAATTTTCACTTATGATATCCATCTTTTTAAAGCTTGAAACATAGAAATTATAAATAAAAGAATTTTAGTATTAAAGTATAATACATAGTTTATAAGTTTTTAAAGAAAAAAATATTTACTGTAGAGCGGTCAGCATTAAAATAGATCAGAGAGCACGAAAACATATTTTACATCTGTTGTGAATCCCGCGTAATGCATGTCTGGATCTCATAAACCATGTCTTGCTATTATAAAATAAACATATAATCCATTGAAGATATTTTAAGGTTCTCAAGTCATATTTGTTTCTCTTTGAATGGTATATTAAAAGCTCTGAACGTTCTTTTTCTTCTATGGATGTGTTTATTTGTAAATCTTTAGATGAATCGCAGTTCAGATCGTCATGCCCGGCTGTGTTCCAAAGATGCGACATCCATGACGTCAAAGGTTTAAAAAAGGAAGCTTTTTCTTCCATGCATCTAAACCTTATTCAGAACAGCTTCCGTTATATTTTTACCGAGTTATTCGTTGATGAATGAAAATAAAAATAATTTGAAGCAGCTGGAATTTTGAGCATGCGTGTGTATACCGTTTATAATAAACATCAAGGTTAACTATTTCTCTTTGCTGCTTCAACTTCTGAAAAAATTGGTTGCGAAACCGTAAATACGACAGCGAAGTTTCTTAAAAGGCTTCCACCTTTACCTGTTAGATGTTACTTGTTTTAATACCTCAAATGTAAGAATTCGTTACGGATTTTTCCATCACAAATGTTTTCATCAGATCAGTTTTCGAAAAAGAATCGGTACTATCAAAAATAAATAGTTTAATTATTTTTGATGTCATTATAACAGAAAATGCAAACCTAATCTATTCGAAGACTTGAGGTATTGTATTTATCTTTTTAAATAATTTTTAAAAATTTAATTAAAATTGAATGCCTATAATAATTAAGGAAAAAGGGTAATACTAATTTTATATAATTAACGTTAATTATCTTTACGTCATATTCTATAAATATTTGTTTCTGAAACAAGAAAATATCATATCTTAAATACAATCTATATGTATTTGTATACTTTTAAATAAATACACACACGAATGTACTGTAAATCGGGAGTAAGAGACGAATTCAAATACAGTCGAGACTGATTTTGTTTGGTTTGGTTTTGGTTTGGTGCGCTACGGTCTACGCTTTTGCACACGAGGGCTAATGAGACCGGGATCTTCTCCTTAAAGCCGATTCCGAACGGTTACGAACATCCATGCCATAGTGGGATTCGAACCCACGAACTTCGGTACCGACGATCAGTGCCTTAACTGTTGAGACTGAATGAAAGGCAAAAATTCTGATTGACTTTCTTAACTGGTTCTTTTTGCAGATCTTTTATGTTTATTTTTTAGATTGAAACGCATTGAGAAATTTCTGGAAATAACAATATTTTTCTATTCCAGCAAGATAGTTTTAGAAATTAACTAAACACACGGTTCACTAATTCTTAAAAAAATAAGCAAACTTATAACTGCTTAACGTGTCACAGAATCAACAGCCGCAAAAAGCTATTAAACGAATTGTGATATTTCGGCTATGTATAATACAATTAAGTTTCTAATGAAAAAAACTTTATTAGAAATTTAGTTAATCATAACTTCCCTGTCTCACAATTTATATTTTTAGAAAGAAAAATGTAAAGTCGATATTTCCTACACTAAATTCATTATGCAGCTCTAAGACTTTCGAAAGTAACATTTTAACCTGAGCCATTTTTTTCAGACACTTTAAATTCTGTATTTTTAAAAATGTAATTCCTAAAATTCTAGAAATATTTAAAAGATTATATCTTTAGGATTGTCAATACCCAAACTTCAATTATTATTATATCCTAAATTATTGGTATTCTTTAACCACAAATCACAATAATCCGTTTTATTTCATCAGAAATAATTTCCAAATACTGATAGTAAAGCTATATTTTAGTATGGATGTGCCTGTAATTTAATTTGTAAATATTCTTACAACAATCTGATATTGAATATCTTTTGAAACTTTTATTTGTTACTAACGGTAAACAATGAAAAGAACTGAATGCCTAACTCGGCAACTGGTAAATATATTTTTCTTCCAGATTTAATATACGGATGGTTCTTATATTTGAAAGCCCGAAGAATCTGTGACCATGACAAATTCATTCTTACAAAGTCTTTTATCATCTAATATCATGGAACAGAAAGAAAAATGATTCTGAGAAAGTTAATCTGTCTTCGTGAAGGTTTTATGACGAAATTTTAAGAGTCCGCTTATTAGAAATCACAATTCTACAAAAAGGAAATATTCTAATATTATATGATGATATGACAAAAATTGTGATATGATCTCGTCATGGGTTCTGCAACATGCTAGTTCAAATTTTTGCAGCTATTTTCCTTTGCAAATGTTTTTTTAAAATGTGTAAAACAGATTTTTAACTGACTATTTTTTTTGTTGATTAATGTCCAATGGGGAAAATACCTCACCAAACTGTAGGTTAATATTTTTTCCCCATGGTTAGGCTTTCAAAGACGTATCCATTAAATGTGCGGAATTATTTTTTTCTATAACAGAAGAGGAATACAAGTCAACCATCTGAGATTCCTATGACAGATCCCAATTTATTATTTTTCTGAAGGAGAATTTTTCCTGAATGTATCATCCATCACACTATGGTCAATTTACCTACGAGAGGACATTTAGCCTTACTATACTTCATCCGGGAGTATTACTTCCGTTTTCTCAATTGTACAAAGACTTAACAGCATTCAATCAAAGCTGTTTTTTACAGAAATATTATTTGTCTCTGTAGGGAATATAAGGGCAGTAAAATATATTATTAAAAATATAATCTAACATCTAAGTTTGCAATACTAAAAGGTATTTTAATCATATTATGTTATAAATGTAAATAAATCTCAGTTACTAAAAAATATTACTTAAATTCATTAAAATTGGTCTTGTCTGAATTCTGAATCTGAAATTCTGAATTCTGAAAATTGGTCGAAGTCTAAATAACGAAATTTATGTGACTATGATACTATTAATGAACAGAAACATTGAAAACTGCTAATTCTAGACGCCACAGTGTATGGGCTAGGTTTAATTTTAAATAAGCTATTACTTAATCTACATACACAAAAGCAAAATGCATTAAGGACATAAGAAAGACACCACAGGAAGGACATTTAAGAGGCTCCTTCACGTGGCATTCAAATCTATTTTCGCAAATCACTAGTGCCGTGAACGAGCAACTTCCGTGTTTACATGGAGCAGCGAAACATCAAAGAAAAGATATGACAGTCTAATCTATTTAGGACGACTTTGGAGGACGACCAGGATCTTATACTTCACATAAGACAGGTTAGGAAGAATAATTTCAAGGGCCAAAACTATTTTGAGAGGGATCCAAGTTTATTCAGAACACTAGAGTCACCGAGAACGAGATGCAGTCCGTTGATGTCATAAAAATAGTTGAAATCAGTGCAGTCGATAACGTGTTCCTTTTATATAACCAAAGATTGAGAACTTCAGAAAATTGCATAGACAAGCAATGAGAACCCAAACAGCCAAACTATTCACATGTAAAATCTTTTCTAAAATTAGAAATGAGTGTAATTATCCTTGACAACCTTTAAATCTTAAATGCCATGATTTTGGAAATTTCCATATATACCATACTCAAGTTTTCTATTATTTTACTTGGAGGAGATCTGGTTAAATACTTTAAGCATATTATAGGCTAAAATATTCTGGTTAGACATTTTAAAAATAATCTGTCTTCTTCGTGAAGGTTTTATGGCAAAATTTTAAGAGTCCACTTCTTAGAAATCAAAATTCTAAAAAAATTCTACAATAAGATTATATTGATGATGATATGACAAAAATTGTGATATGATCTCGTCATGGATTCTGTAACATGCTAGGTAAAAGTTTTGCAGCTATTTTCCTTTGCAAATGTTTTTTTAAAATGTGTAAAACAGATTTTTTAACTGATTATCTTTTTGTTGATTAATGTCCAATGGGGAAAATACCTCACCAAACTGGAGGTTATTTTTTTATGGTTAGGCATTCAGAAACGTATCCATTAAATGTGCGGAATTATTTTTTTTTTCTATAACAGAAGAGGAATACAAGTCAACCATCTGATGATTCCGTATGACAGATCCACATTTATTATTCTTGAAAATTTTCCCGAATGTATCATCCATAATATGGTCAATTTACCTACTAAATTTAGTACTATACTTCATCCGGAGTATTACTTAGTTTTAATTGTAAAGAAAAATCTAATCAAATGTTTTTTGTACTTTCGGTAAACAATGAAAAAAAATGAATGCGTACAAAAGGCAGGTAAATATATTTTAAAATAAAATCTAACATCTGTTTGCAATACTAAAAGGTATTTTAATCATATTATATTATAAATGGAAATCAGAATTACTAAAATATTACTTAAATTTATTAAAATTGGTCTTGTCTTATTAGAAATCGAAGTCTAAATAACGATTTATGGACTAGATATATTGAGAAACATAAAAATTGACTTCAATTCTGTAACAATATGGCTATTTAAATTTTTGTAAAGCTATTTTAATCCTTTACACAAAAGCAAAATGCATTAAACATAAGAAAGACACCATAAAGGACATTAAAGTCCAAAAAACCAAACTAATATTTTTCACGTTTCTGGGCATTCAGAATCTATTTAAAATATGTGCGGAATTATTTTTTTACATAAACAGGAATAATCAAAGAAAATGATGATACATCTAATGTAAATAACGCAGGATCTTATACTTCACAAAAATAAATAATATTTTCCAAAACTATTTTGAATATTTATTAAACATTACACAAACGAGAAAATCTGATTTGAAAAATTTTAAATTTGATAACTTTTTTTTATTAACGAAAGAACTTCAGAAAATTACATAGACAACTGAATCCCAAACAGCAAAACTATACATTTTTTCAAATTAGAAATGAGTGTAATTATATTTGAAGAGTTAAATACCATGATTTTGGAAATTCTTTATATACATACTAAGTTTTTATTTTTTTATTGGAGGAGAAGAAAAATTGCATATTATAGGCTAAAATATTCTGGTTAGATATTTAAAAAGTTAATATTTTATGTTATTTTAGAAAATTGCATAGACAAGCAATGAGAACCCAAACAGCCAAACTATTCACATGTAAAATCTTTTCTAAAATTAGAAAAGAGTTTAATTATCCTTGACAACCGTTTAGAGCCTTAAATGCCGTGATTTTGGAAATTTCCATATATACCATACTCAAGTTTTCTATTATTTTATTTGGAGGAGATCTGGTTAAATACTTTAGGCATATTATAGGCTAAAATATTCTGGTTAGACATTTAAAATTAATTTTTTTTATTTTAAACACTGTAAAGAGTAAACGAGAATCTACATTAACTATTGAAATACAAATCAAATAATTTTTTTTTATATTTTAAATAATTTTTATTAAATAATATTTTATATATATTTTGAAAATATTTTTTAAATATTTTAAATTTTTTTTTATTTTGAATATTAGATTTTATTTCTTATAACGGTAAAAAAATTGAAATAAAGTAAAAAAATTTAATATTTTAAAATGTATATTTTTTTAATTAATTTAATTATTTATAATAATAAAAATCTTTTTTTTTATTTTTTTTTAAATTTAAAAAAAAATTTTTTATATAAAAAATATTTTAATAATTTAAAATAATATTTTTTTTTTTGACAAAAATCTTTTCTTTATGTTATTAATTTTATTTATTTTTTAGTTTTTTTTTGAAATATTTTAAAAAAAAATAATTTTTTAACTGACTATTTTTTTTTTATTTTTAAATAAAAATTTTTATTTATAATATTAAAATATAATTAATTATTTTTTTTTATATACAAATAAAGTATTAATAATTTTATATAAAAAAAATATATATTTATCTTTAAAAATTTTTTTAATGATAAATTTATTTTAAAATATTTATTTTTTAATTTTTATTAATTTAAATTTTTATAAATAAGAAATTTTATTTTTTTTTTTAAAAAAGAATTAAAATTTTATTTTAATTTAAATAATTTTAATTAATTTTTAAATACAATTTTATTTTTTATTTTATAAAAAATTATAATTTAATTTTTTAAAAATAAAAAAGATTTTTTTAAAGTTGATATTGAGTTTTTAAAAAATTTTATTTATTTAAAAAAATATATATAAAAATATAAAATTTAATTTTATTATTTTTATTATTTATTAATAAATATTTTAATATTTATTATATTATATAAAATATATTTTTTTATATATATAATATTTAAATTAAATATGATAAAAATATATTTTAATATAAAAAATTTTTAAAAAAAATTTTAAGTTTTTTAATTATTTTTTTTTAAAATTTAAATTGTTATTTTTTTTAATTTATTTATTTATTTTTTTTAATATTTTTATTTTTTTAATTTATATTTAAAAATTAATTTAATTTTAAAAATTAAAATTTTTTTTTTTTATAAAGAGGAATACAAGATATGTAATTATCTAATAATTATTTTTATTTTTTTATTATCATTTTTAAATAAATTTTTTTTTTAAATTTTTAATTTTAACTTGTAATAATATAATAATATGTTTTTTAAAATATAAAAAAATTTATAAAATGTATTTTTTATTTTAAATATTAAATATAATATATTTTTAGTTAAAATTAAAAAAAATTTAATTTATATTTTAAATATTATAAATTAATAATAAATAAAAAATATATATAATTAATAAAGAATATTAAATACAAAAAATTATTTTTAAAAAAAAAAAATTTATTTTTTTTATAATTATTTTAATTTTAATAAGATAAAATATTAATATATTTAAAATTTTCAATTTTATAAATTAATCTTTTTAAATTATTAAAAATAAAAAAAATGAAAATCTAAAACTTTAAATTTTATATGTTTATTTTTATTTTATAATTTAAAAAATGTTTTATTTATATTAAGAATTTTTATCAATTTAAGTTTATTTTATATAAAATTTAAAAAATTATAAGAGAGAAAAAATTATTTAAAAAAAAAAGTAAATTTAAAACTATTTAATTAATTTTAAAATTAGTAAATTAATTATTTTATATATTTATTTCAATTTTTTATAATTTTTTTAATATAGTTTTCTATTTTTTACTTAAGATTTTAAATAAATAAATTTTTTAAATATATTTTTTTTTTTAAAGTATTATTTTTTATTTTATGAAAAAATTAAAAAAAAAACTATTCACATGTAAAATCTTTTCTAAAAAAGAGTTTTTTTTAAATATTTAAAATTTAATTTTTTTTAAAATTTTTTATTTACCATATTTATATTTTAATATTAATTTAATATAAATACTTTAATATTTATAGCTAAATATTCTGGTTAATAATTTATGTTTATTTTATTTTTGTAAATTTCGCAGCAGAATTGTACCGAGAGAGGGTAAATTTAGTTATTTAGTTAAATCGTAATAGATTGAAAATTATTTAATTTTTAAACTAACTTTTCGAATTTTATATTGAAATATATAAACAAATATATAAATAGAAATATATAAATAACAACCATAAGATTTTTGTAAACACAAAATATATTTTTTAGTGGATAAATTTATACTAGTATCGTAAATATGAAAAACCACATAGAAATAGTAGTATATAGTTTAAATTTTTTCCGTTCTGTTGTTCCTCATCGACTGATGTAAAAACTAGTTTCTATTTGTCTAAATTTTTCCAGAATCTATGTAGCAGACAAGAACATTCGGCTTCGTTTTCCTGTATATACCGTTATTTTTGTATCCACAGACAAACCATGTTGTTACACTAACCCGTACTATTACGTGACCCGTGCTCGAGTATCAATCGTCAGAAAAGGTATTAGTGCGTGTCGCGCATACAATGTGTTAAAAAAATGTCAGAATAGATGACATGTATCAAACACTTCAAATTACTTTTAAAGATCTTTAAGCTGTAATTTTCCTTCTTCTTTTTTTACGTTCCGTTTTTTATATCAATTTAAAACAAGGTTTTGAAGTCTAAAGTAACATAAAGTCATTAAGTTTTGTTAGTGATATACAGATATACAGATGATATGAGAAAAAACCTTGAAGAACCTCTAAAAACTAAACTCATTACTTCTAAATTTTGCATTCTAATTTTTTTTTGTTTAAAAAGTTTCTAAATGAATGAAATTTGAAGGACATTGAGTGTAATGTGAACTATGTCTGCTAAATGACATATTGTATTTCTAAATGTATTTCTAAAGTGCATAATCATAATGGCTGTTTTAAAAATTTCCATATTCTCTGCTCAACTAAATTTCTCAAGACTTGCAGAAAAAATTGTAGATTTAGGGTAGTTGAATATTCAAAATTGTTTATAGTCGTAATCATTTTAAATAGAAAAATAAGAACATAAATATTGTAAATCCATTCTTAACCTAAAAATATTAACTTAAATAAACAACTTATTGAGCTTTTAAATTCAAAATCCCTTATTGCTTTTTTAAAATTCAAGTTGAATATACAAAATTATTTATAGTATTAATTATATTTTAAACAAAAAAATATGAACATAGTAAACCCACTATGAATTTTGAAAATATTAATGAAAATAATGTACTTATTTAGCTTTAAAACAAGACAAAAATATTCCCAAAAGCTAAATTTATAATGGTATTAAAAATTAAATAGATATATTAGATATTAAAAAGAAATATAGCTTTCGAAGTTCTTTATACATAGACTATAATGGTAATAAAATTAAACAAATCGATAGATTATTTATTAAACAAAATTATAGGACTCTAAACCTTTACACGTAGTACCAGAAAATATTTTTTCCTTTTGCATTAATTTTATAAATTTTAATATAGAATTTTACCCTTCCTTGTAAATAGTTCTTTATATCTGCAGCTCTGGTATTTTATTTCTTGCCTAAAGGGACATATATAAGGTATTTATCACCTTTAGGTCGGCGATTGTATGCAGAGAGAGCTAAAAAAAGAACTTTTCCAACATCATTATTAGCCTCTAGTGAATGTATATCTTCCTTTCATAGCACATAACCTATCGATAAATATTTGATTGATACAATAAAAGATTCTGCGATAAAGGTTTTTTTTTTCGGCTTCCTCTTCAAATAGAATATCTTTTATGGCCCGATGATTGGAACCTTTTGTACGAGTTCAGCCTCTGAAAATTAGTTTCTTTTTTCGTATACCCCACTCGAACGCCCGAGCGTGAATATGAATTAGGAGAAACTGTTTACCCCTCAGTGAAACTGAATTTCAAATCCTGCGGTAATTTCAGAATAAGGAGTTTTGAATTTTTTACAGCTGTCTTGTCAGAAGGGATTACTTTTGAAAGGTAATTGAGAATTATTTTTATTTCTCTTTGAGTGTATTGAAAAATATTGCCAGAGTTTCTTTTTGGATAACCTGGAGATGTAAATATTTTTAGTTATTTAGCTGTTTTAGTGCATGCAGACATGCACTAAAACAGCAAAGTTTGTCATGCATCAATATTTAAAGTAATTGAGAATTTTTTAAAATTATTTATGTTTCAAGGTTGGGTAGGGAAGTTATTGAAAAAAATATCAGATATTCTACTTGAACTAGCAAAGACTAAAGATGTAAATTTGATTTTTTTTTTTAGATTCAAATGGGCTTCCCAGTACGAATTACAAGATTGAGTAAATATATTATTTCAGATTATTTATACAATAAATTTGTTGGAATAAGGGAAAAATGTATGGACTTAACTCAATTACTTTATAAAATTATACTGTTATAAATTTTTTATATTAATTATAGTAATATTAGCATCTTTATAGATGCTTATTTATAAGATTTTTGAATTTAAATTCTTTTAAAATAAGATCAATAAGTTTTAATAGATTAAATAAATTGTATAGTTATGTTTTATTTCCTAATTTCCTAATTTTTAAATCTAAATACTATACATTAAGAGAACAATAAATATATTTCTTACAAATGTATATTAACTATGAAATGACATGATAAATATACATTTATAATATACATGATTAACTCTTCTATGGCTTACAATAAGACTTTTTATTTAAATTATTTTAAAATAAGATTAATAGGTTTTAATAGATTAAATAAATTGTATAGTTATGTTTTGATTTCCTAATTTCCTAATTTTTAAATCTAAATACTATACATTTAATTTAGAGAACAGTAAATATATTTCTTATAAATGTATATTAACTATGAAATGGCATGATAAATATACATTTATAATATAGATGATTAACTCTTCCATGTTTTACAAAAAATAAATGTTACTGTTAAAGTGTTTACTGTAAGAGACACCTTATAGAATAGAACACATCATTCACTTATTTAGCTGCATGCAAAAATAAAAATATTACAATATGATCATTATGACAAAATCAATGCACTATTAAGTATAACATCAGAAAGTATCAAAATTGGATACGTAACTTTAATTCTTAAATAACAGATTCCTATTTAGAACAATGTCAAATTCATACATTCTTCCTCTTTCATTAATTACTTCCATATCTATCTCCCCATTAATTTAACATTATTACTCCCCTTTATTGAGCTCAATTACTGTTACTCATTTAGCACTGTTAAGAGTACATCCATTTAATGCTTCATTGTTTTGTGTAATATAGAATATGAATATAAGGAATGTTACCATTTTATTGTAAAATACTTGCTTAGTATTACAAGTGTAACAAGTATCGTATTAATTTTTTTAAAAATAAATATCAGATATATAACTTATTTACAGGGATTTTTTATTAATGCTTTTCTATCCGGGGTTAATTAGACATATACAGCTTGGAAATAATTAGCTTAGAATATACAGCTTGGAAATAATTTAAAACGTCTAAAAATATCAATGACAACTGTGAAACTAGACCCTACAAGCCGAAATGCATGTGACCTAGCTATTTAAATCTGAACCTCCAAACAGATACATGAAGAGTATCTCTACATATTAGCATTAGTGTTTATCTATAGATTATTACTATTATATACTATTTATTTACTATTTATAATGGTATTAAGTTCTTCAGATACAAGGAAAATATAGAATTACGAACGGGTTTTGCAATTTTGTAATTTAAGGGGAAATTATTTTTTGGTGAAAATTATATTAATTTACCTCTAAAGATATAAAAAACACATTTTTATACAAGAATTTCATGCATTCACACTTAAATTAAAGATACTAAATTGTTATCCACAAAAAATTTAAATTGTTCAAAAGCTGGAAATCAATTTAGACAAATGGGAACAGCTCAATATGCAAAGTGAATTTTATAATGGTAATAGATATTTTAGGTTTTATTATCCTTATATATAAAAAGAAATAATGAATGATGTAGGATAATATTATGATGCAAAAAGTTATTCTGGATGGCTTAGGCTGGGTTAGAATTTCAAAACACGTATGACGTAAAAAGAAAAAAATTATATTAAGTAAAATTAAAAATTTCAAGTTATTTTTAAAAGCTTATAACTAAAAATAAGGAACGTTGTGTTGAAGGCTTCACGACGCTGTAAGAGTTGGTTTGGTTTGGTTTGGAACTCTACGGTCTATTGTTTTGCTATGTGAGGATACCATAAGAGAAAATAAAACCACGAGTTTAATTATCACTTTGCAATCGTATGTCACCATCGTAGTCACCACAACACATTTTACCATTGCACTTGTATGTCGCCGGATAGCTACCATATTACGTTTTTACCTTTACACTTATATGTCGCCATATGTCCACCATCAACTTCATTCTATGTATTAGCTCACGTAAAAACTCCTTTTCTCTTTTACTTGTTTGCTAAAATTAAATTTTTTTTCTGGAGAAGTTTGTACTTTCGGTATCATTGGACCTTAATACGAAAATAAAAGCTATCATTTTTGCTTATTTTTAGTAAATAGTAGTGATTTTTTGGTACACCTATTTAGCAGTTAGACGGTTTTAGTAGGTTACTGTGATTTTCTAATATTGCTATTTTTTATTGTATATTGTGTTTTGTATTGTATATTGTACATCGTATTTGTTTGATTTTACTTTTTTAGTCGGTTTTCTTTCTTTAAGCAAATTTTCCACCTCTTTTTTTTCGTTACTGATATATATATATATATATATATATATATATATATATATATATATATATATATATATATATATATATATATATATATATATATATATATATATATATATATATATATATATATATATATATATATATATATATATATATATATATATATATATATATATATATATATATATATATATATATATATATATATATATATATATATATATATATGCTAGACATTTCGAGTACGAACACAATATTGATATTATAGTGGAGGTGCCGATATTATATTCAACATTTCCTTAATGCTGGTTGCTTGGTTTGGAGAGCTACGTTATACTGTTTTGCTACACGAGCCTTAATGTTAGTTATATAAAACACATTGAAAATATTTAATAATAATTTTTATAATTTTAAATAATTTTTATATCGTGAATAATTTTTAGCGTTTGTTATCGACTGAAGAAGTATTTTTGTTGATTTATTTTGTTAATTTTGAAAAATAATCATACTTTTACTTATTCGTGGACAAGGGAGTTTAGCATATTCTCTTATTTCTTACCAAAGCTGCACGTCGAGATGTAAATATGCTACCATAAAATGTGTTCCTCTTGATTGAGCATGCAAAATAATTCTGAGTTCCCTGATAGCTTGTTTAAATAGTTGAAAGAGTGCAAAATAACTACAAATGTGACATAGGAAGGGTTAAATTTATGTCATACAATTTTGTGTAGTTAAATTGTTCCTGTCCTTCGACTCACCTTCAGTTTATTGTCAATGGTCTTCACGAGGATCTCTTCTGGCGCGTAATCGCTGACGTCAAATCTCAATTTCAAGCTTTTGCCGTCATCTCCGTTTTGAATAAGTGGTGACTGGAAGTCGTCCATCCAATGGTTGTTGTGGTCGACGGACTTATGGCTGGAGGAGGACTCTTCCGTGGTCGACATTCGGATCGAAGCACTCGATTTGAAAGAACCGCCTCGGTTATCTTGTTCTTGCAATTTGGAACGAAGTCGAGCCATTTCTTCCTCCATGCGTTTCATCTCAGCTTCGAATCGTCCTCGAATCGATTGGAATTCATCATCCAGAACATGGAAATCTGATTTCTGTATAGGTACTTTTCTCTCGGGGGCCATCATGAAGGATAGCTTAGATCTAGAATAAAACAGAACCCTTACATTATTTTAATGATTTCCGTGTAAGTATTTTTATAAAATACAATACAGATAAAAATAACAAACCATTAACTATATTAAAAATCAGTTAAATTTTAACACGTTGGCTTCCAACCATAATATAACTTATGTTAACAAGATTTCTTCAAAGCAGGCGTGGAAGTAAATGTGTTTATAAAGGGAAGCGTCGGTATAACGATATCAGATACAACAAATCCCTCTATAACAATAATATTTGGTGATTCCGGAAAATTTGCATATAATATAATTTTAACGTCTCCCCCTTTAACAATATTCTATGCAGCAATAAACCTCGGTAAATAGTTTTTTTCCAATTCAAGGAAAAGAAAGCATGTTGGAAATTTCGATAATGATGGAATTATAGTTTTTGCAAGAGTTAGTGACGAAGATAATTTGTCCAAATCTTAGATGAAAAGGAAAACTGTATTGAAGAAATTGATAATAAAAATACAAATCTTTGCATTCTGATTCTGAACCACATAAGTCCATTAATTCCCTGTAGATATTTTTCATAGTTTTCCTTCCCAAATTATAAGCGATTTCCTGCTTTTGACTCTGTTCATACTTTATTAATTGATTTAACCCTCTGACTGTTCAATTTGTAAACCGAGATCTATTTAAAAATTGTGTATTTTTTTGTTGTTGCATATTTTAAGTATATATTGCGTATTTTTTTTTGTTGCATATTTAAAGTATATATATAAATTGGAGAATTGAAATACTAATTTCTTTTCTAAGAAGATTTTTTATATTGACTTTTATCATGAGAAACTAAGCTTTCAGAAAAACTAATTCTAGATGTTATCACATAAAAAATTTATTTTTTAATAAATTTCAATTGAAATACAGTTAATTTCTATTTATAACATACTATCTATAATTCTATTACCTAATATAACTATAGTTCTAGTCATATAATTCTATTTATTACCTAATTAAATGTCTAATACTGTATATAATTTATTCCACTGGCTAAACGGTGTAAAGGCGGAATGTGCTTCTTAATAAAGAAAGAAAAACACATTCCCGCGAAAATCGCGGAATAAGCAAATTTTGCTACATTTGAATTTCTCGTGGAAATCGCGGGATAAGTAGTCAGAGGGTTAACAATTAAGAAATGAATAAACAAACAAGAACTTTCAATAAATAAGTTTCCCAAGCATGTAAAGTTTGTTGCATGCCTGTTATTTTTTTCATTTTTTTAATATTTTAACAATATGTAACAATTTTATCTTTTTAAATTTTTTTATTATTTAGTCATAAACATTTCAATCCAGCTACAATTAAAGTATGTTGGATTGAAAGTACATAGTCTCTCAATATAACGATATATTCCTTCATAATGATAATTTTATTGGGTCCCCTAAATATTTCCACATGGAGATTTTACTGTATTATGAGATACACAGAGTGGGACCAAAAGTTCTGAAAGACAGCTCAAAGATCAATCAACTTTGCTGATCACCTACGACCACCACGACAATACTGAGATAACCAAATGTGGGCCATTGGTGACTCTCATGGCGACTAATGCATTAAAAGATTATTACAATAGTTTTAAAAATAACCACAACAATATTATTCTTACACTATTGTAGTATAATACAGTCTTAGTTTTTATTTTTACAAAATTTTATATTTTCAAATTCTGAAAGTGTTAGCAACAAACACCCACTAATATAGTTCAAGAGTATCCCAGTTTTATACTTTACGAGTATAGTAGTAATAATGTTAAATTAAATTAATTAAGATTACTAATTACATTTTATCAGTCACTTTTTTACAAACATTCACGTGTTATTGGGGATGAACGTATTAATGAAAAACATTTTTAGTGGAATAATTTACTAAACTTAGAATAAAAATGATAAAATATCTCAATTTTCAAAATATCTGGATACTGAAATGAGGATATAGTTTGTAAATCATGTATTTCTCATAACTTTTCAGAATTATTACAAACATTCAGTTGTTTTAATCCCTACACAAATCCCCCAATAATTTAACGGAAATCAGAAAGTCAAAGAAAGTTATTTGTGACTCACACAACTTTTACATCCATCATTCTTCGTTGCACACTTTTCCCTTTTCTATAAGCCAATTTAATTTGGCGGTCTTTTTATCCTTTTCAATGGATTTCGTTCATTCATGAAAGAATTGGAGACGCCACACGTAAATATTTAATTGGAAGCTGCAACTTAACGGAACTGCTCAGCAATTTACGAAGGTATCTCATTAATGCACTCTCTTCTTTTGGCCTAATTAGACCTCCTACTACTGTCAGCGTTTCTGACAGCACTCAACTTCCTGCACCAAGGGCACGCCGAGATATAAAAACTTCATGATACATGCCTTTAGTATGCTTTTGATGCATGACTGAATTGCTTGTTTTGGGGCTTATTAATTTGATTACCCAAAATGGGTTTCGTGTACTTTTTATGGAATTTTCCGTCATAGGTGTCAATCTTAAATGACATTTTTCATTCGAGGTTTACCACAGAAAAGGTTTCAATATAAAACTTTCATAATAAGAAAAGATATATGTAAAACAATCATATTGCAAAAGTTCTTAAAAATATTGAGGGGAATATTTCGTTTCATTGCTTTGTTAGAAAGTTTTAACAAAATAATTATTTATTTTTTAGTACATGACTAAGAAATTAAAAGGGATCAACAAATATTGTCTCGAAGTTCGAATGAACACACCGTTTAGCCTAACAGACGAATTTATCGAAGCAAAGTAGCAATTCGCAACTTTACAAGATCGAGAAGTTTCCTACAACTAGTGGGTATCAGCTTTTATATTCGAACAGAATATTCGAGAAATAACTAATTTACATAATAAAGAAAGATCTAGAATGTTCGAGAACATAAGACAACAATAAGTAACATTTTAAAATTAAAAATCCATAATTTGGATCAACCGCCTTGGCGAGCACTGAACCCACAAAATTCGGGTCTGAATCTCGTGCTTTCACCATTCAGCCATTGAGCTCATTGGCAAAGTGCCTATATTGGTCAATATACATATATTGTTTTATTATATTGGGTTCAGTTTTAAGAAAACATACCCAAGGAATCTGGTAGTTTTTATTACAGTAAAAATCTACACAATCAATTTTATTTTTAACCTCCTTTAAATAAAAAAACATAAAATTTAAAAAAATTAGCTTTCTCTGAAGGTTAAATTATTTTCCTGATTTGTTTATGTAGCATAAAAATACTTTCTAGATTTAACTGAAATGTTTTAGAATAGTGAAGTTTAATGATAATGTTATTTGTATTTCTCTAATTAATCACAACATTACTCGTTTAATTTTATGAATATACACAACAATTTTGCTTGAAACTGAAGCAGTACAGCGTGACAGAACAAATGTGCTAACTCGGTAAAAAATTTAATTAGAGCTTAATTTATCATTTAAATTTTCGAAAATTCTAAAATTATATTTTTCAAAATTTTTCTTGGTAATGACCATATAATGATCGTTTTATTGCCCATCACACTAAATTTAATTAATTTAAACTAAAATAATTATGTATATACGCAGGAAAGATTATGATATATTGTATGTAATGAAATATCTGAAAAAAAATCATTGAAACTTTGACATTTTAAATATCATTTTAATCTAGAAAATATTTGATGAAAAATAAAAAAAAAGGTATGAATATCTCATATTTTTAAATAAATAATTTTTAATTCATGCGCGATTGGAAATAAAGTTGATTTTGTAAACTTTATCAGCAGTTAAATGATACTACATAACATGAAAATGCTTTTATTCATAAAAATTGGTGCTAAATAAAAGGAAAGTACGAGCACACAAATATTATTAAACACAGATGTCCGAGTAAAAGATCTATTATTGAAGATAATGACTTGGAATAAGCAAAGAATAACCTTGCCAGTCAAACGCTTATTTGGCTATAGTCACCGGAAAATTACGGCGTTAAAGAATTCTACACTCCATTTTCCTCTAGTGTCAGACGTATATCTATAAAAGTAAGATGACATTAATTGCAGGGTTAAAGAAAATAACGAAAGTTGTCTTCCATAACACAGTTATTAATTCCTTATAAATTTAAATAATTGATTATAGAATGCTCTGCCAAAACTGACATTTAGAATGAATTAGGCATTCTGACACTTTCTCTGAAGTGATAAAAACGTATAATTAATTTTTTCTTTCAGTAAACAGCCTACCATTAAATATTATTCTTCACTGAATTGAAAATCAATGTTAGAGCAAAAGATAATAGCCAAGCAAAATGTTTGATAGTTGCCAAATCACACAATACAAATACTCAGTCCTGGTTTTTCAATTACATCTACGATGTATGCCAAAAACAGTTTCATTTCGTCTTAAATCAATGAACGTTATTTCCATGTTATTTCACGAACTTTATAAGCTTGTTGTGAGTACCTGCTGATGACAGTTTTAAATTGAAGGAGAAAATTAATATTTTGAGATCATTTGATCTGAAAACTTTTCAATAACATCCGAGATTAGGAAAAAATACCAAATATTAATATCTAGGGGGAGAGAATATTGCCTGCATTTCCCGTTTGCAATCGCAATAACTCAGAGATGACATCCCCATTATGAAAACACAATTTCCCGTTCAATTTCAGTGGTTGAATGTTTTCAAAGCCGACAAAACTTAATTTAAAATTCATTGTGTCGCCATCTGTTTATTTCAAAGAACCCCTGTAGTCTCATTCTGGATTACAATAAATATGCATTGATGTTTTTGTAAGGTAATGAACAAAATAACTTGATTGAAAATAAAGTGAGGGATTGAAATCGTATTTATAAGCCTATAGCCATTTAGAAAATTATAGAATTATTTTTTAAAATGACATTCATTTATTCGCATTAAATGTATTTGAACAGTAAGTGGTTTGAAGGGCACTATATAAACTAAAATGGGGTTTGCATTTTTTTTGTGAGAAGATTTTTAAACTTAATAAATGGAACAAAATTGTTTGTTTTATTGAAATTGCAACGAAAAACTGTAATAAAAATGTATTTTGAGTAAAATTCAAGTAATTTGACTTTTGACCTAAATTGTCCTTTCAACATTTTAAATCTTTGATATAATAACCTTTTTTAGATCCATCATAAAATAAAATATTTTGGAAGGCATGTTTTGTAAGTTTAATAAAATTTAGCTTTAAGAAACTTGATTAGTTTTGCTATTTGACCTAATATACTTTTTAAAATATCATAAAAATATACACTAAATGAAAAAATGGAATTTATTTTCCCTTAAGATCATTCTTGAACTATGTATATTACGAATTAAAATTTTATTTCAAGTTGATGAAAAAAAATTGTTTTATTCTACAAACCAAAACTTTCAAGGTATCTAAAATAAATTTTAATTAAAGTAGTTTTAAAATAAAAGGTGTTAAAAATTTAAATATTACAAAAGAAATTAGCTTTATCAAGCTGCAAAATAAAACATGCTAATCCTATTGATATAATTGAGGCTCACAGAATATAAAAGATAATTAGTTGCTGTTTGATATAAAAGTTAGTTTCTAATTAGTAAATTTAAAAAGTTAAATTGCGGATAGATGGTGTACATTTGGTGTACATATTTTAGTCACATTTTTTTGTGTACATATTAATGTCGAAAAGAAATTAGCTTTATCAAGCTGCAAAATAAAACATGCTAATCCTATTGATATAATTGAGGTTCACAGAATATAAAAGATAATTAGTTGCTGTTTGGTATAAAAGTTAGTTTCTAATTAGTAAATTTAAAAAGTTAAATTGCGGATAGATGGTGTACATTTGGTGTACATATTTTAGTCACATTTTTTTGTGTACATATTAATGTCGAAAAGAAATTAGCTTTATCAAGCTGCAAAATAAAACACGTCAATATTATTGATATAATTGTGGCTCATAGACTATAAAAGATAATTAATAGAAAAGTTAATTAATATAAAAGATATTTGATATAAAAGTTAGTTTCTAATTTTTAAATTTCTAAAGTTACATTGCGGATAAATGGACTATTTGTTTCATTTGGTGTACATATTTTATATTTCCTTATTTAACTTCTTTCTATAACAAAAACTAAATGGTTTTTATAAAGTTAGGCTATTATGAATGATGTTGGAGAATTTTTTATTCTAAACAGAATAGAAGTTTTATTTTATATTGAATAAAAAATTAACTCTCTAAAATGAAGAAATTTTAGCTCGAAAGGTATCATGTCCCATTATTATTTCTGAGGAATCAATTTTTGAGCTTCTGGAAAATGAGAAATTTCTCCTTGTAAAAACTCATTCTTTATCCAAGTTTATTTTCATTGTACTGTTTTATAAGTTCAACCTTTACAAGACGTAAAGTGTATTTATAATACTAACAAAACATAAATATTCAATTACTTTTATAATTTTTAAAATTATTTACTTGTGGCATAACATTTAATTCTCATTTTATTTTAGATAATTGAGAGTAATTTATATTTTAAATTTTCTTTCAGAATATTTCAAAATCAGTTTAAATACGAGTCAATTTTCTAAGCTAAAAACAGCATGAATTTGGCTTATACTGATAAATGAGATAACTAGCATAACTATTCATTATTCCTAAATCTATTATTTTCTATTAATCTGTAAAAAAAATTTACAATATTTGCGAGACTGCTTTCCTCATGTTTTATGATTACATCAATACCTATCAAATTTTATCATTAGTTATTTCAAAGTCTCAAACAGTTGTAGTCTGCTACCATATTAAAGTCGACATATGTCACTGGTGGCTTCCACGTCATAATGACGTCAGAAATCACCAGAGATGGGAATTTGGTACCATAAATTTCCCTCTCTGGCATCATTATGACGCAGAAGTTACCAGTGAGATATCTAGACCGTAATATGTCAGAGCCCATATTTTGATAAAAACGCGAGTTTTCCATCAAAGTTTTGATTGTTTTATTGTCAACATGCTAACAAAATGTTGCGACTTGAATCTGAATTAAAAACATTTTTCTGATATATTATTTATAACGATAAACGTTATAATTTCTTTCTTTCATGATTTATCTGTAAGAATAATTTATTTTCATGATGTCAACCTCAAAAATTTTCCAGAGGGTATAAAATAAATAAAGATTTCTTGAAATGTAATAATTTCTTGAATCCTAGCAAAGATTGTCTAAAATTATGGTTTATATAATTTGTTAAGGGATATGTGACATACTTGCTAAGATTTTCTTCCTTAAGTTTTTCGTAATATTTCGTGTTATGAACTAGAGTGTTTGCAAACGATTACAATGTCAAATATGGACTAAAATATGAAGAAAAATTATTTCATGCTTAATTAAGTTAACAAATAAATATATTACTGACTAATTTATGTTTACAGTTACATAAATGAATAAATATTCTCAATATCTAAAGAATTCACAAATATTTTTAAATTGTACCATTCGTTATCTAATACTTTTTTTTACAAATTACATAGTTATATGCGTGTACATACATACATACATACATACATATATATATATATATATATATATATATATATATATATATATATATATATGCATATTGACATAAAGACATAGTTGTACATATGTATCGAGTTATGAAATAATTAAAACATTATCTTTAGGATTCCTTATTAATGGATTACTTTACTTTCTTTTCGTGTGTGAAATTTAATTCAACTATAAACAATCGTTAAAACATTTGCTATAAACTTAACCACCATTTGTTGAAAGCAGAAATATAAGCGAAAGGGTCTTTACACTGTTCAAAAATTCATTATTTTACAGTATAAACTGTCTTAGCCAGAAAAATAATTTAAAATATTTTGTGTTTACGGCAAAGAATTAAATTACAGCCTTTTTAAATTTATTGGAGAAAAGAAAAAAAATGTTTACTCTAATGGATAATAATATAACTGTATTGTAAATATTTAATATTTCCCTATTAGTTATCAAAGGAAAAAAAAGTTGGGTTAAATTTATATATTGCGCAAAAAACAAACATCGAACTAATAACATCCTCGATTAAAGGCTTGTAATGCTAGGGTTTCCATTGTGTACCAATTACAGCAGTCCAACAAGAAAAGCGTGTTTCCAAGGCTGGCCATAACGAATCTAAATTGAAAAATTGGACGCTCTCCCACTAAACTTGGCGTGAGAAAGGCGATCTCCCAGATGATTTTTCTGATTGATTCTTTTTCTTAGGAGGCTTTCATAATAAGCGTGCAGAGGAATAACAAGTGTCTATCAATCACGAGGCATTAGCGAGGCCCAACTGGTTGTTATGACGACGGGAGTTATATCTTTTATCTGGAGCAGTACGCCCCCTTTTATTGTATCTTTTAACTATCGAAGCTTTCATTTAGGAAAATTTATCGCTTATTATGTCTGGAGTTATGATGAATTTTATGGCAGGGATTGCAGATGGCAAGGTACGCGTTTGGAGATGAGTAATACAAAGTGAGAGGAACGTAACGTAATTAAGGATCAAAATTGCGGCGGCACATTAACGTTATCTTCATTTGACATCGTTACTTTAACGGGAGCACTTCCTAATTGATAATCAATTGGCTGCCTGTTACATGTAGCACTTAATTGAGCAAACAGAAAACGAGATAGGTCTAGGAACGACGTATATACGAAACAACAATTAGCTCATGATGAATGTGCATTTTTCCTCGCTATTAATCTCAGTTTAAACATAATGAGAAGCGAGTTGAAATTTTGGCACCAAAGGAAATTACACTAGATAGGAATTTGTGATTATTTCTGTGTTAACAAACATTATAGCAATAAAAGAAGAGTTTTAAACAATCTTGTCGCAGACTACTTCCCTCGCACATTGTTAAAAGCATAATGAATTTATCTGAAAACTTTGGAGTAGCTTTTTTATGTTTTCCTAACGGTATTATAAAAAAAATATTCTAAAGCGATATCAGAATGAAACTTTTAACCTATATTGTGGCCTAATATATTATAATATGTTCTTCTTCTTCTATAGCACTACAGCCTTTTACAGGCAACGGCTGTCTCTAAAAGTTTCTTCCATCTGGAACCATCCATCGCCACAGTTCTCCACTAGTTGACTCCAATTTCATGCAGTATTTTTTCAACCATATCAATCCACTTGGTGTTTGGTCTACCTCCTTTACTTTTTCCATCAACTTTATGAAATGTAACTTTTTTGTTGGATTTGAATCAATGCATCTATAAATGTCTCCCAACCACCTTAATTAATAGATCTTTATAGTTTTCCCAGTATTTGGTTGTCCGAATTTAGAGTATAGTTCATAATTATAACGGATCCTCCATACATTATTTTCTTTAACAGCTTCAAATATTTTTCTTAGTATTTTTCGTTCAAATATTAATAGCTTATTTTCCACAGATTTGTTCATAGTCCAACACTAGCTTCCATACATAATTATTGGCTTTAAGTTTTATAAAGATTAATTTTGGTTTTTATGCCTAAGTGTTTTGATTTAAAGTGATTTATCAGTCCGTAATAACATTTATTTGTCATATTTAATCTGTTCCTAATTTCAAATTAAATATAATTCAATTTAATATCAGTAATAATAAGTTCTACTCTTTTTAAAAGACAGAAAACGCTAATCTGTAAAAGCAAAATTTTAAATGTTTACTTAAAATAAACAGTTAAAATTAAGCAGTGGAGAACACAAGGAGCGGGGTTTATCCCCTCCCCTCCATGGGCAAGGTTTATAACAAAAATTAAAAGTTTTTATAAAGTTAGACTTTTAGTAAAAATTTTGGAAATTTTTTTATTCTATAGACAGAAAACAATTTCCAAAACGTTTTAGTGTTTGTCATAAATTTCCCCTTGCCTTGCTCATTTGTATTGTATTTTGACATTTGTATTACATTTTTGTCAAATAATAATAGAATACACAGTTGTATTTATCGTAATTGGACATGATAGTACGTATCACATACAAAATATTTCAACCTCTGTGAAAGAAATCTGTGTTCGCCTCTGAAATCAAGTAAAAAGTCCATTCAATAAGTATACTAAAACTTGATTTAACCCTCTGACTGCTCAATTTGTAGACCGAAACAGAGAAAAATTTGTGAATTTTTTTGTATATTTTAAATTTATATATGTCGAAGAATTGGAATATGCACTTTTCTTTTTATTTAAGATTTTTTATCGCGAGATACTAAACTGCCAGAAAAACCAATTTTAGATGTTATCACGAGAAAAGTTTTTTTTAAAAAATAAATTTCAATTAAATTACAGTTAATTTCTAATTATTACATAATATAATTATAATTATACTATCTAATATAACTGTAGTTTCATTCATTTTTTCTATTTATTGCATAATTAAACGTCTAATACTGTATATAATTTATTTCACTAGTTAAACGGTGAAAAAGTGGGATGTGCTCCTGAAAAAAGGAAGAAAAGCTCATGCCCTTGAAAATCGAGGAATGAGCAAATTTTGCTACATTTGAGTTGCCCGTGGAAATCGCGGGAGTAGCAGCCAGAGGGTTAATATTTATAAATGTAACATACTTATGGTCTTAAAATTTGGCATTAAATAACAGTGGTATTTGTACAGGAAGAAGCAAAATCACTAAATATTTAAAAGCATAACTGCTTTGCAACTTTGTGACAGGAAAACTTTACAAGATAAGAAATAGCTTTCACCTCTAGTATCAAAAGCATTTGGAAATTCTCCTGGGAACTACCAGATGAATGGCCCTTACAGACACGCAAACAGATGATTTATTAAAACAACGGTTGATCTCAAGGGGCAAGTATGATGAAGAACATTATTTATTTCAATATAACATGTATTTTCTTTACCAAGAGTATATACTTTAGCAAAGAATTACAATTCTTCTTTTCTAATAGCAGATAAAAGTTGGGATTATAAAGTTTATGTAAAACAATTATGCTATTATGTTATTCTACTGGAATTTAACCAGGAAACTACGTTTGGATATTTTTTATGTTAGAAATGTCAGTCGCTTATGAATTACTCAGATAAAAGCAGGAGTTAGATCTTATCTCATCTCAACTAAACTTCTTTCAAGTATATCAAATTAGATATTTTACATAAATATTTCTTCTAAAATTGGTATGAGTTACTTTATTTCTAATGATGCTGAATATGTTGTCTTCTAACTTATGGACAGTAAGCTGGAACTTGCGAAAGTTTGCCTCATAAAGAATTTATTTCACATTGTATAGTTTTTAGAAGATTTTATTGCGGAATAAAGGAACTGTGTAGCCACGCAAAATTTATTGCTGTAATAAAAATCCATATTTTTTAAGGGTATTATATAAAAGCATATTTAACCCTTCTGGAGCGAACTGTCTTTCACAATCATTGAGATCATTGTCCTCCAGTTTTTTTAAAAAATAATACGAGATTAAAAAAAACTGAATAACAAATACATATTCAGAAAGAAATTAAAAAATAGCTTTACAATTGATCATTATTTGAGTCATTTCATCACTATCTGGGTCTTTTTAGTCTAAAATTTCATAAAGTTCTTGCGTCATTTACGTTGATTAGCTCAATATTTTCCAAGTTCAATCAAATATTTCTTCTTTTATTATTAAATAATATCTCATTTTTAAACACTAGACCTCAACAGTTACTCACCAAAGAGAAGGGAAATCTTTCATCCTCTATTCTTTTTCTTTAAAAATGCATTTTAAACTAATCACAACAAAGTTATTCCTTTCCATGTACTTGTATAATCTGAATAACCATGCTTCTAAATGTTTTTGGAATTTGTTAGAAATTGAATAACAATTCCCCATAGTTCTGGAATACAAGCTGGTGTTTAACTACCATATAATTATATAAAAGTTAATTGATATTTAATTTAACACGGTATAAAAGATATTTTTTAAACAGACTTAACAATATCAATGCCTAATTAACTACCATGCAAATACATAGTACTCACTTTATTCACTATGACGATTAGTTATTATCTCAATCAAAGAGAAAAAATGTATTTTAGAAAGAATGTTGTACACCAAATCAAAATTGCTGCATTTGTGAGCTGACCTGTCTGTTTGCTTACATTCACATATGTAGTGCCACACCCCATGTTACTAGAAAATATAGTTTTATATCGAAGGAATTTCAGCAAAAAGATCTTGCAATATATTTAGAAATACAGTGGCATGACTCAAAGACGGAGAAAAACAGATAATTCTTTGTATATGTGAATAATAACCGTTTCCACCTATGGAAACAATATCATGTTGTTTTTCACCTTTTTTTTAATAAATAAAAGTAGTTTAAATATAAAAACTTTTTTATTTATGTCTGTAAACCGTAATAGCAAAATTAATTTTTTTTGTGTACATCAAGTAAACAGCAAGTTTCTGTATCAAGTAAATACACCCATAAATAGAAACAATGGACAAATTTATAAAACACTTAAATTAAAAAAATATTAAATGTTAAGTGAATTAAAAACACGGATTGAAAACACTTTCTAAGTTTTAAAGAGTAATAAAAATAAAAATTCTGTAACAAAATGGAAGAAACCTATAGGGTTAATATGCAAAGTAATTATGTAAATAAGATCATGGATATTAAAATAGCTTATTTTGGTCTATAAAATAATCAGCAATTTCCGTTTGTTTCACCGATCTATTAACTATATTGCTATGTGATATGTAATTTACTTTCGAGGAAAACGTCTAACTCTTATTCCTTGATGTATTCAGAATAGACGAAGCATTTTAAAACCTCGAACGCAGAAATTATTAGAGCAGATATTAGTGTTTAAGCAATATGAAAATAAAGCAATAACATTAGGGAAAATATCCCATTTTTCAGTACAAAATATCTATAACTATACTTTTGAGAAAATAATCGGATAATTATAGGGGGGGGGAGGAACTATTCGAAATATTTTTTGCTTCCTTCGTATAACTAATTAACATTTACATTCCAAAATTTATGCAGAATATTGAACTCTACTTCATATACGTGAATTTTTCGTATAACTGAAATCTCATTTGAAAGAGAATTCATTCGTATAACTAAATATTTCGTATAAGTGAGTTCCGTACAAAAGAGTTTTCACTGTATTCTTTTATTTACCAATGATCTATTTACTTATTCATTAGTAAATAAAAGAATGCAGTGGAAACTCTGGTTGAGATTTTATTAGTCAAAATATGTTATTGACAATAAGAAATTTTATTCTTTGTTTTACAGTGAAATCACTATTTTGATAAATATAATCCGTATTATGTATAAATCAGCATTACTCTATAATGATATTGCACTTTCGGTTCTCTGGAAAGAATCTAATTGATCTCCCATCCCAGACAATAGCAGTTGCCTGAGCATATTTATCCAAATAAAAGCTGAGATACGCCAACCGGAAATTATGTTTACCGATGCTATCTCGGAACACACTTACAAGACTCCTCTACGCATCATCTTCCCCGAAATGTCATAGAACGAGATCGCCTCATAAATATGTCTAATAGCCCTCTCTTTTCTCGAGAAATCCCATTTGCATAAAAAGAAAGCGAAAGAAAGAGTAAAGTTTACAAAAGAATTTACATTGACAATGAATAGGAGAAAAAAGGAAAGTATTATAACCAAGAATTCTTACTTTTATTAGATCTGATTTATATTCTGTTGAGATTGAAAAAGAAATGAAAGGTCTGCTTCGGGCAGGATTTTGGTGAATAATACATGTGTTTTGCAATTTCCTGAATTATTCCTTTTATGTGAAGTTACCGCAAGGGATTTACATCCACAAAGACATTTTGTAATATTTAATGAGGGTATTTAAGTTAAAATAAAAAGAATGGTTCTTCTTAGGAAGCTATTTAGAGTTTCAATGTAGAGATAGATCAGCAAAAACATTAGTTTATTGACTATTACTAATATAAATGCTGGCATATACGAGAAGTACTTTAATAAGTCTTTGCTTCTTATCTCAATAAACTTACGGCTGAAGTGTGACTCTCTAACATTTAAATATTATTTATTTAATTAACACATTGTTTGCGGGACACGTACTAGTACATTTTCTGACGATTGATACTTGAGCGCGGAACACGTACTAGTACGTTTTCTGACGATTGATACTTGAGCGTGGATCATGTACTAGTACGGGTTAGTGTAACAACATGGTTTGTTAGTGGGTTCAAAAATAACGGTATATGCAGGAAAACGAAGCAGAATGTTTTTGTCTACTACATAGTCTCTGGAAAAATTTAGACGTCTTAGACAATTCCACAAAGACTAAAAAATTAAATATAAAAATTGTTTATATGATGTTGCATCGGAATGGGTAACTGATCAATTACCTGAAACTAACATTCTAGATCTAGGGCGGCCCACATCTAGTACACAAAGGGCACCTAAATATGACCCCCCTGGAAGATTATCATTGGATATGCGGAAACATATTTTAGAGAAAATTTTACTACTGGGAAAAAGAAAAAGTCGCAAAGACACTGTCATGTGTGTGCTGTGAAAAAAGTGCAGAGTGAAACATCTTACATATGCAAGTTTTGCCGTGTAGCTCTTCATAGACGAAAATGCTTTGAATGTTGCCACACGGTAAAACATTATTAGTTTTGTGATTGCTCTTTTAATTTTTTTATAATGTAAAAATGTTTATATATATGACATAATTCGAAAAAATTAAAACTATATACTACTATTTCTATTTGATTTTTCATATTTCCGATACTATTATAAATTTATCCACTAAAAAATATATTTTTGTTAATCTTATGGTTGCTATTTATATATTTCTGTTTATATATTTGTTTATATATATTTCAATATAAAATACGAAAAGTTGGTTAAAAAATGAAATAGTTTTTGATCTATTGAGATTTAACTGAATAACTAAATTTACGCGCAAAACGCCCGCGCCCGGTACAATTCCGCTGCGAAATGTAACAGCACACAATGTGTTAAAAAGCCAGGGTGAACAAAGTTCATTTTTCCTATTAGAAAATAACATTGTTTGTTAGGGTTAAAACAGTGTTACGTCATAGGAATACAAATGTACTTATGTCATAATATACCCTGGTTATTAAGAATTTCCTAAAATTATTTTAAATTTCCAATAATTAATTAATAATTAGACACTGTAAGACTCAATTTCTTTAACTTTTCTAAATGTGCTTCTTTCATTTTGGTTGTTAACTCTTTATTAAGGTCCAAAAATTTAAGTAAATTAAATTTTATTAAATTAATTTAATTAAGTTTTATTTAAATTAAATTAATTTCTTCATTAAGATACAAAAATTTGCTCAATATTAATAAGAAGTAGGTGAAGAGATAAATCAGTACAAATATTAGTTTATTTTCTACTTCTTATATAAATGCAGATTTATATAAGAATGTTAGTTACTAAGTACTGAAGGTGGCAATGAACTTTCCAATTTAACTAAAAGCCCCATAATTCCACCTTATCCAACTGTGAATCTTAAGTACATTCATTATAGGATTATTGATATAAAAAACTTTTATAGCCATCGGCATCTTATTATGAATGTAATTATTATGTCAGTATAAATACAATTATTGCAGAAACTAAATATTTTTGTAAACAAAAATTATTGGGCTTTTATTAATACTTGAAATACTCCAAAAAAATTATAGTAGTTGCATTTCCCTTGAGAATTATCAGCTATTAAACTTATAATGCATAAAATATAAGTTACTTTAAATTAATAGAACTCAATGCAGGGCTGTAGAAGAATTTAGTTCCAAGGGGTTTCATACTGGACCGAATACCTCCTCCCGAAATTTTACTTAAAAATAGTGAAATTTTAAGTATTTTTAGTTAAAATTTAAAAAACTCAAAATTTAATAAAAGAAATATATTCAACTGTGAATCATAAATACATTCATTATAGGATTATTGATATAAAAAGCTTTTATAGCCATCATCATCTTAATATGAATGTACTTATTATGTCAGTATAAATACAATTATTGTAGAAATTAAAGATTTTTATAAACAAAAATTATTGGACTTTTATTAATACTTGAAATACTTTAAGAATATTTATAGCAGTTGCATTTCCCTTGAGATTTATCAGCTATTAAACTTATAATGCATAAAATATAAATTACTTTAAATTAATAGAACTCAATGCAGGGCTGTAGACGAATTTAGTTCCAAGGGGTCTCATACTGGACTGAATACCTCCTTCCGAAATTTTAGATAAAAAATAGTGAAATTTTATATATTTTTAGTTAAAATTTAAAAAACTCAAAATTTAATAAAAGAAATATATTCAACTGTGAATCATAAATACATTCATTATAGGATTATTGATATAAAAAGATTTTATAGCCATCATCATCTTAATATGAATGTAATTATTATGTCAGTATAAATACAATTATTGTAGAAATTAAAGATTTTTATACACAAAAATTATTGGACTTTTATTAATACTTGAAATACTCTAAGAACATTTATAGCAGTTGCATTTCCCTTGATTTATCAGCTATTAAACTTATAATGCATAAAATATAAATTACTTTAAATTAATAGAACTCAATGCAGGGCTGTAGACGAATTTAGTTCAAGGGGTCTCATACTGGACCGAATACCTCCTCCTCTCAGAAAATTTTACTTAAAAATAGTGAAATTTTATGTATTTTTTAGTTAAAAATTAAAAAACTCAAAATTTAAAATAAAAGAAATATATTCAACTGTGAATCATAAATACATTCATTATAGGATTATTGATATAAAAAGATTTTATAGCCATCATCATCTTAATATGAATGTAATTATTATGTCAGTATAAATACAATTATTGTAGAAATTAAAGATTTTTATAAACAAAAATTATTGGACTTTTATTAATACTTGAAATACTTTAAGAATATTTATAGCAGTTGCATTTCCCTTGAGATTTATCAGCTATTAAACTTATAATGCATAAAATATAAATTACTTTAAATTAATAGAACTCAATGCAGGGCTGTAGACGAATTTAGTTCCAAGGGGTCTCATACTGGACCGAATACCTCCTCCTCCCGAAATTTTACTTAAAAATAGTGAAATTTTATATATTTTTAGTTAAAATTTAAAAAACTCAAAATTTAATAAAAGAAATATATTCAACTGTGAATCATAAATACATTCATTATAGGATTATTGATATAAAAAGATTTTATAGCCATCATCATCTTAATATGAATGTAATTATTATGTCAGTATAAATACAATTATTGTGGAAATTAAATATTTTATACACAAAAATTATTGGACTTTTATTAATACTTGAAATACTTTAAGAATATTTATAGCAGTTGCATTTCCCTTGAGATTTATCAGCTATTAAAACTTATAATGCATAAAATATAAATTACTTTAAATTAATAGAACTCAATGCAGGGCTGTAGACGAATTTAGTTCCAAGGGGTCTCATACTGGACCGAATACCTCCTCCCGAAATTTTACTTAAAAATAGTGAAATTTTTATGTATTTTTTAGTTAAAAATTAAAAAACTCAAAATTTAAATAAAAGAAATATATTCAACTGTGAATCATAAATACATTCATTATAGGATTATTGATATAAAAAGATTTTATAGCCATCATCATCTTAATTTGAATGTAATTATTATGTCAGTATAAATACAATTATTGTGGAAATTAAATATTTTATACACAAAAAATTATTGGACTTTTATTAATACTTGAAATACTTTAAGAATATTTATAGCAGTTGCATTTCCTTGAGATTTATCAGCTATTAAACTTTATAATGCATAAAATATAAATTACTTTAAATTAATAGAACTCAATGCAGGGCTGTAGACGAATTTAGTTCCAAGGGGTCTCATACTGGACCGAATACCTCCTCCCGAAATTTTACTTAAAAATAGTGAAATTTTATGTATTTTTAGTTTAAAAATTAAAAAACTCAAAATTTAAATAAAAGAAATATATTCAACTGTGAATCATAAATACATTCATTATAGGATTATTGATATAAAAAGATTTTATAGCCATCATCATCTTAATATGAATGAATGTAATTATTATGTCAGTATAAATACAATTATTGTGGAAATTAAATATTTTATACACAAAAATTATTGGACATTTATTAATACTTGAAATACTTTAAGAATATTTATAGCAGTTGCATTTCGCTTGAGATTTATCAGTTATTAACTTATAATACATAAAATATACGTTATTTTAAATTAATAGAATTCAATGCAGGGCCGTAGACGAATTTAGTTCCAAGGGGTCTCATACTGGACTGAATACCTCCTCCCGAAATTTTACTTAAAAATAGTGAAATTTTATATATTTTTAGTTAAAAATTAAAAAACTAAAAATTTAATAAAAGAAATATATTCAACTGTGAATCATAAATACATTCATTATAGGATTATTGATATAAAAAGCTTTTATAGCCATCATCATCTTAATATGAATATAATTATTATCTCAGTATAAATACAATTATTGTAGAAATTAAAGATTTTTATAAACAAAAATTATTGGACTTTTATTAATACTTGAAATACTTTAAGAATATTTATAGCAGTTGCATTTCCCTTGAGATTTATCAGCTATTAAACTTATAATGCATAAAATATAAATTACTTTAAATTAATAGAACTCAATGCAGGGCTGTAGACGAATTTAGTTCCAAGGGGTCTCATACTGGACCGAATACCTCCTCCCGAAATTTTACTTAAAAATAGTGAAATTTTAAGTATTTTTAGTTAAAAATTAAAAAAACTCAAAATTTAATAAAAGAAATATATTCAACTGTGAATCATAAATACATTCATTATAGGATTATTGATATAAAAAGCTTTTATAGCCATCATCATCTTAATATGAATGTACTTATTATGTCAGTATAAATACAATTATTGTTGAAATTAAAGATTTTTATAAACAAAAATTATTGGACATTTATTAATACTTGAAATACTTTAAGAATATTTATAGCAGTTGCATTTCGCTTGAGATTTATCAGTTATTAAACTTATAATGCATAAAATATAAGTTATTTTAAATTAATAGAATTCAATGCAGAGCCGTTGCCGAATTTAGTACCAAGGGAGGGTCTCATGCTGAACTGAATACCTCCTCCCGAAATTTTTACTTAAAAATAGTGAAATTTTAAGTATTTTTAGTTAAAAATT
>CM063498.1:127719509-127764509 GCA_032207245.1 Pardosa pseudoannulata
ACAGAATATAAATCTTGTAGGACTGTTCTCACTCTTAAATGAATAAATTAGCTTTAAGTCAGCAAAAAATTAAAGAAATCTCTAATTTATAATATCATAATTTACAAATTTTATCAACGCAGATAAAATAATATTTATTGAGAACATTAACTCGAAAAATAATGAGCTACCGAAGCTTCATAAAAACATGAAGTTTTTTTATGAAGCTATGTCTTGATGTGTTTTACATAGATAATGGCTTAATCAATAAAGGAATGCTAAATAGATGTTCCTCACATTACGACCCCGAAAATAAAAGATTATTATGTGAATCTCTGATCGCAATAGCAGTCATGGCATCATTAAGAGGGCTGGGCACGATTGTAAGGCGGGAAAAAAGGATGAAGCCTTTAAGGAATATAAACAGCCAAAAATTAGCAATTTAAATTTATTTTCAGTGGACTCACACCGAAATGGAGTAGATGTGCAGATGAGAAACCGATTATCATATGAATAACCACGGAGAAGTAGAAAAAGTAAAATAAGCATAATTGTAACATTTTACCAGACTTTTAAATTTTTTGGATGTGTAAGGAAATATACAAATATATCTATCTCATCATCGTCACAGATACTTTGACCACCCAGTTATGAGCCATTGCGTTCCTCTAAAGATTTCTCCCCTTCTGATTGATCTTCAATCTCCATTTCTTTTCATTAATTGCGGGGGAATCAGATTTTACTCAATCAGCTTATTTCAATGCGGTCTTCCTCGCTTTCTGGTTCCAGTAGGTCTGGTCCAGTGCTTTCTGGTCTAGTGGGTAAAAGCAATAACTTTTTTTATCGTGTTGTCACCCTACATTCGAATCACGTGGGTCATCCAGTTTATTCTATTTAATTTTAAGCATTTAATAATGTCAGTTTGTTTATATATCTTGTATAGTTCAAAATTGAATCTGCTTCTCAAACTATTGTTTTCATTTATATTACTTGCTGTGTTCGCTAAAGGTGACTGGGGCCCGTAAAATATGTTCTTGGTTACAAAGTCCTCCAAGTTCTCAAACGATACCTCTGGGGTGGCAGGCCAAGCATGGTGATCTTCTGCTTGATCCCTGCTTCTAAATTACGAGGACCCAGTGGGGGTAATGTTACTTGCGTTCGTAGCATACCTTAAGCTACACTTGTGGTGTTAAATGAGTAAAAGTTTCGCAGTCTTTTTAATCCTTTAGGATAATGTCTGTACGGCTTGCTGCGTTGGAAAAAAATATACTACTTGTTATACTACACAGAATCTTTCGAAATAGCTATTGTATTTTCCTCCAGTTTCGTCACTGTCGAAGTTTTGGAAGCATATGGCAAGACAGGCCTGATTAGAGTTTTGTGTTTTACTTACTTGGGATCAATCATTAACTAATGACGACAAAATATCTCTTGAAAAAAATAAACCAACTATATCTGGTAAATAGGGCAGCCTATGGGCTAAAAGATTTATTAAATACATCTATATACCTATTAAATTAAAGAAAAATGTTATATTTAATACAGAATATTAAAAGGAGAGAGGTTCTGGTAGAGTTTCTACTGTAAAAATTTATCAGATGCTATGATTAAAGTATGTATATTTAATATAATTGAGCTACTTCTTTCAAGTCCTACATAGTATTCACTATTTCATTGGCGTTCAAGCAAAACTCATGTAATCTAGAAATCTACTTAGAAGAGATCCAGATGTAAATACAACTTTACCATCTCTTATTATTACTGCTTGGTAGCTATTTTATAACATAAATCAGTCATTTCAGCATCAGTAAACCTTCTGTTGCAGTTAAAAATTCGTAAAATAATATTTACAATTTGTCATAACGGCTCACAAATTAGAACTGGTTATATATATTACTTTTAGACTTAGCGACTTTTGCTTAAATACCGATGATGTCTATAAAATGGAAGCCCCCATGATACGTGACACTTTCGAAAAAGTGAAAAGTATGGAAACCGTAATATTACGTTTGTCTGTTTTCTCATCACTTGCGTAGCATTAAGCATAATTTACTGCATTTGAAAATCCTAGCTTTCTTTCCATCAAAAGCAAAATGATTTGTTTTCTTAATTTTTTTGGTAGTCAGGTAAATAAAAAAGTCTTAAATGTACCCTAAAACGAAGAAAACACAAAACCTTAAATCACATGACTTGGGGTGGGGGAGTGGGCAAGAAAACAAAGAATTATTCTCTCCACCAAACCCAATACAGCGATGCGGAAAGATTTGCATTCAGTTATTGACGAAGAATATACAGAGCATATGTAGAGAGTGAAGAAAACTTGAAGAGTTTCTGGTTAGTTTCATATATCACTTATATCTGTGCGCGTAATTCTTTTGAATATGTAACGTTAGAAAATGAATGAATCTTTTATAACAATCCAGTATATTTATTATATATTCTATTCCTGTACATAAGCTATAAATTAAACTAAACTGAACACATATTTTTTTAAAACACATACTAAAACATTTATACGTTTTTAGATTCAGTTTATATAATTATCAAGCTTGCATCTTTTTAAAATGTTTTTTAAAACCTTTATTAACATATAAGAATACGTATTATTAAAATAAACCCAAAAGCTTAAAACGTTTGTTGTTGCCAAGCTATGAAATAGCTCACATAGACTGCACTGCACTGACTGGAATGAAAACTTAAACGACACAGCATTTCATTTGAAGTGAAGAAATAAATATGTTTGACAACAAATTTGATCTGAAGCCACGCATTACCCCAATCTGCACAGACATTTAGAGTACTAAAGAAATTTAGGTGAGTCAACGTCTAGTAATCTGTTCATCTTGACACTGAACAGTCTCTTACACGTGTCAAATGCGCATTGCCAAGGTAACGCTGAAAAACTCTAAAAACTAAAACAAATTTCGTAAAATCTTGCAGCCACCTCGGAAATTCCGAAATAAAAATAAAAATAATAAATTAAAAACTTGAAAGACAGCGGGAAGCGAGCCAAAAGACATAAAAATGTCCCCGATCAAAATATTCCTGCTCTTGGAAACAAACCCCTACCCCCTTTTTCGCCATGATTCACACGAGTGGCACATTTTTGGCGATATGACGTCACCGCCCAGAATCCCGTTTTTGTGTGTTGGCCGCCATCCCAATCTATTGATTGCGCTCCTATCCCACGATTACGTGTCCTGGAATCAATCGGGATAAGAGGGACTCTACAAGGAAGTTACATTTACAGGCGGACAAGATGTCATTTGACAGTCCTTTCACCGAGGCAACCGCAAAAAGAGTTAAAAAGGAGGAAGGGGGATTAATTTGAGTTACATCTCTGATGCAAAAGTTTGGAAAATCCAGTTTACGATGAAAAGAGATGAGAAAGAGAAGAGAAAGTGCATCATTTCGTGATAAGATGAACTGTACACAGAAGTCACATTTACAGGCAGAAATGTTGGCATTTGAGAGACATTTCACCGAGGCAAACTCAAAAAAAGTTAAAAGGAAGAACGGGGGTTCATTTGTATCATATCTCTGATACAAATGTTTGGAAAACCCAGTTTACGATGAAAAATTCGATGAAATGCTCTAAAATTCCTTCTTGCATAAAATGTGAGTTATATTACAAGATCTTACAGTGAAGCAACCATAATTATCTCCAAGAATTTTTCCAAGAACACTCCAAGAAAAGTGAATATGTCATATAAATAGGAAACGTTTCGAATTATGAAATTTTAAAACTATCAGTACTGTAATGTTTTTCGTCCTTTTGCTATACATAAGTGTAGATTAAAGCTAAAATTAATTTTAATGTCTATATAGACGATAACAACAAAATGATTTTTTGATATATTAAATACATAAAGTTTCTGTATGAATTAAATAGACAAAAACGCAAAACTAACTCATTTTATAAAACATTTTACAGTAAAATATTATTAGGCGTTACGAAAAATAAAGAACACAAATTATCGAAGAATTTCGTAATATTTCTAAAGAATAATATAAAATAAAATTCTGAAACAGAAACAAAATCAAAACATAGGGATGTTAATATGTGCTTAGGTACGTAACAGTAGGTAATGGACTGAAATTTGTAAAATTGCACATTTTGGGTCTTAAAACTACAGATAATAGAAAAGAGAAGAGAAAGTGCACCATTTCGCGATAAGATGAACTATACGCAGAAGTTACATTTACAGGCAAGTTACATGTTGGTATTTGACAGACCTTTCTTCGAGGCAACCACAAAAATGTTTAAAAAAAAAGAAGAGGGATTAATTTGTACCACATATTTGATAAAAACTGTTGGTAAACCCGGCCACTTTAAAATTTTTACAGTTTCTTTCTTCTACTTACAGCGTGTCTTGTGTAACATTTTGCATTAAAGTAAAAAAAAAAATTCTCTCATCTCAACTGATGCACTTTATATTTATGCCTAAATTAATCTTTAGTCTGGACTATCTTTAGAAACAAAAATGTAATTATATATACAAGAAATTGTTTCTTTTCATATATAAAGCGTTTTAATTTTTTTATAATATCTATTTAGCTACTATTTATCTATCTATATCTACATATCTACATATATATATATATATATATAATATTAAAATCCCTTATTTACATATTTTAATATTTATTCTGTTCATAAATTAAGTTGGGGTTTGAGCAGTAATTCTGATTTTTCCCTCAAGACACGCTATAGACTTAATTCAGCCTCTGTCTGTACTTCTGTAGCCAATAGTAAACGAGTTCTTTTTAAACATGGGTATTTTTTATCACGTGATCAAATGTGCTTAGGGATTATTCGTAATCTTTTTATCTTAGAAATCCCTACTTAAAAAGTGTATATGCACGATGTTCTCGAAGTGCATGACTGTTGTGAAATATATATATATATATATATATATATATATATATATATATATATATATATATATATATATATATATATATATATATATATATATATATATACCAGGGGCATAGCGAAGTGGGATGTTGGGGTTGTAACACCCCAGAATCATTTTTGAATACATATATTATAATGAATAAAGTAAGAATAGCTGTATACATTTTGAAATATCAGTTGACGTGGGGGAACCCTCCTCATAGAATATTTATCTCTATTCCTTTGATATATGTATATATATATATATATATATATATATATATATATATATATATATATATATATATATGTATGTATATTTAATATTATATGCTATTTATATCTCATAAATGCCACTATAAGACAACTGGTAAAAGTAACAATACTGAAAATTTAACAAAATATTTCTGACCACACTTCAAACGACTTTAAAAATATTATGTTGCCTTAAAGATGCTTGATAGCAAGAAAACTGATTTATACGCATGGGCTATTCTGGAATTTTAAAAGAAAGGCATAAAGCTTTAAAAATGTTTAATAAAATTCTTCTTACTCAATATCTTGTTACTCATTTCGGGGTTCTTGAAAGATCCCTCCTTTTTTGTCATTAATTTCTCTCATCATATATCACAATGATGGTTCTTTCACCAGAATAGAAATATTTTTTCCGTTAATGATAGAATAATGTAGCGAAGACAATAGACTTTTGATAAGGCTTTCAGAACATTTATTAAATCATACAAAAATATATACCATTTTAAACGCCTCTTTCACGAGAACACCCGTGACTAATTATGCATAGCGCTATCCCCCTTCCCCCAATATCAGTTGCGGGGGAAGAAAGAGGGTCAGTGGGGACTCCCTCTAATATTTTCCCCATCGCAATAAATCACAAAATGTATTTAATATTTTGAAACATTTGTATTAAATTTTAGGTCATGTCACAGGGAGCTGATGCTAGTTCTTTGGAAAATATAAGATCACAAACTCTAATTGTTAATCTAGTCTTTAATATCTCACTCAATTTGTTAAATTATAACAACATATTTAAGTGTGTATAATGTGAAAACGCGAATAATGAGAACCTTGTTCTTTACAAGAAAAAATGTCAAAAGTTTTCACGCGATATATAAGCATCTTTTATAAATTTGATATGAAATTGACTTTCCAGTTTAACCAATCAATTCCACTAAGTCTATTGGTGCGAAGCCCAAATAAATCAACCTTAATTCTGTTTCTATGTCATTCTTTAAAATGCTCCATTTCTTAAAATTTATTAATCCCAAGCACTAAAGAATCCTAGCTCTTAATCTCCTTTTTTAAATTTCAAAAATTTCATGATCACCAGAATTTCAAGAACATAGTTAAGAATTTGTTGAGAACTGCTAATTAGCGTAAAGTTAAATAATAGTGTTATTAGCTGGTTAGAAGCAATAAGATTCACATTGTGCTGCACAAGCCTATTGTTGCGAAGCCCAAATAAATCAACTTTCAATTCTGTTTCTATGCCATTCTTTAAACTACTCCATTTTTAAAAAACTTATTAATCCCAAGCACTAAAGAATCCTAGCTCTTAATCTCTTTTTTTAAATTTCAAAAACTTGATGATCTCCAGGATTTCCCCAACATAGTTAAGAATTTGTTGTGAACTGCTAATTAGCGTAAAGTTAAATAATAGTGTTATTAACTAGTTAGAAGCAATAAGGTCAACATTGTGCAGCACGAAAGATCATTTTAATAGGAACTTGCTGTTTTAAGATGATTAAAAGGAAATCAATGCCAGCTACGTGAACAAACCAGTGGACTCTTGTACAAAAGGCAACACATAACCGATTTGGCCATCAATTGGCATAATGTTATTAGCTCTGTTGTGTGAATGAATGTAGATGGATTGTAGCTGGAGTGAAATAAAGATACAGGAATACCTCTACTGAGTAAAATGCTTTGAGCAATATTTTAAAAATTTTTCTTAACTTCTTATATTTGTTCATGCGTATATTGTATTAGCAGAATCAGTAAAAACTAATTTTGGTAGAGTGTTTGGCCTGGTCTAAATTTCAAAAATATCTGATTATTATTCGCACTTAAATAAGGTATATAATTAATAGAATAAGACGTTGAAATCGAGTTCTATGAACCATAAACGGAGATTTTTTTCACACCAAGGAAACGAAAGTTAACCCCTAAATACCTATCTTTGTTCACGCTTACATTGTACGATCACTACAAGCATTAAAAATTATTTTCTGCAGAATTTTTGAGCTAAATTAAAAAAAAACTTATTTGCATTATACAATTAAATAAGTAGATAATTAAAGGAATAATATTCTGATATTTAATATTCATAAACTTGCGGAGATATTCGTTCAAAGATTACACACCAGGTTATTGAAAGTAAGTCGTTGAATATCTAAAATTTTTCATGCGTATATCGTACAATCAAGAGAAGCAGTAAAAATTATATCCAGAAGAGTTTTTGACCTACATTAAAAAAAAAACTATTTGTTACATTGCGTAAATGCGGTATGTAATTCAAGAAATAATACGGGGAGATTTAGTGCTAAGAGACGTAAACAGAGATTGTCTCTACATCAAGTAACTGAAAGTTGGTCTTCCGATCATTTACTGGTGATATCGCAAAAAGAACAACAGATAAAAGCACAACTATTATCCAGCTGCGTGAATTAATCCGGAAGTCTGGGATTTTACAACAAGCCGCTTAGGTCTGAAAAATGATGTAGTAACTCAAAACCACAAGGGAAGATCGAACGGGGAATGTTGGATGTTCCTGGAGAACAGCTTAATCAATAATAGATGTTTGTTGATGACAATACAGATTAAGTCTAGTTTCTCGTGAGAAGTTACACACAACTGTATAAAACTTCGACTATTTCAAATGCACTTTATATTTGCATATCATAGAATATTGGTAAAATAAATATAATCTTTCTTAACTCTTAATGTGGCTAAGTCTGGCCGCTACACAGGACATGTATATTTATAACTATTATATAACATAATTGTCAGTGTTCACCACAGCGGACATTAATTATCTCAAAAATGGAAAATGATGTATTTTTTTGTTTATTTTGCAGAGATCCTAATGTCTATACAGACATGGGAAAATAACAGAAATTAAAAAATATTTGAAGAAACATCTTGTCAAATTAAGGGTTAATTAGGACAGTTATTTGGATTTAAAACCCAAATTTGGAAATATTCGACAATAACAGATCCACCAAACAAAGAAATATGGTTTTCCGTAAAAATTAATATTCTGGTTTGCATTTGTGAGTCACGCTCTGGGGATTTATGTTTTCATTCATACACACAGTGTAAAATTTAGGATAGGATAAACATGTTTTCTATTTTACATTTTTACTTAAGGAAGGGAGTAATCGTCACGAGGTCTAAAAATATAGGTATCAGTAAAATACAGGGATCTTTACAGCATGATAAATACTTTTAGTTGCTGTACTACATATTTGAAATGTTTTAATAGAAAAATTCAGAATATTTGGATATTTTGCTAGTAGCTAGGGAATACTAAAGTTTTAGCTATGATGAATTAACCATAAAAGAATTCAACAGGAAACAGCACTGTGTATAAAAGATTGGAAATATAACAAATTGCTTAGCATTTTTTAAAAATTTTTAGTGGTTATTTCAAAGGACTTAATAACTACTTAATTTTAATTAATAGCTTTATTTTAAATACAAAAAGATAATAATCAAGAGAAAATGTTATTTAAGAAGATATTACGGCAAATTTAGCAAGCTTTATAAAAGATATAAAAAATTAAAATCACACCTTAAGTTGCATATATATATATATATATATATATATATATATGCAACTATAATTTTATAGGAAAATATTAAATGATATGTATGGTAAGGAAATTATTCTGATAATAACTTAAAACACTACTCTACTCTGTAATTATTTTAGGGTAATGAATGTAAGTTAAAATTAATTCCAAAATACAGCTATAAATTTCATTTATTAGAGCTTATATTAACAGAGGAAATTAATACTGCTGAATTGCCTATAATTAACTTACTTTAAAATTTACTTCAACACCAATAAAAAAAATATTATCAGAGAAAAAACCTGTTATCTGAAAAGGAAATTAAAATTATACAATAGAAAATTGAACCTAATCTTCTTTTGCACAGTTTATAATGCCCAAGTTTTTCAGCAGTTCTGAAAGGCTTTAGTGAGATTTAACTGAAGGAAATTTATTCCTCAACTCTCCTCGGGAATAAAGACGCTATAAAACCTCCATTTGCTCGATTCCCGAAGATGGCAAATGGATTAACAGAGGAAACGTGACTCCAAGACAAACGAGAAGACATCGATTCTTTTAGACCTCGCGACGAGCAACTCTCCAGTCAGTTTTAACAGCGCGAGCCGTTTATCACCGCGAGCTGCCCACTTGTAAGGTACTCTTACGATAAGCACACGCCAAGGATGGAAAAAGTTCACTTTCTTCCTTCCCTCACCGGGGAAATATAAAGAACTACCTCAGCATAGCACGGTGCTTCTCTTCACACTTCACAATGGAAGTGGAACAGAAACCCCTCGAGAAATCCCTAATGTGAAGTGATATAGATTCTTCCATAACTCGGCGAAGTATTTCGTGGACTTTACAGAAAAAAAGTCACTTAAAGAAGATACTGGAGGATCTAACTTCTTTTTCTCTTCTCAAGTCCTTCCCAAACGTATTTTATGAAATTTCAATTCGAGGTGAAATTACATGCTGATAATATTCTCAAAGATCGTTGGTGTCATAATTAATTCTCTTAGCAATAACTTATTCTAGAAGGTTTGTGCAATATTTGGGCCCAAATATAGCATAAAATGCAAAGCCAACCTAAGTAAGGCACAAATTAAAAGAAAAAGTACGTAGAAACATGTTTCTTTGTTTCAAGCGACCATCATTCTCAGCGCAAAAACACTCAGTTTATAAAAGAGAACTGAGCCTTTCTTGTAATGAGAAAGTTGCATTGCATTTTATGTCATATAACTTCTCAGTTATTCTCTAAGGATCTAACATAATTTTTTTTTCTTCTTTCAAGTTCCTTACAAACGTATTACCTAAAATTTTTAAGTCAGGTGAAATTACATATTGATAATATTCTCGTAAATAGATCATCGGTATTATAAATAATTCCGTAAAATCAAATGAGTATAATTAATAGAAAATATAACTTCTTATTTATTGGTATTAAGAGAAAGTATTTTATTGTACAAGGAGAAAATACGTTAATAATAAAATACTAATGAATATTAGCCTGATAAGAGTTCTGTCCTTGAAACTGTTAATTCACGTCTACAAAATCTAAACGAAGAAACCTTATGCACAACAGATTATAACATAGAATTGTCTTAGGACATATGATAGATATCCAGTTCTAAAGGTATAACATAAGGTAAATAAAATGGATTATCGTTTGCAATAAAAATAACTGAACTGGAACTTGTGTTATCATAATATTTTTCTTCCCCATTGCGAAACGCTTATTTGAGTTTAAGTGATTGACAGACATTTCCCCGAATTAAGTAAGAGAAACTCAAAGTAAATACAAAATCTCTCACTCTAAGCATTATTTTCCATGAATTATTTTGAACACCAGTTTAGATGATAATACTTATAAAATTCCTCATGAAAAAGATAAATTACAGATCAACGTATTATAATTACTAAATTAAGATGATATATCTAATATGCTAAAATTTATAAATGAAGGTATCTAAATATAATTACAATAATTAACATTTCAAAGATTAATTAAAAGAAAGATCACTCATTATGATTTACAGTTTAATTAGGAGAAAAGGATTATTTTTGAATAAATATGATTAAGCATTCATTTTATTACATTAGAAAATAAATGTTTCAGAATCAAAATATTTTTTAAACAATCCCTTCTCTACATTAAATGTCTCAGTTATATATAACTTATTTAGAATTATATAAAAGGAATTTAAAACATTAAATATTTCAAAATAGACATTCGTAAATACTATTTTTTTAAGTTCTAACAAAATTTATTATCAGAAGAATATTGTATGAATATTTTCAGTAAAAATTATGGTTCCAGAAAGATAGTCTTTTTAAAAATATAAATACAAAAGATTATTTTTATTATAAGTTAATACAGTTGGCTCAATAAATCACTGTCTCGAATTCATTTATCTCAAATTTCTGCCAGTGAAAAATCTAATCAAATCTGATCAATTCTTCTAATAAAAGAATTAATTTTAGTTTGATTACATAATTAATTTTTATAATATTTAGGCATTTTTTTCTTAGATAATTATCAATATTTATTCAATGAAACAGATACTGTTAAGTGATCCTCTTCAAAATTCAAATGTTTGGCGTGCGGCGACGTAACTCAAAATATTACCTCGTGCAAAAGCAAATGCAGCTATTTCAATTCTAACTTTTCCTTTTTTCCTGATGGCATCTCGAGACATTTTTTTATTCTTCTGCCATTTTGTATTGTAAGCTGTTCATTTCATTTTTCTCTCCAGATGTTGAGAGATGTAAAGCAAATTCCTACGAATTGTACATTAAATATTTAGGCTTGCAACGATATATTTATTGTTATCTTCATTTATTTCCTCCCCAGGCGCATGATCTTTTTTATTATTATTTCATAATTTTGTGCTTTTGGAAAATAATTAGTGTTACATGAGCTTTAATTACATTTCAAAACTTTAAAACTAACATTTTCTATTTCGGTTTCTTACTTTCTTGTGCTTATTCTTAAATCTAAAATGTTGTTGTTGTTGTTGACTTATGCCATTTGGTCAAACCAAGCACGATTGAGCCTGAGGGTACTCGTATTAAGGCAAAAGGGTGCGCTTTACTTTCTTAACGAGCACCAAAAGGGTGAAAATACGACTTATGCTCAAGAGGGTCCTCGTAATTTTGAAGCAGAGACTAAGCAGAAGACCCATAGGCTTGGCAATATTGATTGAGAACTTGGAGGACATTGGGACCACGAGCCTATTTTAAGTGCTCCATTCACCTTTAACGAACACGGTGGATCTTAGGCCGGCTGGGGCTCCGAACCCGCAACTCCTATTTAAAATGTACAAATAGTCACAAGCCCCAGAAACGTGTTATATAACACTGGAGTTTCCAAATGTTTTAACCCCTTGAGGACCAACACGCAAATGCCGTACGAGTCGACTGTTGTGAAAACCGTTGCAGTTTAGCTCCATCTAGTGATTAAATCTAGCATTTAAAAATTAAAATAAAACGTCCCGATCTACGATTACGCATATGCAACGCTGGTCTCTCAATATCAACCGGAGATCGTAGCTTGGAGACGACGATGGACAGATAAGAGTGAATCGATTCGTCGTGTAGACGTTGGTCACGAACGGGTTAAGCAACAAAATAACTAAACTTCTGTTTTAATTTAAACTACAATATTATTTCATAAGATTACTTCTTTTCCTAACTGCAACATTTTAAGAATACTGATGAATTATCAAAGTGAGACCCTCGATTATACGTAAGTTTCCAATCTAGGCCTGGAGTCCTTACAAATTGGAAAATCTTGATGTAGACTCTCGATACCAGCTTCAAGCGATAGATTATGGTTTAATTAGCTATTCCTACGGCAAAATGTTTACCAAACCTCCAAACTTAAAGTCACAGGAAACGCTTTTGTAATTAACTATTTATAAATCTAATAACTATATTTTTAGATACTCTTTATGTAATTTAAATTTAGTTTTCGGTTTATTTTCTAATCCCAATGCGTCAATTCATGATAATTGATATACCAAGAGATAATTTAAAGAGCATGTCTGTAGAATGATAATAAATTTTCAAAAAAATACGAGATAAGCAGAACAATTTGAATAATGAGAATCATTCGGAGAGATTATAGTTTTATTTCGTGCATCTTTCCATCTGTCTATCAAATTGTTTTATGCAGCGATATAAAATTAAATGATACACACGGATTATAAACGTGCAAAGAAGTTTCAGATATTGACACAAAAGTTTGACATGCATGCGTAATCAGAAAATCGGAAAATAATCATTCTCCAGTCACTATTCGGCCAAAAGATGTGAATAATGGGAAAACATTTGCATGTAAAACATCGAATTCATTTGCTTATAAAGCAGTTTCCGGATTTCTGCGAATTGATTACTTTTATAAATAAGGGTATAAAAAAGCACTTTAGGAAATATCTGGAGTTGTATCGAGGAGCGTAGTCTAAAATGACTTCTAAAATAATTAAAAATTACAGTAGTGGATAGTTCAAATAGAAAATTACAGCGTCAGCCATGGAGAGCAGTTTAACCTACTACAAGTAAAATATTTTAATAAAATTTAGGTTTTCATAAAAAAAATCTACAATTTTTAAATAATGTTAATATATTTTATGAATAAGAATCGGAAGTTTGCATTTAAACGGAACTTCTTACAGTTTACACACACACACACACACACACACACACACACACTTATATTTATATTATTATACAAAGAGGATGTATGTTTTATGTTTGTTGCGAGACAGCTGGCAAAACTACTGAATCAATAAGATCAAAATTTTGTTAGTATATCTAAGAATGCCAAGACGCATACTACATCTTGAAAACATATATACTTTTATCTATCTATACTGTGATCAATCTAAACTATATCTATGTGTACTATATTTGTCTATACTACAATATAACTATAGATAGATTGTATGCCAAGATGCATATTGCATCTTGAAACATTCTGCACTATTATCTATCTATACTATTCTATCTGTACTATATTTATCTATATTATAATTTATACTATTTTATTTCTATACTATTATGTAAAGAAGAAGCAGAGAAAGTTTTACGTTTGTCATTATCTATATTTTATCTTTACTATTTAATATAGAAGTATCATGTTTTATGTTTATGTCTCGGGATAATTAAAAAAACTACTAAACCAATCTTATAAGAATTTTGTTAGTATATTCGACAATGCCAAGACGAATATTGCATCTTGAAAACATCTATACTGTGATCAATCTAAACTATATCTATGTGTACTATATTTGTCTATACTACAATATAACTATAGATAGATTGTATGCCAAGATGCATATTGCATCTTGAAACATTCTGCACTATTATCTATCTATACTATTCTATCTGTACTATATTTATCTATATTATAGTTTGTACTGTCTGTTTTAGTTTTATACTGTTATGTAAAGAGGAAACAGAGAAGATTTTACGTTTGTCGTTATCTATATTTTATCTTTACTATTTAATATAGAAGTATCATATTTTATGTTTATGTCTCGGGAATAATTAAAAAAAAACTACTGAACCAATCATAAGAATTTTGTTAGTATATTCGTGAATGCCAAGACGCATACTACATCTTGAAAACATATATACTTTTATCTATCTATACTGTGATCAATCTAAACTATATCTATGTGTACTATATTTGTCTATACTACAATATAACTATAGATAGATTGTATGCCAAGATGCATATTGCATCTTGAAACATTCTGCACTATTATCTATCTATACTATTCTATCTGTACTATATTTATCTATATTATAATTTATACTATTTTATTTCTATACTATTATGTAAAGAAGAAGCAGAGAAAGTTTTACGTTTGTCATTATCTATATTTTATCTTTACTATTTAATATAGAAGTATCATGTTTTATGTTTATGTCTCGGGATAATTAAAAAAACTACTAAACCAATCTTATAAGAATTTTGTTAGTATATTCGACAATGCCAAGACGAATATTGCATCTTGAAAAATCAAAATTTATGTTGAAATGAATAAAAATATAACACATCCGCGACACCATTCAAACAGTTGATTTCACAATACATTCATCGTTTGCATGCAAGGGGATAAAATATTTAATCTCTGTGGTAAAATATGTAATGAATAACAGCGATGGCACAATAATACAATATCCTCTTCCATGCAAATGTTCCTTGTCCGATTGAAAAAAAAAATCGCTTTTTCTGCATTTACGTTTGATGTTTGTTATAAGAGTTATACAAATTTCTGCTATAACAATTGCCGCATTCCATTAGAAAATTTTGTTTTACATTTACTGAGAAATAGTATTTTTATGTTTGTTCTGGATAATTTAAAATCTATTATTGAGTAAAACGAGAAAGATATTTAAAACGCCTTGATAAAAATGAATTAAATTTAAAAAGCTGCAATTCATGAAGCCTTCATCAGTACCTTAATCTTCGCCTCAGGCTTGGAAGTTGTGCATTTTAAGTTAAAATACTCGTTCATGTTACATGTTCGTTTCATGTAATTATGTTGTATTATACTAGATATAGCTTTTATTACTGGAAGTAGTAGAATCTAACACTTAAAAATTTAATATAAAACTAAAATTTATAAAGTGAAAACCATAATAATCCATTCTGAAGGCTGGGGACAAAACAGTACACTTATAAACAGGTATGCAACATCGTAACTTAATAGTTACCAGGATTAAAATTACATTGGACAGTTTGAATCGCATTTTTATCAGTATAAATGTGATCGAAAACAGCATTTATTGGCGAAAAAGTACAGTATAGTAATTTTAATTGCATATTAAAAATAGGATAGAAATAATTTTTTGAACATTCTGCTTAAATTTGCGTAACATTTTGCTAATGGCAAATGGATTTGCTGTTGTTATACTTGCTGAAAACTCTTGTATTGATGACTGCTTAACCCTTTCGTGGCCATTTATTTTCACACAATGTTTTCAAACTTTCAAACCAGAAGTGCTAATTATATCCAATTGATTTAAATAACAGATGATAGCTCAAAACTGAAGTGATAATTAGTCTTCCTATCGTCATAATAGCAAGCGCAGTATATTAAAATGGGTTTTGCGCTTCTTACAGGTGTTTTTGTAAGTTCAAGTGGATGGGAAGCAATCTTTCCACGGCCTTCGAAAGGGTTAAAGAGGAAGTTCACGGGTAGGTATGAATAATTTGTTACACTTGAAAAATTTATAAAAGTAATACTGTAAAACTTTAAAGTTTTGAAAAAAATAAAAAAAACTACTAACGTCCAAGAGGATAGACAACTGTCATAGAGCAATTTACAAGCATTTGTAGACAAAATAGAACGGAATAGATCTATATTGATTTAAGATAATCCTTTTATCGAAAATACCAATCCTAGAACAAAAAATATCTAACAAAATGGTGTTGACATTTCTATTAGGTAATTACTTTTCGAACAAAACATCTGTATATTTCCCAAAACTTCTGACAGCTTTCTTCTGATCTCCGATAGTGGTCTTATTGAAAATCAGTACTGCAAGCATTTCTTTACTAGCATAGTGCAAATGTGGCGTGGAATTTCAATAAAACACGATGTCCTACTTTATATACCGACAGGAAGCTATTCATTTTGATATTTTAATGGACTTATAAACTCATATGTTTTTTATTTAAACTTTCCTTAAAAGCTCCAGCAAATAAAGATATCAAAAAACGCTTTATAGTGATTTCTAACCCGTCAGATCCATCAGTAAATCCCATTTTGAACTTCCGTTTTCCTTCCAAAAATAAGGTCTACGCGACACAGGGCGGACTTAACAGATTTCAATGAACTCTGGTTTGCGTGACAGAGGAACATAGAGCCGGATTTTATGCGACACGTAGATTTTCAGTATTTCAAGTTGTTTGTGCAGTAAGACTTACTTAGTCTTAAAGATAATGAAATGGATGGAATGATATATCACTTTCTGGAGCAGTAAAAATAGTGTTTATACGAAGAAAGATAATAAAATATTTCATTTTCTATGGAGAAACGATATCTATAATAAATGGTTGCTGATATATCTTTTTTTATTCACAAAATAGCATAACTTCTGAATTTTAAAGTATGTTTTGCATGATATAAAGCAGGGGTCATCAAACTTCTTAAAACAAGGCCAGGTAGTTAAAAAAAAAGTTAAGATCAGTGGATCAAGTAGCTAATTCGGGTAAACATATTAAGAGGTACCTAGATTTGTATGAAAAACTATTTTTTTTATTAGGAAAGAATATTTTCACATATATAGTATTTATATATATTGTGTGTGTGTTGTTGTTGTTGTTGATGGAGGGAAACGCATGCATTCAAATTTGTTTTTATACGGTACTTTTAGTCTATGATTTATGCACTGTGTATAGAAAAGCCTACTTAACTATAATATAATATAACGTGTGTGAGTAGGAAAATTAAAGAAATCTAACTTATTTAGACAGAAAAATAGTTTAATAATAATAGACAAGGTTATAGCATTTTCAGATGGTCTAGAAAAGAGACGTAAGCTTCGTGGATTGGATCTGACAGCAATTTGACTATTGAAACTTTACTAGAAAAAAAAGCGTATAAAAAACTTTGTACTCATTTTCCTCGAAAAATTAAAGAAATTTATATGTTAAAAATATAATTATTATATCTTGACTAATTGGAATTAAGTCCTCGTAAAAATATTGTGAAGTAAATTTTATGCAGTAGATTGAATCATCAGTTTTGTTTGCTGCAATTATTAAGAATCATTTTATAATACTTACTTATTATAAAAAAATAATGAATAAGTATTTCATTTTTTGTAGTAAGAAAGTGTAATTTTACATTCATATTTCAATTAAAGAATAACACCTAACTGAGAATAATGAAAAATAACCATACGTATGGTCTCCCCTACTGATTAAAGATTACACGCTGTCTTCAGTCCCCAAAGAGCAGGTATCTTTATTTTTTATCCCCTCCTTCCACCTTGGGATAAATAATTTACAAAAGGGAAAATAATGATTCCAAATAAAGCAATAAATTAAGTACATTTTGTAAAAAAGAATCAATATCGAAATAAATTGATGATATGAACTCATTAATAAGTGGGCGATTTGAGGAAATGTTTAAGTAGATAATTGAATTTCAGATTTTCTTTTCAAAGTTTACATCACAGACGAACTCAAATAAAAGAACTTTATATTAACAGTTTTATTAAAGGTTTTATTATCACCTTACCACCAATATCAAGGGGAGAGTTTTCGCACTCTATTTCTCGTACCCGTAATGTTTCTAGGTTGGAATGTTTAAAAGTAATGCACAAAAATGAAAAACACAAGGAATGTTTTACACAAGAAATTTTTTATTTCTTATTTTACACACGTAATGACTGTACTAAAAACAATTTATAATTTAAATGGAAACAATTGATTTATTTAACCTAGATGTGAGTTTTAATACAATTTTCTTTAAGAAAAAATAGGTTATTTTCTTTGATATTTTCTTGAAAATTACGCAATCGTTAAAGGGTTAAAAGTTATGTGTCAAAGAGTACTATCAAAGAGTAAGATTTAGTGAACATGTTTTTTAAACACTGTTCTTGGTTGATGAATGTAGGGAAAAGACATTTGGATTATTTCTATTTGATCAATGGTACTCTCTTTGGTTTGCAAACTAAGAATCCGGGTTGAAGAACGAATGGTTTACACATGTTCATTTAAAAATAACAACATAAACATTTAAAAATAAGTTATTTTTCTTAAGTGGCTTTAATTCTTATAAATGCCGCCAAAATTAATAAAGCAGATATGTCTTACTGTCAAGTGTATGAAATGATTAACGAGACTACATTCCTTGGATATGTTAACATCATCTAAGAAAACAATATCAATTCCCCTGGGGGTGGCAGGCCAAGCCAATGGGTCTTCTGCTTCAAAATTACGAGGACCACTTGACCATAAGCCGTATTTTCACCCTTGAGGTGATTATTAAAACAAAAGGCTCACCCCTTTGCCTTAATACGAGTAGCGTCCGACTCAATAGTGCTTGGTTTGACCAAGTGGCATAAGACAACAATAACAAAGAAAAAATAGGGATTAAACAAACTAATGTAAAAATGTATTACTGCTAACATCTGGTCTGCTTTCAATTGGTAAATAACTGAATTTTTAGCATTTTCTAGAGCTGAGTTCACAATCCCCCCCCCAAAAAAAAAAATAAAAATATATACTTTGAATATTACATATACTAAAAGGAACTTTCTTGTTTGTTGATAGACTGACAAACACGCCACACGCACTTTCATCCCTTATGACATCATCACGTCATCAAAACTGAAGCGACAGACATTGCTCCTATTTCAGACGTCCGCTCATCCATGAAACCCATCATCAGCTGATTCCATTATCATCCAAGTTCACGCGCTTCCTCTCCATTCGTGTTTCTGGTACATGTGGTGGGGATGCAGTATTTTTCTTTTTTAACCTCGTCGATGTTTCTCGTCTAATTAAAACTCTCTTTCGAAACCTTTCATTAAAAGTAAAGTTGGTTGCAGCTATTCTCACGTCCTGTACCTGAGATTGGAGCAATCAAAGGAACGTATTGTTAAGCTGCTCCCCAGCTTGAAGGTGAAAGTCCCTTTTAATATATCCAAATATTTGTATAATTTACTCTTTCTGTATTTACTTCCTGGTTCATAGTATAAAACACATACTATTTGTGTTTGATTTAGCGCCAGTCCTCACTTTTAATTCCATGTAGAGTGTAGTCCTTCAATTCAGTGTAAAAACAAAAACTCCAGATGATTCACCCTCTTCGGTTAGTGACAGCATGTTGCATTGCTGTAACGTAGCAAATGGTGTATTATTTCTTAGTATATTTCTTAGCAGTTACTTATCAAATAAAATTTTTCCCAAATTAAGTATTTTCTAGTGACAGATTCTAACTTTTTAATTTTGTCACTTCTGTTTCGTGGTATTTCATCATTGTATGTATTCTGAAAATTAATCAAAGAAGATATCACTTTCGTTTGCCATGAGAAAGAAATATTATATTGTATGAAAAGATAAAATATTTTTAACTCTACAAAAGGTCAGAAAAATCAATGTCCAATTTGTATGTGGGAAAATGCCAGCTATTGGGCAAAATAATTACACACACACACTCTCTCTCTCTCTCTCTCTCTCTCTCTCTCTCTCTCTATATATATATATATATATATATATATATTTATATATATATATATATATATATGTATATATATGTATATATATATATATATATATATATATATATATATATATATATATATATATATATATGTATGTATATATATATGTATATATATATATATATATATATATATATATATATATATATATATATATATATATATATATATATATATATATATATATATATATATATATATATATATATATATATATATATATATATATATATATATATATATATATATATATATATATATATATATATATATACGTACATTAGCTTTTTCTTGCTCATACTTTATTCTTGTTTGTGAGTGACTTTAGAAATTTTCTGTGCCGTTAAGAATATTTTATAACTTTGACAGTGTTTCAAAAACACATAGCATTTTATTTTTCAAGAACAGGGATGATTTTCCTGGAAAAGGAACCTAAACCAATCATTTACGCAATCATTCGTGTCAGTCTAAGGATATGTCTTTGTCTTTTATAGCATATAATCCTTCAATTTCCTTTGGCATCTTTCATAATAAATTATCTCCACATCGGTAGCAAATTTCAAGAATAAATCAGCGTAGCCACTGAATCCCTCTTTGTTTTGTGCGTAAGAAGTGGTTCCGGCTTAGAATGCTCGTAATTACGTATCTTAAAAGTGACGTGAGTTACAAATACCCTCTTCATTTACCTCTCAATCAATAAAAGTGTTATGTTGTCAAGTAGTAATTACAGATGGCTGACATCAAGTGTTTTTTATAATAGGGGGTTAAGATAAAATGAATAATTATACAGTTATTTAATTTTTTTCTGGTTTGTATAATACTGCCACCGCCGTAAGCACTTGAAGCTTTTATTTAATGCCACATATTTTATTTAATGATTCTTAGTTCTTTAATTAAAAAGATGGAATATTGCATTCATCTTTAAGTTCCTTTGATAACATTAACATTATGGCGAGAAAAACTTTATCTTAAAATCGTCTTTACTTTTTAAAACGGTTCTTAGTTCTATTCATTAATTGAAATTGAAGGACCGAGCTTAATTTTATTTAAAATATAAATTAAAATAATAGCTAAGTAGCAAATAAATAAAGTACCCTGTATTTAACAAACCTTTTCAATTAAGATGCAATTTTTTAATCATATTAATACAACAACTGTTAAAGAAATTCTCTTTTAGTGAAATGATATTTTAAAACTCATAAATATTCCCTATCGAAAGAAAATTTTTATTTTGCAGAAACACTTTTCCTTTTTAACTTTTCAGAAAAATATTTTTGAAAAGGTTTTTCAACTTTTTCCAGTTTAATTATCGATTATAAATTATTTTTTAAATAGTAAAGTTTTCGGAATTATTTAAATAAAAGAAAGCAGATTAGATAAACTTGAAATATCCGTGTGAAAAAGGTTTTTTCTCATATGATTAGAAACATAATTTTACTTTTTAAATAGTTGTTGAAAATAAAATATTAAAATAAATTTCGCAATACCTTTCGCTGAATAAACCTTTACAACTTTTGTAACTTATGTTTTACTTCAATATATAAAAGTTTGCATGTTATTATTGTACTACAGTTTACGTTGTAAATTAGTTATAAGTAAATGTACATTATTAACCCTTTAAAGGTCACCAAAATAAATTCATGGGAATTTAATGTAATTTGTTTATAAATGTTATCTATAAGCCTTGTATATGTAAAATATATAAAAAAAATTTATATTCCTTAGAAGGGTTTGCCTTAGAGGATACCAAATTAGGGTTTGAGAAGAGGTTTAACTGACTAACCCCTACCCTTGTACAGCTTGAACATTATGCCTTTTTAAAAGTTTAACTATACTGGAAGAACAATAAATGATAATCCATAAACTGGTATAATAAATAAATAGCTTAACAACTAAAAAGTGTTGTTTGTATAGATACTTTTATTTAAGGTCATAAGTAAGATAAATTGAATCTGACTTCTCAAGTACAGAAAGTTTAAATACATATATTTCAATAGAAAAAAAATCAATAAGTCAAACGTAGAACTATCATCTGTTGTATATTTAAAATATCAAAAATATAATATGTATAAAATGTATAATATGTATATATAAAATGTATAAAATATGTAAAATATATAAAATATATAATGTCTTTTTAATATATAAAATGTACAATATGTATATATATACATATACGTATATATATACACACAATCAAAATTATGTAAAAAGTTTTTATGTTTTTATGTTTATGTTTGTTTCTTAAAAAAAAAAGATGCATGTTACCTATATTTCTCAGAGAACATACTACAGAATTTTTTTAGTCGGTTACTTTTTAATGGTTCTACACTTTTAAAAGATTAATGAAAATAGCCGAGTTTGAAAGTTTAACGGAAATAGCATAAAACAGGTGTTATAATTAGTTCATTTCTGAAAAAGAGGAACATTTCCTATATTTCTCAATTACCATATTGCGTACTGTTTTAGCCGGTTATTTTTCATGGCTCTATACTTTTATAAGAACAATAAAAGTAGATAAAGTGAGAATTTAATCAAAATTATATAAAAAGTTTTTATGTTTATGTTTGTTTCTTTTTTAAAAAAAAAGATGTATGTTACCTGTATTTCTCAGAGAACATACTACAGAATTTTTTTAGTCGGTTACTTTTTAATGATTCTATACTTTTATAAAAGCAATGAAGAATAAATTTGAAAGTTTAATCGAAATAGTATAAAAAAGGTCTTATGATTAATTCATTTATAACAGTATGTACGTTACATATATTCCTCAGCAAACATACTGTGAACTATTTTAGTCGTATAAATTTTAATGGTATTACACTTTTATAAAAGCAATAAAAAGAGCTAAATTTGCAAGTTCAATCTAAATTACAAAGAAAAGGTCTTATGATTAATTTATTCCTAAAAAAGATCTACGGTATCCATATTTCACAGCGAACAATACCTGACACTTGTGATCTCTAGCATGGGGAACGAACGTCCTCGCTGAGCTTAAATAAGCAGACACTTCTGCTTTTTATAGCTGTGGCATGTGCGTGATATGAGAGAATTTCTCAGACACTTGATCGATAACCTGAATTGTACAGTCTATGGCACTTGTTCTACATAATCTATTTAGCGACCATAAAGTACTAGTGAATGTACTAGTTACCCAGTTTATTTTGCACCACTTTCTTTTCTGTGCCGACATCAGTTAGGAATATTTTATTTGGGTGAACCTTGCTCTAATTTACAATTTGGGATTGATTAATTAGTTTAGAATTTTGTTTTAAAATAACTTCACTACATTTCTACTTAAACACATTATTTGTTACTGTTATTAGGTACTTACAGCATTTTGAAGTGTTTAATATCGCACATAAAAGAATTTTCTTCCCTCTTTTACATTTTCTAATCTTTTTTAAGACTAAATTTACTCTGATTGTGGAAATAGCAATTTTATATTAAAAGTGCTAACATTAAAAAAATATATATCCCCAAAATCAAATTTTACAGCATAAAAAACTCTTTGGAATTTCTAAAGATTAAGGATTAATTATTAAAGAATAACATTTGTCTATCATTTATGCTTAAAATTATCTTTCTATTTCATTTATCACTCAATATGTTTATGATAATGCATAAAATGAACAGCAAAACAAAATTGAATTAATTTTCCGAATAGGAAATGTATATTTTATCAGTTTTCACAAAATAAATAAGTATATTTTTAATAAGTTAGTTAAAAATATTCACTTATATTCCATTATCAAATAAATTAAAAAACTTTTTCAATCCATGCATACATATCCTTTACACGGTTAGTTACTCAGTGATATTTACTCGTCATTATCTCAGAAACTTAAAAAGTATTCACTAGTTGGTTTTGGATTCACCTGAAGCGCTACGGTAATTTTTTTAAACACGAGGAATACTAATTAGACTGATATTTTTTGCTTAAAACCAATTTAAAGCGGCTACGAACATCCATGCTGGCAATATTTATTGCTTTATAACGACATATATTTTCAAGATAGAGGTCATATAATCTTCAATGGAATAGAAAATTATTTCGTCTTTTCACGTAAAATGTAACTATTATCATCTACTTTTTTAAAGACAATCATGGCTTGCCTATACGTATATGGCGTATCTCAACATAAACTGAAAAAAAGTAGAGATACAAATTTTAAAGTAAAAGGTCTATAAATTTCATTGATATAGGCATTTCATTTATGTTTTTACTCTAATATCGTAGCTGTTGTACATTTGATTTTGTTTTAAGAAAAACATAATCAAAATATATTTCTAGCTCAAAACACTTTTTTTAATCGTCTACTAAAAGATCAAGGAATCTGAAAACTTAAAAGAATTTACAAAGATTACAAGAAAAATAAAAATAAAAGAGATCAAATTTAGGCACAGTTTTTTGTCCAATGCCTTTTTGTACTAACCCTATTTCCACAGAGTATCAATTAAGTTGAAATATTTATGGCTTTAAAAGACAAAATTTATAGGAAAAAGTCATAAAAATTTCAATGATAGTAATTTCTTTCTTGTTGTTTCGTATAAACTTTAGTTGTTAACGTCATATTTTTGTTTTCAGGCATCCACAACTGAAAAATATTTATATAGCATCTTATCATAAATATTGCCTGTTTCATAAAGTAGAGATGCAAATTTTCATGCCAAAAAGGTCTCATAAAATTTATTGATATAGACATTTTCCTTCCCTTTTCCTTGAAACTGTAGCTGTTGTTGTCGTATTTTTGCTTAAGACAAACATAGCCGAAAAACATTCCTAGCTCAAAACATTTTTTTTTTCGTCTTTTGCTTAAACTTTCGAAATGGTGGTATCAGCAAATTTATTCTTTATGGATGCGGAAGCAGTTTTCGAACTCGCTCTAAATTGAAAAACTTATTTTAGGAGGCGATGAAAGGCGTGAAAAACTCCCCGGAAGAAAGGATCAGTCGTAAATATAAGCAGATAGAAAGCCGTATAAAAATAGAAAGAAATTATTTCATGGAAAATTGCATTTTAACCTATATAAAGGGTAAATTTATTTTATAACACACGTTTTAAATTAAATCAAATATAGGGAACTTGAGAATACTTAATTTACAATATATATATAAAAAACTTCACCTTAATATCAAATATTTAGTTATCTTTTTGTATTTTTGCATGCTATATAATGTTTGATTAAACATGAATTTATACAATTTCTTAAACATGTTAAGGCTTACTAATCCAACACTGTAAGCTGTGATATCTTTGTATACATGTATACTAGTTCCCTTAAAAGACCCTTAGGCACATAAATAGTTTTATATCTTTAAAAGTCTCGCTCCCTATTTCATTTTAAGGCTTTTAAGTGATAGAAATTTTGAAATATTAAAGGAGAAGATAGAAATTTTGAAATATTAAATTAAAGGAGAATGATAATTGAAATAAATTAATTAAATTTCCACATTTCCACAGTTAGATTGTTATTAATTCTGTTCTAAGTTTAGAACACATATTTAGATGTAAAAATAACTAAAACAATGCCTAGAACGCTTAAATGCATAAACAAGTTTTTGTAAAATTAAAATGTAATAATGAAAGTTTCAATAATTTCTAATAATGAATACTTTGAGCAAAATAGAAAAGGCTCAGGTAGGTTTTTAAAACTTACAATAGGGTCTACCTTTGCTCTTCATGGTGTGATATAATATTGTTTTATTCTTCCGTAACTTATTAACATCTCGTTCTGCGATATCATTAACAGCTGTAAAGTTTCTGACATTTTTAAGTCTATGTTGGCAATCATAAAGATAATTCCAGGATTAAGAGCAACAAAATCGGACGATAATTTAAACTTCTTGAAAATTTGATTTGGTTTTGAAATTGGTATGTAGTTATCTTTATTTGTAAATTCTTTCGTCTCCTTTAAATAAAACTAAATTACTTGAAGTCACATTCAGTTTATTCTTTTTATTCAAATGATTTGTCTATCTTTATTTTTTGTTTGATAGGAAATGTATCGTCAAAAATGGTTAAATTTAGTATTTCTTCTAAAAGATATCACAAATGTCCGAACACATTTTTGTTGTCTCATGTACCTTTGCACCATCAAAACTCGGTTTTTAACAATATTTTTTAATAAATAGTAAAGAATGTTGGGAACAAAATCAAACAAACTGTATTAAAGTTGGGCATACATTACACCTACAATAGCAAAAATAGTAAAAGGCCAACAGTAAATAACAAGAAGTAAAGATATTTTATTGCATAAATATCTGAAGTTGGCTTAAAAATTCAGTTTTGAAAGTAAAAAAAATTAAATTTTTTAAGGGTACTATATACATACAAAAGAAAAATAAATTCCATTAAATTTCAGTAAAAATTTACTTATTTACGATGAGTCTGAAATGGTATCTAAAATTGAAAAGGTACTATGTCCTCTTAACTTGTGACTTTGTTACTAAGTAAATCGACTTACCTTAGTACTTCTCGATCTAAAAAATCTCCATTAAAACAGACTAATTTTTGTTCAAAATAAAATAAAAAAAAATCTACTCTTTTTAGAAAACAATTTTTCCTAAATCATTAATAAGGTCTAGATTTATAATTTTTTTAGTTCTCTTATATGTAATAATATGTAAAAAAATGAAACACATTTCCCAAGGAAATAAAAGAGAAACTTATTGGCGACCAAGAAAATTTTAGAAATTTATGAATTAGAAACTATCAAATAAAAGCTAAATACTAGTGTTATTCTTCGAACCTCAATTATAGCATTACGAGTAATACATTTAAATTTTTAGCATGATAAAAGCTAATATTTAATATTTAATTTTTCTTAGAAGTTTTAAATTTTTCCTTTAAAATATTAGAAACTTCTAAAAATTTAGGTTTAAAGAATAAAACAGATAGTTTTCTTTAATTGGATGTAAAAATTTAGCTTTCGATATACATATCTCAAAAGTTATCTTTTAAAGAAGGGATTTTCATCTTTTTCAAAGCAATTTTTTTTCTCTTGGTTTTTTTGTGTCATAATTAAAAATATACTGTTTGAAATAACTGAATTAAATAATTAATTGTAATTTAGAGTATGATTAAAGAACTTGTAAATAATATTTTCCTAAGGCCGTTGTAGTGAAAATTTGGAGTCTCGAAAGATTCTATGTTCCCTTAAACACATATCATATCCTTCTACAATATTATTTCCCTTATTATAGAGAAAAAAAATAAGTTCCCAACCAACTGTTGCGTGATCAGTTGGCCGTGACCATATGATGATAAACCAGCTACAAAGATGGAGAGGTGGTAAAGAACTTCATCTTCCACTTCCTCGATGTTTCAATAAACGAAGAACGTGGAAACTCTCCAATCAAGAGAGGGGGTAATACCGCGGATTGAATGACTGGGATACGAAATGAGTTTTCCACGACGGATCCCATTTTGTTGAGCAGATCATTAACTGTGTTCTTTCAGGCGCTTCCACGAAGTCGGAAGAGGTTTAGCCATTTTGATGGCGATGTCTCTAGTTCTTGTGGAGGTGTATCAGCTGTGAATCACGATTTACAAGATTAAAGAGAAAATAAAAGATGTTGAAAAGATTACTGAAATAAGTTCTATCTGCATAGAAATTTCCAGACTTTAGATTTTGATAAGGAAAATTCAGCACCGGTCTAAGAAATTTGCTGGTCATGGACTGCTAAGAATAATTTGTCCATCTTCACAAGAAATCTTATTTTCTTTCATTCCTCTTAGAAGAGGGGTTTTCAACTATTAACCCTTCTTTGCATGATTTCTTGTGAAATAAATTTGGGTGATATAATTCATGCTCTAGATTAAAGAAAAAATGTTTTAAAAAATTCTAGTATTAATATATAATACACTAAATGTCTTGATGGAAATTTCCATCATCATGCAAAGAAGGGTTCAGGGATTGTGGGTCACATTGAGAACCTTATGCATGACTGTGGTCTAATATTTCATAATTGATTAAAATTCTGCAACTTGGACAGAGGTACAGTATGAAATAATGTATAGAACCTTATGCATGACTGTGTGGTCTAGATGTTTCATAAATTGATTTAAAATTCTGCAACTTGGACAGAGGTACAGTATGAAATAATGTATAGAACCTTATGCATGACTGTGGTCTAATCTTTCATAATTGATTAAAATTCTGCAACTTGGACAGAGGTACTAGTATGAAATAATGTATAGAACCTTATGCATGACTGTGGTCTAATCTTTCATAATTGATTAAAATTCTGCAACTTGGACAGAGGTACTAGTATGAAATAATGTATAGAACCTTATACATGACTGTGGTCTAATCTTTCATAATTGATTAAAATTCTGCAACTTGGACAGAGGTACTAGTATGAAATAATGTATAGAACCTTATACATGACTGTGGTCTAATCTTTCATAATTGATTAAAATTCTGCAACTTGGACAGAGGTACTGGTATGAAATAATGTATAGAAAAATAAATAAAAAGCAAATGTTTAGTTATTTTAGTTGCTTTAAACAGTTAAAAATCCTCATGTTATAAAATACATATTTATTTATACAATTTAAATAAGAAAAAAAAGAGAAAGAAGGAAATCTAAATAAAAAATAACTTTTATAAAGTTTGAACAAAAATAATTTAAGCTTTTATAACATTAACTATTTTATAACTGCATAAATGAATGAAACTAAAAATAAATAAAGAAAAAGCTGTTTTCTCCAAATACATGAATTTTAAGACTTAGAATAGTTTCATTCTATTTGAATTAATATTGGCAAATGGCAAGAGGAAAAAATTACTTAAACATGGACTGAGATTAATAATGTAATTAAAATTTAGAAAAAGCTGGAGTAATGTGGATGGTCACCTGCACCAAACAATAAATGGATGTTCACAACTAACTCTGTTAACGCTAATCTCAAGATAATGGGAGAAGTTTCATATCCAGTTCTGTAATGCCTTTTAACGAATTACATAGAAGAAAACTACGAAGCTATGATTTTTTTTTCAAAAAGCTTTGGCCGGCGGTAAAATTAGAAACTCCTATTTTAGATTAAGTAGAAGTTTGTGTGGGGTATGAAATTAATCATTCTTCATTAAAACAAAGCACTCATAAATACTTTCAAAATTCTTTTTATTTCATTCTTCAGACTTATTTAAGGGGGATTAGTTTGGTTCGATTTTGAACGCTACGGTCTACCTATTTTATACACAACGACTAATAAGACCGGGTCCTACCGCTTAAAACTGATTCCAAACGGTTACGAACATTCATACCACAGTGGGATTCGAAACCACGAACACCGGTATCGAAGATCAGTGCCCTAACCATTCGGCTGTCGTTCGACTATTTAAGGGGAAAGAGTGCCTTTTGAATTGAAAAGGCATCATTATAACAGCCCAAATTTCATTTAATATAAAATAAAAAATATTGCTCTCTTTAGAATAAAATGTTTTCTATATGCTTAATAAAGTTCAAACTTTATAAAAATATTTAGTTTTGTTATATAAAGCAATAAATTTTTAAATGTATACACGAAGTGAAAAAAATAGGTATTCACTTATCGCAAAGTAATTTTTCATATTTGTAAATTAGAAAATAATTTTTTACTTCAAATAAAAGATAATTATTACTTTTTTTCTTTGAACATTAATTATACAAGTATTTATACGATCACTATAGTTGATTTTGTAGGATCTAAAAGATTAACTTCTTTAAAATTTTTCCCAACTTTTAGACCATTTTTTATATTTTTTTTGTTTTAAAATGTGAAACTAAAGCTAAGCTAACTTCTTCTAACTAAACTGACTTCTGTAAATTAAAACTTCAAAGTTTTAGTTTACAGAATAAATTACAAAATTAAGTTTCGAAATTTGGTTTCTAATATGCATATTTACAAAAGTTGTATTGTAGGTAAGTAAATTTTATTTTTTTCATTTGGATTATCGCATATTTTATGATATAAAAAATAATGCGCTACTTCAAATGACAAAGACAAAATTTTTAAAACTAGAATTTATTCTATATATATATATATATATATATATATATATATATATATATATATATATATATATATATATATATATATATATATATAACGCTAATGAATAGTCTGCTGTACTAAAAAATATAAAATACAAATTTTTTACATCAAATAAAAGATAATCGTTGCTTTCATTCTGTGAGTCATAACTATATTTATACAAGCATTATATTTTATTTTGTAGGATTATAAAGATTAAATTCTTTAACATTTTCAAAATTTTTAGATATTTCTTATAATTTTTTTAGTTTATGAAATTAAAGCTAACTTCTTCTAAACTAAACTAGCTTCTGTAAACTAAAACTCTGAAGTTTAAGTTTACAGAATAAATTAGATATTTTATTCAAATTGATATGACAATTTAGTATCTAAGACGAGTATTTCAAAATTTGTATTGTAGGTAGTAAATTTTATTTTATTTTTTCATTTGGATTACCCTATCTTTTACATATAAAAAAATAATGCTCTACTTCAAATGACAACGCTAGTTATTTTTAAAGCTTAAAGTTATTCTATGTATATAATGCTTTTGAATAGACTGCTGTACTAAAATATAAAATACAATATAAATACTGCTTCAGTTAGAACACATGGAATTCTTTTAACATATTGTATGCGAGAACGGACTAGTACTTTTTCTGACGATTAATACTTGAGCGCGGGTCACGTACTAGTACTGGTTAGTGGAGCAGCATGGTTTGTTTGTGGGTACAAAAATAACTGCCGAATATAAGCCGAATGTTCTTGTCTACTACATAGATTCTGGAAAAATTTAGACAAATAAAAACTAGTTTTTACATCAGTCGATGTGGAACCACAAAGGGGAAGGTTGATTAAAAAAATCAATTTAGATTTAAAATTAACTTTTTATTTATCCTTTCGAAAATGATATTATATATATGTATGGCATATTGGCGAGATCCATTCAAAATCACCACACAGTTTATTTCTGGTAATAAACATGAAATCCGTACAACAGGCAGACAGTTTTACAACTTGTTCACACAGACAATGCGATCTCGCACATCTACTTTTCAAGTAGGGATTTCTAAGGTAAAAGATTACGAATAATCCCTAAGCACAATTGATCACGTGATACAAAATACCCATGTTTAAAGAGAACTCGCTAACTATTGGCTAAAGTAGTCCAGACAGAGGCTGCACTAAGTCTATAGCGTGTCTGGAGGGAAAAATCAGAATTACCGCGCAACACCCGAACTCACTTTATGAACAAAAGTTATTAAATTAATATTAAAATACGTAAATAAGCGATTTTAATATTACATGTATATTTCTATGTTATATATTTATTTGTTTATTTGTCTATTTATATATTTGTTTATATATTTCAATATGAAAATTCGAAAAGTTAATTAAAAAATTAAATAATTTTCGATCTATTGAGATTTAACTGAATAACTAAATTTAAGCGGCAAACGCCCACTCCCGGTACAATTCCGCTGTGAAATGTACCCGCACACAATGTGTTAAGACTCGTTCCTTCCAGAAAAATAATGGTTTTTCCAATGCGTTGATACGATGATGGAGGAAGGATACCTTTCCCGCGTCTTGTATACACGCTCACGCAAATATCCGAGAACATCAACGCAACCCCCAATCACACGGACTTGACACCCTAGGGTGAAGCTGGTTCAGCCCGGAATGGATTTTTGATAACTCCCCAGTTCTAAAAGATCTAGCAGCAACCGATCAAACTTACTTATCTCAGCTTCTGCTGTTACAAGAAAGTGTTCTTCGTCTCTGCATGATCCTCTGTTTGCTGACAGTTGCCATGGGTTACGGGCAGAGCTGTTTACAGAATCCATTTGATGGATGCATTTTAGATATTGCTCTATGGCATCAAAATTGCATTAGGTACCACGCAGCGGTAGTGTTCAGGTTGTACTAAAAAATTTATCTGCTCGAGCATTTGATATATAGTCTTATCAATTACTTTATAAATGCTTTTCACCGAAACTCCTTGTTTTACTCAAAGATCTAGCAATATTCTATGCGATACGGCTCAGATACACGAGATTGTATAGTTTTCTCGATTTATCAAAGCTTTTAAAGGTTTTTAATGCTATTAAATATAAAATAAAATACCTTGTTTCCTTCAGACTGGAATTTTCATACATCCTTAATAAAAGTCTAACTTTATAAAAAATACTTAGTTTTTCAGAAGCAATAAATGTTTAAATGTATACAAAATTAAAAAAAAATAGATATTAACTTACCGGAAAATAACTTTTGAAATTTGTAAATTAGAAACTAATTTTGGTAATACTGAACAATAGGGTGCCCCTTGCAAATTTGGCTAAATTATTGGCGCTGTTTACTGAAACACAAAAGTATTCCATTCGACCATTGTATTTCTTGCTCTTTGGGCGACTTTAATTGATGTAGAGTGCGTCACTATAATAGAATTATATACTTTTACTTAATTAGCCAAAACCATTTAGAAACCGGGCATTTATATTTATGAGCAATCAATCCCTCTATAGTTTACAAGGCCAACACCTCCTAATTATTAAAAAATAATCATAGTGGACCATTAATGGTTCATTATATCTAATTTTTTTAAGCATTAAGCTCATTTAATATTTAAGAAATGGGTTCCATAAGGATAGTTGGATACAAATATAATATAAATTAAAATATAGATACAGATTGTTTGGATATTGCGAGATCAGCAAAAAATCTTAAATTACCATGCTCAGAGGTTTATCTCCAAGTTGGCGGGGGCACCCTGTTCTTCAGTCAAGCCCTAATTTTTAAATCAAATAGAAGATAGTTATTATTTTTATTCTTTAAACCTTAATTATATTTATACTAGCGTAATGTTTTATTTTATAGAATCATAAAGATTAATTGCTTTAAAATTTTCAGACATTTTTTTTATATTTTTTGTTTTAAAATGTGAAATAAAACTAAGCTAAATTCGTCTAACTAAACTAACTTCTGTAAATTTTAATGTTAAATGTTTAATGTTATTAAACTCTTAAAAGTTTTGATTTTCAATTATTTTATGTATTGAAATATAGATGTGTATACAGAATTTGACACTATTGTTATATTTAAAATGCAATGACAGGGGTTGACTTAAGAATTGGGTTCCCTCGCCAACTTGGCGAAAATGGTTTAAGTATGGATGCCTAACATTTTCGCCTGATCTCACCGTGTCTAAACAACTATCAATCAAACTATTATGAATCAAACTATTTGCATCATCAATCATGTTCTTGTATAATTTAAATTTTAAAAGGCTTCTATTTTCTTTTTTTCTTCCTTGAATGAAATAAAGAAAGTGTTGTAATCAATTAAAAAAGATTTACCGTAAAATGCTGAAATTTTGTATTTATCACTGTTATAACATTTAGTCGTTAGTAATTTTTTTACTTGAAATCTGTACTCCTTATAAAGAAAAATCGTAATACAGCGGATATTTATGCTACCAGTCTCCGACTAATGCCATTTCTTGCGCTTTACTTATTGTTGAATTAAATATGCTTCTCATTGTTGAACGGAATTCTTCTCATTGTTGAATTAATATTGTATAAATTTGTGGATTAGTTAAAATTAATATCTTAACAATTGTGAAACTGTCAATTTTATGTATCATATCATATCTTGAAATAAGTTTAAATGAAGCACCGCAAAAAATGTGTAGCATTTAATAAGTAAACAAGAAATGCAGATAACTGTCCACATCAATTTTTTCAGTATTTACGTATATTTTTCAAACTATTTCAATCATCATCGTGATATTTTCGCATGCTAACTCAAGTACATAATAGCCTTATACATAAAATAGTTTATTTAGTCATTTTACAAAATTTTAAAAATTTAGGCTAGTTTTATATTTTTAAAATCTCTCGCATGATTAACATAAAAATAGTTTATACATAGATTTAAAATGAAGTATAATGTAAAGATACAGTATTGTTAATGATATTTGTATAAAATTTTGCATTTTTAATGTAAAATAATTTCTGCTATACTCCCCCTAATTTTTGCATTGTTATACAGAAAGTAAATTAAAAAGGTATAAAACTACTTTTCGAATAATATGCATTATAGAGTTTTTAATAAAAACTGAATATCTAATTGAAATAAATTATCAGTGAAATAGAAGTTTTAACTGTTAAAAAAGTTGATGAAAAAACTTACCTTTGTTCATTTTTCGTTTCACTAATAGTCCTGACAGTTAAGTATAGATAGCTAATATTTTTTTTCTAAAATAATACCCACCCCAGGTCATTAATATGACTGACATTAATTCTAATGTGGATAATTAACTTTTTACTGATAAGAAAAGTATTACTATGCTTTGTGCTATTATTTTCTGTATTGAAAATATATTTTATTTAATGTCTTATAAAAACTGTTATAAAATAATAATTTGTACAAATTAATATTTCAAAACCCAAGAATAAATTTTTATACGGTCATAAAAGCTGCATTTTATTACTCTTGCAATAGTGCCGTGAATCAATAGAAGCTTGTGTAAAAGGCCTCTCATCTTGAAAGCTGAGGGCTCTCAATTCCCCAGTAGTCATTGTCAGGAGTGCAAAGGACGTAGAATGTTTTAAAAATATTTTACGGTTATTTAATTAATTTCCTCATACGTACTGCATTTCAAACACTTCTTAATTTTATGTATTAGAGAGTAAATAATAGGTATCCTTGGCAAATTAATGGTTACAATTATTTCAAATACTAAAAATAAACTAAACAAACTATTTTTAGCTAATCTTTATGCATAGTGTTTTTTTACGGAATTTAGTTAATAAATATTAAAAATTGATCAAAATTTAATATATTTACAATTTAAAATGCTGTACAGATTTTTCGCCAAGTTGTATCTTTTTATGATAGAGTTTTAGAGTTTTTTTTAACAAACTTTCAATGAGTTTTAAGAAAATTCTACAGTGCATTTAATGCTATCTCTTCAATACCGGTTATAATATGTATTCCTCTCAGATTATGTTCTACAATAAACTTAATCCTCTCAGAAACTTTGCATTTTTGTTAACTTTTTGATAAGAGTATTGATATTTACTTTCAAACTTTATTTTTAGAATAAATTTTATTGAAAAATTGACCTAAAATTTTAAATATATTTACATTTAAAATGCTTTATCAGTTATTTATTCTTTTTTTACATAAACCGTATTTAAATACTTCTGAATTTTATATATCAGATTTTTCTAGGACTTTTCGAATACGCTCTATATGAGTTTCAAGAAAATTGAACAGTGCATTTAATTTCACATCTCTTCAGTCTCAGGTATTTTGTATTTCATTCATATTATATTCTGTTCTACAATAAACTTATTTTTCTCAGGAACATTGCTCTTTTTTTTAAATTTTCGGTGATAGACTAACATTTTATCTCAATTTGATTTTGTCACATTTTCATGAAAACCATTACACACTTCTAATGTCAAAATTTTCCTTAGAGATTACTACGAATTTTTCAAAATTATTTTTCTGTTTACCATATCTCTTTAATGATAAAATTTGATACTTTGAAGTATTCTGAAAAAATTATATTACTATTTTGCTACATTTCGATCTAGATTAAATAATAGTTTTGATTTTAATCTTTTCTTTTGAATTAATTTTCAAAATTCTAGAAAAAATAAATAGTTTTCTCATAAATAAGCAGTAAATAACAGATCCTAATTAGTATATTCAATTACAATAAAGTATACATTAATCTGCATAGTTAATTAGTATTCAATTCAAATATAGTATTATGTACAAGAATGCCTTCAACACCTGCAATCAACTTGTAGAAAAGGAGAAGTTCTATGTTGTGCTACTGCAATCAAATGGTTCAGAGAATTTCGTAGAGGTCGAAATTCCCACCTGGATGGAGAACACACAGGAAGAATCGTGTTCCAGAAAATGTGTCGGTCATATAAAGAATGTTAATGGAGGCTAATTGATGCTTTTAGCAGATGATGCAGAAGAAACTTTAAATTGGATCTACAGCTATAATATAAAATTGTTAATAAAAAGCTATAATATAAAATATAAAATTATTCTTGAAGAACTGCTTATAAAAAATTTGTTTATCATTGGGTTCCCCATAATTTAACTGAACACTAAAAATCTTTAAAAAAAAAAATTTAAACGATGATGGACACCGCCTTATTTCTAAAATCTTAACTGGCGATGAAACATAATATATTTTTGACGTTCTAACTCATACAGAAAATAATGAACAGATCTTTGAAAATGATCCCAAACCAACAATGGATATAAGACAGTAAGAAATGAAAATGCAATGTATCATTTTTTTTATTGGAACTGCAGGACTAGTCAAAATCATCAAGTTGGAGGAACAGAAGATAGTTACAGATACTTACACCACTGTCTTCAAGAAATTCTTCAAGAAGTTAATTTCAAATGACTTCAACTTGTAAATACATCTTATCAAATGGTAAGATTGACTATCGAATATCTTGAAAACACACACACACACAATCACTAAAGTGATAGAACATCTCCCTATTCCCCTAACCCTCCTACATGGTATTTTTAACTAATTTTTAATCCAAAGAAAAGTTTACGTGGTTGCCGTTTTCTTTCCGAAGATTAGATGAGGTTTCAATAAGATACTTTATTTCGATTCCGAGAAATGGATGGTTTGAGGCTTTAACACTTTGAAAAATTTACCAACAAAAGCACAATGATGTTGGAAAAAATTACTTTGAATCCCAAAAACTTCAGAGTATACCAGTATCTACCAGAATTTATAATTTTAGAATTTGTATTGACATTTCAGGATATTTGAGCTTCGCATTTAAATTCAGTTTTTCAGCAAGTTTATCTATAGAAATCATAACAATTATTTTTTTTACAAAATTTATTTTATTTACATATGATAGCAAATAAGTTTGTTATCTCTAAATTGTTATTTTTTATTTAAAAAAGGGTCATATACAGTTACAGTGTATTGACTAATGAGGACAAGCTCTAATTTTTAAATATGCTTTTATTTTATATTATTTTATTCTCAATAGGTTATAATATGTTATATTTCAGGTATATATTCAGTAGAAATGATGCTGGCGTTAATGGGTAATTTAAGCAGAATTTCACTCAATACAGAATTAAATTATTATCTTTAGTTGACATGGTATCGGCTACATAGCACATTTTTAGCTCAATGTTAATTTATGGAGAAAATATTTTTATCAATGAACGATTTTAATAATTAAATATATTTCAAATAAAGGCTACCATAAGTCTGAATGAAAATTGTTTTCGTCACTCTCTTTTCCTCTTTCATATATTATTATTGTGAAATTTTTATCTTTTCGTTTAAACAAACATTTCAAAATAATTTACAAGCAATTAGAAATTAAATACGCTTCTGCTGTTAAAAATTGAGTAAAACATACAATTAAATAATTTTCTACCATGTCAAGTGGTAAAATTTGATTAAATCTTTAAATGTAAGCCAGTCATGAGTAAAAGTATGTTTTTTATATAGGATAACAATAAACTAAAGTAGTTCAATATGCACAGCCAACCACCTTAACGGATTATCTGTTTAATGCAGGTGGAAATTATTAGGTATATATCATAATTCACATAGAATTATAGATATGTGATTATAGCAACAATGTAATAATGATACATGCAATAACTGCTAATGGTTATTGTAAATAATAAACTATTTAAATTTTTAAACTCTATAACTAATAATTCACTGAAATATTCAATGATTTTTTAGTTTGAAATCTAATAATAAGTTCTACAATGAACCCATTATTCTAAATATTATAAGAATAATTTAAGAATACTGATCAAGACGTAGCCATACAGTCATTTGAGTATTATAAATCCCATTCATAAAAAAAAAATTCATTTCACATTACACGAGTTTGGTTTTGAATCACTCTTGTATCCATATTTTGACCCATGTTTGCAATAACTAACAAAAATAACAGAGTTCTCCGACTTTCATTGAATTTCAAACAATTCTTTATCTTAACAATCTGCTATCTTCATTACTAAAACAATTTTCAGAGCCTAGAAATGCGGAAACAAATTCACACCTTGTGCTAAAAACAACTCATTAGGCTGGAGGTCAAATCATAATAGCATTCCCCCAGCTCCTTTCTTTGTTTGATCTGCTACTCCTTTAGGTTTGACTCGATTCTCGCTTATACAATAAACAATAAATGCTAACGATTAATATACATATTAGACTAGAGGAAGTTTTCGCCAGATATATAATTCAATAAACTATGGTCAATAGTTTTTAACATCAAAACCTAATAATAAGCTCTAGCACAGGGGTGAGCAAATACTTTTAAGCGCGGGCAAAATGAAATTTTCAAAATGTCTCCCGGGCCGGAGGACTATACCGAGTACGCTGTGTACACGAGAATGTTTTGGGTCGAGTTCTTTCCCTGCCCAATAAATGTTTTCGACAAAAACACTATAAGTATCATTTTAAAGCATTTGGACAGAGAAATTTGACAGTTAATAAAAGATAATAGTAATAATAAATTATCTTACTTTGGTGTATATGCGAACAATTTGTGCCCAGTAATATATGTCCCGGAAGTTTTAAAGAAATATGATCCATTATATTAAATTAATGGTCATTTAATAAATCAGTTAATAAAAGATTTTATTTTGATCATAGTTATTACATTTTTATATTTATATTACACTTTTTAAATATAATAGTAAATAGAATTATAAAACGAAAAGACAAACATCAAACGTTAAAAAAGAATAGTTTTAGTTAATGCGAAACGTGAAATCTGGAATGTTCATTTGATATTATTTCTTCAAAATTTGGATCCAAATACTTGTAGCAATCCTTGATATCGAATGTAGATTTTCGTCAGTAATTTGTGATCGATATTTATTTTTCGTGTAAATCATTAACGAAAACGTTCTTTCAGAAATATATGTTGAACCAAATAAAACTAGGTATTTTTGAACATAGTTCAACAAATGTTTGAAATATTCTGTATTCTGAAATGTTCTGTAAACTTGCAAGCAGGATTTTTCAACGGGCCGGGTTTTGCCCACCTCTGTTCTAGCATAAGCACGTTAGAGTACTGCAAGACAAATTTCTAAAATTGACCAGGCCAAAGTTATACTGTCATCTGAGTATTATATATATCTCAATTATAGAAAGTAATGTAGAGTTGCTTCCATGTTGTCACGCATGTTTGCAATAATCAACAAAAATAACATAAAGTTCCTCGACCGTCATTGAATTTCAAATTAATCTTTATCTCCATAATCTGTTATCTTCATTAACAAAATGGTTTTCAGAGCCTCCAAAAGTAATCACCAGATTCACACGCTAGTGCGAAAAGCAACTCAATAAATTGGAGCTCAAAACATTAATCGGATTTTTCTCCAGCTTCTTTTGTATGTAGTCCTATCCACTACTCCATAAGCTTGCCTTGCACTCTCGCTTAGATTTATTAACGGTGAAAGGGGGAGTTCCGGCGTGATATGAGATACGCAGGTTTGATTCAGATTAGTCATTACGGTACAAAAACTGGAGACTTGTGTAAGTTGAGAAAATGCCTGAATAAACCGAACAATCGAAGTGAGCAGAATTTAATTCTCTAGGTCAGTTGGTACATACAGTCTACATCACGTCCGGCTTTTTGTTTGATTCCGAATAATTGATGGGCCGCCGCTTTCAAGGAAACATCAATGTTTCTCAAATTTCTCCTCATTCTGCCAAAACATCATTATTGTTTTAGCTACATAAAGGATTCAACAAAACTGCGTTGGTTGTTTCATAAATACATAGCTGATTTTAAAGTTTAATGCAAAAAGTGCGACTGAAAAGGTTTTTGGGGTAAATAGAAGTTTTAGTAGCTCTATTTTACTTTCTAGATTATAAATTATATACATATATACAGTAATCGTCAAATAATATAACATCTATACTTTGATAAATATCAATAATTTGGACCACCATAAGTACGGAAAAAATCATGCTGCCAAAACATCATTATTGTTTTAGCTACATAAAGGATTCAACAAAACTGCTTTGGTTGTTTCATAAATACAGAGCTTATTTTAAAGTTTAATGCAAAAAGTGCTATTGAAAAGGTTTTTGGGGGTAAATAGAAGTTTTAGTGGCTGAATATTACTTTCTAGCATATAAATTATGCATATAGATATATATTAATCTTAATATATATATATAACATCTGTACTTTGATAAATAGGAATAATTTGGACCACCATAAGTACGGAAAAAAAAACCATTCTGCCAAAACATCATTATTGTTTTAGCTACATAAACGATTCAACAAAACTGCGTTGGTTGTTTTATAAATACATAGCTGATTTTAAAGTTTAATGCAGAAAGTGCGACTGAAAAGGTTTTTGGGTAAATAGAAGTTTTAGTAGCTCGATTATACTTTCTAGCTTATAAATGATACATACAGATATATAATAATCGTCAAATAATATAACGTCTATACTTTGATAAATATCAATAATTTGGACCACTATAAGTATGGTTTTGGTCCTTTGTTCACTAGAGTTACATAAAAGATCCAGTCAAACTGCATTAGTTGGTATATAAATCTGTAACTAAATTTAACGTTTAAAGTAAAATGCACGACTCGAAAGTTTATTCCGATAGAAAAGAAGTAAGTCGTTCAATTTTTACTTTCCCGCTAACAAATTATGCATAAAGAATTATTGTAATTGTCAAATAATGCAACATCGATGTTTTGATGAACATAAACAATTACGGTAGCCATAAGTCCGGAAAAATCCTTTTCATACTTTGTCCGTGTTTATATAATTACAATAACGGTAAAATGTAAATAACTTAATGAAAGCAAATTGACATGGGAGTAAGTTTTACCGAAAATGGGGATGGATCTGTACTAACTTTGTTAATATGTTAACCAGAAAAAACGTTTTATGAACATCAATTTGCTTCAAGTGACTGAAAATAACACCGAGCAATGAAAAACGAAGCTCGTTTTCCATTGATCCTGCGAAAAGAAAAATCCATTTAAAACATGTCTTGAAACGCCTTGTACATTCCTTTTAATCATTTTTAATCCAATTTGTACTGGAAAACCACGGACATGAGTTAAAAGCTTTACAAATTTAAAAAAAGGGAAAAAAGGGGAAATCAGGGGATTAATATAATTAAATAAGTAGCTCGAGTTGCAAACAAACTAGCTGTTATAAGAACATATATTTAACTGTTTCTGTTTTGCGTAAAAACTCAATACTATTTATTCAAGCACGATCTTATTTATATAAGTCTGACGGGAAAAAGTTTTGATTAGATAAAATATCTAACGGCATTGGCTAAATAGTAACAGTTAAATACTTTTCAGTTATTGACAGTTGAAATGCTTTAGTAGAATAACCTCCAAAATGCTCTGATAAAAGAAAAATAAAAAATATGATATGATTAAAAAGTTTATTTTATCGATTTAAAAGTTATCGATGGAAGTGATATACAATCATACATTTAAACTTGAATGTGAATAAATCTTATTCAGCAAGCTTGGACTAGAGAGTAAATTATTATAATACCCATCAATCACGTTGATAGCTTCAATCAAACAATAATTAACTTTCTATAAAGGTAGAGTTTTAGAAGGGGAAAAATTAAAAGACTTTTTACCTTAATATAGAAAGATTAAATTTAATATTTTTCAAAGTTTGGAATATTTTTTATAACAACGTAAATTTTATAGGATCGCTGAAGTATGCCCAAGTTAGAGTAAATTTAGCGTAAATTTTTCATAATTGTCATTTTATTTTTACTACGTCAGACATATGCTGTTAATAAAAGCTAGGAAATAATAAATGGGTTTCTGAACACTTATGAAGTATTAAGAATCGTCTTACATAAATTTTATTATTTTTTAAAAATAAAAAAAAAATTTTAAAACCTTATTGTTGTCTATCTAGCAGATAAAATATTTTAGACTCGAATAAAATCTTACATAGATGTCCATTTAAATTACTCGACCTCTCTAACACGGAATTAATTTGATTAAAAATAAATAATGAACGACACAAGCTTAATACGTCATATCTGAATACTCTCTTATCTGCTGACAGTTATTAGAAAAGCATCCATAATATCCTGATAAAAGAAAGATTAAATTTGGGATATGATAAAACAGTAAATTTCATCCACACAAAAAATATCGCTTAAAGTGATATGAAATTGTACGTTTTAACTCTAAAAGTAAACTCATTTTGTTCAACTGGCTTAGATAGAGAGTAAATTATCATAAAAATAACCATTAATCATGTTAATAGCTTCTGTCAGTCATTAATGAACAATTTATAGTCGCAGAGTTTAAGGACTTCAAAATAAAAAGTTTTCCCCTTGATATGGAAATGCTAAATTTAATATTCTAACAAAGTTTTTGGATATTTCTTTAAATAATAGCATGCATACATTTTGCAGAATCACTGAAGTATTTAATATTCAGTACAAACTTCACGTTTATTTCTTATAATTATCGCCATACGCAATCGTACGTTTGAACTCTAAAAGTAAACGCATTATGTTCAGCTGGCTTCGGTAGAGAGTTATCATAATAATAGCCATCAATCACGTTAATAGCTTCTATCAGTCATTAATGAACATTTTATAGACGAAGTGTTTTAAAACTGTGAAATAAAAAGAAGTCCCCCCCCTTGATATGGAGAGGTTAAATTTAATATTTTAACAAAGTTTTAGAAATTTCTTTAAGTACTAGCATAAACTTTGCAGAATAACTGAAATATATCATATTTAGAATAAACTTCACATATATGTCATATAATTATCGTCATATGCAACATACGGTTGAACTCTAAAAGTAAACGCATTATCTTCAATTAGCTTCAATGGAAAGTAATTATCATAACAATAAACATCAATCAAGTTAATAACTTCTATCAGTCATTAATGAAAATTTTATAGACGAAGAGTTTTAAAACTGTGAAATAAAAAGAAGTCCCTCCCCTTGATATGGAGAGGTTAAATTTAATATTTTAACAAAGTTTTAGAAATTTCTTTAAGTACTAGCATAAACTTTGCAGAATAACTGAAATATATCATATTTAGAATAAACTTCACATATATGTCATATAATTACAGTCATATGCAATCGTACGTTTGAACTCTAAAAGTAAACGCATTATCTTCAATTAGCTTCAATGGAAAGTAATTATCATAATAGTAAACATCAATCAAGTTAATAACTTCTATCAGTCATTAATGAACATTTTATAGACGAAGACTTTTAAAACTGTGAAATAAAAAAGAAGTTTCCTCCCTTGATATGGAGATGTTAAATTTAATATTTTAACAAAGTTTTATATATTTAAGTAATGACATAAATTTTTCAGAATTACTGAAATATATCATATTTACAATAAACTTCACATATATTTCATATAATTATCGTCATATGCAGTCGTATGTTTGAACTCTAAAAGTAAACACATTATCTTCAACTGGCTTCGATGGGAAGTAAATTATCATAATAATAAACATCAATCAAGTTAATAGCTTCTGTCAGTCATTAATGAACATTTTATTAATGAAAAATTTTAAAACTGTGAAATAAAAAGAAGTTTCCCCTTTAGAATGAAGATGTTAAATTTAACATTTTAACAAAGTTTTAGATATTTAATAGCATAAATATTGCAGAATCACTGAAATATATCATATTTAGAAAAAAACTTCATGTATATGTCTTATAATTATCACCATACTTCGTTTTCATTGCATCAGATAAATGTTCAAATGTCAAGGAAATAATACATGGGTTTCTGTGCATTTATGACATATTAATGCTGTTCTTTGAATAAGATAATTTTTTTTTGTAAAAAGTGAGAAAACTAAAAAAATTTGTAGAATATATTTATTCAGTGAACAGTGTAAATATTTCAAATATAAACAGGATATTATTTGTACATTTAATTTACAGTGGCAGGGAAAACTTTTTATATACATGAACCTTTTTCTTCGAAAAAGGTTCAAGTCCATTTTATATTGAAGTATAAAAAGGAATTTTGAATTTGGACGATTTGAACAATACTAGTATACGTTAATGGGCTAAGTTTATGGTTTCTTAGAATTAAATTGATATAAATTTATAATTTGATGGTTTAAAAAATGGTTGTTAAAAGAATGAATTTAAATTTTTTTAACTAAATAGTATGTCTTTGCAGAAGGCACTATTTAGCTAAAATACACCATTTTCAAAGTATTTATATTTATATTTTCCTTAACTTCATAAATTATATTAGAAAATGATAAAAATTTTAAAGGGATTTTTTTAGTATGGAAGGGACAATGCTTTTAAAGAAAAAGCTCATAGCTTGCATGCATTGGTATTGATAGCTAATTTTTGATAAAAAGGGAATAACCATTTTCAAGAACACCGGTCATCTTTAAATGCACTTTTATCTAGTCACAGCGAAAATTCTTTATTATCATATCTTTCATAATGTTTTGATAAAACACAAATTAAAAATGGGTATGAGAAAAAAAATTAAATTCCTCAAAATAAAAATTGTTGCATTAAATGTACTAATGTAAGTTTGAAAATAAAAGAAAATAAATCTTGTTAAATTGGCTTAAATTAAAGAATAATGTTATATTACTCTAACAAAAGTCATCAATCACGGCATTAATTTTCATCAATCATTAATGAACATATAGTTGCGGTGTTTTAAGATGGCAAAGCAAAAAAAGATTATTCACTTGATACAGAAATGTTGAATATAATATATTACCAAAGTGTTACATAAATATTGAAATAACACCATTAATTGGACAGGTTACCTAAAATACGTCCACTTTAGAATAAATTTCGTGAAACTTCCTAATAATTATAGTTATATTTCACTTTACTGCGTCAGTTTATCTTTGTTTATAGAAGAATGAAATAATAAATGGGTTTCTGAACACTTATGGCGTATTACCAACTAACTTTTGGATAATTTAATATTTTTTTAATTTTTTCTAAAAAAAAAGTAATTGATTTTAAGTT
>CM063498.1:127772009-127869509 GCA_032207245.1 Pardosa pseudoannulata
TTTAAAATTATCACATATGTACCTAATCTATTATTATCTTCATAAATTAGAGAACAGACGGACAGATAACTAAGGCTATTATTATGTAGAGGATACGTTTCCTGAAATGCATCTATTCCATTAAACAGAGTAGACGTATATCTATTATTAGTAATTGTTTGCTTCAAAGAATCTTTTAGTATGAACATTCCTTTTACGTTTATTCTGCACAACTTATATTTTCTCCTCGATCAAATATGTCCAATTTGTGATCTGTGGGTTGCATTCAGCTCACTTGTATTTTTCTGAGTTTCTTTTAAGTTTTACAAAAATACTTTTACTTATCATAAAATCTAGCAAAAATTAAAATATGTTTAAGTGGAATCGGGACACAAAATTCTATTATTTTTAATTGTAATCACCTTATAAGAAAATTACTTTCTCCAATACATTCTTATAAGGGTATTACTAATCACATAAATAATTGTTGAAATTAAAAAAAATTAAAGTTTAAAATTTAAATTTATTTTAATACTAGTCATGATGAGCACAGAAATCTTAAATATTTTTAATATTTTATGTATAGAAAATAAAATAAATTATTTTGTTTTCGGGATTTACAAAAATATTGCTTCATTTTTTTAATAATTTATGATGTAAATTAGTTGAATTTTTAGAGGTGATTTTTTGTTTTGAGAGAAAATATTTAAAAACTATTGCTTTTAATTAAAAACATCAAAGAGAAATCAAATGAAATATATTTAATAATATCCATACAAAATTTCAGCCATGTAGTTTAAATAGAATTTGAGATAAATCAATTTGAATTTGATAAATTTAGAAAAAAAAATTCTGAGATAGTTAAAAAATTTCAGTTTTTTGAAAAATACTTATTTATTACATTTTACACCATTTTAAGCACATGTGAATTTCAATTTAATAACATTATGAAACGACTGTAAAATTAATTGAGTATGCAATAAATTTTACGCTTTTTTATTATTGCTGCTCAGCACATGGAATAATTTATACATGATGGCATTTTTTACATTTTTATCCTCTTAACAGGGAATATTTCACATTAATGGTTTATATTTTTTTCAATGCATCAGGAGATACAGACATTATCCTATTACCCTATTTTAATATTTATTCTATTAAGTATTTAGTTTCCTTGTAATGAAATATTTGCGGTAAATATTATCACTAGACAGTTTTGTACACCTCAAATTGCTTTGTTGTTTTTCAAAATATTAATGGTTCAATAAAACTGTGAGAATTAAACTTTAGGTTAATGCTATTAAGTATTCTATTAAGTATTCAGTTTCCTTGTAATGAAATATTTTCGGTGAAAATTATCACTAGACAGTTTTGTACACCTCAAATTGCTTTGTTGTTTTTCAAAATATTAATTTTTTCAATAAAACTCGGAGAATTAAACTTTGGGTTAATTCTATTAAGTATTCAGTTTCCTTGTAATGAAATATTTTCGGTGAAAATTATCACTAGACAGTTTTGTACACCTCAAATTGCTTTGTTGTTTTTCAAACTATTAATGGTTCAATAAAACTCGGAGAATTAAACTTTGGGTTAATTCACTTTACTTCTATATCTGTAAAATTTAACTGTACATAAAAATATACTATTGCTCCAAATTCATTAAGGGATTAAACTAATATGGTTACTTAAATTAGGAGCATCATAGGAGACTCATAAGAGAAAAAGGTAAAACTTATTAATAATTACAATTACTATAAAATAATGGGCTGTAGAATAAATAATATATAGAAAAATAGACCAATAGTTATAATAAAATAAATGAAATAAAAGTCCCTTTTTCCCTCTCGTTCATATTTATATTTCATTACTCAGCGAGAAAGGTGTTTCGATATTTTAGCCAAAATTTGCTCAATTTATAGTCAACGGTTACTTTAAAATTATATATCTCAAGCTCCATGTTTTCTAAACCTTCCTTTTTTTTATCTAATGGAAAATTTACTAGATATGTTATGAAAATGAATGTTATGTAGTCGAATGAACGTGTGATATCTCTCATGTAGTGTCAAAATCTAGTTCATTTTAACTTCCGTGCTGCTGAGCAAATATTTGAATACACTTAAGGCCGAAATGATATAAAACGTGCAAAACTTGTTCTACTATATATGAATCATGCACCTAGCGTGTAAAGGGGATTACATGAATACATTTGTTACTTTGCACTATGCACAGTTTTAAATATTACTAGCTTATCCATGGGTGACTTCTCGAATCTGAAAACCAGATATAATTACCCACACATCTACAAAATGTGCAAAAAACAACTTAATTTTTAATAGCATATAAAATAAAAACTAAATACAATCCAATGAATATAAAGGAAAAAAATCTTCACAATACAAAATTAAATTTTAAAGTTACTTGAAACATTTTCCTCAATCGTTTATTTAATACCGTTTTTAATAGTTCATGGCTATATTAACTTGTATTACTTTTAACACAGCATTAAAATTAAGGATAAAGTTTTTTTTGGTAGACTCTAAATATCACATAAAACTTGCCTTCTTGAGTACTACAGACTATAACTGGTCATTTCCGTCTCAATACATTTTGTGCCATCTTGATCTGTTCGACACCATAACTCTCTAGTTTGATACACCAATTGTCTTCAAGTCCCTCTGATCTGTATTATACTTTTTTTTCCATCCCCCCACCCCACCCCCCCCCCCCCCCCCCCCCCCCCCCCCCCCCCCCCCCCCCCACCCCCCCCCCCCCCCCCCCCCCCCCCCCCCCCCCCCCCCCCCCCCCCCCCCCCCCCCCCCCCCCCCCCCCCTTTTAATTCCCCACCCTTCCATTCAAGCCAAATATTCGATGGACAGTTTTTTCTTATTTCTTCTGGGGTGTTACCATATTACAGTCGAGTTATGTCATAGGTGACATCTGCATTGTAAGGACGTCAGAAGCCATCATTTTGACTTGGGCAGAGGAACATTTATAGTACCAAATTGTCATTTCTGGTGACTTCTGACGTCATTATGGTGTAAAATTTCACTGTGACGTATCTCATCCACAGTGTGGTAGCTCTCCTGGTTTAGAGAATGTTACTATTTTTTTGCAAGGTTTTAGTCTTCAGATCGATATAGGCGTCCCAGCCATCGAATGTAATTGGCTTTAATAACATTAACTAGGTCTTGTTGTTTATATTTTCGATATAACTTGAGATTATATGAGGTACACCATTTGTTGTTTTCATAAACTGCTCCAAAGATTTTTGAGAGACAATCTTTCAAATATCATCAATTTGTTACACAAAACTTTTATCCTGAGAAAAATACTTTGTTTATTAGGAAACCCGGATTTTGCTTTCCTGACTTATTACTAATTTGAATCATATTTGTATTTCCTTATGACGTAATATAAAACAAGAGTAAATAAAACAAAACTGCTATTAGTGAAATAATCTTAAGGATATTAGTCTAAATACCTGATGCTATCTTTCTCAAAAATAAGAATTTTTCCCTCTTTTTAAGCAAACCTTTCCTACTTCTAAATTGAAATTGACATTCGTCGCTGAAACAGGGAATTCTCTTTTGTGAAGGAATCTTAACAAATGCGGTATAAAAAATAATCTCATTTGTTGGTGCCTTTGTTGTGAGGAAAGAGGGTATATTAAAAATAATAATTATGATACTTGTATTTAATGATATTACTCTCCCATACAAGGAAAATGAGAATGAGTATTCGTTTATACTATGATTATTTTAATCTTTTAAATTAAGTTGGCTTGGTTTCTGCCATATTGGAATACTGAATCGAATGGGTGACTGGAAAAAGAATGATATCCCAGTCAATATTTTTAACTGGACAATACCATTTTTCTTATGTTTGATTATAATTGTTGATCATAATCAAATATACATTTATATTTGATTTGATAGAAATATATTTGATTATAAATTGTTTGTGAGAAAATTCACAGTATTGTTTTTCAAACCCAAATAAGAACATTTAACGAAATAAATTCAAATAAAAGGAAAAAGTAGTATTGTAGAGAATGTTCTGCTTTATCACGTGACATAATTGTTTTAAATAAACAGGACAGAGAAAATTTAACATTAAGGTTAACATTAAAAGAGAGAAATCCGGTAATACAGGTACACACCTACCTTAAGCACCCCGTCTAACAAATGTAATTTAAAATTTTCTTCATTCTAATACTTAAAAGGGTTAGTTCCTTCACAGGAAAAGAGAATAGAAAAAGGCATTTTAAAAATATTTCTTTGCCTATATATCATATTTTTAAGATTATATAAAATGTTCGGAAGATAAAACTTTATTTGTCGAATTCAAATATTTTTTAGAAATTTATTTTATTTCCAAACAATGTCATGCGTTTTTCAGATACAAAAAAATATTGTTTCTTGCTTCAAAACAAGGTCTTCTTTACATACAAAACCCACTCAAATTATTGAAAATAAAGAATTTAGACTTTGAAAACTTTTGAATACATACAACGTTGAGTGGGTTTTTATGACTGCGGAATAGAATCCGCCCTTCACTACAGTCTGCAATAAAACACTGCACAGTAGTTCAAAATCAATATCTGTTGGAAGTACATGCCAAAAGAATCCGTGCCTGAAAAAGGAGCTTAACAAGGCCACACGTGGTCTATATTACATAATAAAAATTAAATAACCAAATCTGGAAGTTTAAACATAGAAAGGTCATTAGAAATGCTATTTTTAAACTTACGCAGAATTAACTGTGAAAATACAAAATAAATGTGATTAGGTGACTGTTAATAACTTACCTTGCGATATCCTTTTCCATCATCCCGTGATATAAATTTAGTCTGTTATACTTCAAATCTATGGTTACGAGATAAAACAATTTTTCTACAGGATATGGTATTTAAATCTGAAGCCTAAAATGCCAATTTTTTTAAATTTATATCGCATCATGTATTAAACTACAATGTATGTGTCTAGAATGAAAAGGAAATTCAAATTTTAATCTTAAATGTAAATAATTTTCGTGTTTAAAAGGGAACTCTATAATTTTAAATTTATCGCTTACTTTTCCCACTAACAGCAGGCTAACACCAAATTAATTTCATTTTTTTTCCTAATTTTATTTGGCAAATCTTTTAATTTAATTATTTATTTTTTTTTACATTCAGATATAATTCAAATCTCATGAGTAACAAAATCATCTATGCCAGATTAAATACAATCATCGTTTTGCTTATCACGTGTTTAATATATTTATTTTTTATAAGTACCTCGGTTCTTTTTGAATAATATCATCGGAAAATATAGTTACTTTTAATTTTTTAACAAGTTAAAATAAATTTTAAATCTTTTCAGTAATTTAATTTTGATAGTTTTAAATGTTCTTTACGGTAAAATACGTTTTTAAGAACTTTTGAGAAGATTTAGTTAATAATTTATTTTATTTTTAACTGTTTTTATTCGGCCTATCCCTAACTTTTCAAATAAAGCGATTTCACGCAGTAGGGCAAATTCTCAAATTATGATAATTCTGGCTTTAGTTTCAAACGGAAGGGCAGTTTATTGTTTGTCTATTGGCTGTTGTAAACAGGAAAATTAATGGTAAGGGCATTATAGTACTTGGTGACGTTGCGACAAATTGCCTTATTGAATTTCACTATTATTTTTCAAATAAAAATGTATTTTGTTGTTATGGTAACAAAATCATAGTTTGGAAGATTCTAATCAGTGATTATTTACCGGACAGATCTAGCCAAGGTTTGGTTATTATTGGTGAGATTAAGCCCTGATATTTTTACTTGTATAGGTAACTAGAAATTCTTTGAATTTTACAGTGCAAGAAATATAGCTTCTTTTCCTTAAGGGAAATGGAATGATATATCACATATTAAAGAATTAGACTTATGCATAAAATTAAAATAAAATGATTTATTTGTTTGAGGAAAGTTAATCTATTTTTGAAATTCTTGGAACTGCCTGTTTAATATTTTTTAAAATTAATTTAAATTTTGAAAAAACACAATATTGCATTCAGAAGCCTCAAATACCCAGACCGAAGGCTGGGCTCAAGGTGGCTATTAGTACATAATATTTAATGATTTTTTAAAAAAATATAATTAATGTATATCTTCATTCTTCTAGTCTCTGAACTTATTATTTATTATTTTTTATGAGGAGTCTCAAAATTTCTTCTGTATCCATTTAGATGTCCGAAGTCTTACTATAGCAAAGGACCCCAGTCTGTATTATATATATATATATATATATATATATATATATATATATATATATATATATATATATATATATATATATATATATATATATATATATATATGTATATATATACATATATATATATATATATATATACATATATATACATATATATATACATATATATATACATATATATATATATATATATATATATATATATATATATACATATATATATATATATATATATATACATATATACATATATATACATATATATACATATATATATACATATATATATGCATATATATATATATATATATATATATATATATATCTTATGGCAATGTATATATGTATATGCATATATGCTTATGCGTAAATATATGTGTGTCTGTATGTAAATATAATATATATTTATATAGATAAATAATACATATTTATCTATCCATATATTGTTTATATATGTATATGTTATTTATATATATTAGTTATAAATACATATAGTTGTAAATCATTTTTAAATTATTTATAACTATGTGTATTAAATTATACATACATATATATATATATATATATATATATATATATATATATATATATATATATATATATATATATATATATATATATATATATATATATATATATATATATATATATATAGTTATAAATACATCTGTTCACATGTTTATAAATATACATAAATACATGATATATATGTGTATATTATATGTATACATATATATATATATATATATATATATATATATATATATATATATATATATATATATATATATATATATACGTTAATAGTTATATATATGTATACACACATATCCGTATTTCACAAAGCAAGCATTTCTAGTAGTCGAAATTATATTAATCCGCATCTGCTAACACAACATAAAATGTAGAAGCACAGCCACAGACATTTACATACCTACACAATAAGCAGCATTACGTAGGAGAGGAGGGGGTTTGCCAAATCTTGGCCGAAACAAACAACAACGCAATTCTTCGCGGGTCATCTATTAAACAGTCCCCCGTCTTGATGATATATTGCGAATCACGAATCCGATTATTTTGAAAGACTTCCTTTACGTGCTTCATTATCACGCGGAGACTTTTGAAGGTCATCCTCACCTTCATCTCATTGCATGGGGCTCGGGTATGGGCCAAGGCGCCCGATTCGAACTTATTCGAAGCAGGATAATCACCATGCATTCTTCGAGATGACCCAAGGGAGGGATTTTGAAAGAATCAAAGAGATGTGTCGTTTTTAGTTTAATATATGCAACTGTTTTACTCACAGGGGATTCGTTAGTATGAAGAAGAAAGAACAGAAAAACACGTACAAAATTAGTTGAAGGACAAAGTTGGGTGTTTGTGTTATGTTAATTTTCAAGAGATATTTTAAATTTTAATTTAATTTAGACTGTTTAGTTATTTGCTGAAAATAGTGTAGCTTTTTTATACCATCCGTACTACAATCTGCAATGAGATAACTTTTTGTTTACATACACGCACACACACACATATATAGACATGATAGGCATATGAAAAGTCATGGAGCCGATGATGTCTTTATTTATGTATATTGCACAGTTTAACAGTTAACCATTAAAAATGGCGGTGCGTGTCTAGAGTTCACATTCTAACAAAGGAACTTCATTTAACTAGGGTTTTTATAATCAGCCTTCATTTAACAAGGGTTTTGACCAAGCTTCATTTAGCCAGGTCATTTAGCAGCAACTCTTTCTCAAGACACTTTCTCTCAATCTTTAAGCGTTAAGTATTTTTATAATGAGATATTAAAGATTTATGAGCCTGCATTAAAAGAATGCGCTGCAATTTTTACTCCCAGACCCCTAAATTATTAATTTTACATTTTCAAACGTGATATATATTTATATATATATATATATATATATATATATATATATATATATATATATATATCTATATATATATATATATATATATATATATATATATATATATATACAGGGCCGGTGCTGGGAAGGTATTCACCTGCGTGCGAAGTATCATTTGGCTGCTCCTATTTCTGAGGGCAAGGCAATATATGTTTGTCTCCTATCAATGCGTAGGTCTAGTAGATATATAGGCCTCTAAAGGAATATTTTTTCCAATGCAGCAACGATACAGACTTATCCTAAAGCCAATACAAGGCTGCGAAGCTGTTGCCCATCTAGCATCTCCCGAGGAGCACGTGTAGATTAAGGTATGCTACGGACGCAAGTAACATTACCCCCGCTGGGTCCTCGTAATTTAGAAGCAGGAACAAAACAGAAGGCTTGGGCTGCCTCCTCCAAAGGTATTGATTGAAAACTTAGAGGATTTTGAGATCCCTAACATATTTTACGTGCTCCAGTCACCTTTAACGAACACGGCGGATCTTAGGTCAGCTCCAAATATACCAATGAGACCCGAGAAATTTCTCAAGGGTTTTCAAATTTAAACTCAAGGGCAAAAACCCAACATGTTTTTACTTTCACCTTTTTATGTGGCCATAACCTTCATGTTCCGTACAAGCAACAGTAAATATAAGCAAAGTAATATAAAATAACTTATAATAATCAGAAAATTACCACATAGCATAAGGGAGCATTGACGAAACAATGAAAACAAACTTGACCTATATCAAGCAGCTATACCAATAAAAGAAAGCAATTCAATCAGCCATGTATTCGTTGCCATTAGGAAAATAAATAAAATTATTTATCTTATATACATATATATATAAGGTAAAACCTGTTTATAATGATACTATAGATACTTAGAAAAACATTGTTATAAACAGGTTATTTTTATAATGTTTGATCATTAGCGCATCCAATGATTTTGGGATGTGCATATATAATAAAAATCATGTCTAATCTAAATTCTAAGTTAAATGAATTTAAATAATTTATAATTAATAATTAATAATTTATAATTTATATGTATTTTAAATAAAAGGATATCTGGGGTTATTGGTATTGAATAAATAATAAATACATTGAGTAAATAAGGCTTTCCGAGTAACTAACAGACACAGGTTTCACTGATGTGTGCTTGCATGCATAATTATTTGCATAATTTTGTAACAGTATTATTTAAATAATGTTTCTGAAATATTATGAAAATTTACTAATGCTGATTAAATGATCAAGAATTATCTAAATGGCAACAGCTACTTGGTTGAATTTGAAAAATTTCTGATGTTCATAAAGTATTCAAATAATACTAAAGATAATTCCAAACGAGGCTTTTTATCTTACTAAAAACAACCGACTTAGAACTGAGTTTTCGATAAAATAGGGAATGATGCCATGAAAAATAATTTATTACATTTTTCTTTTCTTTTCTTATGTATTTTTAGAATTATCTTTCCATGCGAAAGAAATTGTACAATATTTATTTTATCTAGGGAGTCGAAGTTGGTTTTCATTTTTCCACACCGAGCTTCGATTTTTCTACCAGCTCTGAGCCGTTCGTCGAATTCAAGTACATTGCAACAAAGCATGAGGGGTTGGAGCGATGCCAGATATGTTCTTCGCCCAAAAAATGAGACATGGAAGACATAAAATTTACTGAATGGACGAAAAAAAAATGGACATTAGTTTGGGATAAAAAATTTGTAGTTATGTTAACAGACTTGCTTACTAAATATTTCGCGATACGAAGATGAATGTTTTAATGTCTTTTTAAAGCAAATGGCCCACAGGGCACTTGCCCGGGGACTCTACGAGCATGTAGGCCCCACGTAAGCTGTGTGTGTGTCAGTTGACTTATCATTTATAAAAATATATTTGATATTATGGTATACTTTATGTAATTTAAACCCGAAAATATATTTCTTTACTTTTGATTCCCTAAAAAAAAGCGTTTAGTATATTGCCAATATGTACCACAAAAACAATAATTATGACTTTTTATATTTATAAAGTCCTAATTCTTGTTTTGATTGGAGATGCGTAAATAGTACATTGCTCTTCAAAGTGTGAAAATTATAAGACTTTATAGCTACAGTACAAAAAAATTATTAATTGTGAAATAATAATAATAAAAATATCAATAATATAGGGATGTTTGAAATACATTTTCTTGAAAGTTCGCTTTGCATTTACAATATTTATGTGCATGATAGTGATCAACTACAAGTGACAACGTTCTTTATTAAGACTGAAAATTGTAAAATACGTTTTTAGCACTAAATTTGGGCATGAGCGTCTGAACTGGAAACTTTTTCCCTCACGTGTCACTTGTAAAACATTTTATGAGTCTTCGTACACATTTTGAATGTAAATTTTAACTTTTGCTAGTGTACAAGGATTATTTAGTTTGTTTAATAAAAAAACTTTTTAATTATTTCTTAATTAAAAAATAGATGTTAACTTTAAGAAAGAATACCAAAGGTCATTTTTGGTTTTATGCAAGTGCTAATGAAAATAACTAGAGAAGAAAAGTTAAATACTGCATAAGAGGATCAAAGATTAATAATCAGATGAAGAAAAAAACCCATCATTTTTGATTTTAGACAAGTGCTACTTAAAATAACCAAAGAAGAAAAGTTAAATTACATACTACATAAGAGGATCGAAATTTAATAATCAGATGAAGGAAAAAAAATGTTATTTTGGTTTTATGCAAGTGCTAATTAAAATAACTAAAGAAGAAAAGTTAAATTAAATACTGCATAAGAGGATCGAAAATTAATAATCAGATGAAGAACAAAAAAAATGTCCTTTCTGGTTTTATGAAAGTGCTAATTAAAATAACTAAAGAAGAAAAGTTAAATTAAATACTACATAAGAGGATCAAAAATTAATAATCAGATGTAGAACAAAAAAACCCACCAGTTTTTCTTTTATACAAGTGCTAATTAAAATAATAAAAGAAGAAAAGTTCAATTAAATACTACGTAAGAAGAGCGAAAATTAATAATCAAATGAAGAAAAAAAAACCCAACATTTTTTGTTTTATACAAGTGCTTATTAAAATAACTAAAGAAGAAAAGTTAAATTAACTACTGCATTAGAGGACCAAAAATTAATAATCTGATGAAGAACAGAAAAACCCGTCATTTTTGGTTTTATGCAAGTGCAAATTAAAATAACTAAAGAAGAAAAGTAAAATTAAATTCTGCATAAAAGATCGAAAATTAATAATCAGATGAAGAACAAAAAAAAAAGAACATCATTTTTGGTTTTATGAAAGTGCTAATTAAAATAACTAAAGAAGAAAAGTTAAATTCCATACTACATAAGAGGATCGAAAATTAATAATCAAGTGAAGAAATAAAACGCCATTTTTTTGTTTTATGCAAGTGCTTATTAAAATAACTAAAGAAAAGTTAAATTAAATACAACATGAGAGGATCAAAAATTAACTAAAAATGACATTTTTTTTTCTTCATCTGATTATATAATAATCAGATGAAGAACAAAAAAATGTCATTTTTGGTTTTATGCAAGTGCTAATTAAAATAACTAAAGAAGAAAAGTTAAATTGAATACTGCATAAGAAGATCTAAATCAGTGATCAGATGAAGAACAAAAAAAAATTATAATATCAACGTGATGAATCTTACTTCACATTGCGAGTTAAAACTGAGTTTCATAATATAAAAGGTTGTAAAATGCGTCATGAAGTTTCCTTCTTTGTAATGATTAGAAAAGAGTTGACGCTGAAACTGTCTTTTATGATCTAAAACTTAAGAAAAAAAAAAGTCTTGGTTCCCAAATCATTGCTCAAGATTAGGACTCTGAATAAATTTCCCAAGAGATAACGAATCGTAAAATCCGTAGATTTTTAAGAAGCAAAGATCGATAAACTTATTTCTAAATGGAAAACGTTTCGAAGAATTTATATATCTTTACTCAAAAAGGTTCAGTCTGATACAACAAGACTGCTGGTATATTTACGTTTGTTTTTATGTTCCTTGTTTGCAGTCTTCTACAGAAGAGGTTACATTTCAAATGCCCTAAAGGCCTTATCAAAACATCAGCATGCACGTGTTAAAAAAACAGCAGATTTTGTTTCGGATTCCTTTTCACAATGAAGAATATGCAGATTTCTCAAGCGATAGTGAAATATTTTCAACCGATTTTTTTATCATAAGTTACAAAACTTAATTTCAAACAAACTTTAATTTTGATACTTTTATTTATCTCTAAAAAATAGAAATAAGAGAAAATAATAGAATAGAAAATTCTAATCGCTCTCAAATCCAACTGTTTCACTCCCTTCCTTTTTTTCATCAGATAATTCTTCAAAAATCCGAAAATATTAAGTCTGTTTACATATTTTTTTCTGCCATGAAAACCAATACAAATTGTCTATTCGACTTTATACATATTAAAATAATACACATCGATTGTTAACACAAAATAGCAAAACATTTGAGTAAAAAATATTTTTTATATTTTAAACCACGATCACACACGTATCGTAAATTTTGCGAAAAAGATATCACGTAGCACAAAATTCCGGATAAAAATAAAAATTGTCTTATAATTTACTGTTTGAAAATGCTATGATATGAAGAAAGGCTGAAAGGAGGAATAGAAATGGCGTGCAGACGTCTCAGCTGTGATATGCGAAAAATGTGAATTAAAAACCGAACTTGTCATAATTATTTAGCATGCGCGCTTAATCAACTGATACCCGATTCTGTAAAAATGAATGATTATAATGAATGATTATATGTCGAACGATGGACGAAAGGTTAGGGTGCTGAGCTTCGGTACAGGAGTTCGTGGGTTAGAACATCACTGTGGCATGGATGTTTGTAGTAATCGGCTTTAAGCACTAGGTCCCAGTCTTGTTTGCACTCGTGTTGCAATCAAGCACCGATCCGGGCCCATATGCTCGGAAAGCCCTCCAGGCGTCCCCTGGGGAGGGCAGATTCCAAGTACTGTTCTATCCCTCCGAGCCGGTCACCCTTGAAATACTCGGAGAGCGCCCGTCGCACCGCAGGCGTAATCCACAAGCGAATGCAGAAGAGTAGTGCTGGAAAGGAGAATTTTGAAAACTTCTGGATGCTAAGCGGGCCTCTTGACACCGAAATTCGTGAGGGTGGCGCTAACCACGCGAGCCAAATGAGGAGCCAGCACTAAAATGGAAGATTAGGATTTAGCTCTTTGAACCTATAGAAGGAAGATAGATGAGCCAAACGAGAAGAACAAGAACTGTAGAGAGGCGACAATCGTAATTGTGGGCCACGGAACTATCAATCAAAGATCATTGTGAACGAACTTTGGTCCACCCTGCAGAACCCCCGTGACTCGGCTTGCTCAGAAAAAAAGCCCTCTGAAGCTTCACAATGGCTTCAGGGGTGAAAAAGCCCCAGCTTACTTGACTGTAGCACTCGTGTTGCAAATAAGAAAACCGTAGACCTCCAAAACAAACCAAACCAATATAACGTATCGCAATAATTACTTTTTATTCTGTATTATTATCAAATGCAAATGATTATGTAATGATTTAGTACGCAGGAATATGCATTAATACCATACACTCTTCTGAAAAATAGTAGCATGAATAAATTCAAACTTTATTTATTTTAAGTTTTTCCAGTCTTATCCATATATCTTTAACGCGAAGCTACATCTTTCCTAAAACAAAACAAATTAACTGATTCACCCATTAAGTTTTCACCCCTCCTTAAAAATTTCTGCTTCGGAGGCAGGTGCATCCCATCACTTTAATATCTATTCCAAATTACTTTCAGCTCCACATTTCCGTAAACAACCCTTGAAGTGCCATCTGGTGGATTATTAGCTCACAGGTGGGAAACGGTCCACCTACACACATATGTATATATCATCCATCGCGTTTCAACCCTTCTCCGATGTGAAAAGAGCAGAAAGCGAGTGATCGCCAAATCTAGCAACCCTGCCAGTCGACGAAGCGTGCGATCCCGCCGCTCTTACGAGGGTGGGATGAGTGTGAAAGGAATTTACATTCAGCGGATAACGTGGAGGAAAAGTGGGATGAAAGTGACGTCATGCAACGTCCGACGAGAGTTGACAGCATTTTATTTTTAGGGGCTTTCTAATTTTTAGGTGGTTTCCCGAATTCTCTAGAACTCCGAGAGTGGATGGCTATTCTAAGATGCCTGACTCAAGAAGAGTAGTAAAAATACACTAAATGGGCCATAAAATTTCTTCCACGAATGAAAGTTGAAGTATTTCTTTTTTCGCTCTCTCCGTGAAAGTCTGCTGAAAAGAATTCCAATTACACGCTTTCATCTCCGCACACTTAACTTTTCAAAAAGGTTTCAGCTATTTACTGACAAGGAAAAAAAGATGAGGTTCTTGTGTTTTGCATACGAAATCTGTTTTTTCAAATATTCGAAACTTTTATGCCTTTCTAAAGTACTCTATATGCTGATGAATTCATGTAGAAATTTTAAAAAATCCATTCTTTGAAATGTTCCTTTGGAAGTTAATATATATATACACTTACCATTATATAGTTAAACTTCCTGAAAATGAATTTTTTTCTTGAAATATATAAAATAATAAATTTTAAATATCGTACATTAAGCCCTTGGTTTATGTATATGTTTTCCAAAGTCAAATTCTATTGACAACATATTGGTTTAACAAATATATTTTGGATTCGTAACTTTTGTTAATTAATTTATAGTTAAAATTATGTATGTCTTTGACAACAGTAAATGAATTCAAGAAAATTAAAAAGTAAAATTCAAGAATTATTTTTACATTCTGTCTATATATCAAGAAATTAAATATGTTCATAAGCAAAAAAAATCTTCAAATAAACTTCTACAATTTGGGTATATTTGACGACTAGAATTCACAGTGCACTTGTTTTATGCAAGTTATGTGTGACGAGTCTAATTCGTAATAAATCTAAACTAGAAAGATAATGTCTAAAATGCTCACATTTTAACTCTAAGACTTAAAAATGTAAATGAGATAAAAATCAAATTCTTTAGATTTATTCATTTTTGAAATTATTTTTTAAATAATAAACAAGTAAAAGAGACTGCAATTTTATATTTGTATTATTCGTGAAAATATCACGTTTTGATTTACACACGTCTCTTGGCTTTTTCTTTATTTCAACGATGACTCTGATTTATTTCATCTAGTTACCAATATATCTTTGCTTAGTTTAATATTCACAATAATGAATAAATGCTTTTCCAACTACAGTACAATCAATCAGTTTTACATTTTCCATAGTATATTAAATTAAATTTATAAGAGTGATATATACTTCATAGTTTCACAATACTGCGAAATTATTAAAACATAGAAAATTCTCATTTTATTTCTACTGTCACAATCTATATTTCCCACTTTTTGCTGAGAATTTAATTTTAACGTTCAAATTTAATTTTGGGAATCTAAGAATAATATTAAATAAACTGATAATTAATATTAATTAAAATTTATCTTTTTACTAAATAAATATTTACTAAATAAGTACGATAGTTTATTAAAAAACTTAATTAAAATTAAACTTTTCTAAATAAAATATTAAAATTAATAAGCTTGAAATGGTAATAGAAAAGAAATGTAATTATTATTGTGAAATGTAATCATTCGCCTGCTACACTGAAGGGTGTGGATTCAAAAACCGGATAGAGATTGGTTGTCAATTTGTGTTGCAAAAATTAAAGAAACCCTATCTATAAATTGTGTATTAGCTGTCGGAAAGGCCAATTAAAAGCCTGAAAATATATCTAAAATTTAAAATATACTTTAAATTATTTGTAAAACACTCCTTGACTACATTTTGGAGATTCCTTCTTTTCTGATCCCATATCGCTATCTCTCCCGCTCTCTCTCTCTCTCTCTCTTTTTTTATTTTTTAATTTTTTTTGTAAATATACAAGCAAAAGTAAAAGTAAGAATTTTTATGCCATCAGAGGAATGTTACTTTTACATTCAATCCCAGACGATAAATTTCTTAGTGGTAATTTAATGTCATAATTTAGTTGAAAATAAAATATTATACCATTTATTTTATATCATTTAAAGTCCAACTTCATTTCGTCCCTTAAAATGAGATATTTTGCGAGTAATTAGATATTGTATTATTTATATTTAATCATTTAAGTTTTCTTTTTTTACACTTCGTAATAATTTTAAATTTAACCCTCGATTAATTTTTGTCTGAAAATTAGAAAAAAAAGTAAGTATTCTATTTCTTTTATGAAACTATTCGAGACAATATTTGTTTTGTTTTATTCAAAGTATTTTCTTTTATTCTTTTATTTATAATTTTTATTTCAATTATTAGTTTCAAAGTTTTTCTTTTATTACTCAAGTTAAACTGATTTATTCTTGAAAAAAAAACTAATTAAAATTGTGTGGAGTTGCATTTTTTTTATAAGGTAATACTTTTTTTATATGATAAATTGTTTGTATGCATCTAAAATAGGTCTGTACGAGTACGCTCTACACAGAAAAACTAATATTTGTATATACGAAAGCAATATGATAAATTTTGAATTGTAACATAAATACAAAATAATATGTATTTTTAAAAGTCATCGTTTATTGTAATTATATCACATATACCCCATTACTTTATAACAACAAAAAGAAAATTCATAATATTTTTACTTCCTTTTTTCATTAGCCTTTGTTGCATTTAATGAATACTGGAAAGCATTTAGAAAACCGGGCAATTTGTAAACACTTTATTTTAGATGCATAAAAACAAGCAATTCTTTATATACATATAGAAAGATAATAAAAAATCGATAAAGTGTTTTAATAAAAAACATGTAAGAGAGTATTAATTTATGTATGTTAGAAAGCATTAATTTATTTTGTGGCATCTGATGAATGCCGGAAAGCATTTAAAAACCCGATCAACGAGTAGAAAATTTATTTCAGATGTACAGTAAAACAAACATTCAGTCGAATATCAGTAAAACAAATAATTATGTACATATAAAAAGATATTAATAAAAAAATAGCTATAAAAAGTTTGAATTAAATAGATGTCAGAAAGCAATAATTTATTAAAAAAAATCTACCGTAAAGAATTTTAATTAAATTTTTTTAAGAATAAAACAGTTTAATAGGATTAGTAAACGAAAAACTTTAAAAACATTATAATGAATCGTTTTACAAAAATTAGAATATCCACTCACCTCTTCACTAATTTTTAGTAAGATAATTTTAATAAGATTAGTTGTATCTTAAAAAAAATATCTTCAACATTTCTAAAGCATGCAATCAGAGGAAAAATAGAAATTTAAAAAATACAAGATAAAGTTATAATTTGCAATACAACACCTATAAAGGAAATTATGCAGGGTATGATTATCACATTTGCACGAAAATTTATATATTATATTTTAAATGATAGCCATAAATAAATATAAATATAATATGAGAAATTCTAACAACCAATATACATTTTTTATTAAAATAACCAAATTGATCAAAAAATTATAAAAAATCAAATATAATTTTCCTTTTACAGTTTGATAAATTTTTCGCTTAATTAGCTCTTAGAAAGGGATAAAAAAAAAAAAGCTAAGCTTTTTTTTTTTTTTTTTTTTTTTTTGCTTTTGTTTAAAAGGCTCTAAGTATGGATAAAAACATGCAATTTGAATTCTCAATTATACTTTTATTTTTACAAATTTGCGTAAACATTTTAATTGAAAGGATTGAAAGATAATATTTTTTATGATATTCTCTATACATTTACTTTCAAATCAATACATGTAATTTTGCTTATATTTGTTTTTTCTTTTTGGATTTATTTAAATTTTCAAATCAGAAAATAGAAACAAAGGAACATTTAATATATAATTCCTAACTTAATGCTATATTTTTTTGAGATTGGAATTCGGCTATTAGTTTAATTATTTAAAAATAAATTTAAAATTAAAAAAACTATTTAAAAATTAGTTTAAAAATTTAAGCTTGTTTTTTGTTTTGCTTTTGTTTAAAAGGCTCTAAGTAAGGATAAATCATACAATTTGAATTCGCAATTGTACTTTTATTTTTACAAATTTGTCTAAATATTTTAATTGAAAAGATTGAAAGATAATATTTTTGATAATATTCTCTACACATTTACTTTCAAATCAATACATGTAAATTTGCTTATATTTGTTTTTTATCTTTATTTAAATTTTCAAATTAAAAAATAGAAACAAAGGAACGTTTAATATATAATTCCTAATTTAATGCTATAATTTTTATGTGATTGGGATACGGTTATTAGTTTATCATTATAAACTGGGAACGGTAGAGTGCATAAAAATTGGATTGTGCACAAATGTATCTTAGTCAGGTCCTGCACATAAGTAAATAATTTTGAAATATTGAAGATAGAGATTTCAAATTCATGTATATAAGTTAGAACAGTAATAAATATATAAGTTATAAGTTATAAGTATATAAGTTAATAAGTATAATATATAGTTAATATAGTTAATAAGTTAATAAGTTTATAAGTTAGAACAGTAATTTAAGCCAATAAAAACATTTTAATCGACAATCGAAATAAATCGATATTTAAACCATATTTGGAGTATTATGTCCCCTCAAGATGAAAATTTTTCTGATCTGAAATCAATGTTGGAGTATGGCAGCCTCAAGCTAAGCTATCCTCCCTCTAGGGCTTTTATCGTAAACATCAATTTCAAAACGACTGCAAACTGCAGCTGTCTTTTTGTGATCCCCGTATTGGTCGGGAAGCAGCGCTATCTTTTTGTGTGACTACTCTGAAAAGCTCCCCGAACAAAAGCCCAGGATGTGTAAAAGGGTATTCATGTCATACATGCAAAATTTGTTACATGGAAAATTTTGGCTTCAAGTAGTTGCCTTGGATGTACAGGGAACAATCAATATTAATGCTTCAGTATGGATCAATATTGAATTTGAATTGTAAACATACAACATTAAGGCTTTGTAAACGAGCCAATTTAATATACAAATATTCTGGTGCAACGTAATCTTTTTTTTTTTTTTTTTTAAATAAAAAGATTTTTGTGATAAAATAGTATGGCCGAATAAGCTTAAATGATTGAATATTATTTTTAAAAAATTTTACAGGGTAGTAAAATAGCGTTTGAATGGCAATCATACAAAATTTTATGCTTTATACAAATTTAGAATTAACTTTTTTCAAGGATTTAAAAATTGTAATTTTATTTAATTTTAAAACAATCAAATTTATTTTCTTTGTATTTTTTCTCTGTGGTGCTACGCATCCAAAGAGCAAATAAACAAATATAATGCAAGTAAGGTCCTTACTTAAGGTCCTTTATGTTTCTTTTGTAGGAAAAAAAAAAGAATGTATCATTTAAAACCCTTTAGTTAAGAGTGTAATACACTTTTAACAAACCTTAAATACAAAATATTTGAAAAAAAATTACAGGTTAAAAAAAGAATCAAATAATGAACATATAAATTCAAAATTATAAAATATACAACATTTAAAACATTTATATATTTTTTTAGAAAATTTTACCCACATTGAGTATTTTATACATATATTTAAAAATAATAATATAGTCCTTGTTATTCAGTAATCATATTATATTACATCAGTGTCTACATAGTACCTTGGGCACATATCATAAGATCAATATAATTTTTATTTTATATTGATTATATTATTCAATTAATGCTTAGAATGAAAATATTTGTAATGCCTCAATTTAATAAAATACAATAGAGAATTAATTATATAAAAGAAACTATACATAGTTCTGCCCACACGATTGAAACAGAATTCTCGGTTTTATTAATGAGTACTCAATAATTATAGTTCAATGTTTTTATATGTGGACAATATTTCAGTGGTGAATCTAAAATATTTTTAATTAATCGTGCGCAAAAGTACCAAAAACACTTTTATTAGGAAAATCCCTTTAAAGTTACAATATTGTTTTGAAATATGACTATATATACTAAATTTATTTTTAACTTAAAAAATATAATATTTTATTCTTCAACCCAAAACGTTAAAGGTGTCTAATATTTTTGTAACTTAATACAAATTAAAATATGTAAAGAAATTAATTTTTTAATGAGCGTTTATCATAATGTAAAAACATATCTTTCAAATGAATATAATTGAAATTCACAGGATAAAAAAGATAGTTATCCTTTCTTTTATATAAAAAATTAGTTTCCAATTTACATATTTCTAAAATTATTTTGTGGGTAAGTTTATATCTTTTTTTTTATTTGGCGTAAATATTTTGATTTCTAAAACCATAATTTTAAAAATCGTATTGTTCAGTATGACAAAACTAATTTTTTTTTATAAATTTAGATACTTGAAATTGATCCACGAAAATTTTTATTCTAAAAAATCAAAACACTTTATTTTATATTAAATCCAAAATAAGATGTTTTAATAAATATTTTATCCCAAAATGAACTATGTCTCCTTAAAAGAGCACCACCTCCTTTATACATTTTCGTGGTTCAATTTTTAAATTCAGAAGTCTGGACAATTTTGCCTGAAGCTACATCGAGAAAGCAAGTCTTTCGGATCCTTGACTTGAAGATCTTTCTGTTCCACCACGTTCAGTTTTAATTTTCATCCGTAAAACTTCCCCTTCAGATTAAATCGCAACGTATATTTATTTTAGATTTATAGAGATGTCCAGGTATTTAAATTAGAATTTTTCCATTAGAAATTTATTCTAAAAAAATCAGAACACTTTATTTTATATTAAAACTAAAATAAGCTGTTTTAATAAATATTTTTTAACTCAAAATGCACTACGTCTCCTTAAAGGAGCACCATCTCCTTAATACATTTTCGTGATTCAATTTTTAAATTCAGAAGTCTAGACAATTTTGCCTGAAGCTACATCGAGAAAGCAAGTCTTTCGGATCCTTGAGTTGAAGAGCTTTCTGTTCAACCACATTCAGTTTGAATTTACATCCGTAAAACTTCCCCTTTAGATTAAATTAGTACGTATATTTGTTTTAGATTTATAGAGATGTCCAGGTATTTAAATTAGAATTTTTCCATTAGAAATTTATTCTAAAAAACCCAGAACACTTTATTTTATATTAAAACTAAAATAAGCTGTTTTAATAAATATTTTTTTAGCTCAAAATGCACTACATCTTCTTAAAGGAGCACATCTCCTTAATACATTTTCATTGTTCAATTTATAAATTCAGAAGTCTAGACAATTTTGCCTGAAGCTACATCGAGAAAGCAAGTCTTTCGGATCCTTGACTTGGAGAGGTTTCTGTTCAACCACATTCAGTTTGAATTTGCATCCGTAAAACTTCCCCTTCACATTAAATCGCAACGTATATTTATTTTAGATTGATAGAGATATCCAGGTATTTAAATTAGAATTTTTTCCATTAGAAATTTTCCCATTGTAAAAGTGAAAGTATTTGTTAATAATAGGAAAATGGACGAAAATATTTTTAATGAATTAATTTTTTTAATTCAGCTAAAAATATTACCTTTCTTTATTTCCCGAAAGAGTTTAGTTATTTATACCACTAACTGAAGTTAATATAGTCTTTCATTTAAAGATTACTTTGATTAAATTTTGTCTCGTAATCAGAACATACATTAAAATTAATATTAATAACAATTTTAAATATTTTCAGATACAAAATTTTTGTATTTTATTAATGTTTAAAATGCTCTCTGTGCATTTCTAACTACAATATCAAAGATTTTATCAGTTATATACTTTGTAGTCCATAAACTAAAAGTTAGTTTATATGAAGGAGTTTCGAAACGCATAATCTGTAAATTCTATACTTAAAAAGAACTGTATAAACTTACTGTAGAGAAAAAATAGGTATTTTTGCTTTATGCCACTTCTTTCATCTTTATATTTTCTGGCATGTTTATGATAAGAACCGAATTTTATTCTAAAATTTATCTTAAAAATTAATGTCTTATATAAAAGGTTATGTTGTGTGTAAACTTAAGGTTGGTTGGTTGGTTTTTACTGGCGCAAGATCCAAGTGAGGATATACTGCACCAAACAAATGAGAACATAAAACAAAGATATTTAAATTAAAAGTAAGAGTAATTACTAATAAAAAAAAAGAAAACATGCGATAAACGATGAAGGATAAAAATTACATTAAAAATTTTTAAAGCATTAAATGAGGTTTAAAACATTGATGCAGATGAGAAATTCAAAGAGTTTGGGATGAGGAGTTTTGCCTAAAAGTTCATTCAATGCAGGATGATAAGTTTTAAAATATATATAGTAAAAACGTTTTAATGCAGCACATGAAGTTAAAATATGATGAACAGTGAGATGAGTATGACAAAAGGAACATTTTGGAGTAGGCTCAGACAGTAATAGATGTTTATGGGTTAGTCTGCTATGACCGATGCGAAGACGGGTTAATATAACATCTAATTTGTGATTGGATAGTGATGGACAGAATGTAACAGCTGGCATAATTGTTAACAGTAAAAGACAGGCGCATGGAGAACTTTTAATAAAGTTATTCAACAAACGATGATATCTCTGAAAATAGTTATTTCCCTTTTAATTTCATTGCATAGTGATCTTAGCAGGGGTAGATGTTTTTCTTTGATTCGTCGTTCCCATTGCTAGCATGGATATTCGTAGTTGTTATGCAATAGAATCTGGTCTCATTTGCCCTGGGGTTGCAGAACTGTATATTGTACCATTCCAAATCAAACCAAATTTTCCAATTTTAAGGGCTCTTAAAGAAATTTACTTTTAATGACATAGTATATTTTGAAGCAATTTCATTAAGACAACAAAATCTTAATAATCATAAAATAGAAGAAAAACATAAGGATAAAAATAATTTTAAGAATTTTAAGGTCACTTCTAGTATTACTGAAAGATTAATAACTAGATTCTACTTATTGATCTTTCAAGGGCTGCCAACCTTTTTATACTACTGTCTATTTTTGTATCTCTGTTAGTATCAAAACTTTATAAAGGGTAAAAATTTCAAATAATGACTATTATGCAAGTTTTAATGAAAACTCGATGTCTCAACATATATAATGAAAATTCCTTTAGAAAAGAAGGCTTAAAGAATCATAGGTAGAAGAATCAAATCTTGGCGAATGTTTTATGTTCATTAACGATTCATTAATAAACCTGAGAGCTCTCAACTTGATGAATATTCGCATTTGCCAACCGTTGGTATAAGCACTCATTTTCAAAAGTTACAGAAGGCCATTTGTCATATTATCGAAAATTAATAAATACGCCTCATTCCTTTTTTGAACGTTGGGAACAAACCTAATTAAGATTCATTATGTATTTGAAGTTTCAAGGAGTTCTTAGTAAAACCAAAGAATAAATTAGAGTTGAATTCTTAGAAAGACGTAGGAAAAAATTCTTACAATGTGATTAATTCTTCAGAAAATGCAATTAATTTCAAAGAAATTTAAAAAAAGAGAATGGCATCGCAAATGAATATTTATATCCATGCAAGAAAAAGGTGAAAAACTTAACAAAGTAATGGAAACTGTTTTAAAATGAATATGAAGTTTAATAATAGCTATTGTAATTAGAAGGTAAAAATCGGTATTTGGATAAAAAAGATGCTTATTCAATACATTACATAAATATACTGTATAGTGGAAATTTTGATGTATGATTTCGTTCGTAAATATAATAAAAGCAAATATATGAAAAGACTGGTATGATAAAGCACTGATTTCGAATTTTCATTTCTAGGTATAGTATGTTGTTTTGGGTTCAGTATTAAATATTGAAATAAAAATCTTACCTTAGCTAAAATACTCGTAGAATGTTAAGATCTTATTCCTTATGCTATAATAGATTTATTCTTACAGGAATAACTAAACAATTCAGGCAAATATGCTACACATTTTTATATATTGAGAGCCATTTTTATCTGAGAAAAAAAAGGCTTAAAACCTTAACAAAATAATAGAAACTGTTTTAAAATGAATATGAAGTTTTATAATAGCTATTGTAATTGAAGGTAAGAATCGGTATTTAGATAAAAAATAAGCTTATTTAATACATTATATAAATATACTGTACAGTGGAAATTTTGATGCATAATTTCGTTCGTAAATATTATAAAAGTAAATATATGAAAAGACTGGTATGATAAAACACTGATTTCGAATTTTCATTTCTAGGTATGTTGTTTTCGGTTGAGTATTAAATATTAAAATAAAATTTTATCTTAACTAAAATACTCGTAGAATGGTAAGATGTTATTCCTTATGCTATAATAGATTTATTCTTACAGGAATAACTAAACGATTCAGGCAAATATGCTACACATTTTTATATACTGAGAGCCATTTTTATCTGAGAAAAAAAAAGGCGTATAAAAACTTAACAACGTAATAAAAACTACTTTAAAATGAATATGAAGTTTTATAATAGCTATTGTAATTAGAAGGTAAAAATCGGTATTTAGATAAAAAGATGCTTATTCAATACATTATATAAATACATTATATAAATATACTGTATAGTGGAAATTTTAATATATGATTTCGTTTGTAAATATCATAAAAGCAAATATATGAAAAGACTGGTATTATAAAATACTGATTTCGAATTTTCATTTCTAGGTATAGTATGTTGTTTTGGGTTCAGTATTAAATATTGAAATGAAAATCCTATCTTATTTAAAATACTCGTAGAGGATTAAGATCTTACCCCTTATGCTGTAATAGATTTATTCTTACAGGAATAACTAAACGATTCAAGCAAATATGCTACACATTTTTATCTGAGGAAACAAAAAAGGCGTAAAAACTTCACAAAATAATAGAAACTGTTTTAAAATGAATATGAAGTTTTATAATAGCTCTTATAATTGAAGGTAAGAATCGGTATTTAGATAAAAAAGATGCTTATTCAATACGTTATATAAATATACTGTATAGTGGAAATTTTGATGTATGATTTCGTTCGTAAATATCATAAAAGCAAATATATGAAAAGACTGGTATGATAAAACACTAATTTTGAATTTTCATTTCTAGGTATGTTGTTTTGGGTTCAGTATTAAATATTAAAAGGAAAATCTTATATTAGCTAAAATACTTGTAGAATGTTACGATTTTATTCCTTATTCTATAATAGATTTATTCTTACAGGAATAACTAAACGATTCAGGAAATATGCCCCAGATTTTTATATATTGAGAGCCATTTTTCTCAGATGAAAAAAGGCATAAAAACTTAATAATAGAAATTGTTTTAAAATGAATATGAAGCTTTATAATAGCTATTGTAATTGAAGGTAAGAATCGGCATTTACATAAAAAGATGCTTATTCAATACATTATATAAATATATAAATATATTGTATAGTGGAAATTTTGATGTATGATTTCGTTTGTAAATATCATAAAAAGCAAAAATATGAAAAGACTGGTATGATAAAGACTGATTTCGAATTTTCATTTCTAGGTATAGTATGTTGTTTTGGATTCAGTATTAAATATTGAAATGAAAATCTTATCTTAGCTAAAATACTCGTAGAATGTTAAGATCGTATTCCTTATGCTGTAATAGATTTATTCTTACAGGAATAACCAAACGATTCAGGCAAATATGCTACACATTCTTAAATACCAAGAGCCATTTTTATCTGAGACTGTCACACGCAAACGATAGAGATTTCCACGAAAATGACATATATTAGAACACTTTTATATCTATTCCTCCAGAGGCATCAGTGTAAGAAAAGATATCGTACAATGGAACATCGAATACATTAACTGGGAACGTTTTGAGGAATTGATTTCTTATTTTGGAGGAAAAGGTCAGCGACTGGGTGTCTCGGCGCCAAGAATACAAACGTCTCAATTTCTGTTCAGAGAGCTGAGAGAAAGCATTCAGTCAGGAAAAGAACAAAATAGATCGGGAAATATTATGGCAGATATGTCCATTTCTGTTTCATATATCACCCTCGTCTCGAATACAATAAGTAAACTATAGAGATAAAAATTTATTGCAAACTGTATTGATTGACCTAAGTATAGTAGGTCTCATAAACTATTATGTACAAAAGACATAAAATATTGATTAATTTTGAATGAAAATAAATATGATTCATTATTTTACAATTCATTATTCAATATTTCAAATATTAGAATTTCCGTAGGCAGCACTTATATTTTGAATTATGTTCTATTATAGTAATTCTGATTTAACTTCTTTCTTAGCTTACTTTCTCTTAATGCAGTTTAGGTGAGTCTAAAAGAACTTTTTAAACAAACATTAAGTAAAAAAAGAAGAGTACAAATTGATTAATTTTAAATTAATATAAATATCATGTATTTTTTTTAATAAGACATAAAATATTGATTAATTTTGAATGAAAATAAATATGATGCACTATTTTACAATTCGTTATTCAATATTTCAAATATTAGAATTTTCGTAGGCAGCACTTATACTTTGAATTATGTTCTATTATAGTAAGTCTCATTTAACTTCTTTCTTAGCTTATTTTTCTTAATGAAGTTTAGGTGAGTCTTAAAGAACTTAAAAAAAACATTAAGTAAAAAAAGAGTACAAATTGATTCATTTTAAATGAATATAATTATAATGTGCTATTTTAATAAGATACAAAATACTGATTCTTTTTGATTGAAAATAAATATGATGCACTATTTTACAATTCGTTATTCAATATTTCAAATATTAGAATTTCCGTAGGCAGCACTTATACTTTGAATAATGTTCAATTATAGTAAATCTCATTTAACTTCTTTCTAAGCTTATTTTCCCTTAATGAAATTTAGGTGAGTCTAAAAGAACTTTTTAAACAAACATTAAGTAAAAAAGAACAAAAACACAATTTGATTAATTTTAAATGAATATAAATATAATGTGTGATTTTAATAAGATACAAAATATTGATTCTTTTTTAATAAAAATAAATATCATGCAATATTTTACAATTCGTTATTCAATATTTCAAATATTAGAATTTCCGTAGGCAGCACTTATACTTTGAATTATGTTCTATTATAGTAATTCTGATTTAACTTCTTTCTAAGCTTATTTTCTCTTAATGCAGTTTAGGTGAGTCTAAAAGAACTTTTTAAACAAACATTAAGTAAAAAAAGAAGAGTACAAATTGATTAACTTTAAATGAATATAAATATAATGTGTTATTTTAGTAAGATACAAAATATTGATTCTTTTTGATTGAAAATAAATATGATGCAATATTTTACAATTCGTTATTTAATATTTTAAATATTAGAATTTCCGTAGGCAGCATTTATACTTTGAATTATATTCTATTATAATAATTATGATTTAACTTCTTTCTTAACTTATTTTCTCGTAATGAAGTTTAAGTGAGTCTAAAAGAACTTTTTAAACAAACATTAAGTAAAAAAAGAAGAGTACAAATTGATTAACTTTAAATGAATATAAATATAATGTGTTATTTTAGTAAGATACAAAATACTGATTCTTTTTGATTGAAAATAAATGTGATGCATTATTTTACAATTCGTTATTCAATATTTCAAATATTAGAATTTCCGTAAGCAGCACTTATACTTTGAATTATGTTCTATTATAGTAATTCTGATTTAACTTTTTTCTAAGCTTATTTTCTCTTAATGAAGTTTGGGTGAGTCTTAAAGAACTTTTTAAAAAAACATTAAGTAAAAAAAGAGTACGAATTGATTAATTTTAAATGAATATAAATATAATGTGCTATTTTAATAAGATAGAAAATATTGATTTTTTTGAATGAAAATAAATACGATACATTATTTTTCGATTCGTTATTCAATATTTCAAATATTAGAATTTCCGTAGGCAGCACTTATATTCTGAATTATGTTCTATTATAGTAATTCTGATTTAACTTCTTTCTTAGCTTATTTTCTCGTAATGAAGTTTACGTGAGTCTAAAAGAACTTTCAAAAAAACATTAAGTAAAAAAAGAGTACAAATTGATTAATTTTAAATTAATATAAATATAATGTGTTATTTTAGTAAGATACAAAATATTGATTCTTTTTGATTGAAAATAAATACGATGCATTATTTTACAATTCGTTATTCAATATTTCAAATATTAGAATTACCGTAGACAGCACTTTTATTTTTAATTATGTTCTATTATAGTAAGTCTCATTTAACTTCTTTCTTAGCTTATTTTCTCTTAATGAAGTTTAGGTGAGTCTAAAAGAACTTTTTAAACAAACATTAAGTAAAAAAATGAGTACAAATTGATTAATTTTAAATTAATATAAATATAACTAACATATGGCCTGTCATATGACGGGATCAGTAAAATATTTGATTTTCCAGAATTGTAAAGTACCCTATGAGGTAGGCTAAGAAAATGGTTTGTTTTTTGGCTGAGAATTATCTTACAACAAAAAATAATCGATGATTAAATTTAAAACTATCACATATGTACCTAATCTGTTATTTAAACCAAATATAAAAGAAAATTATTTGCGTAATATCTAAATTCAGAGATAAAACGTATGAGAATAATGCAGACGATATTTAAATAATTTAAAATAAGGAATGATTAAATGAGATGGTTAAAGGAATGACGTCATAATGCGAGAAAAAAATGTTATTTTTACCTATTTATTATGTGATAAATTGATAAATTTAATCGCCTGCTCTTAAAATAAGGCTCGAAATAATAGCATTAACGCTCGAAAAGGGGAGGGGGGAGAGGGATTTCGAAAGTTTTAAAGACGACAGTATTTTTTGTGATATGAAGCCTATTTATACCAATTTATTTTCGAATAGGATCCATAATTTAGGAGAAAGTAAACTTGACTGGCTTTGAATTTTGCTAAACCTAACTCATCAAGAATCCAATATGGATGCCTCTATCCATTCCAGGTCCAACCGCTTCAGAAATTCGAAGACAGACGGACAAATAAATTAGGCTATTATGATCCCTTTATCCTAATAGCCTAAGTTATCTGTCGGTCATATATCTGTCATAATAGCCTATATTATAGGTAATGTGTTATTTTAATATACGGTGATCACCACTTCAAACTTTATAACTTTCATTGGTAGTATTTACTTTTTAAGAGAATTCTATTGCAGTAAATTATATTATTTTCATTCTTATATTGCTTTCCCCAGAAGAATTTTTGAAGAGTTAAAAAAAACTGTTTACCCTACATTAAGTAGAAAATAGTACCTTTACTTTAGCAGAAAGTGACACAAACAATGAATTACTCTTGAAAGACTATAGATTATTAACAATACTTTATTTTAAGATTAATTATAATTCTCAGCCTATTATTTATATTAAATATATTCCATACTTGTTACATGAATATATATATACATATATATATACATATATATATACATATATATATATATATATATATATATATATATACATATATATACATATATATATATATATATATATATATGTGTGTGTGTATGTGTGTGTAATGAGACTGACTTCTCGATGGGGGGTTGCAGTCATGGCCATAAAAATGATACCGTTTCAGCTAAAGACCTTTATTAAGATAACTTTGAAGGACGGGTTCCCACTTCATAGGGACAAACTGAAGGGTCAGCTAGCATGAAGTTCTATGTACAAGACACTTAACACCTGGGTCAACATCTGTGGGAAAATATCTCTAGAAAAATCTGTCTCCGCTAGCGTGTACCTCCTTTTTATTTGGAAATTTCCTAAATTGTCCGCTAGGGCCATGTAGGTTTATAATTGGCCAGGCCCCTTCTCTGAGGGCGTAACCTGTAGCCCCAGTGGTCAATTTAGGTTAGGGGTTAAAAAGGGGAATGGAAAATGACGCGGGAATTTTTACCCTTGATTTAACTTTTGAAAACCCCTGAGAATTTTCCTTACATATATGTATGTATATATACATATATATATGTATATATGTATGTATATATATATATATGTATATATATATGTATATATATGTAAAAGATATTAAAAAAGTAACTAGTTAATCAGACACGAAATAATCACAATAATCCATGCTATTACGCTGAATGCTGCAGTATATAGTTATAGGATATTATATTAATAAAATTATTTCGAATTAGTCACATCTCACTAAATTAATTATAGATTGATATACTATAATATAATATAAATTATAAATGAATTGAAATCAGGTCACCAATGCCCGAGGGAAGTTGTGATTCCTCCCTCCAGTTAAGCATGTTTTACTTGTACACAACACTCATGGTGGACTGTAACATCATTACACATGGTTAAAGTCTTAAGAGACCAACATTACCAAAATATGTGAATGAACTAGCATAATATTGTTTTTATATAAAATTTTATTTGCATATATTGAATGGGTAATGCTGAAAAATAGGGTGCCCCTTGCAAATTTGTCGAAACTATTGGCGATATTTACTGAAACGCAAAAGTATTCCATTCGAACATTCTGGCCTTTGATTTTTGGGCGACTTTAAATGATATAGAGTGCATCATTGTAATATAATTATATACTTTTACTTAATTAGCCAGGGCTTTATTTTAGTTTTTTATTTTTTTTAAACCTTTTTTCGCCAGTTTTAACCTTTTCTCTTACTTTAACATTAACGACAAGCATAATACTACCTTCTTCCAGGGTTTCGTTTATTATTTAAACTATGGACATTTTTAAAGATAACACATGACAATTCTCTCTTTTCTTTGTTTTTTTTTTACTGTGCGGAGTGAACTGTTTGTGGTAAATAACTCAAAGCCTAATCTTAGAAAATTTACCACCATTAAAAAAGACTTAATAAACTAAAATATATTAAGACCTTTTAGTCATTTTTACATTTCTGTTTCAATTTTGTTTTTTCCATAATGGACATGAGAGAGTGCCCAATTGATCAGGATTAGACTAAATGATTCTCCTAATTATAGTTTATATAGTTCTAGAGACCTAATAACTGTTAACACTTGGAAATAAGCACTGTTTTGTATAATATTACTTTTATTGTTCAAAAATATATGGAAGCTAGAAGTCTAGTGGCTTAGTTGACAAATACCTGACATTTGTGAATAAATGAATATTTAAATAATAGATGTTTCTTTTATTCAATTTGCGCATTCATCTGGAAATATCAGTGTTTGATGATTTAATTTGAATTTTGCTTAAACGTCTTCAAAATTCTTTAATCACAATTGATAGCACTAGATTAAAAACATGATGTTAATGATTTGTCAAAGAATTGAATATAAAAACAAAATATTTTGTTTGTGCTTTATTTTAGTCTCTTCATATGATAATCCTTAATTTTTACTTAGGATAATGAAAATTATTTTCTCTACTTAATCTAGACTACTATTTAGAGTATAGCAACTCACAAAAGGATTTTTCTTTATTTTCACATTATAAGTAAGTGTTAAAAATGTTTTTAAATGAACTTCAAAAAAACTAATACCTATTTGACTTAAAAGTAGTTTTACATATAAAATATTAACCTATGAAATATGTTTTTGAAGACTAATAAACAAATATAATTATATTTAAAAAATAACTTATTTGCTTGTTCTAGTCTTTTACTCTCGATAAAGAAGAAAATGATGCAGCATTTTTATGCATCTGAATATCTATATGAAAGATAAAATCAAAGGAATGGGGTGAGACCATAGCTTAATTTATAAAAAGTAAAAACATTTAATCTCAGATATTTATAAACTATGCGACTTTATGCAGAACCAGGGTTTTTCGGTTTTAACCAAACGTTTTCATTTTGTTTTCATTTGCTTACACATTATTGGAAAATGCAAAATTCAACTTCGCAAAAATTTATTACAGTTTTATAAATAATAAATATTAATTTTGCTAGTAAACAATTTTAGTCAAATGTAACTTTTTTTATAAGTTAATCTACATGGCAGACAATTTTTTTAAATTATTTGAAAAAAATTTTAAGTAGTTAGATTTTTCTCTCATATTCTTTTTAAATTAATTTTTTTTTTGTCTTTTATATTTAAAAATAGCCAAAATGGCAGTTTTTAATATTTAGGTTTCTTTATTAAATAAGATTTACGAAGGATTAAATCATACATCAATGACATAACCTTAAATGATTGTTTCCAATGTGCTCTTTGTTTTGTGTGCTAATAAATGAGCATATATATATAGTATATATAAGTATATATATGTGTGTGTATAAAAGTAGATATATATCATAGAAGAATTGAAATAATTTGCTATAATATTTTTAAGTTATGTATACGTATTAAATTTAGGAAAACATATTTTTTAATTCTTGCTTATTTTTTGTTGATTTAGTAAAATATGTGCATTAGTATTATATTTAAGAAATATTATGTATAAGTATTATGTTTACAAAAACATATTTTTTAATTCTTGCTAATTTTTTGTTGATTTAGTAAAACATGTGCTTGCTAAAATTCCACATGCATAACAGTTATTTCTTTAATTATTTCTTAAATGATCTACATAAATATATTATCATAAGATATTAATAGTTAAGTTTCCAGAAAAGTAAATATTTCTTAATAAAGAACAAAACTTAGAAGGTAATTACATTTCAAGATATTATATTTAGTTACTTTATATTAATTTATTATCAAATTAATTACTAATAAATTTTTGAAATAAAATTGTTTTTCTCCCAAGAGCTATTTAAATGAATAAAAAATAAACTCGGTTTAAACCAAAAGCTGGCTTTAGGGGATTTTTTAACAGGGTTTTTTACTAACCCTCTGTACAATTAATAAAATAAAATACAAAACTTCTGAATAAATGTTCTTTTAATATTTATGAGTCCTTGGGAATAAATAATATTTCTGATTACTGATGTTTAATATTAAAAACCAAAATTCTTCCTAAAGCCTTTTTAAGATAAGTATGATTTTTTTTTATCATGGCTGATACGAGAAACCTTTCAAAGGTAGAAAACATCGATATTCATCCAAGGACAGCATTAATTTTCTTAAAATCTAGGACGAGACAAGGTTTTCCTGCAGAGTTATTACGCTAAAAAATCAGACATCCAGCGAGGGAGTAAAGACAGTCAGTGACCTGCATTCCTAAAAAAATCAATGCTTGGAAACAGGGACAGCGTAACTCTTACTGTCAAAAGCATACAGCTACAATGAGACGTCATATTGGGATGTATTCGGGGAATAGTTGAATGCAATTTTATAATAACGAATGTTTTTACAGTTATGCAAGTAGACGTGTGTACAGACACTATTTACGCAAAGGTACATTTCCTTTAGGTAAAAATAAAAAAAAAATCTTGCAAAAAATAAATCTGGGCCTATTTAGTGCTTCCTATTTACTTTAATTCCTTTACATACAAATAAAACGGAATTCGATGTACTAGAAAAATACCATTTAACTCGAGCCATCCCAAAAATTATATGCAAGCTTAAAAAATGAACATTTTATTTCGAAATTTGCATAGCTGTATAACAGTTAAATAATAACACAACAGTTGGAATTTCATATATAATGTTAATGGATAATAATTAGAAAGTACAATAAAATAAATTTGTATTCCTGTAAAAGTATGAAACATGTCAAAGCAGACGAACTGACATTTTTTAAACTTTTATGTTGTTCCTCTTCTTATATTACTTTTTTAATTTAATTTACACACAAGTACAATTTCTTGCGGTAAAAATAAAAGATGTTGTAAAAAATAAATCTGGGCCTATTTAGTGCTTCCTATTTACTTTAATTCATTGACATACGAATAAAACAGAACTCATTGTATCAGAAAAATACTATTTAACTCGAGTCATCCCAAAATTATATGCAATCTTGAAAAATGAACATTTATTTCGAAATTTGCATTGCTGTGTAGCAGTTAAATAATAACACAACTATTGGAAGTTACTATATAATGTTAATGGATAATAATTAAGAAATAGCATAAAATAAATTAGTATTCCTGTAAAAGTATGAAACATGTCAAAGCAGACGAACTGACATTTTTTAAACTTTTATGTTGTTCCTCTTCTTATATTACTTTTTTAACTTAATTTACACACAAGTACATTTTCTTGAGGTAAAAATAAAAGATGTTGCAAAATATAAGTCTGGGCCTATTTAGTGCTTCCTATTTACTTTAATTCCTTGGCATACAAATAAAATGGAATTCGATGTACCAGAAAAATACTATTTAACTCGAATCATGCCAAAAATTATATGCAAGCTCGAAAAACGACCATTTTATTTCGAAATTTTCATTGCTGTGTCACAGTTAAGGAAGTTACTATATAATGTTAATGGATAATAATTAAGAAATAGCATAAAATAAATTAGTATTCCTGTAAAAGTATGAAACATGTTAAAGCATTTCTGAACAGGCAGAAGAACTGACATTGTTTACCCTTTTATGTTGTTTCTCTTCTTATATTACTTTTTTAATTTAATTTACATACAGGTACATTTCCTTGAGGTAAAAATAAAAAATGTTGCAAAAAATAAGTCTGGGCCTATTTAGTGCTTCCTATTTACTTTAATTCCTTGACATACAAATAAAACGGAATTCAGTGTATCATAAAAATACTATTTAACTCGAGTCATCCCAAATATTATATGCAAGTTTGAAAAGTAAACATTTTATTTCAAAATTTGCATTACTGTGTAACAGTTAAATAATAACACAACAGTTGGAAGTTCATATATAATGTTAATGGATAATAATTAGGAAATAGCATAAAATGAATTAGTATTCCTGTTTAAGTATGAAACATGTCAAAGCATTTCCGAACAGGCAGACGAACTGACATTTTTTACCCTTTTATGTTGTTTCTCTTCTTATATTACTTTTTTTAATTTAATTTACACACAGGTACATTTTCTTGAGGTAAAAATAAACAATGTTGCAAAAAAATAAGTCTGGGCCTATTTAGTGCTTCCTATTTACTTTAATTCCTTGACATACGAATAAAATGGAATTCGATGTACCAGAAAAATACTATTTAACTCGAGTCATGACAAAAATTATATGTAAGCTTGAAAAATGAACATTTTATTTCGAAATTTGCATTGCTGTGTAACAGTTAAGGAAGTTCATACGTAATGTTAATGGATAATAATCAAGAAATAACATAAAATAAATTAGTATTCCTGTAAAAGTATGAAACATGTCAAAGCAGACGAACTGACATTTTTTAAACTTTTATGTTGTTCCTCTTCTTGTATTACTTTTTTAACTTAATTTACACACAAGTACATTTTCTTGAGGTAAAAATAAAAGATGTTGCAAAAAATAAGTCTGGGCCTATTTAGTGCTTCCTATTTACTTTAATTCCTTGGCATACAAATAAAATGGAATTCGATGTACCAGAAAAATACTATTTAACTCGAGTCATCCCAAAAATTATATGCAAGCTTGAAAACTGAACATTTTATTTCGAAATTTACATTGCTGTGTAACAGTTAAGGAAGTTCATACATAATGTTAATGATTAATAATTATGAAATAGCATAAAATAAATTAGTATTCCTGTATAAGTATGAAACATGTCAAAGTATTTCCGAACAGGCAGACGAACTGACATTTTTTACCCTTTTATGTTGTTTTTCTTCTTATACTACTTTTTTTAATTTTATTTACACACAGGTACATTTCCTTGGGATAAAAGTAAAAAAAATCTTGCAAAAAATAAATCTGGGTCTATTTAGTGTTTCCTATTTACTTTAATTCCTTGACATACAAATAAAAATTAATTCGATATTCCAGAAAAATACTATTTAACTAGAGTCATCCCAAAAATTATATGCAGACTTGAAAACTGAACATTCTATTTCGAAATTTGCATTGCTGTGCAACAGTTAAGGAAGTTCATACATAATGTTAATGGATAATAATTAAGAAATAGCATAAAATAAATAAGTATTCCTCTGAAACATGTCCTATGATTATAGAATGACATAAACATGATTATGAGTCCTATAATTATGAAACATAGGACATGTCCTATGCTTCATAGGAAACATGTTCTTATGAAACATGTCAAAGCATTTCGAACAGACACACGAGCTGACATTTTTTACCCTTTTATGTTGTTTCCCTTCTTATATTACCTTTTTAATTTAATTTACACACAGGTACATTTCCTTGAGGTAAAAATAAAAAATGTTGCAAAAAATAAGTCTGGGCCTATTTAGTGCTTCCTATTTACTTTAATTCCTTGACATACAAATAAAACGGAATTCAGTGTATCATAAAAATACTATTTAACTCGAGTCATCCCAAATATTATATGCAAGTTTGAAAAGTAAACATTTTATTTCAAAATTTGCATTACTGTGTAACAGTTAAATAATAAAATTATATATAATGTAATGGATAATAATTAAGAAATAGCATAAAATAAATTAGTATTCCTGTAAAGTATGAAACATGTCAAAGCATTTCGAACAGACACACGAGCTGACATTTTTTACCCTTTTTTGTTGTTTCTCTTCTTATATTACTTAATTTAATTTACACACAGGTACATTTCCTTGAGGTAAAAATAAAAATATTCAAAAAAAAAAATCTGGCCTATTTAGTGCTCCTATTTACTTTAATTCCTTGACATACAAAAATAAACGGAATTTATGTACCAGAAAAACTATTTTAACTCGAGTCATCAAAATTATATGCAAGCTTGAAAATGAACATTTATTTTGAAATTTAATTGCTGTGTAACAGTTAAGAAGTTCATACATAATGTTATATAATAATTAAGAATAGCATAAAAAAAATTATATTAGAAATTAAAATATATCATAAAATGTATAAGTATGAAAAGTTATGAAACATGTCAGATTTAAACAGGCAGACGAACTGACATTTTTACCCTATTTAATGTTGTTTCTCTTCTTATATTACTTTTTTTAATTTAATACATACAGGTACATTTCCTTGTGGTAAAAATAAAAAAATCTTGCAAAAAATAAGTCTGGGCCTATTTAGTGCTTCCTATTTACTTTAATTCCTTCACATACAAATGAAACGGAATTCGATGTACCAGAAAAATACTATTTAGCCTGAATCATGACAAAAATTATATGTAAGCTTGAAAAATGAACATTTTATTTCGAAATTTGCATTGCTATGTAACAGTTAACCCTTTGAATTACAAATTATTTGGTACAAATCTAAAAAACATGATAGTTACATATTATATTTGACTTTTTATAAAAATCGATATCATACGTAGTCGGACAGTTTACAATAGTCTATTGTATATATAAAGTATATATACAAAAAACTATCATGGAATACATTATTCCTCAACAAAGTGTACACATCTACACACCAACAAACATTAAGATCATATTATATTTGACTTGTTTTGTAAAAGTAGTTATACGTAGTCGGTTAGTTTACGATAGTTTATTGTATGTATAAAATATATATAAAAGAACTCTCATGGAATACATTATTCCTCAACAAAATATACACATCTACACACTAACAAACATTAAGATCATGTTATATTTGACTTGTTTTAGAAAAATAATTATCATACATAGTCGGTTAGATTACGATAGAAAATGCATATACAAAGAGCTGTCATGGATTACATTATAGTTCCACAAAGTATACACATATACGCACCAAAATATAGTAAGATCAAATTACATCTAACTTGCTTTATAAAATTGTTATCATACGTAATCGGGTACCTCGTGTACCTAAAGTAGAAGTTCGTCATTTATTTCCAAGCACATATTTCTAAATCGAAAAGTTTATTCTTTTTTATATGATAAATATAAGAAAATTTCGCTTCTGAAATTAAATCTCTGATCACATTTTTGGATAAAATACAGAACTTTGTTATTCTGGTAGAAGCTGCTGTGAAAAACTCTAAGCACGATTTCTTAAAATCCGCTATTACAATTAATTGGAGATAATAAGGAATCGTGCTTTCCTTTTCTACCTTTTCTCGAGTTTCATGTAAGTTGCAATCTGAAGTAATCTTTCTTGATCTTTTTTAATAAGTATTCACGTGGCAGCCATCTATCGTGATTACTTTTTATTTATTAACAACCAAAATGCTTTTTATTTTCAACGTGACAGGCATTTCTTCATTAGACACTCAATCACATTATGCTCTCATTTGGTTTGGAGAGTTACGATCTACTCTTTAGCTACAGGAGGGTTCATGGCACCGGGACCTACTGCTTAAAGCCGATTACGGACAACTATAAACACCCATGCCAGCAGCGAGATTCCGATACCAAAGTGCAGAGTCCTACCATTCGGCTATCGTTCTGCCTTTATGCTCTGAGGTTTGTCGGTTGGATTATTTTGAAAATATCATGCACTGTCTTTTGTAAAGTTTGGTTTATTTTGGAAGACTATATTTTCGTTTTGTTATAAGCAAAGATGCATTAAACAGTTAGAAACCTCTTGAAGTCACTCTATATTGCAACATACATAAATACTGCTACGAATTTGTTTAGTGAACTGTAAATTTAACATGGGACTCTATGGGTGTCTTGCCAAATTGGCGAGATATCGGCTCATTGGAGACAGTTTTGGCAACCTATTTTTGTAACCAAGTTCATCGTCAAGTTCGTCACCAAGTGTTGACAAATGTTGCCAAGTGTGGCGTCACGTGACAAACCGGTTTTTTTGTAACCAATTCTTCGCCTATATCTAGAGAAGCAAGTATTCTGGGATACCGTTAGTTCTGGATTTGATCAGAGGCAATCCAGTTGGCCTACCATCCTGAAGATCCTAAATCAGAGTAGAGTCGTAAGGTGGATCTCTCGGTACGGAGAGTAAGCAAGGTGTGTTGTATTTTCCAACTGAATGCTAATAAATGATAGTTTTCGTGCTGTAGTCTTACTTAAAGTCCATTCAATCCCCGAGCCCAGCTTTTGAAGTTCGTAACAATACTAACTGGGAACTTTGAAAGACTATAATTGCATTTTGTTATCAACAAAGATGCATTAAACAGTGAGAAACCTCTTGAAGTTGCTCTATATTGCAACATATATAAATACTAACTGGGAACTTTGAAAGAATATATTTGCTTTTTGTTATAAGCAAAGATCCATTAAACAGCGAGAAACCTCTTAAAGTTGATCTATATTTCAACATATATAAATACTGGGAACTTTGAAAGACTATATTTGCGTTTTGTTATAAGCAAAGATGCATTAAACAGTGAGAAACCTCTTGAAGTTGCTCTATATTGCAACATATATAAATACTAACTGGGAACTTTAAAAGACTATATTATGCGTTTTGTTATAAGCAAAAATGCATTAAACAGTGAGAAACCTCTTGAAGTTGCTCTATATTGCAACATATATAAATACTAACTGGGAACTTTAAAAAACTATAATTGCATTTTGTTATCAACAAAGATGCATTAAACAGCGAGAAACCTCTTAAAGTTGATCTATATTTCAACATATATAAATACTGGGAACTTTGAAAGACTATATTTGCGTTTTGTTATAACAAAGAGCATTAAACATGAGAAACCTCTTATTTCTCTATATCAACATATAAAATACTAAACTGGGAACTTTGACTATATTTCTTGTTATAAAAAGCAAAAATGCATTAAACAGTGAGAAACCTCTTGAAGTTGCTCTATATTGCAACATATATAAATACTAACTGGGAACTTTAAAAAACTATAATTGCATTTTGTTATCAACAAAGATGCATTAAACAGTGAGAAACCTCTTGAAGTTGCTCTATATTTCAACATACATAAATACTAACTGGAGGATTGACACAAAGAGTCAGTACTAAAAGGAAACCCACGGTTTTATTCGAATATCTTATTCGTCCCACAAAGTTAAAAAATTTCTGGATATAAGTGTATGTGTAAAAAAAGGAAAGTTAAATTTTGCTGAGAAAATACGAAAGACCTAAATTTCACTTTAGTAAAGAAGTGCAGTATAATTGTACGAGTTAAAAACAGGAACCTTAATTTAACCCTTTTGGGACGGGCGGTTGATATTTAAGCAGAACATGAACTCTTCAAAAAGACGGCTATGGTTGAATCTAAACCAGGCACTTTCCTCTCCCCACTGCCATTTATTCAGCTATAATTCTGTTTATTTAGCTGCCATCAAAAACATCGTTATCAATTGCAGATTTTAACCCTTAATTTGGCTAAGTCTGGCCGCTACACCGGACATGTATATTTATAACTACTATATAACATAATTGTCGGTGTCGCCACAGCGGACATTAATTATCTCAAAAATGGAAAATGATATTTTTTTTGTTTATTTTACAGAAATCCTAATGTCTATACAGACATGTGAAAATAACAGAAATTAAAAAATATTTGAAAAAACATCTTGTCAAATTAAGGGTTAAATACTTAGTTCCGGAAGGATACATTTCTTTTGCCCAAAAGCAGGAAAGCATTAAAGATAACTCGACAGTCTTTATACACGGAAAAATTCAAGCCAATGAAAGGTTAATATGGATTTTGAAATAAATTCCGATAAGTATTTTTAATACAATCGGCATACCAAAGGAGTAGAGTACTGTTCCTTAATAAAGTTTGCGGATTCGAATCCAACTGATAGAATGGATATTCGCAAATGTTCGAAATCATATTTAAGCAGAAGGCCTTGGTCTCATTAGCCCTCGTGTAGCAAAATAGTATTTGTAGAGCTCCAAACCGAACCCCACAATCGGGAACGTTATTGCTAAACCTTTTTCCATTCGACTGATTCTCATATTTGCTTCTTGACCGTTACACGCTTTAATCTAATTTACACGACGGGGGATTTAAGAATAAAATTACTTAATTCATCCCATTTTATGAATTTAAATCAAATGAATGTATACATTTATGAAATATTTTTCATTCTTTTATTATTACGTTTCTATCAACATTTATATTTAAAATTTTCTAATGAATTTTTCTCTATCTGAATAAAAAAAAAACAAAATGTATTGAGTAATAAATTATCTAAACATTCACTCTTCTTCAAAACAACATTTTGATCTGAATGTTTATTATTTTTGCATTTTTAAATTTACCTAGAAACTCAATAAACATAAAATCGATTTTTTTTCAGCTATGCCGTATTAAAAAAAATTCCCATAAACAACTCATGTTTGAAAACTGCCGGTAGACATAAAAAGTTATAAGTTATTTTTTATTCTTGCACGTTTGTTTCAAATTTTATTACTTTTAGATTTCTACAGCTTTCCCTTTTGAAGTGAGTTTCTGGAATTAGAAAAATAAGCTATTTCCCTTTATTTATTTGAGTTTTTATATGATAAAGACATTTATTTTCTTAGACCTAAGGTCTTAAAAACTTTCTTCCTGTAGCAACAAAGTAAATGTTTAAACTTAATTAGGACACTGGGAAAATGATGAAGAAGATTGAGTTAATCTTTATAAAGGATGATTTTTCCTATTTTTTTGTGTGTGGGGGATATTGATTTTTATTTTGTGCTTTCTCAAAAGTCGTAAGACATTTTCAAAACGGTCTCAAATTTTTGCAACTTGTATAAGTGCCCTGAAGCGGGCTACCAAATGTCGATGGAATTCGGTTTTTATTTTTTTATTTTTATTTATTGTTTCTTTGTACTCAGTAAAATAAGTATTGCAATCGTGAAAAATTCTTTGTTCAGATTTTAATAGAAATACGCTTTTTGACCATCCGTGGTAAAATTTTACAAAACCCAGCATTATGCGTGTATGCATATGCAAGGATAAATTAATTTCAAACTTTAAATATCCATTTTGACCATTCTTAGACTGCTTTTAACTTGTTTTTACGTCTATACGTACGTACGTGTACGTGTACACCCACAGCCACTGTTAAAAATGTCATGACTGACGGAATTAAAAAGGGTGGAAAAAGTTTATATTTAGAACTGTTATGAAGTTTAGTTGTGACCTCCCCTTTTGATTGCAATCTGTACTCTATATAAAGAAAATTTTCAATATAATTCGTATAAACGCTGATGTGCCTAATCAATAATAATTAGTCATATATTATTGAAATTTTGTATTTAGGACTTTTATAATATCTAGTTGTGCACCTGCCCTTTCGATTGCTACCCCACACAATATTTAATGAAAAATTTCGATATAACGCTGCCGAACGATGTATGAACGGTATAGCACTTCTCTTCAATACCGGCTACGCGAGTTCAAATTCCGGAGATGGTATGGATGTTCGAAGACATTTAACCCTTTAAAGGTCACCAAAAATAAATTCATTGGAATTTAGTGTAATTAATTTATAAATGTTATCTATGAACCTTGTAAATGTAAAATATATGATAAGTTTTCTTTACATTCCTTAGAGCATACCTAAGAAGGGTTTCTTTTGGAGTGCTACGATCTACTCGTTTACAAGACGAGGGCTAATGAGACCGGGACCTACTGCTTAAAGCCGATTCCGGACGGCTACGAACATCCATGCCCCAGTGGGATTCGAACCCACGAACTCCGGTCCCGAAGGCCAGCACCCTAACCAATCGACCATCGTTAGGCAAGGAGGTTTTGAGGAGTTGTTTAACTGACTAACCCCTCCCCTTGTACAGCTTGAACATTATACTTTTTAAAAGTTTAACTATACTAGAAGAACAATAAATATTAATCCTTAAAATGATATAATAAATAAATAGCTTAACAATTTATAAGTGGGGTTTCTATAGATACTTTTATTTGGGGTCATAAGAAGGATAAATTGAATTACTGACTTCTCAGGTACAGCAAGTTTAAATACATATATTTCAAAAGAAAAAATAAATTAAATATAGAGCTATCATCTGCTGTAAATTTAAAATGTCAAAAACATAAAAAAATCGAAAAATCATCCATGTCTCTAAAAAGTTTTTTTTTAATTGCAGAAGCTCTTGATTCTACATTATTGGCTTCCATACATCACAGATGTATGGGATTGGAGCTGCAAATAGTTATGCAAAGCTAAAGTAAACTACTCCAAAAAGTAAAGTTTAAAAGAAAGATGTTTAATAGTTGGTTCCGCTACGAAACCACTGTCCGCTAAAGGGTTAAGCAGTAGATCCCGTTCTCATTAGCCCTCGTGTAGTAAAACAGTAGACAGTAGTGCTCCAAAATAAACTAAACATCGATATAACTCTGTGGTGTTTAAGTCAAAAACTGTTAGTTTTAAAATGTTGAAATTTTATATTTATGAATATTTTAGCTTCTATTTCTGTACCTCTCATTTAGATTGCAGTTCGTACTCTTGTAACGAAAATTTTCAATATAACCTATAATAATGCTGGCATAACTCAAAAATGGTTAACCAGAAAATGTTTGATTTTTTGTATTTAGGACCATTACAACATATAGTTGTGGACCATTAATTTCGATTTCAATCAACGCTCTATAAAATGGAAACAGTATAATGTATATTAATGTCGTAAAGCATAACTCCTAAACGGTTAGCCATAAAATCTTGAAATTTTATATATTGAACTGTTAAAACATCTGGATGTCTACTTTCATTTATGACTGGAATCTGCCCTCTCTTTAACTAAAATTATCTAACGTTGTAGTACATAACTCAAAAATGATTTGTCGTAAATTGTTGAAATTTGTTTTTAGACTATTGTAAAATCTAGAGCTTTAAAATTTTGGATATTTGTGTATGGACAATGTAGCAAAATCGCTACCACAATGTTTATATTTTTAGATTCGCAACTCTCCTTGTAATTGTAAACTGCACCCTATATAATGAAAAATCTAAATATAACGAACATTAGGACAACCATTTTACTTTAAAACTTAAAGAGAATGTACAAAGGATAATTCTCATGATTTCTCATACAAAATAAAACTGATATATATAATATATATTTATATATAAGTATATATATATGTGTATATATATGTATATATATATATATAAGTATATATATGTATATATATATGTGTATATATATTATATATAAATGATATATATATGTATATATATATATATATATTATATATATATATTATATATATATATGTATATATATAATATATATATAATATATATATATATATATGCATAATATATATATATATATTATGTATAAATATATATATATAACAAATATAATATATTATATATTATATATTATATATATTATATATAGTATATATATATATAATATATATATATATATATAAATTATTATATCATAATTGTATATATATATCATAAATATATAATATATATATGTATACATATATTAATATGTATATATATATATTATATATTATTATATATATATATATATATATATAAATAATATATATAAAATATATATATGTCTTTAAATCCTTGTAACACATACTTTCTGTAAATTTAATAAATAAAAAACATTTTTCCTTAAAAATTTAATTCATTGTTTCAATTTGTTCTTAAAATTTACAGTCAAAACCTTCATTTATTAAACTGTCTATTCACTTTTCCAAAATATATATTCACCTACACGATTGTTTCTAGCGCAAAGATAGAGTAGAGGAAGAATTAATGGTGGAAGTAAACAGACGAAATTGGCAAGAGCAAATATAGTGCTACTAATGGAAGCAAATGTTTAACTAACCATATTCTCTTTTCTACCCTTGGCATTCTCCGCTCACCCCTTCTGCATATTTACGAGCGGAAAGAAAAGTGCGAAAAGCTTCCAGCTCAACGGTTGCCAATTACTGTGGGAAATTGTGCAATGCTTGTAAGTTATAATTCAGTATGTTTGTCTAGCGTTCTTCCACCTACACTAGCGTGACATTTCGAGTTAATTCAATCGCTTTTTAAGGTCTTAATGAGAAACGCAGCATGAAAAAATTGTTGCGGTCGAACAAAGGAAAGCAAAGAATGAGTATTCAGTTACTTTTTTTATTCTTAGATTTGTGGTATTAGTATAGTTACAGACAAGGAACTTAGATGTGATTTAATAATTAGCAATGTTCGATTACAGCAACATAGAAACTATTATCATTTTCGCAGAATTAATGACAAATCATTAAAAGATTATGGGAAAAAAGGTCTGCCTTATTAACTCTCTAATTAACGAAGATATATTTTAATTGGGTAATGTTCCCAGTTTAAGAACTATTTGCTACAGATTATCTGTCGGTATAATTTGTGTTTCAAAATCATCCAAGGCTGTATGTTGAGGTGATTAAATAATGTACTTGAAAAACTGAAACAGTTGCTATTTTGGTTTTCCTCTAACGCTAAATCCCATTGTAGAATTATAAATCCAAAATTCTCAAAGGTTTTGGGTTTTGGTTTGGAGCGCTACGGTTTACTGTTTGCACACAAGGGCTAACGAGACCGGGACCTACAGTTTAAAGCCGATTTCGAACGGCTACAAACATCCATGCCATCAGCGGGAGTCGAACACACGAACTCCGGTTCCTAAGAGCAGCGCTCTACCATTCGCCCATCGTTCGGCAAAATTCTCAAAGGAATGAATAGCCCTATCTTTTTTCCCATTAGGGCATGGTATTTGTAATATAATAGTCATATTACAGTTTATATTTTCTGATTTTAAATAAATAATAAATATTTATATAACTAAACACCTCGGTGCAACAGCCCCTCGTGCGCCAGGGCCTACGGTGCCAATCTAAAATTCCAAGACCAAAAGCCCTGGGGTGCGAAGCATATGTTCCGGTTAGGTGATCAACCTTACGCGGAACCCCCAGTGTTCAGTTCTCAAACATGCTTGATCCCCAGTTTGTGTACTCACTGAAGCGATGAAAGGCTGAGTCAACCTTCTCAATCCGGAGATCGAACCTTGGACCTGTGTCTTGGAAGCGAGAAACGCTACTCCAACGCCACTGGGATTCAAATATTTATATATTGCAATAAATATTTTCATTTGGGAGATTTTACATTTAAACTTTTTAAGGTTTCTGTCTTAATCTACTATGACAATATTTTCACTTAATCATATTTCCAAATTGATTTTAAAATCAATTATATTAACACATTGTGTGCGGGTACATTTCACAGCGGAATTGTACCGGGAGCGGGCGTTTTGCGCGTAAATTTAGTTTTTCAGTTAAATCTCAATTGACCTAAAATTATTTAATTTTTTAACCATCTTTTCGCATTTTATATAGAAATATATAAACAAATATATAAATGTTCCCAGTTTAAGAACTATTTTAAACTATATAAATATATTACATATAATATATTTAATATATAATATATTAAATAAATATTTAATTATTTATATATATATATATATATATGTATATGTATATATATATATATATATATATATATATATATATATATATATATATATATATATATATATATATATGTATATATATATATATATATGTATATATATATATATATATATATATATATATATATATATATATATATATATATATATATATATATATATATATATATATATATATATATATATATATATATATATATATATATATATATATATATATATATATATATTATATATATATATATATATATATATATATATATATATATATATATATATATATATAGTATATTTATATAGTATCGTAAATATAAAAAATCAAATACAAATAAACAAATATATATATATATATAATATATAAATATACATATATATATAGTATATAATATCATTTTCTCAAGGATAAATATAAAAAGTTAATTTTAAATCTAAATTTATTTTTTAATGAACCTTCCAGTTCTGTGGTTCCGCATCGACTGGTGTAAAAACTAGTTTTATTTGTCTAAATTTTTCCAGAATCTATGTAGTAGACAAGAACATTCGGCTTCGTTTTCCTGTATATACCGTTATTTTTGCACACACAAACAAACCATGTTGTTGCACTAACCCGTACTAATACTTGTCCCGCGCTCAAGTATCAATCGTCAGTAAACGTACTAGTACGTGTCCTGCGCTCAAGTATCAGCCATCAGGAAACATACTAGTACGTGTTTCGTATACAATGTGTTAATACGAGCAATATATTTTTATACTATAATTTTAAAAGCTTTTATTTTTTCTTAACAGTTTTTAATTTTTTTTTAATTTTAAATGTATTTTAAAGCATATTTCAATAGTTATTTTGCTAGTAAGTAAATTTAATTTTTTTCATTTGGGGTATATTTTTATTTTATTTGAAAATAACATTTAACCCTTAATTTGACAAGATGTTTTTTCAAATATCGATTAAAAATATATTTAAATAAATAATAATAACAATAATAATAATAATTTAAATAATAATAATAATAATTAATAATAATAATATATAATATATTTAATATATTGTACATTATCGATAAAAATATATATTTATTATAAAGATTTTATTTATTTGATTGTTCGTTGTAGCGGACTAAGCCAAATTAAGGGTTAAGCTACTTCAAACGATCAAATGAAAAAAAAAATAATATTTAATATTTTTAAGTTAAAGCGTCATTAAAGATGTATTGAAAAATCCATTCTAAAAGAACTAGGTCTTTTTAACTTATGATGAATCAGATAAAAATTTCATAAAGGACATCTTAAGTCTGGAAAAGTATTATGTCCCTTTAAGAAAGGACAATAAGAAAAGAGATATAAACAATCTTGTATCTTTGAATCCTTATAAAACTTCGTACGATATTTGAAAACATTGCCCTCATTACTCGATATCGATTATATTTAAGAATTTTGAGTTTGTGCACGTAATCTACCTTTACACGCTACTGACAACTCTACCTTTATTCCTCGAATGACAGGGTTCGTAGAATAGACATTTTCTGAACGACATTCAGCTAATCCTTTTGCATCGATTTTTTTTTCAATGGGCTTGTTTGGAAAAGACATCCCTTAGGAGTAATAGAATTCCATGAATGGGCTATGAAAAGAAGAAAAATAACGATCTAGGAGAAAAGGTCGAAGCTATCCGAATCAATCGGTAGCAGAGGATGACTGAAGAGTCTCTGTGACATTGAAATTGCAGTTTTTCTAGTAGTCTCCTCTTCTGAAACTTCCATAAAAAATCATTTTACGATTTCATTAGGAAATCTCAAGGGAGACATTTTCGGCCTGTTTTTACTATGTCGCAATTTTATCGAAGTGGATAGGCATGTAGTTCTTAAATTTTTTTCGATGGCAAATCCAGTTTATGTCCTACTGCCTGAGAACTAACTTCTAAGAGTTTGGAAATTTTACGAAGGGGATGTGTCTCTCAAAGTAACCCATCCTGACAAAGATTTGTACAACACTCGAATTTAGAAGGATTTACTACCATGAATTTTCTTATCCTTAAATCTTCTGTAGCAGGGGTGGCAAAACTGCCATATTATTCTTTTTTGGTAAAAACATCGGCATAGATTTTATGGGAGTGGGAGTGGATAATGGGCATAAGAATTTAAAGGTTCGTTTATTTTTAAAATTAATAAATTATAACTACTTTAAAATTATTAGTTTATTTAGAGTTTTAAACAACAATGCAAACTGTAGTTTACGTAAGGTGAGCCGAGGTAGTTCAGTCGTCAAAGGCAGCGATTTCGTAACTGAAAATTTGCAAGTTCGGGGCTGAACCCGGCCTAAGATCTGCCGTGTTATTTAAAGATGACTAGGGCACGTCAAATATGTTCATGGTCACAAAGTCTTCCAAGTTATCAATCGATACCTCTGGGGGTAGCAGGCCAAGCCTGGAAGTCTTTTCCTTGTTCCCTGCTTCTAAATTAAGAGGACCCTGCGGGGTAATGTTACTCGCGTCCGTAGCATGCTACACGTGGTGCTAAATGGGTAACAGCTTCATAGCTTTGTATTAGCATAAAGGAATACAGTTCCTGTATTGTCAGCTGTATTAGGAAAAAAGTTTATGTAAGGTTGTGTTATAGTTAAGCTGTAGCTTTAATTACAATTTTTTCCAATTTTGACTGGAATGGGATGGTCAACTTGGGAAGTAAGAGTATACATATTTGAGGCTACGTTTATTTAGAATGTACTTACACTAACAACTGGTGTTCTTCACAACTAAACATTTTAGATGCTCAAATATAAAGTATAATTATAGTGATGGTGAAGATTTTAGAAGATACAAATTGAATGACCATTTTCTATTCCATTAGACTTTTCTATTTCATTAGACTATGAGAAATAAAGACATCGATAACTATTTATAAGTTACCTGTAAATAGTTGTTTTACGGGCATGATCCTAAAATTTAAACAATTCAAGAAATTTTCAGAAAAAAAGGAGAAAATGATAGCTTTAGAATTATGTTAATAAAAATAAGACAAAAAAAATATACAAAAAATTACAATTTTCAAAGAAATTTATTTTTTTCGGAAAATGATTTTAAATGTTTATTATTTTATTATTATTATTTTTTTTTGTTGTTCATCATCCCAGAATTCTTCAGTGTCATTTGTCAATGTTTACATAACCTTTGCGGACGAACTCCAAATACCGACAGTAGTCGACTGTTTGACCACGATTGTTGTTTGTCCACTCCTGCTCTGTAGTTTATTTTAATTTAATTTACATATACATGTTTGTGTGTGTAATCCAGCGAAAATTATTTCCTATAGTCCAAATAAGATATTGTAGCACTTATTCTTTTTACTTGCCCGGGCTACTGAGCAAGGAGAAACCTATTCAAATAACTTATTAAGTATAAAGCATTGGCTTCATTGAAGGAGTAAACGCAATTCCGAGAACAACTTAAATATTTGTTGAGAAGCTCCTAAAAAGACATCTTCAAAAATCAACGGCAGACAAGAGAATGTCTGCTTTGTCTGGGCTACTGAGCAAGGAGAAACCTATTCAAATAACTTATTAAGTATAAATCATTGGCTTCATTGAAGGAGTACACGCAATTCCGAGAACAACTTAAATATTTGTTGAGGAGCTCCTAAAAAGACATCTTCAACAATCAACGGCAGACAAGAGAATGTACGTCGAAACATGTGCTGAAGCAGGGATGAACCCCAGAGCGAGACGGAGACGAAATATTTCCCAGAGAAAGTAGCTTAGTTGGCGTTATTAATAAGAAAGGGGAAAGATCAGATGGGACACACTGAGCCATTTGCCAGCGACAGCTGGAAAATAGGATGAGTGGACAAAAAATTTACATCTGTTGCACAGAAGGCTTTGGGAAATGTGTTGGAAGAATTTTAAGTCTTGAACATTCCTTTAATTAAGGCATTTTGTGGCTGTGAAAATAGATTTCAGGGAATTAGAATGGGGGAGAGGAAGTTTTTAAAGAGATAGTTTAAGTATAATAATTTTGATATTGTCACCATTCAGCACCAAGATTTTTGATTTCAAACTTTTGAGTACCAGCCAGGAGCCCCTCTGAATCTTACATGAGTAAAAGTCAAACTGCTCGATCATTCAAAAATAGTCTGTATATATACAACCTAAGAACCAATCAGAGTCTGACAATTAAGAACCAACCAGGGCTTTTTCTGAAATAAAGATTTGCATAATTACAGAAAGAATAAATAAATTTGTGTATATTTACATTTAAATTATAACAAAACTGGCAAATTACCAAACCGCGACCTGCGGCATGGCAGACTGCTGCTCTAACCGATCACACCAAATCTTCTTTGCAATATATTACACACACACACACACACACACACACACACACACATATATATATATATATATATATATATATATAATATATGGGCATTTGTCTTTCTGTTATTCCTATACGTTGTACTGTTGTTAAGAACCCATTTTCTCAGCGTCAGCCGCCATTAATGATCATTGCAGTTCTTTGGCAGCTCGCATCCACAAACTTCCGATTATAAGGTCCATGCCTTTGCTAAGTGAATTACCGTAGCTTATGTATTATAATGTGAACTGACAATATAAAATGACAAAAAAATGAAAAATTTATACTATGAAGCTAGTTAACCATTAACAATTCATCAAAATAAAGATTTAATAAAAATCAAATGAAAACACAGACTTTATTTGTAATAAACAGATATCCCCAAAAAATCTAATTTATCATCAAATTGCTTTGGTATTAATACTTTTATAAAAATGTACGATAACAATTATGCTCGAAGGCAGAAAAAGAAACCAAAAAGGAAAAAAAGGACTTTCCATTTTATATAAAAAGAAGCACTTTCACATAAAAAGGGAGTCTTAAAGCCTCTTTTTAGCATTAAAAATAAAACGGAAATTTAAGCACTTTCGAGCACTGGGCTTTTTGGCTACACAATGAAGCTTCTGAGCAACCGTGCCGTTTCTAAATTCTACTCTGAACTACAAAAAGAAACCAGGATCGAAATAAAGGGGGTTTTCTTTAATCTTAAGTTTGTTTATTGCTTTTAAACATACGTTTATAGTAAATTTGAAATTTGTTTTAAATAAATCGGTATATAATAAATATAAATTATAAATGAATTTTTCATAAGGAAAAAAAGTGAAGTGTCATTAGTAATAAATTGCTGAAATATCTGTTCTTAATAGTAATATTTCAGGAAAATTATATTGGAAAAGATATTTCAGGAAAATTATTAACTTTGATGAGAATGATCACACTCTTTTTAATCATTTACAAGTTTTTATTTATTTATTTATTTTCATGGCGGTTGAATAGGTGGTGGATGTTATTCCAATACAGTTATTCAAATGTCAGTCAATTCCATACTGTATTTATTTTTTTTATAATTTTCATACTGAAAAAAAGAAACCTCAAACAAATAAGTAAAGTTGAACATTGCAGTTATATTTAGACCAACATAGACCAAAATTAGGCATTATTCTTCAATAAAGATATATTAAAAATAAATCACATTGAAGCAATTTCAAAAGATACATCCTACAACATTAATAGACTTGAGCGTGACCCTATGATCTTCCGAAAATTTCAGCTACCGAAAATGAGAGGAACTTATAGATCTCGATCAACTAATGGGACATTTGTGGTTTAAAATATGATCAGCAAACATGCCTCAACAAGACCCTGGCTTCTGTATTGGGCTACGACTGGAGCATAGTCATCCAGAGGTATATTAAATCCATTTCAACTTCCGTATAAAATATTTCCTTTTTGCAGGATTTCGCCATTCGTTAGTATGAGGAAAGGCTGTATTTTGCAAGTGTTGGGATAAAAAAGCCTCTTTAACAAATGTAGATTAAAACTAAAAACAAAAAAGGAACTTTAGTGGTTAAAAGTGCGCCCGTCACAGATGAGATAGCATTAAGTTCGCAGATTAACCAACTGGAATGGGTACAAAACCCGCTACAATCAAAACAAAACTGAGCAAGAGAGATAATTTTGGTGGAAGGGTTTTAACATTGTCATACATATCATTCAGTGTAGAAAATATGATAAAAGTTTCCGATTTAACGGTCTTGGCTTGTTCTGTTCGCTGCTTGAACATGAATTATGAACAATGAAAGAGGAATATAAGGTCTTCTCGAAAACAAAAGTTCTCATTCAGATGTGGTTACCTCAATCTTGTCAAACAACCTGGATCGCAATTTTTTTCTTCGTTAATGATTCAGCAGTTTCCCATAACACAAAATTACGTAGCTGGGAAAAGTATGTTGAATCTCTAATTATCCTAAATATTTACTATGTGATTAATGTGTTCCTTGAAATCCAGAATTAAAAGGAAAGCAAGAGAGATAGCAATTATTAGACAAATGAGTAATAAAATGTACTATTATTTTTATTTTTATCAAAGAAAAGCAGTATAGTTTTTGTATTTACAGTCCCGCACATTTATACATTTAATATATTGTCTATGTAATTATTCTATATATGTACTATGTGATTAATGGGTTCCTTGAAACCCAGAATTAAAAGGAAAGCAAGAGAGATAGCAATTATTAGATAAATGAGTAATAAAATGTACCATTATTTTTATTTTTATCAAAGAAACCAATATTTCCTTTTTGTATTTACACTCGTACACATTTATATATTTAATATATTGTCTATGTAATAATTCTAAATATTTACTATATGATTAATAGGTTCCTTGAAATCCAGAATTTAAAGGAAAGTATTATATCTCAATATTCTACTGTACAACCATAATTACATATATTCTAAAGAGACAAGATTAACTCCTAACATTAAGGCGAAACACCTTGATGCAAACATCGTTATTCTAAAACCTGACACCGTCATTACAACCATAGACGAAGTATATATATTCTGTAATCACAACTGTTGCCAGACCAAGCAAACGATTTACCTAAAACACATGTTGTCATACAATATACTATATTATATACACTACATGGCAGAAAGCAAGAGAGAAAGTAATTATTAGATAAATGAGTAATAAAATATACCATTATTTTTATTTTTATCAAAGAAAAGCTATATTTTTTTGTATTAACACTGGCGCACATTTATATATTTAATATATTGTCTATATAATTATTCTAAATATTTTCTGTGTGATTATTAGGTTCCTTGAAATCCAGAATCAAAAGGAAAGCAAGAGAGATATCAATTATTAGACAAATGAGTAATAAAATGTACCATTATTTTTATTTTATCAAAGAAAAGCAATATTTTTTTTGTATCACGCACACTTATATATTTAATATATTGTCTATGTTTAAAGAGACAGTAGTCATTCAAAAATAACTAATTTTGTTTTTGAGCAAAGTGTTTACAATTTTACTATAAAATCTTAATGATTTTAAAAGTTACTAATAATTTCAGAAAAAGTTGAGATTCCTCCATCATCTTTACGTATGGTATAGTTGTTTTTTTTAAAGGATATATTTTGAAACCTTAGAATAAAATTTAGTTACTACTGCGAGAATTCGCAAGAAAAATAATTAAAAACATACAAATAGTTAAAATATCAATTTAATAAATGATAATTATATTTACACTTTTCTTTCTTCTTGATTTTAAATGATAGAAACGCCTCAACACTTAGAATGCCCTTCGGACAGTAGCTATTTTTCTTTCATTTTATGAGTGATTTCTAATGGGTTTTATGCGGACTCTTTAACGTCTCTCAAAAAAACGATACTTTTTCTCCACCGATTTGTGACGTCATCATTCATGTAGACACCGAGCGCCTATGCTGTTTACATATTAAAAGGCGACTTTTTAAATTTGTTTTTGTGTAAAGTATCGCATATAATAGAAATTTTTTTTGTTATGTCTGGCATTAAAAAATCATACTCTAAATATTGTATTGTGCCACTCTGTAAAAATACAACAACTAATTGCAATGAGAAGATATTTTTCAGCGTCCCGAAAGACCCACATACACGTAAAATCTGGACAACTGCGATGAAAAGGGATGAGAAATTAAACCCCAAATTATCATATAAATCATCTCTATGGGTTTGTGAAGACCATTTTTCGGTAAATAAATGCTTGCATTTGTTTAAATATTACTAATTTAGAACAATTAAAGTATATAAAAATACATCTATACCTTTAAAAGGATTGTTGATTAACCACTGCTATTTAACTTTTAAAACTGCTAATTTTCGAGTATTATCACAGAGTTCAAGTACAATAAATATTTTATAAAGCATATAAATATCGAAAAACATATAAATATCTAAAGCATATAATTATCTAATAAATAACTCGGGGGAGGGGAAGGTTATGTATTTTCAAGATATTATAAATATTTTCTTCAGAGATGCATACTTTCTTGTGTATCAAATCACAGTGATATTTTTCGATTAAATTGGTGACTAATTTGAAAAAAAAAGTATAATATTTTTAAAATACTTAATAATGATATTACTTTAAAAATTAAATTTAATTTGAGAAATTTTATACATTTTTAATTTGACATTAATATTAAAGGCAATAAAATTGTATTGCTATTTAAAAATGTATAAATAATTAATTACAGCCGTTTTTAGATTTTAAATTTCTTTTCATCATATTTAAAATATCTAAGAATTGGTTTTGTTTTGGTTTGGTTTTGGAGTGCTACGGTCTACTTTTTGCAACACGAAGGCTAATGAGACCGGTCTCACAATAAATACCTCCTCTAATTTTTATTTTAATATTACATCCGTCTCTATTTATAAAAAACGATGCTACTACAAATGTGTGTGTATATGATATATGTATATTTATTTGACTTGTTTGTGTTTACAAACAAAAGAGCTGTGTTTAGCATGAATAAAGTATTAATACATGTTAAGTAAAATTGGAAAAAAATATAAATGATTTTACACACCTTTGGGTTTTAATTCCTCGTATTTCTGCTCCCATAAAATCCGGGTTTTTTGCCAAGAAAGAAAACATTGACATGCTGTCAATTTTCGGGAGGTTGACTGATTGTCCTTTGGTAAATCCAGGTAGAAGAGACATTTATGACAAATTGAGATAACTAAGCTATCGAGATCGATAAAATAAACCTTCAGGTTTAAATAAAAATAAATTTTGATAGCTAGAAAATTTCAGGAACTTGCAAAAACAAAATCGGAAAATAGTGCGCGCTTAAAAGCAATATAAAAATATTGGTCTGCATGAACAATGACATCACAACCAATCACGGAGCGTTTTGATGTCACGTGATTTTCGCTTAACTTTAAAATTAATTTTTAAATGATGGACCCAGTTTTTTACATTTTTGAGAACATTTCTGGAATGTACGAGTCTGAAATTATCAGAAAAACACTAAGTTGTTCGAATCCCCCACATGTGCAAATTCATTATATTTACACTTTTCTTTCTTCTTTTTCTCCGTATTCAAACGCCTCTTTAACACTAGAATGCCCTTCGGTGTCGTTTCGACTTGTTTTCTAAAATACGGGATGATTATTTATATATGTATGTATATAAACATATACTTACTATGCATGCAGTCATTTATATACATTTATAACTATATATGTATATATATTAGAATCTATATACATACAGATATATATATATATACATATATATTCCTATATTCGTTTATACATACTTATACATATATATATAAATGCACACACATGCATATGTACATACACACACATATATATGTATGTATGTATGCATATATGTACTTATACATGTGTAAGCATTTATATCATTCATATAAAATAAAATATATAATATATATAATATATATTATATAATATTATATATATATGTAATATATCAAAATTATTTAACTTTAATATTTCTTCAAAAGCCTCCTCTCTCCAATTTTAATTCATTTAAATATCTTTACCAGCCTCTAAATGGTTTAATCAACGGAGTATTTTCCACTTAACATTCCTTTCTGTCCTAAAACTGTAAACTTTCTGTCTATGCAGCAGTTTCCCAGGTGTTGGCGGAACATATTTTCACGTTTTGCTGATATTGCATTTAATTCGCTTAGTAAGCTGTTTTGTTGTGGGAAAATTCTTGTTGTCAGCGCTCTTGGGTGTACATGTTGTGAACTCTGTGGCTTTTGATTGTATATTGTCCAGAAGGATAGATGTGCGGTGTTGCCGCTCTGAAATAAAGTTTTAAATTAGACTTCTGAGTTCTCTTAAATATGAAGCCCGACTGCATTCTCATTACTTATAGCTGTTGAGTTTTCTCCTTGTGAAGGAGTGTTATAAAAAATGGATTACACACACACACACACACACACACACACACACACACACACATATATATATATATATATATATATATATATATACATATACATATATCCATACATATATCCATACATATATATGGACTTATGTATATTGTATATGCATGCATATTATACAAGTAAACACAACACACACACACACGAATCTTATGGTTTTATATGTATGTATATACCAATCGATATTTTTGCCAATAACAAAATGCAAAGCGTTCTAGTGCTAAAGCACTAGAACGCTCTTAATCGCATAACGGTAGCACTAGCTACCGTTAGCTAGGGCTCGAAATTTGTTTAGCCTGACAAAGATGACTCTGTGAAAAGAAGTTTGAGAACCGTTGTCTTAACGTACATGGAACACATCTTGATCCGGAGTCTAATGTTTCGGCCTTAAAAACTCTAAAAGTGGAAACGCGCTAGATTTCCTAAACATCAAATTGTTAGAGGTTTGGCGTGGTGCGGAGAAACAAATTTTATTGCCTGTTACACAATAAAGTCTAACAACTGAACAGTACATTTTGGGGAGGGGGAAGTTCTATCCTTTTCTCTCGATAGATTCAGGCTTAGATACATCTGTCCATATAAACTCAAGTTTAATGAAAATATTGCGCGACAGTTTTTGCACTTATTGAAGAGACGTAACAAATTTCATAAAAAATTAAATTTTAATCCTTAAGTGGCTCCTCACCTCGAGATAGAAGAGTTGAATAAACAACAAAAGTATGATTTGTAAGAAAGTAGTAACAAAAACCTTTTAAAGAAAACTTATAAGCATAAGTCAGATATAGATAAGGTATGGTCTAAAATTTAAAGTTTATTGTAGAGGGGGTATGAATTCTAATACAAATTTGGAAGCAAAAAATTTTAAAAATGAGAGAATGAGAATGAAATAATGAGATAGTTACTGTACATATTAAATTTTCATACTTCTATTTTATTCCAATAATAAAATTGATGTAGTGTTGTGTTTGATATTTCCACTATGACTAGTACAGGCAATGCCTGTCACTTCAACTAGAAATTAATAGTGCGAAAAGGAAAATTAACATTGATAACGTATACTTGATTTATCAGTTAACTGCGTTAAATATGAATATGGGGGATAAAACACAGGAAAGGTCTTTTAATTTATTCTAATCTTTATAATGGAACAAAATGAATTATGACTTACAGAAATAGGCTTTCATGCTGCTAAACTGCATTTGCACGACCATGAAATTTCAAAAGGGCTCGGTTAATTATTCAGGTGTAACAATTAACCAAGCGCTAACGAATTTCATGATTGTACAGAAATTGATAAGTGCTTGGTTAATAGAATTTTCTGCTGAGAAATGCAAGGATTTCATAAGTTTTCTCGAATAGTAAAGGGAATTCCTGCTCGAAATTTATGATATTTTCTCAACGGCTTACCAAAAATACGCCACCTAATAAAAAAGGATTAAAGATTCACTTCTGACGGCTAACGATTGATGGTCGCTGACGAAAGCAAGAGGACAGTTGAAGGTTGTTCAAATACGACCTCAACAATCGGTGAGGGCGAAAATAACTAATGCCGCACCGGCCGAACGCGGAATGCTAAACTAGTTTTAAAAACCGCCATATTTGTGTGAAGCAGAGGGAAAGCGACTGTAGAGAATGTGCACATAACGTCGGGTGCAGTAAAAATTGCAGCTCAACTTCCTCGTAGGCAAAACATTTGATTTTGCTTGTTATTGGGGTTTTAATTTTGTCAATTATCTGAAAATGGTAACAACTGTTGTACTTATGGCTGTACTTATGGCTGTTTCAAAAAAAAGAAAATTTTTTTTATTTTATTACTTTCCCAAAGATCCTTCCTACATTGCGAATGCTTTGGATAAAAGCATTGAAAAGGCAAGACTAAACTCCAAATTCTTCGAGAATTTGCTGCAAACATTTTCAGAATGGTAATAAAACTTTAAAACCTTACTGTAATGTAATAAATTATATAAAATTATTATACTCTAAGAATTTTTTTATTATTACTAAAGAACTTTAGTAATAATAAAAAAATTCTTAGAGTATAATAATGCTTTTGCGAGAAGTACTGTACCTATAAATGTAATAATTTTTTGTCCTTAAAATGATCAGGTTTTGTACATTTTTATTAGATTGTTATTTATGTAATAGTTTATTGTTCCTGTTAACATAATCAAAGTAGTTATACTTTGATTATGATACTTAATAGTACTATGAAAAGTGTTTATTTAAATATATATATATATATATATATATATAATTTTGTAAGTGCTAAACAAAGTCTATTTTGAATTACTTGGTCAGTTTCTGATGCTTCCTCCCCTTTCCCTTAAATAAAATTTAGTTTTATTGTATACGTGATCCATATCGAAGCTCATAAGTTACAATGAAAACGAGCAATGTTTTGCCAACGAAAAGTTGAGTTGTAGTCAGAACTCGTATTTGTTCACAAACATGCACTTTATCGTAATATACGCTTTCATCACAATCTTCTAGATTATTGATATATTTTTTATTAATTTATTTTCAGAAGTTCTAGAAAAGAAAAAGGACTATCGGAAATATCTTTATGATTGTCACTGGATAAAAATATGAAAATCTATACGTTAAAGAACATTTTTCTCATTCGCATTCTAGATTTTAAAACAAATAATTTTTCATTAAAATGACATAAGGAAAGTATTTTTTCCTACGGTTAAAGCCGTAGGAAAGCATTGTAATCACAAAGCATTCCTACTCGGGAAATGGTAACCTCCATGTATTTCCTCGGGATTAATTTGAATGAAAGTACTGGAATTCACGGGTTCAAATCCCACTGCGATATGGATGTTCACAGCCGTACGGAATCGACTTTCAGATGGATTTGTACCTGCCATATTAGATTCCTTTCGTAGACTGAAGCTGCAGGAAATACAGATGTTCTACTTTTATATATATAGAGAGAGATGATGTTGAAAGCAGAAATAGTTAATAAACTTCATCGGATAGTTGCATAATTTCAAGGTGTTTTCAAATATCCCTAAAATAGAAAAGTTTTATTTTGAAAATCCATTTAGAATTATTACTAATAATAGTTATAAATTATGTTGTGGTAATCATTATATTCATTTCAGAATGATTGATAATAAAATAGCTCTGTTACAAATGCACAAATTGTGTTAAATATTTCTAAAATACTAAAGTTTTGGGTTTTAAAAAATGATTAAAATTATTATTATAAGCAGCAGTAGTAATGGTATTAATTATTTGCATAATTTCAAGGTGTTTTTAAATATCCCTAACATAGAAAAGCCTTATTTTAATAAACCATTTAGAATTAATACTAGTAATAGTTATAAATTACGTTGTGGTAATAATTACATTTATTTCGGAATGTTTAATATTAAAAGAGCCGTTACAAATGCACAGATTGTGTTTAATATATTTCTAAAATACTGAAGTTTGGGATTGAAAAAAATTCTTAAAATTATTATTAATAGCAGTAGTAGCAATGACATTAATTATTTGCATAACTTCAAGGTGTTTTTAAATATCCCTAAAATAAAAGCGTTTCATTTTGAAAACATCTAGAATTATTACTTGTAATAGTTATGTATTACGTTGTGGTAATATTTATATTCATTTCAGAATGATTTATCTTAAAAGAGCCCTGTTACAAATGCACAAATTGTGTTTAAAATACTTCTAAAATACCGAAGTTTGGGTTGAAAAAAAAACTGTTTAAAATTATTAATAGTAGTAGTAGTAATAACATTAGTTATTTGCATGATTTTAAGATGCTTTTAAATATCCGTAAAATAGAAAAGTTTTATTTTGAAAGACAATTTAGAATTATTACATGTAATTTTATAAATTACGTTGTGGTAATAATTATAATTATTTCAGAATGTTTGATATTAAAAGAGGTCTGTTACAAATGCCCAAATTGTGTTAAAATATTTCTAAAATACTGAAGTTTTGGGTTGAAAAAATGCTTAGCTTAAAATTATTATTAACAGTAGTAGTAGTTATAACATTAATTATTTACATAATTTCATGGTGTTTTTAAATATCCCTAAAATAGAAAAGTTTCATTTTGAAAACCATCTAGAATTATTACTTGTAATAGTTATATATTACGTTGTGATAATATTTATATTCATTTCAAAATGATTTATATTAAAAGAGCCCTATTACAAATTGAGCTTAAAATATTTCTAAAATACTGAAGTTTTGGGTTGAAAAAGAGCTTAAAATTATTATTTGTAGTTGTAAGTACATTACATTATTAGTAATTACATTGCATTGTATTTATGGTAATAATCATGCATTTAACATAAAATGATGGTTATTAAAAAACCGTTTTTGCTCCCCAATCTTAAATACTTCTTTTTAACTCAGTGAGACAGAAATATCGAATTCTTCAACCAAATTTGGCTTAGTTGAAAGTCTACTGTCGTCTTAAAGCTGAAGATTTTTTTCTAAATTTTCCTTCAAGTAGAACGGTAGTATCTTACTTCCTTTCTTTTTCTTTTCAAACCACCAAGCAGTTTTTTATCGATTTTTTTTTCAATTCATTGCATTTGAGAGTTTCCCTTACTGTAGCTATTTTCCCATTATTGAATCTTTCATCGTCTTTCCCCCTTCTACTTTTGACTGAATGAAAATAATTTTTTTTAGTGTAGCAAATAGAAACGTATTCGTTCAGTCTCCAATATTGAAATCTACTGGAATGTGAACTATTTTTTTTTCTTTTAAAAAAAATTAAGGTTGAACTTAACTGCTTAACATGGAGAATCTTCTTTGAGAATAATCTTTGTAGAAGGTTGAAGAAATAGATTAAAAAATAAGAGTAAATGAAGAATGATCTTTTCTATATTGATAACAAAATAAATTAAAATTAAAGCTATTACGATGTTTTAGATATCAATGAATAAAGTTTTTTTAAAAACACATCAAGCAAAGTTTATAAAAGTAAAACCCACGAAATGAAGATGCAATTATTTTTCATCAATCTTCCCTTTACTGGATAAGTTAAAATTAGTGCAATCTTACAGATAGTGCAAAATATATATGGGTACACCCGTGACCATCAATTTTCTGTGCATTAAAATAGTGTGAATTAATCGTCAATACTTTAGACCGCAATTTTGTTCCAAATCTTGAAAAAATTGGAAATGCTGAAAAATATTAAACAAGTATTTATTAATCTGTTTAAAAAGAAGGAAACTAAAATTCCCTTCTACTTTTCACTAAATGAAAATAATTTTTTTAGTGTAGCAAATAGAGACGTATTCGCTCAGTCTCCAATATTGAAATCTACTGGAATGTGGACTATTTTTTTTTTACTTTTAAAGAAAATTAAGCTTGAACTTAACTGCTTTATATGGAGAGTCATCTTTGTGAATAATCTTTGTAGAAGGTTGAAGAAATAGATTAAAAAATGAGAGTAAATGAAGAATGATCTTCTCTATATTGATAACAAAATAAATTAAAATTAAAGCTATTTTGACGTAGTAGAATTTCAGTGAATAAAATTTAAAAAAAAAGAATCAAGGAAAGTTTATAAAAGTAAAACCCACGAAATGAAGATGCAATTATTTTTCATTAATCTTTACTTTACTGGATAAGTTAAAATTAGTGCAATATGACAGATAGTGCAAAATATATCTGGGTACACTCGTGACCATCGATTTTATGTGCATTAAATAGTATGAATTAATCGTCAATACTTTCGATTGCAGTTTTGTTCCAAATCTTGGAAAAATTGGAAATGTTGGAAAATATTAAACTGTTATTTATTAATTTGTTTAAAATAAAATGAAACTTATATTTAAAAAAAATATTAAGCTTTAAATCAATTGCTTTATTTATAGAATGTCCTCTTGGTAAATATTCATTGTGATGGGTAGTATAAATAATTTTTTAAAAACGACAGTAAATAAATACTGATATTCCCTATACTGTTAATTGACTAAAACTGCAGGCTATTAAGATGGAGTAAAACTTCAATGAATAAAATAAACATAAAAATCATATGAGGCCAAGTTTATGTACGTAAAACTTACACAGCCAAACATTTTTTCTCTTGATAATTATAATACCACATTATAAGTAGATGAAAATAACATTTTTTCTAGCATTATGACATCCTTCCTTTAACCATCTCATTTATTAATTTCTTATTTTAAATTATTTAAATATCATCTATATTATTTCTATACTTTTCATCACTGAACTTAGATATTACGTAAGGGAATTCCTATGCTGACCCGGCCGAAGCCATACAGCCAAGATATTACGTAAATAATTTTCTTTTATATTTGGCTTAAATAATAGATTAGATACATATGTGATAATTTTAAATTTAATCATCGATTATTTTTTGTTGCAATGAAAATTTTATCACCGGTATTAACGACAAATTCTTTTAATAAAAGTCTAGGAGTCTATTTCACGGACTAATAAATATCTAGCGTTTAAGTTATATATCTTTGAAAATTAAGAAGTTTGTTCGTTTGTGTGTTTGTTTTTTATACATAACCACACGGCTTGCAATCGATTAGGTAGGATATCATTCATATATACCGCCAAATAATCACTGTCAATGTTAAAACCTCTGCTGTCCATCCTATCTAATAATATGACAATAATAATTAAAGTTGGCAACTAACATACGGTCAGTAAAAATAAACAAATTATTGAGCGTGTACCAGATAATTCTCAGACAAAAAACAAACCATTTTTTACCTGCTTCATGGGGTACTTTACAATTCTGGAAAATTAAAAATTTTACTGATCCCGTCGTATCATGGGCTAGCTAGATGATGGACATATGATGTGATATGTTAGTTATACATAATAGCAGATACTCAAAATTCTGATAATTTTTATAGGACTGCCATTTCCTTTCGGAAATACGTTCAAAATGTAGAAATTCGACAAACTATTTTTTAGCTTTCCCTAAAAACGGACTTCGGCCGAACGATGGCCGAATGGTTAGGGTGCTGGTCTTCGGAACCGAAGTTCGTGAGTTCGAGTTCCACTTTTGCATGGATGTTCGTAGCCGCTCGCAATCGGCTTTAAGCAGTAGGTCCCGGTCTCATTAGCCCTCGTGTTGCAAGAAGTAGACCGTAGCGCTCCAAAATCTACTAAAAACGGACTCTAGCTTTAAAGGGATAATAGAAAAAAATATTCTTTCGAAGTGATTTGTGAAATAAACATAAAACTAAGTAAATAAGAATAAAATAATATTATAAACTATTAAGAGAGTAGAAGGTCAAAGAATAAGATAAATAAAAACTATACAGCTAACATTCACAAATGAAAATGTAAGCAAAACATCGAACAGCTGTTTAGATGCTACAGAGCTTCCTCTTATAAGAAATGAAGGGATTACAAGCTGAAGAAAAGTGCAGCTTAAGCAGTGTTTGTTAATTTGCTTATTATTTTCTTTTATCCTTATTTCAAAACTATTGGAGTTAGCTTATTTGCTGTACTGGCTCCCACTTCTTTGTATCCTTTATCAAAGTTTTGTGTATTTCAGGCTATTGGTTTAATTTTTTACTCTGATAGTTCATTCCGGTCACAAAAAGTAAAGAAACGAAAAAAAATATGAAATGATTGGATTACATACAGAAAAAAAGTGCAGCGTAAACAGTGTTTAATGTTCTGTTTCGTATTTTTTTATCATTCTTTGTGCAGTATTGATATTAGCTTATTTGATGAACATGTCCCCACTTCCTTGTATCCTCGATTGAATTTTTATGTATTTCAATGTGGTAGTTCAAATTTCTACTCTTCTAGTTCATCCAGATCACAAAGGTAAAGATACGAAAAAAAATACGAAATAGAAGAATGACATACAGGGGGAAAAAGTGCAGCGTAAGCAGTGTTTGCTGTTTTTGTTTCGTAATTTTTTTTTTTTTATCATTTTTTTGTGCAGTATTGATATTAGCTATTTGATGTACATGTCCCCACTTCCTCGTATCCTCGATTACATTTTTATGTATTTCAATGTGGTAGTTCAAATTTCTACTCTTCTAGTTCATCCAGATCACAAAGGTAAAGATACGAAAAAAAATACGAAATAGAAGAATGACATACAGGGGGAAAAAGTGCAGCGTAAGCAGTGTTTGCTGTTTGCTTAGTTCTTTAAGCAATATTGATGTTAGCTGACTTGATGTGCATGCTCTTACTTCCTTGTATCCTCTATCAAAATTTTATGTATTTCAGGCTGGTAGTTCTTACTCTGCTAGCTCACCCTGGTCACAAAAGTAAACTAAACAAACAAACAAACAAAAAGGAACGGAAATACGAAATACCAAATGAAAAAATTACATACAAGAGAAACAAGTGCAGAATAAGCAGTGTTTGCTGTTTTGCTTAGTCCTCCCTTAAGCAGTATTGTATAGCTTAGCTTATTTCATTAACATGCTCCCTTACCTTGTATTCTTTATAAATTTTATGTATTTTAGGCTGGTAGTTGAATTATTTTACTCTACTAGTCCAAGCTATCACAAAAGTAAAGATACAAACATATTACAAAAAAAAAAACGAAAATCTAAATACCAAATGAAAAAATTATATACAGCAAGTGCAGAATAAGCAGCTGTTTTGTAATATCTTTAAAAATGTAGAATTTCATTGAAAATGTTTGCTTGAATTAGTAGATTTTATGTATTATAGTTGAATTATACTACTAGTCCAAGCTATCACAAAAGTAAAGATACATCATATTAAATAATCATATTTTCCTTGGAAATTTAGAAAATAATTCTAATATTAAGGATACAAAATGTATTATCCACAGTAAGAAAGAGAGTTTTAGATTAATTAAAAATTCTGAAGAAATAAAAACTGCAACAGGACTGATATTTTTACCTATTTTTTGATATGACTAGAAACCTAGTACTGATATTTTTTGTATGGATAACTTCATTCGGAAAGGCATCGATTCTACAAACTTCTGTAGTATATTTGCATTCAGAAAATACCACGCATTGGCTAAGCAGACCTTATGATCCTGCAAATTGGATTAATGAAGAAATTGCTGTAGGTTGCATTTTCCACTATATACCAAGATCCTTGAGGCGATTAGGGAAGCTGTTGGAAGTCTGATTGATTTTCAGTAAACCAACCTCGAATGAATCTGTTACGATGTATAGTTGCATTATCGTCCATAAAGTATCCGTCACCTGATGAAGAGTAAAAATAAATATAACATTACAGGATCCATTAGATCAACATGTTGTTGATTCAGCACTGAGTGGAATGCTATTTGTTGTCAATTTTGCTTTAGTGACGCAGTAATATGTAAAATTGCAACACAGGTTATTCTTACTGATGACCGTTAACAAACATAGTTAATGTAAAGAATTACTAAATTTGAAGTCCAGTTTTATATTTCAGAAGAAACAATTTCATTCTTTACATCAGTACATATATCAGTACATATTTTCACTATATAGTTTTATGACTATAAGTACTTACTGAAAAATATAACTATTCGAGTTTTATAATCTGGCCCCGTCTTGGAAATATCACCCCTGATCTAACCTAAACTTGTGGGCAGCCACTGATTTTGCTGAATAATGTACTGAAAGATTCTGGATTGAGGACTAAGTTATTCCATTATTCCTATGAAAGACAAGACTAAAAATTCTTTGGAATTCAATGAAATTGGTTTATAAATGCTATCTATGAACTTTACAAATCTGAAATATCTTATTTTTTTAAAAATAATCTAATTTTATTAAGAACAGGTGGGATTAACTTTGAAACCATCTCCTAGAAAATGATATATTTTTTTTTAATTTTAACTTTATTGGAAGAATAACGAATAATTATGATAAAAATGATATAATAAATAAATAGTAAAACAAATTATAAGTGTTGTTTAGATAGGCATTTCTATTTGGGATTAGGTTATCAGGTAGGAAAATCTAATTCATAACTTTTCCATTTAAAGAAGGTTTACTCGCGTATGTTTCAAAGGGAAAAATAAATTAACACATTGTGTGCGGGTACATTCCACAACGGAATTGTACCGGGAGCGGCCGTTTTGCGAGTAAATTTTGATATTCAGTTAATCTCAATAGATCGAAAATTATTTAATTTTTTAACCAGCTTTTCATATTTTATATTGAAATATATAAACAAATATATAAATAGAAATATATAAATAACAGCCATAAGATTTTTGAAAACAAAAAACATATTTTTAGTGGATAAATTTATAATAGTATCGTAAATATGAGAAATCAAATAGAAATAGTAGCATATAGTTTTAATATTTTCGGATTATGTTATATATAAACATTTTTACATTATAAAAAAATGAAAGACAAGAACATTCGGCTTCGTTTTCCTGTATATACCGTTATTTTTGTACCCACAAACAAACCATGTTGTTACACTAACTCGTACTAGTACGTGTCCCGCGCTCAAGTATCAATCGTCAGAAAACGTACTAGTACGTGTCCCGCATACAATGTATTAAGTGTAGGTGTTTACCATCTGTTATAAGTTTAAAGCGTCAGAGACATAGAAAATCGGGAAAAAATCATTAATATATCTGCAGAAAGCAAAGAAAAAATATACAACAGGTGGTTTCTCTGTGAAACCACTGCTCGTCAGAAGGTTCGATTAATCAAATTTTATGAAAGTAAAATCTACAGACTTGAATATCCTATCTGTTGATAAATACGGATAAAAAGAATATGATATCATTCTTCATAGAAGTCTGTTTTGAATGAGGTTAATTAGTACGATCCCACTAAGAGAACACAACTTTTGTAGCTAAATTCGAGGCCATCCGTTTTTTGTGTGCTATATAGAGCAAAATTATCGTCCTCAATTTATTCTAAAACTTTTGTTGTGGCACATTATAAGGTATCTTTTCATTTTTTACAGCTGGAAACTGGTTTCAAAAAGGTCAACCATTTGCAAAGGAGTAAATCAGAATCAAATTTCAACTTGTTTAATCAATGCTTCTTCTTATCCTAATCTTTTATGTATTAAATCCTTTTCGTCTCAATGGTTCGTTTATGCAAATTAACGATTATCAAACTATGTATTTGCTTTGGAAAGACATGAATCGACGTATTGAAAGCCTGTAATTCAAGCTTCTGATTTCGTGATTAGTTAATTATTCCCAACTCACGATAATTCAGAGGAAAAAAATGCAAAGAAGGAGAGATCAAAGTTTCATATTTGGGTGACGTACGGAGGAGGCACAGACATCGCAAAAGGGAAAATCAGTGAATGAAGTTTCAAGTTAACTTATTTAAGGCAATTTCATGAATCATGTCTAACGATATTTGCTGCTGACATAGTCTATTTTTTTTAAATAAATCGATAATGTTCTGCATTTGACTTCCTCGTATTCTCATGCTCCAACTTGAAGTGAGTAGGTACATGGCATATTCGATTTCTCTCGTTCAGTGTTAACCTGTGGGAAAAATTAAATTCTCTCTACATGGCTCGCATTTAACCCTCTAAGCGGTTCGCGCTTACAATTCCGCCAAACCGATGAAGATTGCAAAACGTACAATTTTTTACCTCCAAAAACGCTCAGAAGATGGATGTAATGTACATTTTTGCCAGTGCTTTCCCCCCTGGAGTTTTGAGGTAGGAGGGTCAGGTCGATTGTTTAGGAACTGCATCCCTCTTTCACTGACATTTATTGAGGGATGCAACCCTACCCCCTGAGGCACAAAGACGCTGATAGCTTTTCATGGCTTTGTAAATCTCTATTTCGAAGTATTTCGTTTGCCGTAACAGATGTATCTCTAATTGCACCCCTTAAATTTCTTGGATGACTTTCGTAAAAAAATATAAATAAGTCTCCCAAAGAATATTCCTATTTGTACTTTTAGAATCCATTATTTCTTATGGGATAATACTCCATACTTGACGAGCTTTATGTGTATTAAAAATTAACAATCTATAATGTCTATTTATATATCTATATATAACCGGGAGTAAAGGGACAATAACGAGGGTTAGTTTTCCATATTCCATTCTAGTCGACAAAGGGTGAAAGTAAAAATCATAGAACTCTTTGGTCACTGACATTAGCGTATTTTGGAGAATTTTTTCCTAGATGTGTTCCACTCGGAGGGTTAAAGAACTTTTATGCGTGATAAGAAATACGTATAAAGGTTCACGTATAAAGAAGAATTATGCGTGATAGAACAACAATTTCTCTAAATAATTATTTTTTTATTTTTTTTTTTAGTTTATGTATCCCTTATATAATAATAGCCTAAGTTATCTGTCCGTCTGGCCTCGATTTTATGAAGCGGTTGGAACTGGAATGGATAGAGGCATCCATATCGGATTCTTGATACGTTAGGGTTAGCAACTAAAACTTATCATCTCTTAATAAGAGTATACAAAATGTCATCATACAACATACTTTTAAAGAAAAAATATGAGGTCTAAACCTCGAAAAGCGTACTAGAATTCAATATCCTCTTCAAAATTATTCTTTCTTAACACATTGTATGCGAGACACGTACTAGTACGTTTTCTGACGATTGATACTTGAGCGCGGGTCACGTACTAATACGGGTTAGTGTAACAACATGTTTGTTTGTGGGTACAAAAATAACGGTATATACAGGAAAACGGAGCCGAAAGTTCTTATCTACTACATAGATTCTGGAAAAATTTAGACAAATAAAAACTAGTTTTTACATTATTAGTTTTATGATTTCTCTGTTCATTTTCTTTGCAATGTAAAAATGTCTATATATAACATAATTCGAAAACATTAAAACTATAATATATATATATATATATATATATATATATACATATATATACATAAACCTCGAAAAGCATACTAGAATTCAATATCCTCTTCAAAATTAATCTTTCTTAACACATTGTATGCGAGACACATACTAGTACGTTTTCTGACGATTGATACTTGAGCGCGGGTCACGTACTAATACGGGTTAGTGTAACAACATGTTTGTTTGTGGGTACAAAAATAACGGTATATACAGGAAAACGAAGCCAAAAGTTCTTTTCTACTACATAGATTCTGGAAAAATTTAGACAAATAAAAACTAGTTTTTACATTATTAGTATTATGATTTCTCTGTTCATTTTCTTTGCAATGTAAAAATGTTTATATATAACATAATTTGAAAAAATTAAAACTATAATATATATATATATATATATATATATATATATATATATATATATATATATATATATATATATACATAAACCTCGAAAAGCATACTAGAATTCAATATCCTCTTCAAAATTAATCTTTCTTAACACATTGTATGCGTGACACATACTAGTACGTTTTCTGAAGATTGATACTTGAGCGCCGGTCACGTACTAATACCGGTTTAGTGTAACAACATGTTTGTTTGTGGGTACAAAAATAACGGTATATACAGGAAAACGAAGCCAAAAGTTCTTTTCTACTACATAGATTCTGGAAAAATTTAGACAAATAAAAACTAGTTTTTACATTATTAGTTTTGTGATTTCTCTGTTCATTTTCTTTACAATGTAAAATTGTTTATATATAACATAATTCGAAAAAAAAATGAAAACTATATACTATTATTTCTATATGATTTTTTATATTTACGAGACTATTATAAATTTATCCACTAAAAAATGTATTTTTTTTGCATACAAAATTCTTATGGTTGTTATTTATATATTTGTTTATATATTTCAGTATAAAATACAAAAAGTTGGTTAAAAAATTAAATAATTTTTGATCTATTGAGATTTAACTGAAAAATTAAATTTACGCTTAAAACGTCCGCTCTCGGTACAATTCCGCTGCAAAATGTACCCGCACATAATGTGTTAATATAATTTTCTTGAATTAATCGCCCCTGTCATAAAAAGTCTAGAGAAAAAATCAAATCATTAATTAAAATATTATAAGCAATTAGAGAAAGGCTACATGAAAAAACCGCCCATACCTGAAATAATTTTTTTTCCTTTACTAGACTTTCAATTTTATGATTTCTACGACAAACTAATTACCTTCCAAGCATAGCAAGTTTCAAGCTTTTTTCTGTGGTCTTTTTAAATCGATTAAAAAAATATAAAAAGTTTGAACCTCCAAATTTTTTTTCTGTATTTTTATCGCTTTTTTTAGTTTTTTCGTGACACTCTCATATTTTTTACAGTTCACTCTTAACTGTTCAGACTTTTTAATAGCTGGCGATTAGAGGGCGTTGCCCAAGCAAGCCCGTTAAATCCTTTTTTACTTTTTTTGTGAAAGAAAGTATTGTAATCAAGTAAAATTTCAGTATTCAAATTTCTACGAAAATACTCAAATAAACCATACCTGAATGAATATTGGAAAGTTTCGAAGTTACGGCTGTATGTATGTACAAGGGAAATTTAATTCTGGAAAGTTAAATATTAATTTTGACCTATCCTGAAATACAGTAAAATCTCGTTAAGTCGTCACTTTGTTTAAGACGCCGTTTTCCTTTGATGTCGACAAGGTCTCATTCACAATTATGTAAAATAATCCTTCTTAACCCGTCACCAAATTTAATTTTACTCCGACTTTCTTCACCCTAAAAAACGGTCAAAAGTATCATTTATTTATATTTGTAATTATGTGCATGCGTGTATATTTTGTATCACTGAAAGAACAACAATGAAAACTTAGAACTTTTAATATTTGTCTGTAAAAATCAGGGAATTTTGAAATTTGAGTTAGCACTCTGATTATTACTTAAGAAATAATAAATAAATAAATAAATAAATAAATAAATAAATAAATAAATAAATAAATAAATAAATAAATAAATAAATAAATAAATAAATTGACGCATAAAGTAATTCTGGCAACTAACTCAGTGGTCGAATGGTCAAAGCGCGAGATCCAGGCCCTAAGATTGCGGGTTCGATGCTTGCCATGGCGGTTGATCCAAAGTACGGATTTTTAATTTTAAAATGTTATTTATTGTTTCCTTATGTTCTCGAACATTCTAGATCTTTCATTAATATGTAAATTAGTTATTTCTCGAATATTCTGTTCGGGTATAAAAGCTGATACCCACTAGCTGTAGGCAACTTCCCGATCTTGTAAAGTCGCGAGTTGCTACTTAGCTTCAATAAATTCATCTGTTAAGTTAAGCGGTGTGTTTATTCGAATCTTCGTGACAATATATATATATATATAGTATTATATAACTAATTAACCTATTGTATCGTAAGTTAATATAGCACAGAGACTGTACTGTATTATATATTACTATAGAATAGTACATTTGGTCTTTTCCCAAACGCAGAGGCTGTCGAAAAAATGCTTGTAAACACCGTTGTATGCTGATGGAACAATACCTCTGCAAGTGTCGCTTCCGTCTCTGTCGGTGTTTAATATTAGTGTTTGTAAAAGCGAACTATTGGGCATTGCAAAAAGCCGAACAATTGGAAACGGCATTTTTGTTCCAGTAATAGTGTCTTGACACCCGGACTTTTGGAAGGTGTCAAGCGGAGCGTTTGTGGACGTACCGACAAAGAAAGGAAATATGCTTTGTGTGACCGAGTTGACCAGGCGCCAAGGGCTCTTCGGTAACCTCAAGGACAAAGGTCAAAAAAGGGGATGAGATCTCCCCTAAAACCGAAGTTTCCTGGTGGAAAAAGAAGCGGGAGTCACTCCCGTCTGAATTCTTGAGACCAATAAGTAGTTTATCTTTTGAGAGATATACTCCTACTTTGCCGGAGTGGTTTGATTTCTTTTCTATGTATGGGATGGAAGTTAACATCTATAACATAATTTTCATCAATGATTTTTCTTTGTAAATAAATCAACTTTTTGTTTATACTTAAATATCAACGGACGTCTAGTTCTTCCATCGTCAAGGCTGCTTTATTTCTCTGAACCCATCTACGTCATACCCAAAATGACTAGGGAATGACAAGTCAGCGGTATTAGGACATCGCAACCGCTAGGCGACCCTGTACAGAGCAGAGGAAAAGGTAAGGCACCAATGTTACCCTTCCACTCTCATATTTTCAGTGTGCGATGCCTCATATATTTTTGTAATTATTTCGATTAAATTTTACCATCGTTTGCATTTTTCAGTTAATTAGTTCTTTTTTTATTTTCTTGTTATACTTTTTATCATTACAATTTTTTTTTCTGTATATTTTTAACGTACTAGTGTGAGCAGTAAAGATGGCACTTAATAAAATCAGTGTTTCGGAACGAAATCAACTACATTTTCAACTTTTTCAATAGAAAGAAAAGTTGAAATGATATCATAAACATAACTGGTACCGTCAGTTACCTACAATTTATTATAAAAAACAATTACGTACTACGTTTTCGAAACCCGCAAACCGTTTCTAATTATTGTTTCCACTGTTGCAGTTGAGAGATGCTTCTAAACTCAAAATATTTTAACTCGTTTTAAAGAAAATTTTAAGAAGCACTATAATAAACTAAGGACTCAATTCATGTTCTCAATAAAAAAGCATATTAAATGATGTATCTAAATTCAATGGACAAATTATTGATTTGTTTCCTTCTAAAAAACAGACGGGTGGATTTAATTTACAAATATTGTACTTGACTATTTTGTAATCAAAGCTCAAATATATATTGTAAACAATATTAGGTTTTATTACATTTCACAGTTCGAAATGAAATGTTATAATTTTTACCTCTGAAAACTTGTTTTCTTTTAACTTGTAATGTCACAAATGTATTTTAACTTGCAAGTTAAGTCGTATTTGAATACTTAATTTTCAAAATTTCTTTTGTGAACTCCCATTTAAATAAACCACGAGTCGTCTCTGGAATCACATATTTAATCTTAAATTACTTATGCAGAATCTGTGACCAATAATGGAGGATTTTAAAAAACGCGTTCAGTATTTCGTTTCCACCGTGGCACCTGGTTTTCTTGCTTCATACGAACATAAATATCTGCGCATTTCCTGCATTCATTTTAAACCAAGGTTAAGTTTATAAGTTTCACTTTTGTTGCTCATCACAGTCTTTTTTTATTACTTTTTATTTTTTTCCATTCAGTTTTGTTCCAATTTCGGTGAAAGGTATTTGTTTCCGCATATTTGATCGCTGAACATAATGCAGCGGCCGAGGAAATCCGAATTCTCTATTATGTCGACGTTTGCTTACTTTTTCAGCATTTATTTATTTTTTTGGTTAACTTGTTACTCGGACTTTTCCGGTGCATTTCACCGTGTACGTGGCCTTGATTTTATCAGATAATTGATATCCTCAGACGAGCTCGTGCGGTATCTCAAAGAAAGCAACAGCGAATTAAAGGAAAATTAATCGTGGCCACAGCTAAGGTGAACGAACTATTAGAATGCATTTATAAATTGCATTAATACAAAAAGATGTATGAAGATGTTTAGAAGTACGTGTAATTTTGAAAGAACAGAGTAACTTTTTCAAGCAGATAAAACTTAATTATAAAGAGATATTCTTCCGACTTATCAGAAAATAAGGAATTCTACTCGTTTTAAAATAGGTTTGGTTTGGTTTTGGTTTTAGAGCGTTACGGTCTACTTTTTGCAACACGAGGGCTAATGAGACCTTTAAAATAAGTTTATCAGATGTTTTTTTCATTAGGCTCTAACTTAAATAATTTAGATGTGTTACTTCAAGCAATATATATGCGCATGTTGTCGGGCATGTGTATGCATTGCTGATTTTAGATCAGGGGCCCCCAACTTTTTAGAATATCTGTTGAACGGCGGGCACCATTTATTTTTTCAAGGTAAATTTATAGTTGGATAGAGTTAATAATACATGCACATAAAAATGTATTTAATTCTAAGAATTAAACTTAACATGTACAAATTACGGTTTTTATTCTTCTGCAAATTTATTCGTAGTAATGCATACAGAGTATGAAAATTCTTTATAAAAAATACAAACCTCAAAGTCAATGCGATTTTTGGTGTTGTATTTCATCAGCTAATGTTTCGTAACTAGGCGATTATAACAATATTCCAATCCGTTAGCAGACTTCAAGATGTTCATCTGCGATCTGTATTTTGGTTTTATGATACTTATAGTCTTAAATCGCATGGGAACCACATCACGTCACTCGCTTAATCTGGGGTTAAAAGATACCTTAATTTTGTGACATGCGATACAGAGCAGTTGCCCAGTAATAACAGTTGCTTTAAAACCGATGCACTTTTATCGTCAATAAATTTGAAGTTCCACAGTTTGGGACTTGTGCTTATCTGATGGATTCACTTCTGCAACTGGATTAGTAATTCTTGCCCAGCAAGCCCGGGTAGATTAAATAATAGGGGCTAATTTTTCCTGTAATTGCTGGATATTATTTGATTACATACACACACACACACACACACACACACACACATATATATATATATATATATATATATATATATATATATATATATATATATATATATAAAATAAAAAACAGAACCAAAACACTATAACTCCATTAAGCCCAGTAAATGTAAAACGGATAGGAAGAAAGATGGATTGGGTGGGGAAGGTTTACGACTTCCATACACGGTTAAAACAATTGTTTGAACAGACCTGAACGTTCCCATACACCCAAAAGACCTGAAGAATATGAAATGAGAATACGAATCGGATTATAATTGGACAGCCCCTTCTCGAGGGCGTAAACTGTAGCCCCAGTGGTCAATTTAGGTTAGGGGTTAAAAAGGGGAATGCAAAATGACGCGGGAATTTTCAGCTTTGATTTAAGTTTGAAAACCCTGATAATTTTACTTACACAGCTATATATATATATATTTATATATATATATATATATATATATATATATATATATATAAGACGGAGTTATTGCAATCATGGCCAGAAACAATACATCGTTTTAGTCACAAAAGTCATTTATTACCAGATTAACGGGATCCCACTTCATTATAGGGACGGAATAAACTGGGAGATCAGCTAACACGAAAAATCTAGAAAAGAGCTAAGGAAAAATCCGAGGAAAAACTCCTTCTCGGGTAGAGTGCGTTGCTGATGACTCACGACTGCATTTAGATTAGGAGTTTTCTTATTGTCCAGCAAGCCCGGGCAATTTAAATCATAGGGACTAATTTCCCCTATAATCGGTGAAAGATAATTTCACTGGTTACATACATATACACTCATATATACTCTGCGCCGGAGACTTGGGAGGAGGAGAGAAATACACACGGATGAACATGTAGTTGGAAATGAGGAATAACAAACGGGTTACTTCTTACTTCAAGAATCAGCGGGTTCATTCCCAGACCCTTTAACATTTAAGAAGGGGTGGTCTAAATTCAGTGATGAGGCCCAGCTCTAGCCTAGAAAATTTTTCAAAATTACTTTTCCAATTAAAACTAACGTATCATGTTCTTTGTAAACATTAATATTTAATTTGTTCTTGCACCGTGTAATTTGTAAATATGTACCACTAAACTATAATTTTCCCCGCATACCTCTGTTAAAAATCGGAATACTTTCGATAAGTTAAATCTCATCATAACTGGTGTCCCTCATCCATTACAAATTATCTTGGTGGTACTGACTGTTCATTGTTTTCTTCCTACATATCTTTAAGTACTATTAGCTTAAAACGCACATTTTCAGTTTTCTGAGCACTAGAGCGAGAATGATTGTTTTTTTTTTTTTTTTTTTACTCTTTGGTGTTATGATTATGATTATGTCCTTCGGATAAGGTTCCCCGTAATCCAACTGAAAACAACTTATCGACGACAAACTTTTCCTCCAGAAACATTTCATTCACGACTACATATAAAAGTATACATTCTCACCTTTCTGTGTGATTCTATGAATGACACCAAAAGTATCTTTTTGTCGTGTTATCTCCAGCTTCTTTCAGTTTAGTAGTTTCATATTTAATAGAGCTATTGTAGGCTACAATTAGCTGGAGACGTAAACTTTTTCAGTATGACCTGGAAACATGCAAAAGTTATTTTAGGCATTATTAAGCAGTCATAAGTTCTTAAAGTCTATTTACTTTCTTAATTTTTTTTCATTTATTGTTGTTTGTTTGGGTTTCCAAAATACTGGTTTAAATCAAATCCTATTTTAAGCCTGTCTATACCAGATTTGCGCAAGGCTTCATTTATTGACTAGAAACTATACATTTTAGACTGACATAATAAATATTAAAATATACTGGATGATTTTTATTAAATAGATTCAATTGAAAATATTTAGTAAGAACACACACACACACACACACACACACACATAAATAAATATATATATATATATATTGTGTGTAGTGATATATATATATATATATATACATATATATGTGTGTGTGTGTGTAACCCAGGAATTATACAACTGCTGGACAAGAAGCCTAAATAGCTAGCAATAACAACATAAGATGCACCATTGAAGGATCTGGACACCATTCACGAGAACGGCACAAGTCTAATTAAAACTTTATTTTAGAGTTCTCATAAACGGACATCTTTACTAGTCAACGACAGACACAAAAATCCCTCAGCTCGAACAGAGATGCACCCAAGAGCGAAGATAGAAAGAACTTTCCCAAGGGACAAGAAACTTAGTCGGCGAATTAAACTGTTAAGATCAGGAAGAACGCGGAGCCATTGCCGGCGACAGCTGGAAAACGTGTTGAATAGACAGAAAATTTGCATCTACAGGAAAGCTTTGGGAAACGTATCGAAAGAATTTTAAGTCGAGGACACTCCTTTGATTAAGACATTTACAGGCTGGGAACAAGATTTTAAGGAATTAGAATGAGAGGAGGTTTTTAAAGAAATATTAAATAATTTATATATATATATATATATATATATATATATATATATATATATATATATACCGCCTCTTCGAGTCTGGGAGTAGTTATTATCATAAACTTTGGCTACTGTTCAATGCACGCTTCTTCAAATGTTTCGTTATTCAAAAACACATTGGTTCGAAACTTCTTAAGCCATTTTAAATTGAATTTTATTTATAAAATTTCAGAAATGTCAATTAAAAACGTTTAAATAAATTTATAATAAGAAATAAACACAAATTCTTATTTCATTGCCAAACTATGCCGTCTCCCTGTCTGTTTAGTTAGGATTATTTGAATTATAAAAGTAATTATTTGATAATTTAGAATTATCATACATTCATTATGAACTTTTAGATAAGAAAGCAAAAAGATTTTAATCCTTGAATACATTTTGTTATTACAATTCTGTTTTATAGGGTACATATTTTAATAATTTAATTTAGTATAATCAAATGTTTCATTGTCACAAATGTATATTTGTTATCAGCAGCATAGTTTATTTTCTCTTCTGGGATATCCATGTTCATTCGTGTTGCTTTTTATTAAAACTAATTTCAATTAGTAATGACGTTCATATTTACCAATCTAGATGGCAGCACTATCTACAAGTAACAAAAGAGAATACACTTGTAAAGAGAATACGTCTAAGGTATTTTTTCTGAAAACGAAATGAATAAAAATTTAAATTTTGTTGAAGACTGACAAAAAACAAAACTCTAATATTCAAAGATTTTGAAACAAAATTTAATTTTTTCTGAATAGTTAGAAAAAATACTTAATTTTGATGCACATGATTGGTATCTAAATATTTATACTAAGGGAGATTTTTTATAATTTTCACGTTAATAGAGAATAAAAGCATTTTTTTCCAACTTAATAAAAAAAAACTACAAATAATATAACTATGGACATTGATAGCAAAATAACTATAAATATAAATTTTTTTGCATGCCTAATTTTTCCTATTAATCAATTTGTATATATTACAAATTTGAAAAAATACTTTTGTCTTTAAAACTAAAATACCTTTACAAGTTATTTCTATTTTTAACTTGCTCTTATTTTAAAATATATACACACTGACAGTATTAACTAAAAATATAATTTTCTTACACTTTAATTCCTTCAACTTATTTAATAATTTAACACATTAATACTATATTTCATAAAACAAATCAGAAAATAAAATATGTTAAACATAAAATCAGATACTTTGGGCTGTAATCAGCAAATAATATCGACCCAAATATAAAATTTACAAATATGTGTATTTGTGCAATTTATATCTTTGTCGGTTTTGCTTACTTTTTAAAATTGCATTTGTATCTATCGTAATTTCATATTTTTAAAATTTTTCTGAAACATGATTTAAACAGATATTGTAAAAAATGTGTTTTAGAGAAGCAATAAAACAAATAAATTAGATGTTTAAATTTGTATCATTTCTGAATTGGACTAACAAAGCAAAGCAGTCAATAACAATACCAAATTTCTATTGTGAAAATACAAAGTAGTAGAAGCCTACAACAAATATAATTTCCTATAATTCTGCAAAAATTTCTCTTTTACTAAGAAATATGTTCCTCTAGGCCTCTTCAGGTGGTTAGGTGTTTATTTGGGATAGCATGCGTCCTAGCCCTGCTATCAGAAACTTGCTCTTGGAAAATAGTTACCCCTCTCACCCCTAGTCAAAGTACTAATGATACAATTATCTTATGGCCTGCAATGTAAACATTAATCAAAAGTTATAACAGCATAGCAAGAGAGCGTTGTAACCACTCCCGTTATGACTGTAGTATATATGTATTATATACATAAGGATTGCTGAATTAATTTTTAGACATGAATTGAAGGATTAATCTCCCTAGGAAAAATTTCTCACTGTGCCTATGAAAGGTTATAATATTTAGAACAATTATAAGCTTTCAAGAATAATTAATTTTTTCTACCAACATAAATTAATTTTTAACTTGATTTCTTTTATGGTGTGACACCTTCAATGTTCTTGAGTCAAGAGGTAACATGAAGAAGGAACAGAATTGGACATAACAGAATTGGAAATCACTTTTATTTCTGGAGTAAATACTGGCTATATACAAAGGGATTCTAATATCCCAAAACAATTGAAAATGTGAAGGATTTTTGCTTGGATAACATATCCACAATGATCACAGTCATAAAAAAGAATTAAATATTCTCCCACAATGGGGAGTCTTTTCCAGGGTGCAACATGAATCAAATCTATCCCCCGTTCGGTGTCCGAGACCCTGGCATTCTTTATACGAGCGGACCTTACGAGTCACCTGAACGTAATTGCTAAAACACTGGCTTCTGTCAAATGTTGCAGAAGCCTCCATGAGGTCAAAGCACCTGAGACCCTGGCATTCTTTATACGAGCAGACCTTACGAGTCTCCCGAATGTAATTGCTAAAACACTGGCTTCTGTCAAATGTTGCAGAAGCCTCCATGAGGTCAAAGCACTTCCGTAAAAAATGTTAAAAAGCCCCAAGTCGTAAAATTCTAGCCTTTTTATACCTGGGGGTCAGTTACAGTCCCGACAATCATTTTTCTGGTCAGTTACAATTCCAGTTACCTTAGAACTCCAGCTAAGGTTACAGTGCTCCAGAATCATTACCGTGATCAATCAGAACATGACACCTATTCAACTAAACTGTCAACATCCCACACTGTGTCGCTGCGCTATTAAAGTCTGTCAAACAGATGGGACCCAGATCAGCTGATTTCGGTTGTTAGTGTTCTGAACAAAGGGGCTCTTCACAATGGAAATAAATTTAATATTACTAACATTAAAGTCTTTAAATTTTGTTACAATATCAGGAAATTATCAAAATTACTAACAGAGAGCAGTTAAAGTATTGTGTCCTGCTCTTGCTTCTCAATCAATCTTACACAGATTTAAATATCCCCCAAAAAATGAAAATCGTGGATGCTCTTGCAAATGTGATTGCCTTTTATTTTTTTTCTCAATTTCTTTCTATTTTACTGCAAAGGATAGAAATAGCACATTCAACACAGTTTAAATCTTAAAACAGAGATCTAAAAAAGGTACTATTGTATTACTTTTATCTCTATAGAAAAATTAAAATAGCACAATACTGATAAATTTGTATTATTATATCTTATTTTGTTATAAGAAAAAGATGAATTTTTACTAAAAAAAGTACTGAAGGATAGTAAAAAAATTAGAAAAGAATATTAATGAAATAAATGTATGTCAAACATTTTAGTAATGAAAAAAAAAAAAACTGTTTAAAACACAAGGAAACATTATGAATGTTATATGTAGAAGTATCAATGGAGTGCAATCTGTTGAAGTGATTTTCCAGTTAAATTTTTGTAGTTTTATTTATAAACTGACTTTTTGATAATATTTACATTTCAAAAATATTAATGAAAATATAATATATACACAGTTTTCTTCCAACTGTAAAACAGTTCATTTAAATTTTAATCAGACAAAAACTGAACAAATAAACTTCAAAATTGTGTGCAGAGAAATATATATGCTACTCTATCTGGCTGTATAATAAAATAAATAGATAAATGAAAAAGGTTTTAAAAATAAAAACTGAATGAATCTGCACAAGATTTATTAAAAATTTTAATAAAAACAAGAGACATTAAAATATTTTATTTCTGTAAAGACAGGGAAAAACAAAAAATGTATACAGTTGTCCAGCTCTTGGTTTTCCATACAACTGGACAGAATATTCCTTAATAACTCAACTTTTCCAGAAATTTGGATTTTGTTCTAATCTTCTCTGGAAATTCAAGTACCACTGTTGCACAGTACTCAAGGGAACAACGCTTTCAGATGTGTTCCCCATTATTTGATTTGGTGTAGTGGCAAAGGAAGCAATATAGTTGAAAAAGTTTTCAAGCATTTTGTTTGTAAATTCTAGGAAAGTACTCGCATTTGATGGAGTACTCTGAGGAATAGGAGTCTGTAATTCTAACTGCTGTAAAGGCTCAATGGATATTCCAATCTGCGCAACATGAGAAATTGGTTGTATTCCAAATGGTGTTGAAGAATTTGTATCTAACAAAAGAGAAAAAAGTTTATATCTTTCTGTGAAGAATAACCAAAGTTTTAAATGTAAAGAAATTTATATCACGATAGAGTACATACATAATTACAATTTACCATTCAAACAATTTTATATTACTAACATATGAAGTATCTGCAAGTGTAAAAATTGTTTAAAATATACAATGTTTCCTTCAGAGAGGTCAATCCCATATACTTTGTCCTGAACTATTAAGAAAAAAACTACTAACATGAATATTTCATGAAGAAAAGAACCATCTATTGTATTTCCAAATGATGAGAACTGGAAAAAGCTTCAATTAGAACAACAGTGTTTAGCCCTAGTGAAAATTGTCTATCAAGGGAGTACCACCAAACATTACTTAGCTGAATTTTATTATTTTTCAAGTGGACAGGAGAAAAGTAAGTTAATTGAAATTTAATACCTGTTCTGACAGATATTAAATTTCAAAAGCAATAATAATGTTGCATCAGGGATTCCTCTCAATTTTGACCATTCCCTGGGAAAGAGAAATATTTTCCCAGGCAACCCATAAGTGACAGGACATTCCAAGACTCAGATTTCTCCTGCACATTATCTGATTATATAGTTAGATAGTTTGGGCATTTACTGTGCTCAAATATAACATGTTTGGAGGGAGAAGAAGGATAAAATATAAGATTTCTGAAAAAAGGATTTAATTATGTAGACTTGAAAACTTTAATTACAACAAAATTTTTAGTAAATCTTGGAGGGGTCATATATGTGAAGGCACTCTAAATACTGCTCTTATAAATAACAGCAGAAAAGTATAATTTACAATTTTTGGTTCTGAATTATGACAAGTCTTACCTATTTCTGACTTCGATTTAGGATTTCTTTTCCAAACTTAATTGGTTATGGGAAGGTATTGAGGGCCATTATTGTAGTTGAAAAGAGAATAAATTTTCTTTATGGGGTTAATGACCCTTGAAATTGGCAACTTGATCAGGAAATTACTATTTCCTGAAAATCCTTTATATAACCATAATATCATATACGTTTTTTTTTTTTCCTTTTTAAAAATAAATTTGAGTAAATGTCTTTTCATTTGCATGCATTAAATTTTTTGTGGTGACATATTTTAAAACATTAATTATGCATCATAAAACACTTTTTAAGTACCAAATGCAGAAAAAATGTAACAGTTTAACTTTATACAGTTTCATTGGAAATGTGAGATTTTACCTATTAAACAATCATTCCTACATTTTTTTAAACATTTAGATACTATTTGTAATTTCAAAATAATATTTCTTAAAAAACTTTACAAATTTTATTTGTCGAAAAATATTTCACATAGATGAGGAATAGAGATTAAATGAAAAAAACAGGAAGTATAATTAAGCAATAAATTTCCAACTACTTCAGATTATATATATATATATATATATATATATATATATATAAATATTTAATGTATGATTTGTAATGACTAGATTTAAGAACTTAGAGATATTCTTTTAAACATTGCAAGAGAAGAAAAGGTACTAAATTTTATGCTACTGATTGAAAAACACATATTTATCATCAGTTTTCTAGTCATAAAAACTTTGAGTAAAATTTTAAAGAATCTACACTTATGTGTTAATTGAGATGAAATACCTTTTGGCTACTATAGAGTATAATATACACTCAAAAGCCAAAACATTATGACCACCCCTACATTTTGCAATGAACTCGCTTGGATAACGTGGAAGGCACAAGTGATATTTAACTATTTCTGGAGAGTCTGAAGAATCATACTTTCACTTACTTCTGTGTGCAATGGGAAAGGTTGCAGAACTAAGTGATTTTGATAGAGGGCAGATTGTAATGGCTCGAAGGCTTGGAAAAATATTTCCGAAATTGCACAACTCATGGGTTGTTTGCGATCTACAATTGTTAGTACTTATGCGAAATGGATGAATGTCGTTGAAACCAGCAGTAGACGACATGGTGCTGGATGTCCACATGCTATCAAAGGAAAAGGTCATCTAAGACTGTCTCGCATGGTAAAGCAAAACTGGGGACAGACAGTGGCTCAGCTGACAAACCAATACAATGCAGGGCCAAGTAGAATAGTATCAGAGCACACTGTTCAGCAGACACTGTTGGATATGGGGCTATGCAACAAACGTCCCACTTGTGTGCCTTTGATGGCCAAACGTCATTGCCAACTGCCCCTGCACTGGACTCGGGAACATTGTGACTGGTTCATGGATCAGTGGGAAAGAGTTGCCAGGTCAGATGAATCACGGTTTGTCATTCATCAAGCCGAAGGCTGTGTCAGGATACACTGTCTTCCAGGCAAACAGTTGCTCCCTCAATGTACAATTGGTCATACACAAGCCGGTATTATGTTTTGGGAGACGTTCTCTTGGGTGTCTATGGGACCCGGGGTTATGGTAGAGCAGACCATGAATGCTACAGGGTATCTGAACATCATTGCAGACAAGTTGAACCCTTACATGGTCTTTGTTTTTCCAGCTGGAAATGGAATGTTCCAACAGGACAATGCCCCGTGTCACAAGGCTAAAACTGTGTTGGAGTGGTTCCGGGAACGTGATGCTTAAGTACAGTTAATGTCCTGGCCACCTAACTCACCAAATCTCATTGGATAGAACACATTTTGGATGTTATGGGATGGCAGCTTAGAGTTCAAAGACCGCCAATTCGCAATATCTCGGATTTGCATAACCGCTGCTTAAACACCTGGTACAATCTATCTCTGGCCATCTACCAAGGACTTGTGGCATCCATGCCAAGGCAGGTTGAAGCTGTGTTGCATACCAAAAGGTGGGCCAACTCGTTATTGACATGTGGTCATAATGTTTTGGTTCTTGAGTGTATGTAGTTGTCTGTTGACATCTTAAAGTCATAGGGAGAAAGAAAATTATTCAAGAAATCGAAAAAATGCACACACTAATCTGGGTTATTTAATTATAACAAAAATGTGCTATTAAGTCACAACAATAAAGAAAAATACTTTTATATTCCTTCTAATAAAGTCAAAAATTGCTAATTATAGAAGTGGTACAATATAAAAACAATACCTAATATGGATAAAAACAAATTTTTTACGATATTTTAATCAGGAATGAGTTGCTAAATATTTCTCTCTCTCTCTTTCTTTTTTTCTTTTTTTTTTTTTTTTTTAACTTTTCAGTTTAACAGAAGAATGAAGTCCCTAATATTTTTACAGACAAATAATATCTTTAGATATTCTTTCCTGGCTTTCAGTTAAACAATGAATACTGATATTGCATAACATTTGAAAACACACTATTAACAATAAAAATTGGAAAGTTGTCTTCCTAAAATAATGTTTTCATTCTAACATTTATTGAACCTGCCAAGTCAGAAAATTATACTTATTCTTCCTGAAACAGTTTCGTTACAACCCTGAATCAATCGTTCAAGCTTGATCACCATCTTTTAAAGATTAAGCACTAGTTGTAAAAAATTCTGTGTTTTATAAAATAATCATAGTTCCTAAGGAAATGTGATTTCAATAAAACACTAATTCTATTTTTAAAAAATACTACACAAAAAAGTTTTTTGAAGTTTTGAGGTAACAAGAAAAAATTCCTACTGAACTACATTGATATCGATATGGGTCTGAGCACTATAGTGTACTTTTTTGCTACAGAACAGCTAATGAGACTGGAAACTACTGCTTAAAGCCAATTCCAAACAATGAAGTAGATGGTTTTGAACTCAAACTCTGGTACTGGGAAGTAGAACTATACTAATCTGACCATTGTTTAGCCTACACTGACAAATTTAAGACTTTGAAAAAAAATTAAGATAAATGAAATCAATATATTAAGAGTTGACTGTGTGTACATACATACATACATACATATATATATATATATATATATATATATATATATATATATATATATATATATATATATATATATATATGTGTGTGTGTGTGTGTGTGTGTGTGTGTGTGTTTGCATAATCCCAAATAAATAGGGCCAAAATCTTATTTAATAAACTTTTGTCATTATATAAATCATTTAGATAAAGTTATAAAATCACTTTTCATAATTACATCATAACACTTACATAAAATAATATAATCAAATACATCATTCTTATTTTTTAAATTCGAAAAATTTTACCTGGTTTAAGCTTTGAAATCTTAAATATTGCACTAGGTTTCATATTGGTGATAAATCCTAACAATTGCCAAGATGGAGCAGCACTTGGATCTGGCCAACTAAAATAAACTGTAAGAAAAATATTGAATGTACACTGCCACTGAAATAATTTCAACTCAATATGACTTCATAGCAATACTAATATTTTAAGATACATTTCTAAGAGTAACATGTACATATTTTACATTGCATTTCTGTGTACATGTAAAACATACAAATAAATTACCACTTTTTTTCCTTTCTAACTAATGTATAAATATTTGCCTAAAAAAAATTACGAAATTTATCTAAGTAGAGAAATCTATATAATTTAAAAAATATTTTTTCAATAAATATTTATTGTAACTGTTTGTAATTAACAATGCATAAATAAGCAGAAATCAAATAAATATCAGACAAACGTGCTGTTGCAAAAAAAAGAATTCAAATATCTGCTAAATTCACTAGTCTCTTCAATAATAAACATAATTTATTGCATTTTTAAGCTGAATAAATTTAATATAATGCATTTTACTATATTTCAAAGTGTACAATAAAAAATAATAAAAATGTGAAGGAGCACTTTCATTTTATAAAGAAAAACATTCAAGCAAATTTAAGTAAATTTAACTCTGATAATCAGTAACATTTACAAGTACTTTGTAACAAAACCATAAAGTATAAAAAGTAATTTGATAACCTTTTATGTAGCTTTTAGAGTCTTATATTAAGTATCAAAGCTATCAAAGAATAAATTTTAGAGTAATAGAACATTTTTTTCATATATAAAAAAGTCATTTTTTTTACTCATCTTACAATATAATAGTTTTTGGCATTAACCATATAACTTTTATTACATACAAGTTTGTCAAATAAATGAAGTTACACAGTAGATGCTTAATAATTAAAGACATCATATAAAGATTTAAAATGAATTATATTCTTCAAATGTATTATATATAATAATTCTAAAAAACCATTTTATACAGAATGACAACACACATTTTAAATCATAGCAAGCCATAAATTATTTATTCACTTGCACAAACCTAAATTACTATTAACTAGATTAGAAAAGTATTTTTGCAAAAAAAAGTATACCTGAACCTCCAAGACCATCTGGAAAAGGTTGAGCACCGGTCAAAAACACAACTATATGATTAATTGAGTCAGCATCTAAGATATTTGTCACAAATTTACTGCTGTCAATATTTTGAAAATCAGTCTGAACCTAAAACAAAGAATTTTACATATAAGAATATTCATTTATATGAAATTTTAAAAATAAATTTCTAGATTAGTAAAATATTCTAAATATAATTTAAAATACACATCCTATAGTATTTTATTAATTAAGCTCTACTATTTGAATTCACTGTGCAATTTTTTTTCATAGCATACACCAATATAATTCAAACATAATTATAACAAAATTATAACAAAAGTAAAATGTTCCTAATCAGGCAAATACAAAATGTTGACTCTAATACAAAACTGAATGGAGTATATAAAATTGACCATTAACTTCTAATAACTGAATCAAATTCAAATATGAGTTGTTTTTTTCTGAAGGATAAGAAAAATATGAAGCTACTTAAATACTAAAATTGTAAATGTCTTACTTTAATAAACACATAATTACTGAATAAACATGTCATAAGTTAGATAAGAAGAAATAACAGAAGAGCATAAGTTAGATAAGAAGAAATATTTAATCTAAAAAAGATAGTTAAAACTTAATTCAACAAAAGGTACTAAATAACTGAGCTTAGTTCAAAAACTAAGGGATAAATATTAACCAGATATTAATAAAAAATTATAAATACTTATAAATAAAATTAAAGAAAATTTTTAAAAGCTTTTAACATGGTCATGGTGAAACTGAACAATATTAAGGGAAGTTGGGTGGCTAATGAGAAAAAAAAAAACTTCGTAACCTAAGAAAAAAATATTTATAGAAAATTTATGTATCATCAAATCACAACAATAATACTTATATACTTAAGAACAAATTTATCTTAAACACTTATATTAATTCTGAAAACATCCTTTTTGTTTCAGGAAGTTTAAGGGAATATTGATTTTTATGTCTAATTGAATTCTAGCATAAAAATTGTTTTTTATTATTAAAAAAATAAGTTTTCTAAAAAAAGGAGAAAAAAATAGACATTTGACACCATTTTCTGATAAAATGGTCTCGAGTCTAAATATGACCATCATTTCCACCCCTCCATCGAGCACCATTCTCTCTGTGGACACTCTTTACCCTATGATTATCCCTTTTAGATAATTTTATGGCCAAGAATTTATTTTGGAGGGGATTACTTTAATTATTTAGAGGTTTGAGAGATGAAAAGCTCCAAAACAAACATTTGTAGCAAGGAGGGAAATTTAAGATTTTCCGCTTAAATTATATATATATATATTTCTATATATTCCAGCTTCTTCTCCAAAATAATAAAAAATATATAGCAATAGTTTTGGGGCTAAAAGTGAGCCTGGGGGAAAGAGTCTTGCAAGAAAGTTTTGAAGATTCATTCTATGGCATCAGTGTTCCCAATAACTCCTGCACTTTGTGAATTGCACTAGAAAAATTTCTAAAAGATTCACTGCTGAAGTAAGATCAAAGAATTTGAGACTTACTGGTAGGTAAAGCTAAATCTTGAACAAGATCATTTATTTTTAGCTGAGTAATGAACAAAGATTCATCATGAACTAAACAAGCAGTTTATCCTTAATCATTGGTTCATTTGATATAAATGATCCAAGCATTAGCTTAGTCTTCCAAATCTGGTTCTAGAGTATAGGTTTGGGCAGCACTAGGATTGTGAGGAACTGGTCTTACAGCTGAAGTGTCATTTATAAACTAAGCTATTTACTTTTCTAGAGAAGGTGATGGTAGAAGTCATACAAGAGTAACAATATGTAAGATGGCAGTAAGGTTCATGACAAACTATGTGCACAGTAGGTAAATGTAACTGATTTATGGGTATCTCTGAGCTACTGATTGAAGACACAGTAACTAATTTTATAGCAAAACTTTAGGGCCCCATCTTTGCCCCAATTTCTAATTTTGAAATCAAAGTAAAATTTACGCATAATTTAAAAAACCAAAGAAGGGTTTTTTTGTTGCCAGTTTTACGTCAATTTACCCTAAACATAGAAGCTATCAGGATTATTTTTATATCAACTAGGCATAATTTAACAGTAAAACAATACTCTATATTAATCACCCCCCCCATTCAAGTACTGTTGCAAAAGATGCAATTAGGGAAGATAATGATTATAGTTCACAATTATGGTCAGAAGAGTAATGCAAGGATAATTAGTTTGGTTTGGAGTGCAATGTTCTACTTTTTTGTTACATGAGAGCAAGTGAAATCAGAACCTACTGCTTACAACTGAGGGTCATTTTGCCTAAGAATCATCAGCAATGGTGTTGCGAATTTTATACACAGTAGTATGATTTAAAGTACTAGAAATAGCCTAGATTAAGATTATATAATTCAAGTATTCCTACGAAAGTTTGTAACAATAGATGAGGATAGACTGATATTTAGAACGGTAAATTAACTCAGAAAAATTGACAATATAAAATTGAAATATCCTGAAAAAGATAAGTCTTGAGTTAATATGACTGATTTAGTTTTTAACGTTGACGCCTACAGAAATTTACCTAGCATTTTGCAAGAACTATATTTTGATTTCAATTTTTCAGTATTTAACAATCTCACTGCTCATCCCGCAATTTCCACAGGCAATTGAAATGGAGCAAAATTTGCTCATCCCGCGATTTTCACAGGCATGTGTTTTCTTCCTTTTTTGAGAAGCACATTCTGCCTTTTCATTGTTTAACCGGTGGAATAAATGATATACAGTATTAGACATTAAATTAGGTAATAAATAGAATTATATGACTAGAACTATAGTGATATTAGATAATAGAATTATAGATAGTATGCTTATATATATACTCAGACTATGCAACAAAAAAATATGCAATTTTTAAAGAGATCTCGGTTTACAAATTGACCAGTCAGAGAGTTAAAAGAATATCAAATTTTCATATATGCAAAATTATAACACATATAAAAATATAATACGCAAAATAATAAGACATTAATATCCTTGCTTTCTTGTTAGATTTCATATATGGGTAGAAACCTATTTTATTTATTACAGAAGTGAAATGTCCCATTATCCCCCATATGCAGAAACAGGGGCTATAGTGATATTAAGGAAAATTACATAATTGAAATACAATGGTTGTTTTCTAAACACTAAAAAATGCTTAAAATTTTTATACTGTCACTTTTTAATAGTAAAATAAAATGTTCATTATCTATTGGTAATTTTCTTAGGGGGGGGGGACATTTTCATGCAGCTTCAAAATGTCCCAATACCTGTCAATTTTCCTTAAAACGTTTTAATTAAATCATAAATGTTTGTTGATAACAATTTTTCATAATGAATAGCATCAAACAAAAGTAGAGTACAAATAAAAATCTCATTTTTTATAATTAAGACTATTAATTGATGAAAAAAGAAAATTAAAACATAAATAGCAGGAAAGTGTAGTTACATTTTGTCATTCCCCAGTGAGTTTTGGTTCAAGAATTTTACTTTCAGAAATTAAATTATAGCCACTTTGTGCCACAACTGAACACTAAAATCAATCGCTTGTAAACATTATAAAATAACCTCTAAAGGTATCTATTACTGTAAATATGTCAAAATTGATTTCTTATATCTGGCTAACCAAAAGTGAAACATTTTAAAAACAATACGCATGAAATTAAAATTTAACCAACAGCAATATCAAGGTACATAAACGTCTAACATTATTTTACATCTACCGTCTGATTTTAAACTACAACATGAATTTCGCATGCTTAATATGAAAACAAGTAAGCCTCATCTTGTAATAAAATATTCCACTTATAAACGTAACACGATTCTAGGTAGACAGTCAATTTTAAAAACGTAACATCACGTTGAAATGAATATTTACTAGGTATATCAGATTTAAAGCCTTCATTCCTATCATGTCAATTCACTTGTTCTTTAGTAGCACCCAATTCACATAGTCATATAAAATGAAATAGGATTTCATTGAATAGAGATATACCCAACCATGATACTGATTCAACCAAGAAACAAGTGTTCAATTTAATTTAGCTGAAACATATCCAGCGGTGTGAGTTGATCATGAATTGAAGGGTTTAACAGCAATCATAAAATTATTTTACTATAAATTATAAAGAACATCCTACTAGCAATAATCCTTTAGTTCCAAATGTATCTCTTTCTCAATATATGTACATAATAAACAACTACAGCATAAAAGAATTTAACAATTACCAATCTTCCGGCAACAATTACACCAAACATAGGAGCAGCCATAGTACAGTAAAGGGACAAGAATTTAATCCCCCAATTAGTTTTTCGTTTAGCGTAAACACACGCCTTTACCGAAACTGCGAGATTCCACTTTGCCAGAGATAACTGGAGTGATGAAAGCTGCTTGTGTAATAACACGCCAAAAGAAAGAAAAAAAAAAAACCTACCCATTAATCCCTGGTTATATCTAATCAGTGATTCGAAGATCGTGAATTCGTTTTTCAAACATTAATGGAACACAAAGCTTCATTTGACGGGCATCATTTTCAGCAGCCATTTAAAATCGTAAGATAGCATGTTCTACAGATAATTCAAGAACTATACTTGATCTAAAAGACAATAATTTCACGACATGCTCCCACCATTCTCACGGACACACTGCTATCTATGTAGCCTTTAAAATAATCTTTCACAATAATAAACCCATGTTTTTTAATTACATTTCATTCTGTACAATTAATTTTAATATTAATTATATTTAGAATTATATTTTATCATGCACTCGGGAAACATATCTCTCTTCGGTATCCTTCCTCTGAAGAGCATGCCTGCATAAGAGCATTTATAATACAAAGGTTAAACTGTAAGTAGTCTATAATTCTTAGTTTCTAGAGCTTACTCAATGCAATTTTAGCGCAGACCTTGAAAGGCAACTCGTTGGAACATAAGACAATGTAAAATCTTATCTTAAAGTTCTTTATTTTCATCTCAAAGTCGGAAACTGACCCACACATCTAACACAGGCAATAGACAACCATGCCTTTGATGATCTGTGAAAATACCTTAAGGAGGAATAGATAATCATATTCTTAAATTCTAAAGAGAAAGAGAGTTAAAAGAGTTGTATTGTAGTTTCTAAAAATAACTGTAACGGTGAAAATACAAACAACGCTATAAAGAGTGTAATGATCTTCAGTTTTTCATAGGAGATATGAAAGTTGTTTTAGGAAGTGAAGGGAAATACCATACGTAACAGTTATTAATTCAGTTTTTAGTTTTGAGAAAGGAATGTCACTTAAATTAACCATGTCCTTGATTTTAATTTGGGTGCTAAAAAGTTAAGATTTGAAAAATAGAACGAGAAGAATGAGAATTTTGAGAACTTCAATGACAGCTATTTATATATTCAACACACACTCACACAGTATATAAATATATGAGCATGTATGTATATATATATGTATGTATATATATATATGTATATATATATATATATATATATATATATATATATATATATATATATATTATATATATATATATATATATATATATATATATATATATATATATTATATATATATATATATATATATATATATATATATATATATATATATGTGTGTGTGTGTGTGTGTGTGTGTGTGTGTGTGTGTGTGTGGAACACCCAATTTGAGCACAATGTAGCATGACGCAAGGTTCTGAAATGATATTTGATTTTAATATGTGTTTGTTCTTGTTTCAAGTTTAAACTGCATTTTTTGCCAATTATTTATTACTACGCGCATTGAAGTCAGTCAGAAGGAGAGGAGTAATGTAATGTAATTACATTCTTAGAAGGATTTTTTATACACCTGTAGAACTCAGAGCAGATCTTTATGGCCTGTAAACACGCTGGTCACGGACGTTAAGATCTTTTTATATGAGACTTCAACAGTTGTCCTTTTGTTCCTGGGGTAATTGCTCCCTTCTCCTTTGATTCTTAAGTTCTAAAAGTTAGAGGGGGAGAGCGGGGCTTGACTCCAGACTGGCAAAGTTTCTTTGTGAAGACAGACGATAATACATTTTCGGTTGGTTGGTTGGTTTGGAGCGCTACGGTCTACTTTTTGCAACACGAGGGCTAATGAGACCGGGACCTACTGCTTAAAGCCGATTCTGAACGGCTACGAACATCCATGCCACAGTGGAATTCGAACCCACGAACTCCGGTTCCGAAGGCCAGCACCCTAACCATTCGGCCATCGTTCGGCATACGTTTTCGGAGAGAGAGAATGTTCTCGATTGCTGTACAGTTGTGTAAATACTGTAAATAATATAAAAGGACTCTCATATTTTAAAAGAATTTTTTCTGACGTCCTTGTCATCATGAAGCCTTTTGAGTATCACCACACGATATTTATTTTTCTAGCGCTGCTACGTTACAACAGCCAAAAATTTCTAAAGTGTGCAAGGCTGTAGTGTGTTTTATGAAAGTAGTCTACAGTCAATATTTTTGGTCAGAGTGATTACAAGAAGCATAAAAATAGTCAGAAAACACAAAAGGAAAAAGTTACGAAATAATAATATTAAAATGAAATAAAACACTAGAATTCATTCGACGTACCATTAGATCCACCCTGATCAAACATTTGTTGATTTTTCATGATCCATAAAATTAAAACACTGCCTTTAAACGCGCGAATTTGATAAGAATTAAGTTTGTCTGAATAATATGATTCGTGACTTTGTGAAATTTTTCTAAAATGGAAATAAATGAATCTGAAATAAAATTTATATTACCTGAACAATTTTGAAAATATATTATTAATTTATTCTTTTATCGTATATTGTCTAACTCTGTCTCGTAACTTCCAGATTGACCCTTGTTTAAACTTACAGTTGGTATAGTTTTGGTGAATATTTTTTTAAATATAATAATTTTTAAAATTACAGTTCAGTATCTAACCGAAATATGTACTATATTGTTTCTCTCTGGAAATTAATTGAGCTTATTACTTCAAGAGGTAGATTTATATAATATATAATTTTGGAGAGCAATTTTTTAAAACTTTATATACAAAAATTTTCTTTTATTCTTTACAAACCAGACACATTGTTTCCGATTTTTTAAAATTTGATATACAACTATAAAGTTGTATATCGAAATATTAGAAATAAAAGAATACCCTCACTTGAACTGTGTTCATATTAATTAAGTTTCTATATTCAAACAGAAGCAAATAATTTTATAAGTAATAAATCTGCGAAACTATTTTTTTCTCTTATTAAGAGTATCATTTCTGTGTTTTTAAAATATACGTAAAAGTTCATGCAAGCTATAATAGAATATAAAAGAAAATTGTAGTTTCTTTTATTTTTCTTTAGTGGTGCCATCTAGCTTTCAATAATGAAACGAAAGTTTGATTTTAAACTGCTTGCCACTTGTATGTTTTTATTTTATAAAAGAAATTATTGGAAGGTAATTAAGATTTTTAGAATTTTAAGTATGTAAAAATAAAAATGGTGTTCTATATTTTTAAACTTTGTTGTTATAAGGAATATTTTCTTCGAGATAAATTTATTTGCTATATTCCCATTTTCAAATTTCGAGTTATTTCACGAAATTTTGCTCTTTTGTATAAATGATATAGCCTTTTCTTTACAAGAACAATATGTCTACACCTTAGGTGACTATTTCTAAAAATTTAACTGCCTTGCATTAGTAGTGGCAGGAATTAATAATTTCAATGATGCGGCAAACATCGGTGATAAACAAAAATACGTCAAACGTTGATATTCGTAGAGTTTATACATTTATAAATAAATTAAAGTTATATATGAACGCAGTAAAATTTAATAAAAAGAAATCTGAAGATATGAACTGGTTTAAAGCAAACAAACAAACTGGCCATCTAGTGGATTTACAACGTTCGTTGATAACACGATTCGAGACTAGAAATTGCCTGACTGACACTCGTAAATCGCAAACTCGTATGTTGGTGCATTTGTAAATCAAGTTATCCCAAACATTAATGTACGTGTAATGATACGTATATCGAGAATATAACTATACACGAATATATGAATGACACTCGTAAACTGAAAAACTCGTACTTTGATGCACTTGTATTACTGTACATATTAAGATTCACAAATCAAGAAATCTTTAAGAAAATATGTAAGGATACCAACAGTGATTCTCAAGCTTTTTATCGCCAAGCCTCCTCCTCTCCTCTCCTCCATCCAAGAAAAATTCTATGAAAGATTCTTTTACAGTCATTCCGCGTCAGCTGAAGGAGCAGCGGTAGCTCAGTTGATATAGGCAGCAATCCCGAGATGATGGGTGTGTTTTACGACAAACCAGCCTCTAAGGCCATGCAGCATCAACCTTTTGATGACCAGTCACCACAACAACGACCCATAACGGCTACCAAGCCGCTGCTGAATATGAGAGGCCAGTCACGATCCGATTTTAATGTGGTCCAATTTGGCAAGAAGCGAAGACTACAGTGGGATTGAGGCTTGACCCGTGTTTAATAATGGTGACCGGGGCATGAAAAATATGTTCGAGGTCGCAATGTCTTCCAAGTTCTCAAACGATACCTCTGACAGGTCTTGTGCTTAGTCACTGTTTCTAAATTACGAGGCAGATCGATGGAAATGTTGTTAACGTCCGCAGCATTCCTTTAGCTCCTCCTGCTCCTCCGGTGGTGCTAAATGAGTTATAGGATTGCAGCTGTGTTTGGCATATCGATATATCGATATATAGCACTGGACTTAGCTTAAGGATATATACTACCTTTCAAACTGAAAATTATTCATTATGACAGCTTTTGATCAATTCATAGTAAAATAAAAATTTCATAATTCTCAATTCATAGTCAAATTAAAAGCTTTTAATTTAAAAAAAGCAATTTAATTTTGTCGTTTGAAGCAATACAAAACCCCCCTCCCCGTAAAATTTATACCCCAAATAAAAAAGAGAGTGAAATTTACTTACCCGTAGCATATCTTTCGATATATATAAATTAGGAGCAAAACTTTTACATTAAATTAAAATTAAATATAATTTTCCTCCACCATGAGCCTCCATTATATTATGCAGATAGTGATTTTTCCTTCGTAGAAAGTCATAAAGGATGATCAAAAGGCTTCTGTTCGAAGGCTATACAGACCAAATATGGGAAACGCCTGGTAAAATGGCCTTGAGAACTGAGGCAACCGACCCACTTTGTTCCTGGATTGAATATACGTCTTTTGCAAAACTTTTCTTTCTGTAGTTTGAAGAAGTCCCAAATTGCCTGATATCGTCAAAAATATATTTACTGACTGGCGATTTGCATTCAAAGATTTCTATTACAGATCTTCTCCATGTGACAAAAGGGAAAATTCTGTACTTAAATGTCTTCTTCTTCTTTTTTAAATCTGTAATGAATGTTTATTAAAGGCTTAAATTTATCTTAAAAAAGTCAACCTGGAGAAATCGTTATGAGAGACATATAAAATACAGGGTGCATTGTAAAGTGCTTGACTAACCTTTTTGGTACCGTTGGTCGTAGACTTATGCTTACAGTTACAAAGAAAAAAATGCTTAAAGCGAGATAAACCTTCTTTTACGGTCTTTTAAAATTAAAAATTCAATTCGGGGAAAATAACAGAATACATTTTTATACGTTCCCGCGTTTTTTTTTATCATTTTATTATTTTGTGTTTAGGAATAAATTTTACACTTTTCCTCGTTCCATATCAATGTTTATTAAAAATTGAAATTCTTCCTAATAACCGCAGTACAAAAAGTTCCTCTTCCTTGTGACAAAATCGGTTGAAGTCGACCGAACTTTCTGTTCTACCGTTGATAGAACACGTTTAAATTTTTACTAAATAAAATGTTAGAAAAGTGAAAGTGAATAAAAATTTAGATTTCATAATTTTTGAGAAATTGAATATTTAAATGTGCAGAAAATCTTATTTAAAAAACTTTTGTAATTGGAAATACATGTACTATAGAATATAAAGGCCGGTCAAGGACTTTACTAAGCACACTGCATATTCTTACGAAGAAATTTTTCTTTCCTTTTAAACTTACTGTTACTGTTTTTGGTTCAGAACGGGAAAACATATATTCATTGAATTTAAGGCTTTTTTTATATAATAAACCATTACGTAAATCAAGAAAAATACACTAAATAAGAACAAATGTCAATAATGCAGAAATGATAATAGATTGAGTAATTTTTTTGCTTTTATGTAGTTTTGATATAGGTATAGATTGCATTTATTGTATGATATTCTCCTATTAAAATCTTATATATGTGATAGCCTCGAGCAATAACTTTTTTCTGATCAGATGGGAAATATTTACAAGGTGATTGCTTAAGATCTATTGAAATATTCCATTAATATTTTGTTATGATTCACGGAGTATATAAATGATATATTTTACCTCAGGTGTTCACCATTGCGTGGGATTCTATGATAAAAATATTTGAGTAAACACAACATTATAAGATATTTTACTTTAAATGAAACTCATCTAGCTGTATACAACATAACTTTCAGTTAAAAGATGATATCACTTTCGTTGAACTTTTCTTATTTCATGTATGCAATACCAATGTATTTAACATTAGAACTCCCGGTATCTCACTATTTGCTATTGCTAAGAATGTAAAAAAATATATGTTTATAGTAAGTATGTACTCAT
>CM063498.1:127872009-127877009 GCA_032207245.1 Pardosa pseudoannulata
AGGATATTTGAACAGACATATGGGTATTTAGTGCCATCACATTTTCACTGAGAATGAAACCTTGCAAGTCAGTGCTACTTCCTTGTGTCAGTATAGGACAGTTGAAATAACAAAAAGTGGTTCTTTCGATAAACATACAAGCAGTGTACTAATCCACGTAAAGGATGAGATTAAACCTGGTTTTGCAGAACTTTTTGCACCTAAATTGTTGAAAAAATGCTCGGATGGGCTCAAAATTTAAATGAGTCTTTCAACTCTACAGTATGGAAATACTGCGTAAAGATATTAGGGCCATCAAAAATTATAGTAGTGAATGAGACAGTGGTCATGCATAATGAAGACATGGCAGGAAGAATCACCATTATGAAAAATCTTGGATTTAAAAGCAGGACATTTCTCTAACATATCTACAGCACAAATCGATTTGTACGCATTAGGGGACATTATGGGAATTTGTACACAAAATAGAAAGAAAACTAATTTCTCCTGCTGAATTTTTTTATTTTGAATATAATAAACGTGTAAATAGGAAATAAAAATGCTAATTAGGCCATCATACCACAATCGGAGATTTGGCTAACATGGCTTCTTGGTCTAAAAAAAAAAATGGTGTTAGAACTGCCGCAGAAATTTTAAGCAGCACACTCCTTCTTCCTTGCTCTCTCTCTCAGGGGGCTCACCGATCTCTCGAAAAAAATTCGTTGGACTCGAAAAAGTTCCTGGACCGAAGATGTGGTTCTGGCGTTGTAGAGGGTCTTTTGATACATCACAATGAGATGGTGATACTGGGATCTTCTGTTCAGCAGGCTGAAGCCCACTAACTCTCATCGAGTAGTTCGGTGTCTTTTGATGCGCACAGTGGGCTGTATATGAGATGATGAGACCAGGATCTACTTCTGAGCAGGTTGATGGTCATTCACTTCGATTGCGGAGTTTGGTGTCTTTTGATACTCACAATGAGATGATGATTCTGGGATCTTCTGTTCAGCAGGCTGAAGCCCACTAACTCTGATAGAGTAGTTCGATATTTTTTGATGCACACAGTGGGTTGTATATGAGATGGTAAGACAGGGATTTACTTCTCAGTAGGTTGATGACCACTCCCTCTGATAGAGTAATTTGTTATCTTTCGATTCATCACAATGGACTGTACATGAGAAGATTAGAATTTGATATACTGCTCAGCAAGATGACAGTCACTCACTCCAATCGAGTAGTCTGGTATCTTTTGATACTTGATCCCATAATTTATAAGGTGGAAAAAAAATTAGTAAAAAATGCTTAAACGTTTTATTTCTTCAATTTCAAGTAAAGTTTCATATATTTATATATTATATTAAAATATATGTCGAATAAAACTCAAACAGTATAAAATATCCTTTATTTATTTTAAAATGTGGTTAATAAATATTTTTATTCCTTTTATTTTTTACAGGGTCTCAATATTTATATCCGGTTCTCGGGGCTTCAGCCAGTTTTAATCTGCCCCTGTCTATATAGGTGCTTTCAAGAGACATAGCATAACACTGATAGTTAAGTAGTTTAATTAGATTTAGTGCAAGCACAAATTTAAAACTTTAAGTTGATTCTGCAAAATTAGGTTTTGCTGAAAAAAAAATGTAATTTAAAGCTTTAACAAAAACAAAAACAAAAAGAAATCTTATCAAGAAATGAAAACGTATTATAAGCTAATAATTTTAAGATAATAAATTTATAAACCCATCTTAAAAGGCTTTATCCTCCAGTTCTATTCCCTTTCATTATTTTGTTTGTGGCGCCATCTTGCTATACAGTTTGAAACGAATTACAGAAATATCCGCATTGCGTTTTGATAATGCTGCAAGTCACGATGGTATTCCCTTTTTCCTGAAATAAATTTATGCGTTTCAGCAAAAAACGGCTGCAATAAAAAGGGTAAAAATTACATTATTTAGTAGGCTAATTTGGTTATAGCCATTGAAATTCAGAAGAAAGAAAATCGTATTTAAAATTCAGCATTCCACCTGATAATTCAAGTAAGAAATTAAATATTACTAAATTTCATAAAAGAAAAGCGAATTATAATATAAAAAGATACAAGGATTTACCCGAAATTTTTTTAGGCAAACCAGTAAAGATTATGCTGTTATTTATAAAAAATAGAACAATAAAACCGAAGATACTGTTATTTTTTAATATTAATAATGCGTACTGTAAATAAGACAACTGGCATGATTTATGTATGAAATTATTAATCTGAGATCTAATAATTAAAAATGAATTTATTCATGAAGTATTTTAGGGACATGCTTAAAATTGAGACACATTATTTAGGGACAAAAAAATTAGGGAACATGCCTTTATTTGATTTGTCAACGCTAGACTTGACAATTAATTCAGTTTCAAGCCCTCGTTTACCTCAAGCACAAACACAAAAAGGTCTCTAAAAATTAACTGTAAATGAGTCCGGTGTTCATCATCAGCATGTCTTTACAGAACAAGATCTGCCAAGAAAATGCGGTTGACTATGACATTCATGTACGATAATCACGCTACTTCTCATGGAAAATTATCTTAGTTCAGCTTTCATAAAAACCTACTCGTAAATCAATTCCGAATTCGGTAAGACATCGTACTTTACATCACAAGAAGTAAAAGGTCTTTACATCACAATATCTGGTAAGAAAATTCGGTTGACTATGTCATCCAAATGTGATAATCACTTTACTTTTCATAGGAAATTTTCTTAGCTGATCGTCAATGAAAATTTATTCATAAATCAATTGCGAATTCGGGATGGCATTGTCCATACGCCTTTACAGGACAATATTTGCTATGGAAATGCAGTTGGCTGTGCTATCCAGGCAACTTCTCTTGGGAAATTTTCTTAGCTCAGAGTCAATAAAAACTTACTCGTAAATTAATTACGAATTTCGTACGGCATTGTACACATGCCTTTACAGCACAAGATCTAAGAAAATGTAGTTGTTTATGTCATCCAATTCTGAAAATCACGCTACTCCTCATGGGAAATTTTCTTAGCTCAGAGTCAATAAAAACTTATTCATAAATTAATTGCGAACTCCGTATGGCATCGTTTATACACCTTTACAGGACAATATGTGCTATGGAAATGTGGTGGACTCTGCCATCCAGGCAACTTCTCAAGGAAAATTATCTTAGTTTAGCATCCATAAAAACTTACTCGTAAATTAATTACGAATTCCGTACTGCATTGTCCACATGCCTTTACAGCACAAGATCTTCTAAGAAAATGTAGTTGATTATGTCATGCAAGTCTGATAATCACGATACTTCTCATGGAAAATTATCTTAGCCCAGAGTCAATAAAAACTTATTCGTAAATGAGTTACAAATTCCAGACGGCATCGTGCTCATGCGGGTTCGAATTCCACTAATGACTTGGATGATCGTAGCCGATCAATGTCGGCTGTAATCAATAGTTTCCAGTCTCAATAGCCATTGTGTATCTTAACCCTCCGAGTGGAACACATCTAGGAAAAAATTCTCCAAAATACGCTAATGTCAGTGCCCAAAGAGTTCTATGATTTTTACCTTCACCCTGTGTCGACTAGAATTGTATATGGAAAACCCACCCTCGTTATTTTCCCTTTACTCCCGGTTATATATAGATATATAAATAGACATTATAGATTGGTAATTTTTAATACACATAAATCTTGTCAAGTCTGGAGTATTATCCCATAAGAAATAATGGATTCTAAAAGTACAAATAGAAATATTCTTTGGGAGACTTATTTATATTTTTTTACGAAAGTCATCCAAGAAATTTAAAGGATGCAATTAGAGATACATCTTTACCTCACACGAAATACTTCGAAAATAGAGATTTACAAAGCCATGAAAAGCTATCAGCGTCTTTGTGCCTCAGGGGGTAGGGTTGCATCCCTCAAGAAATGTCAGTGAAATAGGGATAGAGTTCCTAAGAAATAGACCTGACCCTCCTACCTCAAAACTCCAGGGAGGAAAGCACTGGCAAAAATGTACATAACATCCATTTTTTGAGCGTTTTTGGAGGTCAAAAATTGTACGTTTTGAATTCATCATCGGTTTGGCGGAATTGTACGTGCGAACCGCTTAGAGGGTTAAAAGCAGACCGCATAAATATAATCCAACAAATGAAATCCCCTACCTTTTTAAATATATGCTTGCTATGACAAATAATGGAAGCATTTCTACCTTCTATCATTTTAAAATGAGTTCATTTTTTTATATACGAAAATATAAAAATAAAAGCGACCACGTTGGATGCGTTAGGACTAGTATAATATAAAACAGATCCCTGGCAAAATATATTATTTTACTTTTGTTTCGTTTATGTGCTTTCAAATGAAATATCCAGTGTAGTATTCTTTTATTTCTGAAATGTTTCTATTGCTCAAATATCTTTGTAAAAATAGCGATTTGCGATGCATTCCAGTGATAAATAATTTCAATCCTATATTCAGTCGAAAACAATAGTGATAAAAAGTTTGTAAGGAAGACAGATTATGAACGAATGATTACTTAACTAGTAACTATGAATGGTTTATTAGTACTCTTTCTCTACTTCTCTACTTTTTGGGGACATAACTATCCGACGGCTGTTCAGATAAAAATAATAAAGAAGATCACATGAACTGTGAACTATTCTATAAAAGCTCGTGCATTTTTTAGAATGAGTGAATTTTTTGGAGGTTGAGTTGCCTTTGTTGGAAAGATATTATTTTTTTAAATGCTGTCGTTAGTCACCTATTCGAAATTAAAGGTTGTTAAGTTTTGAACGCTACTGTGTTTTTATGCATAGCTTGAATAGAAACTGAATGAAATGAGTTTCTCGAACAAGCTTGACGTTGAGAACGGTGGAAATGACTTTGCAACTTTATATTTTTGTTTAGCTGCCTAAGACCCTCCTTTTAAAATATGCTATAAACGACAAAATCTTTTCGAACATTAGAATCTACGTTGGTATAAATCTCTGCCAAATAAAATTTTACCAA
>CM063498.1:127882009-127887009 GCA_032207245.1 Pardosa pseudoannulata
TCTATCTTTCTGCGTACATAATTAAAACGAATAAAACATTATAAAATCAAACCAACATAATTATCGTATTTAATAATTATAATTTAAGAAAAATTTTTTTGAGAAAAAAATACACATTTTGAGAAGGAATTAATTAGAGACGTACATTAGTACTTCATATCGTTATCTGTTTTCATATCTCATTCTATCTTTCTGCGTACATAATGAGAATAAATAAAACAATAGAAAAATCAAGCAAACATAATTATAGTAAGGAATTATAATTAGGAAATATTTTCGTACTGAATTATAACTTAAAAAATATTTTTTTTGAAAAATATACACATTTTGAGAAGAAATTATACAGATACGTACATTGGTACTTCATATCGTTATCTGTTTCATATCAGATTCTATCTTTCTGCGTACATAATTAAAACGAATAAAACATTATAAAAATCAAACAAACATAATTATCGTATGGAATAATTATAATTTAAGAAATATTTTCATACAGAATTATGACTTAAGAGATAATTTTTTTTGAAAAATATACACATTTGGAAAAGGAATTATACAGAAACGTACATTAGTAATTCATATAGTTATCTATTTTCATATCTGATTCTATCTTTCAGCGTACATAATAAGAACGAATGAAACATTAGAAAAATCAACCAAACATAATTATAGTACTCAATTATAATTAAGAAATAATTTTGTACTGGATTATAACTAAGAAATATTTTCGTACTGAATTATAATTAAGAAATATTTGTTTTGAAAAATATACACATTTTGAGAAGAAATTATACAGATACGTACATTGGTACTTCATATCGTTATCTGTTTCATATCAGATTCTATCTTTCTGCGTACATAATTAAAACGAATAAAACATTATAAAAATCAAACATAATTATCGTATGAATTAATTATAATTTAAGAAATATTTTCATACAGAATTATGACTTAAGAGATAATTTTTTTTTGAAAAATATACACATTTGGAAAAGGAATTATACAGAGACGTACATTAGTAATTCATATAGCTATCTATTTCATACCTGATTCTATCTTTCAGCGTACATAATAAGAACGAATGAAACATTAAAAAAATCAAGCAAGCATAATTATAGTACCGAATTATAATTAAGAAATATTATTGTACGGGATTATAGCTAAGAAATATTTTTGTACTGAATTATAACTAAGCAATATTTTTTTTTTGAAAATTATACACATTTTGAGAAGAAATTATACAGATACGTACATTGGTACTTCATATCGTTATCTGTTTTCATATCAAATTCTATCTTTCTGCGTACAAAATTAAAACGAATAAAACATTATAAAAATCAAACAAACATAATTATCGTACGCATTTATAATAAAGAAATATTTTCATACGGAATTACAATTAAAGAAATATTTTTTTTTAAATATACACATTTTGAGAAGGAATTATACAGAATTGTACATTAGTACTTCATATCGTTAACTGTTTTCATATCTGATATTCTACCTTTCTGCGCATATAATTGGAACGATAAAACATTAGAGAAATCCTGCAAGTATAGTTATTGTACGGAATTATACTGATTACAGGAGAAAACATCTAAGAGCACAGTTTTTTAGGAAAGATGTAAAAAAAAATACACTAAAATACGTACTAAAATTATTTAAATGAACTTTAATATTCAGTCAGAAAAATATCAATTCCTTTTATTTGTGTTTATGAGCTTCCATTAATAAAACTCATACGAAATATTTAAGTACTATCTTTTAGTCATTCAAATGTTAATGAATGATAAAACATTAGAGAAATAATGCAAGTATAATTATCGTACGGAATTATACTGATTACAGGAGAAAACATCTAAGAGCACAATTTTTGAGGACGTTTAAAAAAATATAAAAAATAAGACTAAATTTATTTCAATGAACCTTAATATCCAGTCAGAAAAATATCAATTCCTTTTTGTTGTGTTTATGAGCTTCCATTAATAAAACTCATACGAAATATTTAAGTACTATCTTTTAGTCATTCAAATGTTAATGAATGATAAAACATTAGAGAAATAATGCAAGTATAATTATCGTACGGAATTATACTGATTACAGGAGAAAATATCTAAGAGCACAGTTTTTCAGGACTTTTAAAAAAATGTAAAAAAAAAGGACTAAATTTATTTCAATGAACCTTAATATCCAGTCAGAAAAAATATCAATTCCTTTTTGTTGTGTTTATGAGCTTCCATTAATAAAACTCATACGAAATATTTAAGTACTATCTTTTAGTCATTCAAATGTTAATGAATGATAAAACATTAGAGAAATAATGCAAGTATAATTATCGTACGGAATTATACTGATTACAGGAGAAAACATCTAAGAGCACAATTTTTGAGGACGTTTAAAAAAAATATAAAAAATAAGACTAAATTTATTTCAATGAACCTTAATATCCAGTCAGAAAAAATATCAATTCCTTTTTGTTGTGTTTATGAGCTTCCATTAATAAAACTCATACGAAATATTTAAGTACTATCTTTTAGTCATTCAAATGTTAATGAATGATAAAACATTAGAGAAATAATGCAAGTATAATTATCGTACGGAATTATACTGATTACAGGAGAAAACATCTAAGAGCACAGTTTTTCAGGACTTTTAAAAAAATGTAAAAAAAAGGACTAAATTTATTTCAATGAACCTTAATATCCAGTCAGAAAAAATATCAATTCCTTTTTGTTGTGTTTATGAGCTTCCATTAATAAAACTCATACGAAATATTTAAGTACTATCTTTTAGTCATTCAAATGTTAATGAATGATAAAACATTAGAGAAATAATGCAAGTATAATTATCGTACGGAATTATACTGATTACAGGAGAAAACATCTAAGAGCACAGTTTTTCAAAACTTTTAAAAAAATGTAAAAAAAAGGACTAAATTTATTTCAATGAACCTTAATATCCAGTCAGAAAAAATATCAATTCCTTTTTGTTGTGTTTATGAGCTTCCATTAATAAAACTCATACGAAATATTTATGTACTATCTTTTAGTCATTGAAATGTGTCCATTGCTAAAATGTCCTTCCACAAAAATAGTAATTTGCGATGTATGTCAGGCATAAATAATTTCAAACTTATCCTCAGTCGAGAACAAACGTAATGAAATGTCTAAGATATTTCTATTCACTTGTCCCGAAATCGTCCCTTAACGTATGACGAATATAATGGCTGTACCTGACAACGATTCGGGAGTTCTATATAGTCTGGAATTCTGCTTTCTGTGATCGGTTGATTTGAGGTAGGAAATGAGGCTCTTGAGAATCTGCTGACCCCGCATGTAGTCTGTTTTTTTTATCCCAACATTCTTTTTTTTATCGTGGAAGAGGGAGAAGGATGCCGCGGGGCCGTCTCTTCTCAATTTGTTTTCCATTTACAGATCTCGGCAAAGACCCAAGAAGAGATAAATATTTTTTTTTCTCTCGAAGAAAAGTTTTCTACTTGTTTGATAACAAATAGCGCATGAAAAAATTTAATTCGCCCTATAAGGTTTCAACGCTCAATAAATTTCTTTCAAACTAGAAGACAATTTATTACCTATAATGCGTGTAATTCCTTATAGTCTGAAGAAAAGAATATTTGATATGAGAGGATGTATTTGATGTATTGTAAAGAGTGTCACATGTTATAATTTATAATATTATTCAGAAAGTTTTGGTTATGTACTTGAAAGAAATATATTTGCTGAAAAATACACAATTTTAGTGCGATTTTCAATAGAGATGAACACTTTTATGCTCTTTAGAGTATATCATCTGTTGGATAAATAGTAAATAGTATGAATTGTTTTAATGTAAAATGTTGTTCAGGAAGTTTTGACTACAAATAATAAATACATTTCTAATACAAGTTTTGTACTCAATCAATAACAAATATTCATGAAAACATTTAATTCGCCCTATAGGGTTTCAACACTCAATAAATGTCTTTCAAACTAGACTACAATTTATTACCAATAATGCGTGTAATTCCTTATAGTCTGAAGAAAAGAATATTTGATATGAGAGGACGTATTTGATGTATTGTAAAGAGTGTCACATGTTATAATTTATAATATTATTCAGAAAGTTTTGGTTATATATTTGAGAAAATATATTTGCTGAAAAATACACAATTTTAGCGTGATTTACAATGGAGATGAACAATTTTATACTCTTTAGAGTATATCATCTGTAGGATAAACTGTAAATAGTATGATTTGTTTTAATGTAAAATGTTGTTCAGGAAGTTTTGACTACAAATAATAAATACATTTCTAATACAAGTTTTGTACTCAATTAATAACAAATAGTCATGAAAACATTTAATTTACCACATAAGGTTTCAACGCTCAATAAATTTCTTTCAAACTAGACGACAATTTATTACCAATAATGCGTGTAATTCCTTATATTCTGACGCAGAGAATATTTGATGTATTGTAAAGGGTGTCACTTGTTATAATTTAGGATATTATTCAGAAAGTTTGGTTATATACTTGAAAGAAATATATTTGGTGAAAAATACACAATTTTAGCGTGATTTACAATAGAGATGAACACTTTTATGCTCTTTAGAGTATATCATCTGCTGGAAAAACTGTAAATAGTATGATTTGTTTTAATGTAGAATGTTGTTCAGGAAGTTTTGACTACAAGTAATAAATACAATTCTAATGCAAGTTTTCTACTCAATCAATAACAAATAGTCATGAAAACATTTAATTCTCCCTATAAGGTTTCAACGCTCAATAAATTTCTTTCAAAATAGACGACAATTTATTACCAATAATGCGTGTAATTAGTTACAGTCTGATGCAAAGAATATTTGATGTATTGTAAAGAGTGTCACGTGTTATAACTTAAGATATTATTCAGAAAGTTTTGGTTATATACTTGAAATATATTTGCTGAAAAATACACAATTTTAGCTTGATTTACCATGGAGATGAACACTTTTATACTCT
>CM063498.1:127894509-127922009 GCA_032207245.1 Pardosa pseudoannulata
AAATGAAACTGGATGGAAATTGTACAATTAACTTTATATATATCCCAAATTTCTACAAAACATTTACTGAGCATATATTCCATGGTACTAATTTCCCGTCTGGATGGTTACTGAACTGCCTTTTATTTTGGAAAAACAATTTAAATTCATTCTATATCTAAACCTATATATCTATTTATATTATGTGTTGGTACATTCGATAATTTTTTAAATGATTAATGTCGGTAAATTTTTAATTTTTCGTTTATCTGGAATTCATTAAAGATATAGCAATTAATACAATAAAATAGAACATTTGTGTGGAACTTGAAATAAGCTCAATTTAATCAACTATTAAAATTAAATCTCAAACTGTTTTAAGAATGCAATCACTTTAAATAAAAAAAAAATTCAGAAAGAAATTCCCTTTTCAAAAATTCTTAAAATGCAAATTCTCGTTCTAACACTGCTCAGAACAATTATCCTGTTAACTCCTGAATTCTAATCCCATGCTGATTTTTAATGCGAGCATCTTAAATGAAAAGAAATGATTCAATACGCAGAATTTTTATCAGAAGTAAACAAGTTAATGAATACAAAACAAAACCCAGTTAAAAAACACTCTAAAATTTTTAACTTAAATCTAATTCAACAGAGATTTAAATCGAGGACCAGTTTCTGTTTAAAATGTTCTGAGGCGATAAAAGTGTTATTTAAGTTATCTTAATTGATGTAGATATATACAGTTATTTCCCTATGCAATATCATTTATTTTAATAAGAGAAATCAAAAGTGAAGTTTCAAGTGTTTCACTGAAGTAACAAAAAGAAATAGTTATATCAACATGACGTATAACAGAATAAACCATATAAAAAAAAGAGTTTAGTTCGCTGGCCAATAAACTAAGGAAAGGAAGCTGGCAAAATACCGCACAACACATGCTGAAAGAAAAGAACAAGAAACTGTTTTTAAAATTTTCCTTCTACGTGACGTTTATTTAAGGAGATTTGTATGTAGAGTACATTTGCATAGCTCTTATTTGAATAATCCCAGCTAAGTTCTCGTCACGAAAGATTCTGGAGAGCTGTCAGATTATACTGATACGACAGTTGAAGCGTGACAAATGCAGTCTGAAGCTAAACATGGTCTAAAGAAAATGAATTAGCATAACATTATAAAGAAATCTAAAATTCTTACCTCACTTAGTTAGAAAGATTCCTTTCTGAGAATTTCAACTCTTAACTAACAGTAAAAATCGAGAGTATTTCCATATTTATTGTTTGTTTGTTTTGACTGCATAACTTATGGTTGATAAGACAGAATACTAACTAACTCCACGGATATGCAAAGACCGTAAAATGGAAGAAGATTTTTACAGGAATCTAATCAATAGCTGTGGAACTCTTTATTTATTTCTCTTTTAAGATTTAGGTTCCTATTGATAACAGACACAAGAAAATAAACGTCCAAAATAAATCTTACCTCTTACTTTAATCCTCTGGTTTAGACAATAGTAGATAGTCTCCGACTTAAGTTAGTCGATTTTGCCATCTGTGAATTATCACCTGCGTCACTGTGCCTCTTTGTTTAAAAGTATTCCAGACAATCGATAACATTAAGCTTCTTATCAAACCAATGTTAGGTTATAATAACGTTATTATATTCACTGAATACTATTCTTCGTAGCATTTCCTCAATTTAGAATTTGAATAATATACTATATTTTTTATTAATTCAATCACAATGGGATATAATTAATTTATTACTCTTATTCTATATCGGGCAAAGATAGTTTCTTTCTATTTGTACTCGTTGACTCGCAGGTAGTAGGCAGTTTGCCAACAAATCTAATTAAAAGCATGTTTGAAACTTACTGATATAAATATGTAATGTTATATAACTATAACGGATGTAAATAGATAATCTTGTTACAGAGGATATCTAGATGATTTACTTTTCATGAACGGCAAATAAATCAAGAAAAGGGAATACTGTTGCATTAAGCTATTTCTCAATATTTTATTAACATATCATTTAGTTAATCATCCACAAATTTTATCCGTACTTAGTTCAAATTTGTGAAGAATAAATTTTCCTGATTTATCTATAAGCCCTTCGAGCAGCTTATTTAACTTAAAAAAACTCACAGATTTTCCCTTTATCGATTTATTTTTTCACTTTTCAACGTTTTTAACACTTGGCTGTGGTAGTCCAGTAATGATTAGACTGTAAAACAATTATGCGCAATTTTGTAAGGTCGATTTTATTGCTTTTCTTGTAAGAGAGAATAGATGCGATATTGTTTTCCTTGCTTGGTGGGGAAAATACGAAGCAAGTGAAATCAAAACCTGTTTTTTTTCTAGCTTGCGGATATTATTTCATGAGATTTTACAATTTTATACGTATTTAGAAAATACATAAGGGAAACCATGTTCTTTTGTTATGCTCATTTATGTTACATATTCTTTCCAGTTGGTAAGTGCCAAACGATGGCCGAATGGTTAGAGTGCTGGCCTACGGTACTGGAGTTCATGGGCCCGAATCCCATTGGGGCATGGATGTTCGTAACCGTTCGGAATCGGATTTAAGCAGTAGGTCGCGGTCTCATTAACCCTTGTGTTGCAAAAAAGTAGATCGTAGCACTCCAAACCAAACCAAAAACAAGCTTGTTGTTGTTGGTAAGTTGATGAGTTTTTCTCTAAAAAATATGAGAAATAAAGGAACTTTAATAAAAATTATCTTTTCTTTATGTCATAAATAAAAATTTAGCATGAATTAATTAGTTTAATACTAGTAATAATTTATATTGTTGATTTAAACGTACTTTATGTATGTTTAAAACAGCAATGATATGAACATATAATTATGAGCGGTAGCTCAGTCGGGAAAAGGCAATGCTCTCATAACTGCAGGATTGCGGGTTCGGAGCCCGAGCCGGCCTAGGATCCGCCTTGTTCATTAAAGGTGACTGGGGCAAGTAAAATATGTTCGTGGTAACAATGTCTTCCAAGTTCTCAAACAATACCTCTGGGGGTGGCAGGTCAAGCTATGGGTCTTCTGCTTGGTCCCTGATTCTAAATTACGAGGATCCACTTGAGCAAGAAGTCGTACTTTCACCCTTGAGGTGCTCGTTACAAACTAAAGGTCCACCCCTTTGCCTTAATACGTATGACTCAGGGGTATATAATGTATGGCTCAATCGTGGTTGGTTTGACCAAGTGGAATAATAAAACAACAACAATGCATAATTATGTATAAAGTAATATGCAAAAAATTTTGTATGTATTAATAATTATGTATAAAATTAAGTATGTATTAACAATGTATTAAAAATGCAGTTTTATATGTAATAATAAAGAAATTTAAATAATAAAATAAAGGATTTAGTACCCTCTGAGAAAAAACTATTTTTAAGAAATATCATTGTTCCTCTAGCTTAGTAGTTTGTATTCTTATTATAATTTGAGGTGTTTTATTCAAAAGACTGGGATGCCGGGGAAGTTCGAATATTTTTTCTCAGCACTTGTCATAGCCTTAGGTGCAACGGCTTTGTAGGATAAATCTTTTAGCTTTGCCTTCAGATCAGAAAAGAAGCAAGTTTTGTTTTCACTTCTTTGAGTTTATTTCGGTAGTTTTATGTTACTATGAGTATTTAAAAAACATGTATATACACTTTCTTGTAGATTCTATTTCTGTAAAGTATTCTTCTCAGTTCAGTTAGTTTCCTTGGAAAAAAGCCAACTTAAGTAAAAATATCCCTTTCTTCACACAGCAAATGAAAAATTAATACAATAGAACCTCGGTATAACGACCCCCTGTGGGACCAACATCATATGGTCGTTGTAACGAATTGAAAAATAATAAAAAAATTGAGCAAAGAAATGATACAAAGTACATACTTAGAGAACACTTCTATTTATTTGTATTTCCATTACTGAATTTTTGAAAAAAAATCTTTGATTGACGCCTGTTTCAAGTTCACTTGGAAATTTTTCATTACCACTCATACCATATCCGTTAGATTTTGAAGGAAATTTTCAGAATCAAATTGTCCTTCAAAATATTGACGCAAGGCATTGATTGCATTGAAGGCTTCTTTTTCATCCACTTGTTCAAAAACTTGGACGATTTCTTCTCTGTCATCGGAATCGTAGATTTCTTCATTTCCGGTAATACGGGCAGTAGAATCGTCCTCATTCAAATTTTCTCCGCAGCACTGTAAAGTTTCGTCAACAAACTCCTCAAAAGATAATTGAAGATTTAGTTCTCCCATTTTTGTCACTCCCCCTCCCCTACTTTAAGCAAACACAAAGAGAGGAGCACAGGTTTCTTGAAGTTGCACCACAGCACAATAATTTTGAAATAGCCCACTTGAACATGAGATCTGAGGACTAAAACTGGCTGTCGTTCTAACGAAAAATAATATGCATGGGGTAGTTGTAATGATTCAAAATTAACATTATTTCTATGGTAAAATAATTGGGACTTTTTAAGATGGTCGTTCTAACAAAGGGGTCGTTGTATCGTGGGATCGTTAAAAAGAGGTTCTACTGTATATTCAATAACTATAATACATTGGACTGTTGATTTTAGTTTATGGAATCAAATCGGAAATAAAAGCGTTGTTACAAAAAAAAATTACTTATTAATTTGGCTCCTAATGAGTTAAGAGAAAAGAAACTTTTGAGTGACTAGGTCAGTAAGATCTCATTCTTTCTAATGGCTGGTTGCAGAGTTTAATAATATAAATTAGTTGTTCTATAAAGCCGTAAATACCAGGTTATGCAAGTATTATATTTCATATCTGTATTCAGTAAAAGTTAAATTCAGTGGATGGCATCAGAGTTTTCTACAAGAAGCTTTATTTTTTAAAGCAGGGATATTGAATCTTTTTCACTTTGGAGAACCCATTGATCTTACCGATTTCTTCCAAGTTCTCAACCGATACCTTTGGGGGTGGTAGGTCAAGCTATGGGTCTTCTGCTTGGTCCCTGATTCTAAATTACGAGGATCCACTTGAGCAAGAAGTCGTACTTTCACCCTTGAGGTGCTCGTTACAAACTAAAGGTCCACCCCTTTGCCTTAATACGTATGGCTCAGGGGTATATAATGTATGGCTCAATCGTGGTTGGTTTGACCAAGTGGAATAATAAAACAACAACAATGCATAATTATGTATAAAGTAATATGCAAAAAATTTTGTATGTATTAATAATTATGTATAAAATTAAGTATGTATTAACAATGTATTAAAAATGCAGTTTTATATGTAATAATAAAGAAATTTAAATAATAAAATAAAGGATTTAGTACCCTCTGAGAAAAAACTATTTTTAAGAAATATCATTGTTCCTCTAGCTTAGTAGTTTGTATTCTTATTATAATTTGAGGTGTTTTATTCAAAAGACTGGGATGCCGGGGAAGTTCGAATATTTTTTCTCAGCACTTGTCATAGCCTTAGGTGCAACGGCTTTGTAGGATAAATCTTCTTGCTTTGCCTTCAGATCAGAAAAGAAGCAAGTTTTGTTTTCACTTCTTTGAGTTTATTTCGGTAGTTTTATGTTACTATGAGTATTTAAAAAACATGTATATACACTTTCTTGTAGATTCTATTTCTGTAAAGTATTCTTCTCAGTTCAGTTAGTTTCCTTGGAAAAAAGCCAACTTAAGTAAAAATATCCCTTTCTTCACACAGCAGATGAAAAATTAATACAATAGAACCTCGGTATAACGACCCCCTGTGGGACCAACATCATATGGTCGTTGTAACGAATTGAAAAATAAAAAAAATTGAGCAAAGAAATGATGCAACAGTACATACCTAGAGAACACTTCTATTTATTTGTATTTCCATTACTGAATTTTTGAAAAAAAGTCTTTGATTGACGCCTGTTTCAAGTTCACTTGGGATTTTTTCATTATTACTGATTCCATATCCGTTAGATTTTGAAGGAAATTTTCAGAATCAAATTGTCCTTCAAAATATTGACGTGAGGCATTGATTGCATTGAAGGCTTCTTTTTCATCCACTTTTTCAAAAGCTTGGACGATACCTTCTCCGTCATCGGAATCGTAGATTTCTTCATTTCCGGTAATACGGGTAGTAGAATCGTCCTCATTCAAATTTTCTCCGCAGCACTGTAAAATTTCGTCAACAAACTAATCAAAAGATAATTGAAGATTTAGTTCTCTCCTTTTTGTCACGCCCCCTTCCCTACTTTTAGCAAACACAAAGAGAGGAGTACAGGTTTCTTGAAGTTGCACCACAGTATAATTATTTTGAAATTAGCCCACTTGCCCATAAGATCTGAGGACTAAAACTGGCGGTCGTTCTAACGAAAAATAATATGCTTGGGGTAGTTGTAATGATTCAAAATTAGAATTATTCCTATGGTAAAATAATTGGGACTTTTTAAGATGGTAGTTCTAACAAAGGGGTCGTTGTATCGTGGGGTTGTTAAAAAGAGGTTCTACTGTATATTCAATAAGTATAATACATTGGACTGTTGATTTTAGTTTATGGAATCAAATCGGAAATAAAAGCGTTGTTACAAAAATTTTACTTATTAATTTGGCTTCTAATTAGTTAAGAGAAAAGAAACTTTTGAGTGACTAGGTCAATAAGATCTCATTCCTTCTAATGGCTACTTGCAGAGTTCAATAATATAAATTTGTTGTTCTATAAAGCCGTAAATACCAGGTTATGCAAGTATTATATTTCATGTCTGTATTCAGTAAAAGTTAAATTCAGTGGATGGCATCAGAGTTTTCTACAAGAAGCTTTATTTTTTAAAGCAGGGATATTGAATCTTTTTCACTTTGGAGAACCCATTGATCTTACCGATTTTTTTTGGAGGATCTTTTTGATCAAAGAGCAGAATAGCAAAGCTTTATCTTATCCAAATTTACAAAATTATTACTGCTTCTTCTATTGAAATACCAGTGTTTAACCACATATCCATTATTGTTGAAGTAGTAAAAATTGCAAATAAATAATAAGAGTTATCAACTATGATAACACTTACTTGAATGTTTGTATTTAACAAAGAGAAAGGAGAATGCGACAGTAAGAATGATATGTTAGGTTTGGTTTGGTTTGATAGTACGGCTTACGCTGCATCCCAAGGTGATCCCATATAATCTATATAATTGTACACGATATTTATCCCAGATAATACAGATGCTTAGGCATCTTCGAAAAGAAGCTAAAAGAGGCAAAAAAACAAAGACTAATATGTGACGTAATGGGTTTCGATTAATGTATTTGAAGCACATAAATTTATGATTTAAAATTTAAGATTTCATTCATAAAATATTTAAATTTTACAAAAATTTTGGCACTTTGTCTAAGCAATTAGAGATCAAATTTAGAAACTTTGTCAAAGTTCTAGGGAACCCTATGATTCCCCGGAACCTACGTTGAAGATCTCTGCTTGAGAATTTCAGGGTTCTAAGAAGAACGATAAAGAATGAAAACACAAAAGAATAAGCTGTCACATTCCCACCTTTTAATAAAGTATTGATTTCATCTGTAAATGCCAGTTGAGGTGCCATGTCTGTAGAATAAATGGCATAAATTTTCACTTTTTTTTTCTCTACTGGGTACAAGAGTTTTTTTTTCCCGAAATAGTTGATCATCACTTTTCTAGCACCCTCTAGTACTAATTGAGTTACATACTTGCGGAAAGAAAAGAGCTCAGTAAAGGAGAGGAATTTCCAATGTCTGGCTAAGATCTGAAAATTCCAGAAGCAAGTTATAAGCGTTAAGAAACGATAATCAAACATTTTTGTTTGGAAGGAAACTGAAGTAATTTCAGAGATTGTTCGACAAATGAATTGCATGAAGAAGAAAGATGAAAAATAGCAGCGAATTGGAAATAATTCATTAGATTATGTTTTCATTAAAGCGAAAAGATAATTCTTACAAAATATATAGTGCTATATTTATTATTTGAGAGTAAGTTTATTCTTATGAAACTAAGGAAGGAATGTCGGAATTAACAGTAAGAAAAACATAACATGTGACGATAGCAGAAAATATTCTTTTATTTGAAATACTTTATAATAATATGAAATAGATTACTAAGTCTATATATATTTCTTAATTTTTCATTTAAAACTATTTCCCAGCATTCATTTTAGAATAAATTTATCTATATATATGTAGTAATGATGCTGAAATTTTGCCCACACAATAATGGAAAGAGGAATTAAAATTTTTTATACATTTTTGAAAATCCGTTAGATACAGAAACAATAGGTACAATAGTAAATACTCTTTGGCAGTTATGGCGAAATAACTTTTATTATCCGGTCAAGAAAAATACAGTCACTTTAATTTTACCAGACTCGCTACGTGTGTCGTCTAAAGTTTTAAAGCATAGACATACACGGGTAAAAATGGAAAGGCTCTCACATCTTTTAAGGTTCCGATATATTGACTCCTGAAAATGTGATGATCTGACATAAACCCTCTTCGCTATACTTCTGGGATCTTGCGGTCTAAGTCTAGATTTCAGGCGCACCAAATTTCACTGAATTAAGATGAATAATGAAGTTAACACTTCGTGTGCGGGCAGCGTATTTTTACGTTTTTTTGCCGTCTGTCACTGGAGCGCGGGTCACGTAAAAATACGTATTTAGTAGATTTTGGGGTGGATATCCGCTAACCACCCCAAATCTACTAAATGCGTATAATTATATGTATGTGTGACATATGTGTGTTGTTTGCATTGCTATGCAACGGTTTACATTCTTTCTTTCCACAAGTTATGATTGTCGAGTTACTCGGTCTTTTGTTGCGTTACTTCGTCTTAAATCGAATTACTATATCGAGAACGTACAAGTCTTGTTTTGTCAGTTTGAAGCTTGGTTTTTTATTGTTGAATACAAAACTGATAAAATGAGCCGTTGTGACAAAGATAGTGATGAAGAAATATGCGCTGACAGATTATCGGTTTGGTTTGGTTTTGGAGCGCTACGGTCTACTTTTTGCAACACGAGAGCTAATGAGACCGGGACCTACTGCTTAAAGCCGATTCCGAACGGCTACGAATATCCATGCCATAGTGGGATTCAAACCCACGAACTCCGGTTCCGAAGGCCAGCACCCTAACCATTCGGCCATCGTTCGGCCAGATTATCGGACTTTAATTCTAAAAATCGTTTATTTTTGTGATCTCGTAAAAATATTACTTTTTTTTCTGTTGAATAAGCATACAATATATATTAAAGTGTAAAATAAAAAAAAAGTTTCGTTCATAAAAACAAAGTAGTTTTCGATTTACTTAAAAAAAATAAATAAATAAAGGCAAACGGCAAAAATGGCATGAAGTATACCCGCATGCCAAGTGTTAAAATTTGAAATTAGAATCTAATATTTCATCGCGCTCCTTTTAATCATTACATATATATGAAATCTTTTGTATGTTTGTATGTATGCATGTTCGATAGGCATGCCGAATTGGCTATACCAATCTTGACTGAATGGACATGGCGATTTAGATAAACTCTGGAAAGGTAAAACTGTTTGCAGTTCAAGGGTATTTAGAAATAGAACGCAATTGCTAATCTAAATTGCGTTTGGCACAAGTCTATTTTGTGTTTATTTGCGCCTGCTATAAAAATCTCTTGTAATATCGTATAATGGTAGCGAAAAATGATTTAGAAAAGCTAACCAAAACAAAAACGAAGCCCTATATTTGGTGAAGTAAATTAGATTCCACAATAATATTTAGAACTAGTAGCTCTTACGCAATTAAAATTAAGAGAGAGAGGGGAGATCCCCTAAGCATGGGTCAAGCCCCAGAAAGGAAATGAAACTAACTCTTGACAGTTCAGATATTTTGAAATGTGCTATTATGTACTGAAGAGCATTATCAACAACTTAAATAACAGTTTATATTTAAAAATAACAAAAGATTTGAAGATAAATTAACAACAAAAAGATAACTTTGTTGCCATGAGAAATTACTTATTGAAAGTCAAGCTATTATTGCTTGAGATCTAATACGAAATTTAGATTTAACAATTTCAAAAATTTATTTACAGTACAAAACATAGGCTCTACCATTTAGCTGGTGATAGTGATTAGTTCACAGTTTTCAATCATCCAGGAGAGATATTATGTTAGAAAAATAGGTAGAAACATAAAGGCTTCATACATTTTTTTTTGTTCAAAATATGCATAAAATTTAAATTACGCCCTAAAAAATCATATCATGCCAAATATTGTTTATTTCTCAATATATTCTGATAATAATCACTTATCTATAAAGGTGTTGTAAAAAAATTCTTTAAAGAAAACATTCTAAAAACATGCATTATTTTCAAATTATCTTGTTTGATGAATGCACTAATAAACGAAAGAACTAACTTCATTCTATTAATTAAAATATTTAAGTGTCTGTTTATCATTTAATAACAGTTATTGCATTTAATCACGATTCTATAAATATCAGTTACTAATTTCTATGATTAAATCCATTGCATCAAAAAAAGATAATTTAGAAATGAAAAAGAAAATAGGATTTGGTATCAAGTTTTTCATTAGTTTGTTTTTCATTATTAGTGGTTGAAAACGACTTTCGTAAACAGAAATTATTTTTAGCTTTTCATTACATTTAAAGGAAACAAAATATATAAAATCAGTAGACTATAAAGTTTTTTTTATAAGCTCCTAAGTAATAGATATAATTAAACTGTAATGCAATTTTGATTTTAATTTCTGTTGTTATACGTACATGTTTTTTTTATAGGTGCAATTTATTGACTGACAATATTCTTCAGATAAATATGAAGTGGATCAATTAGCTGAAATCATAAGAGAAATAAAGAGTTATAAGTAATTACATTTTTGTAAGATTAAAGTAATCAAATCAATCGTTATATCAATTTTTATTTGTATCTAAGAATAAATTTTAAAATATTAAGAAAATTTAGGCGTTTTGGATAATTTGTTGATTTATGTGAGCTGCTTGCTTTTCTTAATAGTAAGAACAGAAACAATATCATCTCAAATAATAATACAAAAACTAACTAATAGTGTTTTTACAGTCCGAAAATTTGATGGTAATATTTGGATTGATCTTCACGTTTTGGATTTCTCTGGCTAAAATCCTTTTTGGAATTATGTTTGTGTGTGTGTCTGTATGCGAACACTATAACTCGATTATTTTTGACTTGGGATACTATTATATTAATTTGGTAATACTCCAGAATATGGTACCCCTTGGAAAATTTGAAGAAATTAATGGCCATGTTTACTGAAACATAAAGGTATTCCATTCGAACAGTGTATTCCTGACTTTTTTGGTTACTTTAATTGATGCAGCGTGCATCATTATAATAGAATTATATACTTTTACTTAATTAACCAAAACCACTTAGAAACCGGACATTTATATTTAAGGCAATTTATCTCTCAACAGTTTACACAGTCAACAGCTCCAAATTATTAAAAATTAGCCATAGTGAACTATTAACTTTTATTATATCTATTTTTTAAGCATTACGCTCATTTAATATATAAAAAAGAGTTGCACAAGAGAGCTGGATACCAGTATAATATAATTAAAAAATAGATACAGATTGTTTGAACACGGCGAGATCAGGAAAAAATATTAGGCTACCATGTTTAGAAGTTTATCGCCAAGTTGGCGAGGGCATCCTGTTTTGATGTCAAACTTTTTAATTCATGTATTTTACAAAACTTGTTTTTTTTTTAAACTTTTTGGTTACTTCCAACAATCGGAAATAGCAGTTTTCCTACTATTTCCAATTACTATACGGCACAAATCTGATAATAACTGTATATGTGCGTCTATCTACTCACGAACGGCTGGAAATTGAAAGGTACCAAAACATGGGAAATGATCTGCGGTAGCCTTTTTGGCCATTTACATTACGGTATTCCAATTAGTTAAAAAGATATTAATAATAAATCGACCAAATAAATAGTTTCAGTATGTGGGATATTCATATTTTTTGACTTGGCGTAAATAAATAAGAGTTCTTTCATTGTTGGTCTCATTATCACCCTATATGTGGTATACCACGTAATACCTACTACACACACGTATATATATACATATATATATATATATATATATACATACATATATATATATATATATACATATATATACACATATATACACATATATACATATATATATACATATATATATATATATATATATATACATATATATATATATACATATATATATATATATATATATATATATATATATATATATACATATATATATATATATATATATATATATATATACATATATATATATATATATATATACATATATATATAAACATATATATATATACACATATATATATATATATATATATATATATATATATATATATATACTATATATATATATATATATATATATATATATATATATATATATATATTATATATATATATATATATATATATATATATTTATATATATATATATATATATATATATATATATATATATATATATATCTATATATATATATATATATATACGCCGAACGATGGCCGATTGGTTAGGGTGCTGGCGTTTGGTACCGGAGTTCGTGGGTTCGAATCCCACAGTGGTATGGATGTTCGTAGCCGTTCGGAATCGGTTTTAAGCTGTAGGTCCCGGTCTCATTAGCCCTCGTGTTGCAAAATGTAGACCGTAGCACTCCAAATCAAACCAAACCAAATATATATAGCCACACTTAATTTTTTAATTGTACAACTAGTATAACAATAGAATTATTAGTGAAATATAATAGCTAACCTTATTTGTCCTCTTATACAAAAAAGTAGACCACAGTTAAACCAAACCAATATCTAACTTTGTAAAACTTAACCTTATAATGGGTCTATGCATGGTATTTTCAATTAAGACATTGTATGCGGCACTAGTACGTTTTCTGACGATTGATACTTGAGCTCTGGTCACGTACTAGTACTGGTTAGTGTAACAACATGGTTTGTTTGGGGGTACAAAAATAATGGTATATACATTAAAATGAAGCCGAATTATCTACTACATAGATTCTGGAAAAATTTAAACAAATTAGAACTAGTTCTTACGTCAGTCGAAGAGGAACCAATGAAAGGAAAGGTTGATTAAAAATGAATTTAGATTTAAAATTAATTTTTTATTTATCCTTGCTAAAATGATATTGTATATATGTATATATATATATATATATATATATATATATATATATATATGTATATATATATATATACATATATATATATATATATATATATATATATATATATATATATATATATATATATATATATATATATATATATATATATATATATATATATATATATATATATATATATATATATATATATATATATATATATATATATATATATATATATATATATATATATATATATATATATATATATATATATATATATATATATATAATATATATATATATATATATATATTTTTATAAAAATTTTTTGTTAAAAAAAATTATTTTTTTAAAAAATTTAAAATTTTTTTTTTTTTTTTTTTTTTTTTTTTTTTTAAAATTTTTTTTTAAATTTTTTATTTTTTTATTTTTTTAGGTCTGCCTGTCTCCTTTTTTGTCTTTACATTAAAATTAGCAATAGTTTTAAAATTCTTTCTCTTCTTTATTACTAATTTTTCTGTCTATTCTGTGTTTTGTTGTTAATTTTTAAGTTATATTTTTTTATTTTTAAATAAGTGTCCTTGTCTGTTGATATGTGTGTTTAGCAGCTCTGATAATTTTTATTAGACTTGTTCTCTTCATTGTCGGCCTACTGCATTTTTATTACTGCTAGCTGTTTAGCTTTCTCCTTGTTCAGCTGTTTTATAATTAATAGATCACACACACACTATATATATATATATATATATTTATTTATTTGTCTATTTATATATTTGTTTATATATTTCTATATAAAATACGAAAAATTAGTTAAAAAAAATTAAATAATTTTCGATCTATTGCGATTTAACGGAATAACTAAATTTTTGCTCAAAACGGCAGCTCCCGGTACAATTCCGCTGCGAAATGTACCCGCGCATAATGTGTTAAGATTCAGGATCAGCTGATAATTTATTAGATTTTTTATGATTATTTACTGATTTTTTATTAGTAGGCTTTATAATATGCAGCCTCTTTCTCTAGATTTCACAATTTGTGTATCCAGAAAAATACGTATCCAGATATAGTTCAGTGTTATGAAATGTCAAAAATATGTTTTATATAGATTGAAATAATCTGGAACAACCACATACACAATTTTCTTACGCCTGTCTTTCCTAATTTGATGTATGAAAGAAACAGCCCGGGGTTAAGTAGCAGATCGATATGTACAAACATCCCTCTCTCAAACCTCAAGAATCGACATCTTCAAAGAGAAATATTTGAAGTTTATTCAAACTAGTAAAAATTTTAAACTTTCTCAAGAAGATCGTTATTAGATGCTGACAGATGGTTTTTATTTTGATTAAAAACTTACTCCCCACACAGTTTTTTTTCTTTATTTTTTTTCGAATGACGGAAAATTATGAAGCTTTCCACAACTTTGTCTTTTCATTTTTTGGTAAGTATTCTTCGCATAAAGTATGGTTCTGTGCATGTACTTTCATATATCTTTGGAGTAATACTATGAATAAAACATTAGGTTTCAAAAAAGGATACAAAAGAAATTTTCGAAGAAAGTAATATTGAAACGAAATACCATTACGTTTGACAGGATATAATTTATCTTAATAAACAAGTGTACAGGCTTAGAGATGAAATAAATTACGCTATTTTAAACACATGGTAGGGTGTAGCAACTAGAGTAAGCGTTTGCAGGCTCTGATTTATTACTTTTCTGATTTGAGAAATGAATTTTCTTTGGAAAGAATAAAATTATTGGTCCTAGTTTAATGACAGAAAGCCTGCTCTCAAATTCATTTGTTTATTTTTCTAGTTTTTTGAAAAAAAACATTGTTGTAAATAGGATAAATGTTTTTCTGCTTAGCTACATATAAGAAATAATTTCCAATTCATTTACTTTTAATATAAGAAAAAAAATGACCATGTTGAGATTAATGTAATTCTGTTGTATGAATGTTAGTATAATTTATTAAAGAGGATAAAATGATTGCATTCATATCAAGAAGCAGATATATGGAATATAATAAATGTTTAATAGTTTGGAAGAATGTTGTAGAAAGAAAAATCCTTATCTTAAAGGCTTTAAACAGTAATATGTTAAAGTGATACCAAATAGATCTGTTTTTACGAAGGTTTTCTTTTTTTATTAATTGGAATCCTGTGATATTTAAACTGACAGCTGATCATCAACTAGGACAGTCTATAATATTCACTAAATTTTAAATTTCATATTTTTTTTACTCCCTGCAGTTTATGGTAATTTCCACATAAGATATTCATCAATATATAACCGATAGAAATGATTTTGGCATTAACAGATTAACGCTAATCCTATAATCAAGTCCTTTATACTGAATCGTTTATAATTTAAGATAAGAAAAGTATATCTAAAAATCCAGTAAATATTAAAAAATTTATACTTTTTATATTATTCAACCAGTAGAATGATTACTTATTATTTAAATTTCATATTTTTTACTCCCTGCAGTGTAGATAATTTCTATATAAGTTACTGATCAATAAGTAACCGATAGAAATGATTTTGGCATAAACAGATTAACACTAATCCTATAATCATGTCCTTTATACTGAATTTTTATTATTTTTATACCGTATTTCATACTTTATGCTTTAAAATATGAAAAGTATCTCTAAAAATCCAGTAAATATTAAAAAAATTATACTTTTAGATCATTCAACCAGTAGAATGATTACTTACTATTTAAATTTCATAGTTTTTACTCCCTACAGTGTAGGATAATTTCTATATAAGATATTGATCAATATATAACCGGTAGAAATGATTTTGGCATTAACAGTTTAACACTAATCCTATAATCAAGTCCTTTATACTGAATCCTTTATACTTTAAAATATGAAAAGTATCTCTAAAAATAAAGTAAATATTAAAAAAAAATTATACTTTTTAGATCATTCATCAAGTAGAATGATAACTTATTATTTAAATTTCCTATTTTTTACTCCCTGCAATTTCTATAAAGATATTCATCAATATATAACCGATAGAAATGATTTTGGCATTAACAGATTATCACTAATCCTATAATCAAACCTTTATACTGAATCCTTAATACTTTAAAATATGAAAAGTATCTTTAAATATCCAGTAAATATTAAAAAAAATTATACTTTTTAGATTATTCAACTTGTAGAATATTTTTTACTCCCTGCAGTTTATGATAATTTCTATATAAGTTATTCATCAAAAATAACCCATAGAAATGATTTTGGCATTTACAGATTAACCCTAATCCTATAACCAAATCCTTTATACTGAATCCTTTATACTTTAAAATATGAAAAGTATCTTTAAATATCCAGTAAATATTAAAAAAATTATACTTTTTAGATCATTCAACCAATAGAATGATTACTTATTATTTAAATTTCATATTTTTTTACTCCCTGCAGTTTATCATAATTTCTATACAAGATATTCATCAATATATAACAAATAGGAATGATTTTAGAATTAATAGATTAACACTAATCCTATAATCAAGTCCTTTATATTGAATCCTTTATACTTTAAAATATGAAAAGTATCTCTAAAAATCCAGTAAATATTAAAAAAATTTTACTTTTTAGATCATTCAGCCAGTAGAATTATTACTTATTATTTAAATTTCATATTTTTTTACTCCCTGCAGTTTATGATAATTCCTATAAGATATTCATCAATACATAACCGATAGAAATGATTTTGGCATTAACTGATTGACACAAATCCTATAATAAAGTCCTTTATATTGAATCCTTTATACTTTAAAATATGAAAAGTATCTCTAAATATCCAGTAAATATTAAAAAAATTATACTTTTTAGATCATTCAACCAGTAGAATGATTACTTATTATTTAAATTTCATATTTTTTTACTCAATGTAGTTTATGATAATTTCTACATAAGATATTCATCAATATATAGCCGATAGAAATGATTTTGGCATTAACAGATTATCACTAATCCTATAATCAAATTCTTTATACTGAATCTTTAATACTTTAAAATATGAAAAGTATCTTTAAATATCAAGGAAATATTAATAAAATTATACTTTTTAGATCATTCAACCTGTAGAATATTTTTTACTCCCTGCAGTTTATGATAATTTCTATATAAGATATTCATCAATATATAACCCATAGAAATGATTTTGGCATTAACAGATTAACCCTAATACTATAATCAAATCCTTTATACTGAATCCTTTATATTTTAAAATATGAAAAGTATCTCTCAAAAATCAGTAAATATTAAAAAAATCATACTCTTTAGATCATTCAACCAATAGAATGATTACTTATTATTTAAATTTCATATTTTTTTACTCCCTGCAGTTTATCATAATTTCTATACAAGATATTCATCAATATATAACAAATAGGAATGATTTTAGAATTAATAGATTAATACTAATCCTATAATCAAGTCCTTTATATTGAATCCTTTATACTTTAAAATATGAAAAGTATCTCTAAATATCCAGTAAATATTAAAAAAATTATACTTTTTAGATCATTCAACCAGTAGAATGATTACTTATTATTTAAATTTCATATTTTTTTACTCCCTGCAGTTTATGATAATTCCTATAAGATATTCATCAATACATAACCGATAGAAATGATTTTGGCATTAACTGATTGACACAAATCCTATAATAAAGTCCTTTATATTGAATCCTTTATACTTTAAAATATGAAAAGTATCTCTAAATATCCAGTAAATATTAAAAAAATTATACTTTTTAGATCATTCAACCAGTAGAATGATTACTTATTATTTAAATTTCATATTTTTTTACTCAATGTAGTTTATGATAATTTCTACATAAGATATTCATCAATATATAGCCGATAGAAATGATTTTGGCATTAACAGATTATCACTAATCCTATAATCAAATTCTTTATACTGAATCTTTAATACTTTAAAATATGAAAAGTATCTTTAAATATCCAGTAAATATTAAAAAAAATTATACTTTTTAGATTATTCAACTTGTAGAATATTTTTTGCTCCCTGCAGTTTATGATAATTTCTATATAAGTTATTCATCAAAAATAACCCATAGAAATGATTTTGGCATTTACAGATTAACCCTAATCCTATAACCAAATCCTTTATACTGAATCTTTTATACTTTAAAATATGAAAAGTATCTTTCAATATCCAAAAATATTAAAAAAATTATACTTTTTAGATCATTCAACCAATAGAATGATTACTTATTATTTAAATTTCATATTTTTTTACTCCCTGCAGTTTATCATAATTTCTATACAAGATATTCATCAATATATAACAAATAGGAATGATTTTAGAATTAATAGATTAATACTAATCCTATAATCAAGTCCTTTATATTGAATCCTTTATACTTTAAAATATGAAAAGTATCTCTAAAATCCATAAATATTAAAAAAAATTTACTTTTTAGATCATTCATGTAGAATATTTTTTACTCCCTGCAGTTTATGATAATTTCTATATAAGATATTCATCAATATATAACCCATAGAAATGATTTTGGCATTAACAGATTAACCCTAATACTATAATCAAATCCTTTATACTGAATCCTTTATATTTTAAAATATGAAAAGTATCTCTCAAAAATCAGTAAATATTAAAAAAATCATACTCTTTAGATCATTCAACCTGTACAATGAGAGCCTAAAAATACACCCTGGCCTGAACATTCCTGTAAGCATTTTTAAAATTTTCGAAAGCACTGTATTAATTATCTTTCATCTGAACACAAAATTTCTGGATATATCCACAGCAAGTTCAAAAATATTTTTCGAAGAAAATGTTCTTTTTCTCCTATTAAAAGCTTACCGAGGAGTTCATAAGTACAGAAAAGTTTCATACAAAAATGCGGTATTCGCACTTTTGATCACACTCTGGAATATTTCTTTTTTTACCTTTTCTTTCCTCTCTTAGATAAGTTATCAAAGGATTAAATTTTTTCAAATGTATTTCTAAGGAACGCGTTGCGTGAATTTTTTGTATTTCATAGAAAGGAAGGGAATGCGCTGTCGCCATAAAGCGATATTTTTAAAGAAATATAAAAACAACTTCAGTACCTATGCATATATTTGATATGAAACATTTTATAAGATCTTTACCAACTTAATTTTGTCATAAAGTTGTTGAATACATAGAAAATGATTTTGACATCAAATACTTTATGACATACGTTAGGGAAATCAGGTATTCTGCAGAGTGTGCTATCCTAATTTGCTGATTTTAAGGATAAATAAAACAAAAGATGTTATAAATATCATTCTAGTTATATTTTGCATCCTTGGAAATTTAAGTTTACTATAAGCACTATTACTTAAGCACTATTTTGGAAAATGTGTAACATGTGGTATCTTCAATGACGATCAATTTATTTACCGAAATTCTGAAGTTTATGTCGACTTTTTTCAGCATACAGATGGTATTGCTAGGAGCAGAATATTCTTTTTAATTCTCTTTAGACAATTGGTTTATATGATGTGTTTCGGATATCTCCATAAACGATAGACACAAGGGACTATATCAGATAAACACGCCAGACACTTCTCAAGTGCTGGGGGAAGTGTTTTCTCAAAACATGCAACATTTTGCTTCACTGTCAGCTTGTAATGATGCATGTCAAACTGAATGTCCTCAGGAAGAATCAGTCTCATGACCGACATTTTAAGGGCAGTTGCATGCTTACGTGCTTAGCAAAGAGGAGATAGCAAAATAGTCAGCTTTACCACCTCCATGATTTGGACTGATCTCATGGATCATTTTTTGCAATCTTGTCTTTTCCACACTGATTATTTCACAATGTGTTTGCCCACATAAAATTTTATTGCCAAACAGGAACACGATCTTGGCAGCATTGTTGAAGAATGCTCACAGCTTTTCTACGATTGGTCAACATTAAATAAAAGCTTTTAAGGCAAACGCTCGTTGTTCCTTTGTCTAACACATTTTACTATGTTTTACAGTAAATTGAAAGGGTAAAAAACATCGCGAGCACACTTTCGAATGTGATTACTCATTCTAACGGTAAAAACTCGCTTCTCAAAGCCACATTTAAATCAACAAATTATACTACTATACCCTATATTTTAAAAATTTATTCTGCTATATCGGTTAATCCTTGACAACACCTATTGTAAAAGCAGTTTCTGATCTAGTAAGCCAACAGTTCAAACGTTTTTGAAGTCCAAAGATGAGGGATATAATGGGTTTTTTGTTTGTTTTCTCCATAGTTTATTCATTAAATGTCAATATTTAAATGCTAATTTCTGTTCTGCATAGGAATGCTGCTCGAGATTGTAAGGGATATCCTTGACCACAGGCTGAGGAATGTGAAGGTTTTGCTTAGGTGGTTAGGTGCCGACAATATTGGATTCTTCTAGCTGCCTGTTAACCTATGAGGAAATTTGTACTACTTCTGTGGGGTTTGCATTTAAGGATTTTATTAACCATTTACATTCCAATGTTTCAAAATTGGAACCGTATTTCAACAAAAATTTCTCAAAAAATTACTTTTAAAATCTTCTATTTTTATAGCTGAACATTTAGAAAATTTTGAAGTAATTATTGTTTTTTAAATTAAGTTTTTGTATATGGTTTTAGTAACTTTTAAAAGGATTTTTCAAAATCTAATTTTAAGATTTTTGTTGCTTTTAAGTTTTTTGGTAGATTTTTTGATTATTTGGTAGATTTTTTGGCTAATTTTGGATTACTGTAAGGCATTTTAAAAATTATTTTTTTTAGAAAATGTTACAATATTTATCATATACATAAAAATACTTAAGGAAAGTTATAGAAAACTTACATGAGAAAATTATTTAGTTTTTAAAAATTAACCTTAATTGGATAACCTACACCTGAAACTCTGACATTCGAAAAATGGAACATACCAAAAAGATAAAAACTATTGCTTTTTGAAGTTATAAAATTTTACTTTGGATAGAATCCATACATAATATTACAATCAATAAATACAATTATAAAATTAAAATATAAATATTCATTATAATTATTACCTGTTCGTAGTTTATTGTATAACGGTTAAATAGATTTTGTCATGCAATGTAATGGAGTATTATACAGGATAATGCTCCATTTTCCCTGCTATTAAAGTGTAGAGTTCTTTTTGTACACGCAATAGGGATTGTGTATTTAAAAACTCTGGCAAATTCTGGCCATCCCTTTTGTAAAACCTTTTTAGTATATATTAACTTAAATTTTGGACTTAACCTCAAAAATATGTTAATTATAATCTTAATTCCTGGTTACCTTTTAAAATGAGTAAATATACCTTTTTATTTATTATATAATTCTTAATTTTTTAATTAAAAATATTTCTTAATGTTAACATTTATTTTAGTTTTAAATTTCTTTTACGTAAACACAACGCAATGATGACGCACGAGAATTCCATTGTTGAGTGAAATGTTTTCATCATTGAACAAATAAGAGAAAGATTTATCTGTATATAAAATAATTTGCATTTGTACATAGAACATTTAAGTACGCAAATGTTTAGCTATTACTTAGTATCTAAACACCATGGTTTAGTAATTAACTATAAATAAACTGTTCATAATGAAACTAAAACGGGAATTATTTTTTATGGTATAGCATAAAGAGTAAATAAAAAAGCATAAAAAAGCCCCAATATATACTGTTTTTATTCAATATATTTTTTCTGCTTCAGTTTGCTTTTTTCTCATTAAGGGAGGTGCTTTTTTTCAGAGGAAATATTTTTTTTCGGAATAAATTAATTGCTTATTCAGAAATTTCCGGATTTGATCATGGAGAAAAATTCAGGAAAATGAAATTTGTATTTATTACAATATCCCTTAAAGGACAAATGTATTAATTTTGAGATCAATTACTATAATGATCTTTTAAATAATACTAATATTTAGAGTCCGTAACACCATTCATAATTTGAGATAATCGTCGGTTCTTTACGATATAAATTATAGCTTTTAATCTACGATTAATTCTAATCGACTATAACGATATGGAGCTCTGAAACTTAAATTAGTGGGTTTTTTGTACACTCAGTAATGACTGTTAACTAATTCTTAATAAATGGTATAGGACTAAAATAATCAACTTTTTATTAATCAAGAGCGTATAATAAATTTTGAATTTAAGTTGGATGATAATTTTATAAACACGTTCTATTTATAGTTAAAATAAAGATTTATAGCTGTAACAAATATGTGGAGCCGTGGTAGCTCAATTGGCAATGCTCGTCGAGCTCATAGCCGGAGGGTTGTGGGTTCGCGACTCGACCAGGTATAAGATCCGTTGTATTCGTCAATGGCGGCTGAGGTATGTAAAATAAAGTTTGTAATCCCAATGTCCTCCAAGATCCTTCTGAAGGTTTAAGGCCCAAACCTGAAGGTCTTAATCCCTTCTTCTAAATTACGAGGACCCACTTTAAGCAAAAAATTCGTTCGTCTCTCTAAACGAAAGGGTCGTTCCTTTGCTTTAAATTCGTCTAACATTTATCTCACGTTCTTGGCTTGTCCAAGTTATAGAAGAAAGTGCAAAAATACACTGAATGGAATAAAATTTATACACGCCGTCATAACAACAGTAAATAATTCGAGTTACTTTCTTATGTATTGCCGAGATGTAGAATTAAAAGAGGAAATGATAAATTATTTTGAGATTAATATTGTGTATTATTTTTTGAACAAAAGATTTCCTTTTCCCAGCCTAATAAAATCAATCACAATATTTAAAGTACAAAAAGTAAGCAATTTTACAGAGCAGTGAGGAATTGTGCTTTCAACCTATAAACGTAAAGGATTTGTAAAAAAATTTAGATTTTTATAGACCACTGAACTTTTGCGAACTATCTTCTTTAGCATGGTTTATGGTTTGGTTTGATTTGGAACACAACTGTCTATAGTTTTGCTACATAAGTGCTTATAAAATAAGATCTACTGCTTAAAGCTGATTCCGAGCTGTCACGAATATCCATTTACGCAGAGAGATTAAAACAAACGAACTCCAGTAAACTTTTACGAACTATCTTCTTTAGCATGGTTTATGGTTTGGTTTGATTTGATTTGGAACACAACTGTCTATAGTTTTGCTACATAAGAGCTTATAAAATAAGATCTACTGCTTTAAGCTGATTTCGTCCTGTCACGAATATCCATTTACGCAGGGAGATTAAAACAAACGAACTCCAGTAAACTTTGGCGAACTATCTTCTTTAGCCTGGTGTATGGTTTGGTTTGATTTGCAACACAACTGTCTACAATTTTACTACATAAGATCTTATGAAGTAAGATCTACTGCTTTAAGCTGATTCCGAGCTATCACGAATATCCATTTACGCAGCGAGATTAAAACAAACTAACTCTAGTACCAAAAAACAGTTGCCTAGTATTCAGCCTTTGTTAGGCACCAGTATATCTACATTGTTTGTATAATTGAAAAAAAGCGTTCTCCTAGTATTTAAATTTTGGATTTGATTTCCAGCCGTATAATTACACTATATTGCCAATAGTGACCGATCACTTGCAATTTTAGACATTTTGTTGAATATCTTAGAAAAATGTACGAGGAATTATTCCGAAACCCCAGACACGTAAACAGGATGGTTGACGTCATATATTTCAGAAAGAAATTTTCCCGAAACCCCGTAGGGGACCGTCTACAAATTGAACATTATTGAAAATAACGTTATTTGATATTGAGACCTCTGCAAATTATAAGAAAAACACTTGGAGAAATTTGGGATTGGTTTAATAAAAACCTTAATTTCTCCACGAGTATACGTACAATGAACACAGATTATTACAAGAAGCATTCTAATCATGAGTTAAAGTTTCAAAGATTTTCATACATTACTTTTTACAGGGATATCCTAAATATATTCGCTTTCCTTCAATTTGTTGAAGGTCCCCTATGAGGTTTCGAGAAAAATTCTTTGCTGAAATATATGAAGTCTAACATCCAGTTTACACACCTGAGGTCAAGGATAATTCCTCGTGTATATTTCTAGATATTCAACAAAATGTCTAATCATTAGCGGTTATCATTGGCAATATAGTATATTTACTCTATTTACAATACATATTCACTATTGAATTTTATTATGAAAGATTACATATTTGACGTTATGATGATTACCTACATTTTATTAGAAAATTTATTTTACATTTATATCTATGATGTTTCAATTATATAAATCAATATTTATTGGTTTATAAATAAATAGTACCATTTTGTTAAAAAAATTCAAAATTTTGAAAATCCTCTAACCGTTCCCACTCTTTTCTTAAACATTGCATGTGCATTGATTAATCAGTGATATACAAGAATTAATCATCTTTTTATTATTTCTGTAGTATAATTAATTCACTTTAGAAGTTGTGCTGTAAAAGAATATTAGTAAATGAAACTGAGATAGAAAGAAATCTTTCCAATATAAATATATCCTGGAAAAGCATAATTTTTTTCTAAATATCATTTGAGCTTGGTTATAATTTTATATTTTTAAAGTAAATTTAAAGTATAGGTTTATATAATATTTTGTAGAAATCCATACGTTTTGTAAACATCTTTAATCCTTTATGTGGGTAAATGTTTAAATGCAATAATAAATTCTCCACCGAATCGTTATTGCAATATCTCTTGTATATAAAAAAAAATTGCGGAAATTGTGGGATAAATTTTTACAGTAACATCAGTTAAATATAAAATATTTTAAACTCTACGGCTCATATAATAAGTTTTTTATTCTTTTTTCCCCATTTTCCTTAAACCAACGATCAATTTGATTTTTGTAAACAAGAAAATATTCAGAGGCAGTACATTTTTTTAAAGATACAGCCATTGTTGCTTTCTTTTGAGAGGTCTGCCTTTCATTCTTTTTCAAAAGTTTCAAAATAAACAATAGCACTAGAAAAAGAGATATGCTTTGGTGTCATTTATTTGTAACAGAAGAAAAATGATGAATTTGAACAATAATACCTCGGTGGAAAATTTAAAACCACAAGTTGAATTCTTTCAGGATTTTTGAAACACGCTGTTGTCACTTTTTGATAAATTTTAGAATCCCTTTTCTTCAACTTTGCACAATTTTCTGACAAAACAAGTAATAAGTCAATGCCTCGAAGCCATTTATGAGAGGAAATAGCACTACAAAGAACGACAAGAAAGAATGAAAAAATGGAAGTTTAGTGTACATTTAACAAAATTTGTAGGTAATTTGAAAAGTAGAAGACCCGTTGGCAGAAATATTTTAATAATAAAGTTTAAATCTGCCTTTCATAAAAAGTGCCTCATACTCTGTGAGCATGTGTATAAAATTGATTATTAAAATCGTGACAAATTGTATTTACTATTTATTATTAGAGATGTAATTAGGGATAAAGTGGCAAAGGTGAGACTGATATATGCTTTGTGTGATTTAAAATCATTGAGCATGCTCAAACAGAAGTTACATAATCATCCATAATTATTTAGTTTGTAAAATAAATAATTTGCTTTGGGATAGCAGGCAGATAAAAATCCAGCTTTAAGTTAACATTATTCGCAGTAATCACTTTTATGTAATTTTATCTACAGCTAGTCCAAATTAATCAACCGAGTATTATATGTAGACTACATGGATGATAAATAAGAGAGGAACTAAGTTATGTCAAAGCATACAATTTAGAATTCAACATAGTGTCTGAATGGGGGCCTAAGATAAAGCAATGAAATGGATGATAGAACAAGACTTTGAATCTTCGTTTGTATCTTAAGGTTCTCGCCCCAAAATCGAGGAAGGTTGATTGTTGAGATGCTACCAGACTCTCATTGTTACCATCTCATCTGTCTCCTCTGTTAATGACTGTCTCTCACCTATTAGATCCCTTCCTCTTACACTGAAGTCCAAAACTTAATTATAATTCATAAAATAAGGAAAAATGTGAACAAATATAAGTCAAAATGTTCAAAAATACTTGTGAAGAATCATCATCTAAAGCTGCTGTGCATTTGCAAAACATTACAGTCTATGTGGACATGGACAAAATATCTACACACTTTAGAATCAACACTTTAGAATGAGCATAAAACCTTGGCTTAGGGAGAGGATAGATAGCACAAAGATGTCAAATGGACATGCTTTCGAAACGGAGAATTATCGGAATGCTGGAATTTGGACTCAAACGGAAATGTTTCAATTTTCTGGATTTGCCTCAGTATTTCTAGCAAAGGAATCAGAGTACAGGAAATGTTAATCGACAACTAGTACAAAGGCAACTAAGTAAATCAACAATTCCCCAAGACCAACATATGGCAAGAACTATGTGACTTCAGAGGCATAGTTGTGCCAGGCAAACTGTTTACTGGAGACTCAGTCATGTTGATCTATATGCCAGACTACCAGTAATTCACATTTCCCTCCAACATGCAGATAAATGTCTTTTTACACTGGAGGGTGGAACATCATCACTGGAGTTTCGCATAGTTGGCAGATGTGATGTTCAGAGATGAGCCCCGCTTTAATCTTCTCTTTTTTTTTCTATCGGATAATGATATGGAGGAACGTGGAACTTGATTTCATCCAGTTAAACATTACAGTCAGACATAAGTGTTCAAGTAGAGTCATGATGAGGACAGACATTATGCTGGATGACCGCAGAGACCTGCACGTATTTGAACCGGGGTCTACTATTGCTATAAGGTACAGAGATGAAGTACTTGGGTTTTATATTCACTTGTTTCGAGGCGCGATTGGCAATGGATTCACATAAATGTCATACGTAATTTTTGGACATCAATGTAGAGTGTTTGGTATACTTATTCAATTAATTTTTAGAGGTCCCTGTCATTGATTTTCTTGGAGTATAATTTCAGTGTTTCTTAGAGACTATTGGTAGTTGTTTTAAAGAGAAGTTCAGCCCCGTCAAGTTTAGTGATCTTCGTTCTGGGAGTCTTCGAAGAAGATGTGCTAAATAATACAAGATATATTGTATAATATTTAATAGTTAGTTTAAGAAAATACTTAACATATAAACTTGAATCACCATGGTAGAGACCCATAAAGATGAATGATAGTGTTGTTTACATTTAAATAGTTTTCCGCATTTCGAAACAAAATACTTTGAAACCAGGGTGATGAAGAAAATAGTGATTAGATACATTATTTTTTAACGGCCTTTCATAAAAAATAATATTTCTGTAATTTTTATTTCTATCTCTTACTTATAGCATATTATGGCAGACAATGACAACTGATTGTATGAAGCAGCTTGCTCTAGAAGAATTACTCAGGGTTTAATAGGAAAATTAAATCA
>CM063498.1:127927009-127967009 GCA_032207245.1 Pardosa pseudoannulata
TTTTTTATGATAAACGAACACATCAAATATTGAAGTCATTTTCTTTTAAACCAATAAAGGAGTTGTTCACACATTTTGTATAAGACATATGTAGTAATATTTTAACCGTAACCAACAAACTTAATTATAATTATACTGTTAATAAATTTCTGGTAATCCTATCCCTAAAATTACAACATTTGACAAAAATAACTTCCTTCAACTTCTGATTGAGGTAACATTTAGTTATTTCGCGAACTCCAAAATTAATTTAAGCTTAGATCAACTAATTTACAGAACGCATATATGAAGCTTAGTTTCGATTTTTGAGTTCCTCACGGGACTAAACTTTAACGTTTTCTTTGGCTGACTCACTTGTGCCCTTTTATCCCTATAAAAGTTAATGAAAAACGTTTTGGCACGAGAGCACCAAATGTGGAATATCTGCAAAAATCAACATTTTCTTTAAATTTTCAAACTTTTGTTCCTTTTTCATAACTTGCAACAATTGCATGATGTAAAAATCCTAACTTTATAGTGCCTTGAACACCCACTACATATATATATATATATATATATATATATATATAATATATATATATATATATATATATATATATATATATATATATATATATATATATATATATATATATATATATATAATATATATATATATATATATATATATATATATATATATATACATATATATATATATATATATATATATATATATATATATATATATATATATATATATATATACATATATATATATATATATATATATATATATATATACATATATATATACATACATATATATATATATATATATATATATATATATATATATATATATATATATATATATATATATAATATATATATATATATATATATATATATATACATATATATATATATATATATACATGTATATATATATATATACATATATATATATATATATACACACACATATATATATATATATATATATATATATATAATATATATATATATATATATATATATATATATATTATATATATATATATATGTATATAATATATATATATATATATATATATATATATATATATATATATATATATATATATATATATATATATATATACATACAAACATATGTATATTAAAGAACCATGAGAATTTTATTTTTTAATATTTTTCTTTCTTATATATTCACCTTAGATTTTATTTAGTGACTGGGGTGGGCTTGTAGTGTTTTTCTTACTCAAACTGTCAAAGTCTGGTTCAATGTTATCGACAGTTGCATTTCGTTTTCTGCTTTAGACTTGTTTTTATAATTTTTTTTTTCTGACACATTTGTTGAGAGAGATTTTTTATTACAATACATGGTTCCAAAACGCATTAAGATGTTTATAGTTTCTGATGATTAACATTAAAATATAACTTAAAGTGACTTTATATTTTTAGTTTATGTATACTAGTCAACGAGTATGAGTGCGTTAGAATTTTTTTCCAAATTTTTTTTTTAAAAATCACGAGACTCTTCGAGATTCTCTTGTTGTTCCTAATGTCCCTTGGACTCACCAAGCTCGTGAAGATTACTCGATTTAGGTGAACGCTTTTTTCTTCTAGAATTATTGTTTGAAATTGAAGGGCATTGCACCTACAAACCTATTTTATGTGTCTAGTAGTAAATACGACTATCGTTGACCGATTTAGGTTTTGAACTGCCGACTGTGGAGTTGATGCCATTTTTAACTGAGTAACCGCGCTTCTCAGAAATGTACTGCAATTTGAAGATAACTGTTATACACTTGCTGTTATTCTTCTTCAAAAACTTTTCACAAAATAAGTTTATAATGTATTTCAGGAATTAAAACCTTGATTCAAAATATAGCTATAAATGTAATGCCAATGTAAGTAGGAGGTACATAAAAATACGTTGTTTTAGATTCAACTTATTCTGCTTTTTTCAACACTCTTGCGTTGGTCTTGCAACACTCAGCTAGTTCGTCCCTTCCAAACAGCTGTGTGGTCACAATCGCTTTCTATTTTTCCCTTACTCACATAGGTTTTTCATTTATTGCTATAGGCTTAAAAACCTTTCCAATGTTGAGTTTGAGTCGAAATCATCATTCTTTTACAGAAAGTACAACATCTAGTGTTCCACGACATAGCTTTTAAGTTTAAGAATTATTGTTCACACTTTCTTAGTGAGATATAGCACCTTACCATATGAAAAGAAAAGATTATTCAGATAGGAATCATAAGTCAGGAAAAATGTTTTGATTTAAATTCCTGTACTATAGCTAAGTTAAGATATAATTATTCAAAAGATTGGATTTTGGGATGATCTCTTGAGTTTTTCAAATTTTTCTTAATATCAGTTAAAACAACATACTTTTACAAAAAATATTAAAGACTTTATACTTTTTGATCTGGAAAGTATTCAATATAACAGGCAAAAAGTTCTGTTCTCTTGAAATAAAACATTTAAAAAGTAGAAAATGGATACGTAAAGTGAAAAAATAGAAATGCACCTACCAACAAAATAACTTTCAAAATTTGTAAATTAGAAACTAATCTTTAAATAAATTAGAATCTAATTTTTTATTCTGTTAACCTCTATTATATATTAATTCGAGCTATATATATATATATATATATATATATATATATATATATATATATATATATATATATATATATATATATATATATATATATATATATATATATATATATAATTTTACAGCATGTTAAAGGTACGTTTTTAAATTTTTTATTTCTAAATATTTTTAAATTTTTAAACTAAAAAGGCCTGATAAATTTATAAGTTTGAAGTCTACAGAATAAAAAAGATATTTATCATAAAATTCCCATAAAAAATTAGTTTTTAACATAAACATTTCAATAGTTATCTAGCTGATAAGTAAACTTCATTTTTTATTTGGTGTATATTCCTTAAGCTATTTAAAAAAAAAATATTTCATTGAAATGACAACATTTGATTAATTATTTTGAGTCAGAACGTTATAAAAAGAAAAAATTTTATTTAAAAAAAAAGCACAACTGTTCATTTTACGTCGCATTGAAAAAAAATCTTTTGTAATGAATATTTTAATTCTGCAAATGTGCTATGTTTGCTTGACTCAATTAAGTTTGTTAGATTGGCAGTAAATTGATACATTAATTTGAACTAGACTACTGTGAGTGAGAGAAATTATTAGCTAAAAGGATTAACAATATTTGTTATTAAAGCAAAAACTCATATTGAAATTATTCGCTTCATTTATCAGAAATTGTATTATTATAAGTAAAATCAATATTTCTTTCGTTAATAAAGTGTCTTATCTCCTATTAATTCTCTATTAAATTCTTAGTGAAAATATTTTACCAGCGAATTTTCCTTTAAGTGCTCATCAGGGATGTTTAATATAATATTGAAGAACTCACACGTTTCTTTTTATATTTAGTTTTATCGTAGCCCTTTCTCCATTTTAATGCGAAGAATTCTCAATTCGAAATTCAAAAAAATTATTTTACTGTTTGCCTCGTGCGCTTTGGGAAAAAATAATTCATCATTTTCTTCTTTGTTTCGTTTCATAGGAAATAAAAAAAATATTCATTCCCATTCGTTCTCCAGGGCTAAAAAATACAAGAACTTTCACAGAAAAAAAATTAAATGGACATTTGTAAACGTAACATTCGAATGAGATACGAATCGTGCGATAGGAATCAACAGAATTATCTCGGGGTTCATAAAAAAGGCTCTAAAAATGGTCTTAATTTTTAAAATTTGCTTTAGATCCTACTTGAAACGATTTTATTTTTGCTTCAATCCCTAAAAAAGACCAAATTTTATTCCGAAGCTTTAAAAAGGAATTACTTCTGTTTAGACTGGTAATTTAAGCATTTTTTATTTGTGGCTTTAAAAAAATTTTTTTTGCTCATTTGTAGTAACAAAATGTAGAAAAATTTTCTATGTTATCTAATTCATTTATGATTTTTTTTAAAAAAAGTAGCAAAAATATTCCTTTTGTTTGATATTTTCTCCTTCACAGGAAAAGGATTAAAATATTTTTTGTTAAAGTCTGTATTTTTAAAAATATTTTCGTTACGTATGGGCTTAAAATGTCACTATTAGTGTTCCGAACAGTCAATTTTTGGAGTGAAATTTTGATAATTGCCTTTAATGTGGAAGGAAATCTTTGAATATATTTAGTCACGAAATGAGATTTCCCCAGAATCTCTTCTTATGGCTAGGATAAAAGAAAACATAAGGGGACATAAAAGTAAATCATTAGATACCATCTCATGTTGACATAGATGGTAACGAAAGAGTAAACCTATTACCAAAGAGAAGCTCAAAAATTATGTATTGAAGAGGGTCCTATTCCGTTGGATTTCCTTAACCCTTTAAAGGTCGCTATTATAAATTCTTTGGGATTTAATGAAATTATTTTATAAATGGTATCTATGAACTTTATAAATGTTCATGCATAATTTTTTTTTACATTTTTTGTGGGGGTGAAATTTGAGGAGTAGTTAAAGTGCAAAATCCAGCCCCTTATACACAGTGAAAATGCTTTTTTAAAGGTTTAAGTATGCTGTGGGAACAATGATTATATCTAAAAGGGTATGATAATAAAAACTAACCAATTGACTGTCGAACGATGGCCATATAGTACAGCGCTGCTTTTAGGTACCGGAATGCATGGGTTAAAATCCCAATGCAGGTATGGATGTTTGTAGCGATTCGGAATTGGCCTTAAGCTGTAGGTCTTGGTCTTATTCACCCTTGTGTTGAAAGACAGTAGACTGTGCCAAATATAAACAATTTATAAGTGTTGTTTGGATAGATATTTATTTGGGTTTATAAGTGAAAAAATCATATTACTGACTTTTCCAAGTAAAGTAAGTTTAACCACATATATTTCAAATGAAGTATAGAGCTCTAATACTCTATGTTATGAGTTGTAAATGGCATAAATATAGACAACCTATAAGTTCATCCTATGTCTTTCAAAAGCAGACAAAGATTTTAACAGGTGGTTTCGCTCCGAAACCACTGTCCGTTAAAGGGTTAAAAGATGTACAGTTCACCAAAAAACTTATTATTTAAAGTAAAATATGTAATCTAATTAGTAGAAGAGTTCTCGAAAAATGACAGAATTCTAGGATTTGTTACGTGGGGTTGTGGATCTATTCCATGTGTCCATTCACAATTTGTAAGGGGTACATCACCATCAGGTATTTATAATTCAAATCTATAAAATGTTTCTTACCAATTAGTATTGTGAATTGTATCTTACGACTAGTTCTGAACGAGGCACATTAACTAATTTTTGCATAGTTGTTTGGATACAAGTTTAGCAGAGCATAATTGAAGTAATCTCCAGTAAACTTTTCGAATTCCGCGTAGTCCTAGGTAATACTTCCTAGACTTTTTATCACCTTTCGGCAACTTCTCTACTAATTAAATAATATATTTTACTTTACACAATATGTTAAGTAAGTTTTTTGGTAGACTGTAAACGAGAATGTATTATGCTGAACTACAATATAGAAGTGGTTAATAAATCGAAGGATAAAACCTGAGAAAATATTAAAAATGACCTGTAGAGTTTAGTCGGAGACCCCGTAAAGAGTCTGTGGTTAATCTGAAACTCAGAACTGGACATGACTACTAAGCCGAGCACTTTAACATGATAGGAATAGTTACTGATAGTCTGTGCCTCCTCTATAAGACAGAAAATATGAATAAAGAACCCTTACTAGTCATCCAGACTTTGATCCTACGTTACAACTTGGAAGTGCTGTTATATAGTGGACAGGCTTTATTGGGGGCTAAATTGGATTGACAGAGATTGTATGTCCTGAAGTCTTAACTGTAGATTTTAAGACGATTAATTGTTATTTTATAATTATTATAAATGCTGTCCACTTTTAATCATTTTTAAAGTGTATTGGTATTTTAATTGTCTTGGTAATACTAATATAAATATAAATTTATTTTTGGTGGCCTACTTTTGTAAAGTTCCTATTTTTTGACATATGTAATAATAACAGCAACATATAAAACGCCTTTGCTCTAAACATTGCATTTAATTTTGGTTTGGAGAGCTGACCAAACCCAAATAAACCCTAATTTATTTTATTTATTAAATTTAAATCATATAATTATAATTTAAATAAAAATAAAATTATCATTATAGTTTAATCTATTTTATTTAATTAAAGGGTAAATATCCTGTTATTTTTGCTACACAGGATAGTAACAATGCGATATATGCTTAAAGCCTATTCTAAACGACCAAAAATATCCATGCTAGAAGCGAGACACAATCCACGAACTCAATAAAAGAGTAACGTCCTGTGCATTCGGCTATTATTCAGCGGACATTGTTTTGAGTGTTAATATAAATATATATATATATATATATATATTTTTATATATAATAAGAATTTTTTCATTAATAATTTAAAAAATTAAAAAAATATTAATTACAATAAATTATATTTTCATTTATTTACAGGATTAATAGAATGAATTCTCGTGAGGAAATTCTGATAAAAAGTTATTATGAGAAGAATATAACTATGAAGTCAATGCAATAATATTGACTTTTGTTTAATAGAAAAGGAACTTTTGCTACTCTTATAATATACACTTGTAATCTTTTTTTAAACGAATTTCAAATATATTTCACTAAATAAAGGCATTTTATTATATAAAAAATTTTTTTTTGTGTAATGAAAAGTCTTAATTGTATATAGAACTTAAAATAATTACTAATTACAAAATTATTGTTTTTATAGTTTGATTTATTACATGAGATAGAAGAATAGAGAATTACCATAAGAGGCCAGAATCTGCTAAATATTCTGATATAAACTTTAAAATAAGTACAATAGTTTTGACTTTAATACACAAATAAGAATAATTTTCTAAACTGATTGTTTCAACTTTTATATTTATTTGAAACCTACTTATAAAATTGCTTTCTAATAAATTTCGACAAATAAGTCAGTTCATTACATGAAAATTTTCCGTTTAATTTCGAAATCTAAGTTAGAATCGATTTTACGCGAAAAGATTTTAAGTGAAATTTCTTTATATGCATATAAATGTCTCTACTAATGCATTCTTCAAATTGTTCTAGACTTGTACGAATTATTTACATACTAAGTACAACTAAAAATTTATCTAAGTCTGTAACCATTTAGAAATAAATTGCAGTATTTTACTTTATAAATGAATTTGCTTTAGCTTAAAACCATAACACAATTTACAATTATTTTCGAATTCTATTTTAAATATAGGGTGTATTTATTTTGTAAATTGAGATTTGGACTAATGACGAGTATCAAAATCTTGTTTTCTTCTCATATAATATTAGTCTATGTTATCTGTCCGTCTGTCCTCGAATTCATGAAGCGATTAGACCTGGAATGGATAGAGGTATCCATATTGGATTCTTGATGAGTTAGGGTTAGCAAAATTCAAAGCGAAAAAAGTTTTCTTCTCCTAAACTATGGATCCGATTTTAAAATAAATTGGTATAAATATGCTTCTTATTACAAAAAAAAAAAAAAACTGTTTTTCAAAACATTCGAAATCCACTTCCCCTTTTCGAGCTTTAATGCCGTATTTTGTTCTTTTTAAGAAAACGCGATAAAATTTATCCATAATAACAGGAAAATAACAATATTTTTTCTATGATTATGACGCCATTCCTTTTACCATCTCATTTAATCATTTCTTATTTAAATTATTTAAATATCGTACGCATTATTTTCAAACATTTATCACTTTGAATATAGATATTACGCAAATATTTTTTTTATATTTGCTTAAATAATAGATTAAGTACATATGTGATAATTTTAAATTTAATCATCAATTATTTTTTGTTGCAATGAAAATTTTATCACCGGTATTAACAACAAATTATTTTCATAAAAGTCTAGGAGTCTATTTCACGGACTAATAAATATCTAGTGTTTAAGTTATATATCTTTGAAAATTAAGAAGTTTGTTCGTTTGTGTACTTCTTTTTTTATACATAACCACACGGTTTGACTAAATGAATTCAATTTGATTCTAAACTGCATTCACAGTATAGGGAGACTTTAGAGGAGTAGGTAGATAAACAAATTATTGAGTGTGTACCAGATAATTCTCAGCGAAAAAACTAATCATTCTTTTACCCACCTCATAGGGTACTTAGAAATTCTGGAAAATTAAAAAAAAATACTGATCCCTTCATATGGCGGGCTATAGGCTAGTTTCTAAAAATTTTAACAGCAAAGATTTTAGGATTAAAAATATCTTCAAGAATCGGAAAAAGAACAAAACTTTTGGCAAGAAGGCTAACATGTGTTTTCACGCTTGTATTTAGCAATTAAAAATATATCATCAGAACAGCCAGATTGTTTTTAATTGATCATGTCCGATCGATTGATTATAAATAGGTTTATAATTATAGATGGTATGATTATACAAAAGGTTCACGGTATTACGTCAGTGAAATTCACTGAACGTCAATGAACTGAAAATATATCATCAACACAGCCAGATTGTTTTTGATTGATCATTTCCGATCGATTGATTATAAATAGGTTTATAATTATAGATGGTATAATTATACAAAAGGTTCACGGTATTACGTCAGTGAACTGAAAATATATCATCAACACAGCCAGATTGTTTTTGATTGATCATTTCCGATCGATTGATTATAAATAGGTTTATAATTATAGATGGTATAAATTATACAAAAGGTTCACGGTATTACGTCAGTGAACTGAAAATATATCAACACAGTCAGATTGTTTTTGATTGATCATGTCCGATCGATTGATTATAAATAGGTTTATAATTATAGATGGTATAATTATACAAAAGGTTCACGGTATTACGTCAGTGAACTGAAAATATATCATCAACACAGCCAGATTGTTTTTGATTGATCATGTCCGATGGATTGATTATAAATCGGTTTATAATTATAGATGGTATGATTATACAAAAGGTTCACGGTATTACGTCAGTGAACTGAAAATATATCATCAAAGCATTGTTTTTGATTGATCATGTCCGATCGATTGATTATAAATCGGTTTATAATTATAGATGGTATGATTATACAAAAGGTTCACGGTATTACGTCAGTGAAATTCACTTAACGTCAGTGAACTGAAAGTATATCATTAACACAGCCAGATTGTTTTTAATTGATCATTTCCGATCGACTGATTATAAATTGGTTTATCGTCATAAATGGTATGATTATATAAAAAGTTCACTGTATTACGCCAGTGAAATTCGTCAGTGAACAATAAGTTCTAAACTACTGTTTAGAACTTATTTCTTTGACTGCCGGCATTTCTCTCACAAGAACTTTCGTCCTTACCAATTTAACGAGCGTATTCAATGAGCTGTCAAGTTCATAGATGATGAAATGAGAATTTGTGAAATTGCATTCTGTTCATTAATCAGAAAGCGTGAATGATTGATGACCAATATTTTCAGTATGCATGCACTCAGAGTATACTTAAAAATCCTTTAATTATATCATCCGTACTCAAAGGTACATTTTTACTTCCATTTATTGTGGAATCAGCTAAATTACTTTATCGATTAACAATATTAAAATACTGAAATTGAGTTTTTGTAAAAGGGTTATTTTTAATTTTATTTTTGGCTTTTAGAATTATGTTGCCTTAAGCATATTTTTTCCTGTGAAAAGAGCCAGTTTTCATGCAAGTTGTTTTTGGAATTACATTAAAGTGCGTTTGAATTTCGTGGTAATAAAAACAATCCCCCCCAAAAAAGTTAACTTTGTTAAGTGGAAAAGAACCAGTGGATTAGATTTACAAAAAAAGGTAAGAAGTAGCAAGAAAATTAAGATTTTTGAAAGAAAGTGAATGATATATTATTGATGGTACTCTGATTATTTTTATATGTTATTTCAATATGTTATATAATTCTTTAGAAAGAATTCATGTAAATAACTTTATAACTATATCTATAACTTTATTTCAAATACATAACACAATACCCCGTCACCAAATATGTAAATTATGAAATCATAACTATTTTTATTTCTATTATTTGCCCTGATGTAAAACTAATAATAGGTGTGAAAGTTTCTTATCAGTTTCTTATTCTATTTGTTTTAATAATTCTATCAAAGATATTGAGATCTAGTTTAGTGTGTGTGTTAAACTTGACAGACATGCTACTGTTCAATACTCTGGCCCCATTCCTTATGAAGATATAAAAAAGTCTATTGCTTTGGTCACCATGGACCGCTGGAAAGCCGACTGGAACCTGGAAACGGGGAACAAACTTTATTCTATTATGCCAACGATTACATTCTGTCCATCACTATATAATCGCAAATTAGATGTTATGTTATCCCGTCTTCACATCAGTCATAGTAGTGTAACGTATCCGGTCCTGTTTTAGGTGACACAATGAAAAATAAGGTGCGTCTGGAATAATGAATTTATTTACACCTCTGCTATATTCATCATTTAATAAATATATAAAAAAAACAACTTCCGATCACAGGTATGTGATTAGATACACGTAGCCCTGAGTAGAGACGTATAATATCTAAGATCAGACTCTACCGAAATATTGATGATCCGACGGAAGAAACAATTTGGTAGCTCTCGCGAAAGTTCACTGAAGTAATGGTAGAATATCAAAGCACAGTTAGAGTTCCGAAGGAAAATATGCAAACAATCCTGAAGAGGATTATATTAGAAAAGGAAACCCAATGCACAGGGTATAGTTTCAATCTCAGCATGAGATATATCCCAAGACGGGATTTCTCTAAATAAAACTCTCCGAAGGAGGCGACCTCCGAGTTAGCCGATGCAGGCTACTCTTTAAAGCAAAGATCACAAGGTGGGATTATAGCAAAGAACTCTCCGATAGAGAGACTAGTCAAGGCGACCTATGAATTAGCTGGTTGCTAGCTAACTAACTCTTCTCTCCAAAAAAAAAAAAAGAAAAAAAAAATCTTTTCTCTCGTATCTTTTCTCAATTTCATTACTTTCTAGCGATGACCTCACCTTCGAACTACCGAATTGGTCTAGGTTAAACAATCATCGGCCACAAACCCAGGGGTCCCTGATATTCTTAGCGGCTAGATCCAAGTCGCTGCAAATCCTTTGTCGTTCCGATGCTTATATTTCTGGCTATCAGTGAAGGTGCCGGGTTGTCTGGTATATTGTTCCTCTACTATAGGGCACAATAGTGTAGACATCGTGGTGCAGGGGAAAACAATCTTTTGTATCCACACAAGCGAAGTCCACCTCTCAAAGCAAAGTTCTTTGATGTCGATACACGCTAAATCACGCCGTTACTGTAGACTAACCCATAAACATTTACTACTGTCTGAGTCTACTCCAAAATGTTCCTTTTGTCATACTCATCTCGCTGTTCATCATATTTTAACATCATGTACTGCTTTAACACATTTTTATTATATATATTTTAAAACTTATCCTCCTACATTGAATGAACTTTTAGGCAAAATTCCTCACCCCAAAATCTTTTAATTTCTGCATCAATGTTTTAAACATCTTTTAATGTTTTAAAAATTTTTAATGTAAATCTTTACCTTTATCGTTTTTGCTTGATTTTTTTCTTAAATTTTGATTAGTAATTTTTCTTACCTTTAAATTTAATAACTTTGTTTTATTTTGTGCTCATTTGTTTGGCGCAGCATGTCCTCACGTAGATCTTGCGCCAGTAAACACCAACCAAACAACCAACCATGTTATACTTACCGCATGGTTGATTACAGCTAATTGTCTATTAATTACCATGAATTTTTGTGTTGATTGAAACCGACTGTTAGGGCCTGTATAACCAAAGTTGTTTAACGGCTAACCGTAAGTAACTCAAGGCTCCAAACAATGGTAGGACGCAATTCTCCGTTTAAACAGAGATTAATCGTGGTTAGCCGTTAAACGACTTTGGTGAGACCTGCCCTTAAGAATGAAAGTCTTATGTATACTATGGGTGCTACCATATTACGGCTGAGATATGTCACAGGTGACTTCTGCATCATAATGACGTCAGAGAGAGAACTTCATGGCACCAAATTCCTATCTCTAGCTACTTCTGACTTAAGTATGATGCAGAAGTCACCAGTGAAATATCTCGCTAAATATGGTAGCAGCCTATGTTAAAGTTATCCATTAATTAATTATTAAATAATTATGGTTTTCCGAAATATATGAAAATTTATGTAAGGACTAACCTTATGAACATCAATCTTAGTTATTCTAATTTTAAACTCGTTTAATCTTTGCCTCAATACGTCATGCTACAAATTTGTCTACAAAAGTAACAACATAAATAATAACAGTAGCATTATTTAAAAAAAATTAAAATATTCTGAAAATAGTAGAAACGATAACTTTAACTGAAAAAACACAGGACAAAGAAACTTGAATGGTTTGGAAACGTCCACTTGATTTTACTTAAGATTCTACTGATGTGCTCAGCATTTTTGAAATCTAGGAACATTTGAAACCATATAGACTACTCGAGGCTAGAGCACTCAATCCAATACCTTAAATTCATGAACGACTAGTTAACAGTGGATGTTCACCGATTATACATTTCAAAATTTAAAAATAAAAATAATCGCAAAATAAAGAAAATACACCAAGTTAATGCCAAAAAGTAACGAAATGGCATAAAGTATGTTAAAAAATTCTTTTTGATAGGCTTTGTAGTTTCTTTTTAAATCCCATACTTTGTCTTACTCTGGGAGTTGCGGTTCGTACCGAACGTTCGTCATGACGTCATTGATCAGATTATTTTGACAAAAGATATTTCGGTCTGTGTAGGAAATGTTACCGATAGTTTAGGATTGCTGTAAATTTCCGCATGTACCCCCCAGAGTACCGAAGTATCGTTTGCTCTCAAAATTTTCGCAAGGTGACGTCACAACGAACGTTCGGTACGAACCGCAACTCCCAGAGTAAGGGCTTTTGTCTTATAAACATAAGTAGCAGACCATGACAGGGATGTTATGTTAGAGGGTCTGAGTAGGAAGTGCTATATAGAATTTTATATCACGATTCTTTGAAGTAAACTTTTCTTATTTAAAAAGGCATCAACTCCTTTGCGTCTGTCATGAACAATCTTAAATATTCAACAGGAATAGTAATAATAAAAAAATTATTTTAGTGCCATAAAAAGTAAAAGTTTTTGATGTGATATACCGTCAAAAATAGACTGTTAGTTTTTTTAAAGCTAAAATTTTTCAACTCCCGGCAAAAACTTGAAGTCTGTCATGAACAATTCCATACAAAGTATACGTATCATAAAAATACTTCTTTAGTGCTAAAATGAGTAAATAATTTTGACATAATATACAGAATTAAAAAAATGAGACAATTATTTATCAAAATCATTCCGAAATTTACTAGGGATTATTTAAAAGAATATCCCTAAAATATTTCGTTCATGAATCGATGCAAAAGCGACACCAATGAAAGCGCAAGAGGAACTGATTAACTTACTGCAAAGCTGAATTTATCCATTTATTTGGAAAATATCCATCATTGAATAACAAGAACGCACGCAATTCCGGATGGGAGAGAGAAAAAAAAATTCAGGATTTCAGAGCGAGTAATTACTGTTGCCTTGCAACATTTTTTTGTACAATTAATTTTTTATTCTGGAGTGAAACGTAAAATTTATATAAAAAAGACTATTCCTTCTGACTTTATCCTACGAAGAGAAATAAAATAGTTAACTAATGGTGAAAAATTGGATTTGTGTTAAAATGTGCATTGCATACGATTTTTTTTTCTCAGAATATTATGATGACAAATCTTTCAACTAGTGCATAAATTCCATTTTTCAAATTTTCTCATGGGAAATGGTAATCATCTACCTTGTGAGAACGTTGATAATAAATACTGAGAAAATACTTGGTTGAAATTTTTATCAAGTGGATAAGGTAGATGGACAGGAATTTATAATTTTTCAGGAATTAACCAGACCGGTGGATCACTGTGTTTAGATTTATATTGAATTCATGCAAAGTGTACATAGGTCTTCAGTGTACTCGTTAAGAAAACAACTCCAACTATCAATTGTGATGTGGAATCATCCAGAATACCAATAATCCGTTATCAACATTTTAATATTATGTAAATATTTCCAGATACAGCAAGATCGTTTTTAATAGGCACAAAAAAACTAGAAACACAGCTAACCTCAGATCAGGTCTTTATATACCCTACCATTGTTGATTCATTCTTTTAATGTGTGCCACTCTCTAAGGAGATCCTTTATAGTTTCAATTTACTTTCTGTGTTTCCTGGAATTTGGAACGGTCTAGTGATTACGTATATCCACGGTAAAGATAACAAAAAACATGTAGGAAGGAATTGAATGGGAAGAAAGAAACTTGATCTACAATTGGATGAAATAAAGTAGGTATCAGACATCTATTAAGTAGGACAATGTTCATTACTAAACAAATTAATATAACATCTGAAAACAATTATTACTTTATAAAGCAAGGTAGAGTCATTCTTAGATCTACTTTGGCTCTTTTGAGTACTGAAATATCTTCACTGATAAAAGTATATCTTCTTTTTTTTTTAAAGCTATGAAAAAGCTGTTGCCTTTATATTTCATTTATTCTTTGTGTCTTGTTGTTACCAATGCCACTTAGACGAGCCAGGCACATGGGCTAAAGACCACGTGAATTAAGGCGAAGGGGGTGCCTTTTTCTCTAGGATGACACCCTGCTATGAAAGAACGTCTTAGCTCAAATCGTACTTGTAATTTAGAAGTAGAGTCCAAGCAGATGACAATCAGTCTTAGTCTACCACCCCATAAAGGTATTGTTTGAAAATTTGGAGGAAATCGTGTCATATATTTTACGTGCTCCAGTCATCATTAACCCTCTAAGCGGTTCGCACGTACAATTCTGCCAAACCGATATGTCTTCAAAACGTACAATTTTCGACCTCTAAAAACGTTCTGAAAATGGATGTAATGTACATTTCTGCCAGTGCTTTCCCCCATGGAGTTTTTCGGTAGGAGGGTCAGGTCGACTGTTTGGGAATTGCACCCCTCTTTGGCTAACATTTATTGAGGGATACCCCCCTACCCCTTGAGGCAAAAAGACGCTGATAGCTTTTCATGGCTTTGTAAATCTCTATTTCGAAGTATTTTGTTTGCGGTAATAGATGTATCTTTAATTGTACCCCTTAAATATCTTGGATGACTCTCGTAAAAAATATAAATAAGTTTCTCAAAGATTATTTTTATTTTTAATTTTAGAATCCATTATTTCTTATGGGATGATCTTCGAGACTTGACGAGCTTTATGCGTATTAAAAATTAACAATCTATAATATCTATTTATATATCTATTTATAACCGGAAGTAAAGGGACACTAACGACGAGGTGTGGGTTTCCCGTATTCCGTTCTAGTCGACAAAGGGTGAAGGAAAAATTATAGAACGCTTTAGCAACTGACGCAGTAAACCTTCAGCGTATTTTTGGAGACTTTTTTCCCTCGATGTTCCACTAGGAGGGTTAAGGAACATGGCAGATCTTAGTCAAGATTCCCAAACCCGCAACCATCCAGTCACGAGATCCACTTTTGTCAATTAAGTTGCCTCAGTTCCTCCCCCATTTTGTGCCTTGATCTTGTTAAATAGTTATTTGTTTCTATAGACAAGGGGTTCTCAAATTTTTAATCATTGCAACCCACTTTACTGTATAGAAATCGAATCTATCCCGACCCACTTTATCCTAGGCGAATTGATGTCCATCCACGGATCTGCCACAAAGAGATCACTCGTAAGATCTGTGTATGGTATTTTTACTTAAAGTTAGTTATTTTATCCCAGAAAACTAACAAAACTAGAAAAAACACTACAAAAATACACATTAGTATAGGGCTTGAATTTTTTTTGCATTTGTTAAATACACATATAGCATTATAAACCTCATAAATGTTTTTTTACAATGCATGAAATATCCTTCAAGTGGAAACAAAACACTTTTGTTCATAAAGATGAATAAGTAAGAAATGAATTATACGACTGTGTACACTTGTTTTGTAATACAATCTTTACTAGATAACAACAACCACGATTTAGAAACACAGCAAATTTAAAAAAAAGTGTGAATGGACTACTCAAATGTGTTAGAAACATGAAAAATTAAAAATGAGTGAAAAATACGAGAAATCAGTGGTTTGATATGTTATTAAATAAGTTGGGAAGGAGGCATAAGGGTAAATTTACTCCCTTGGTCATATGACAATTAAGTAATTTTTGTTGAAGTACGAACGAAGTACGTTTAAAACTGCAAAGTGATTGATTTTTAATTTTTAATTTTTACTAAATATATTTCTTTTGGAGTTTACACAATCAGTGGATAACTAGCCCTAATATCTACTGTATTACTAATATAAAACTTATTTTAATAAGATATTTAACCACTTAACAATTAATTTTCAAATTGTTCAGTAAACCTGTTCCTTTTTCAGTATTGGCAAAATTCAAACTAACATTCCTTCCAATCCAAATTTATAAATTGCTTTATTAACATTAACTAGTTACAACTTCAAAACACAAGAGCGATAAATTTGCATCGTCAAATGTCTCCTAAAAAAATTTCGTAGCACATGAGTAGTTAAGTAATACCAATTTGAAAATTGTAAGATATTAACACTAGATTGCCCAAGGCAGTCATTTTGACTGTTTTTTAATTTCAATTAGAAAAACAATTATGAAATATAATGACACAATTTCTTAGAATTTGGTGACTTTTTCTATAACATGTAAATGGGTTTATGAATAATTGTAGTTACTTCCGCCCTCCTTTATTTCCTTACATATATATGTGTTATACCTATATTGCCCAGAAGCAGTCATTTTGACTGCTTGGGTTGGTTGGTTGGTTGGGAGCACTACGGTCTACTTTTTTGCAACACGAGGGCTAATGAGACCGGGGCCTATTGCTTATAGCCGATTACGAACGGCTACGAACACTCATGCCACAGTGGGACTCGAACCCATGAACTCCGGATCCGAAGGTCAGTTCCCTAACCATTCGGCCATCGTTCGCCTTGACTGCTTGGGAAATTTTAAATAATCAAAAGATTTTTATTTATTGAATTGAGTAAATTTCTTATATGACTTGTTCGGCTTTGTATTAAAATAACATTTTTTTTTCGATTACGGTAACATAAAGATGCATGATAAATTGTCGATTTGGGCGTATACTTCATAAGTGGCAGTTGCTCAATAAGCTAAAGTAGTACTAGTTATTCGAATCTTTATAAAGTGTTGTTCTAACAAGTTATTTATTTTATTTCTTTTGCTAAGTTTGTTAAAATTGATAAAAGTAATAAAAAAGTTACCAGAATCAATTCAATTTTATAACAGTACAAAATTTGGAGTTGATATGGCGGATCAAATGGCTAGAAAATATACAGTAAAAGCTAGTTCTCGTAGATGGCCCCTCCAAATATTTTTCAATATTTTAGATTTGGCTGCCATAAATGCTTGGATCATTTACAAAGAAACGACAGGAATACAAATAGAACGAAAAGAGTTCTTATTTCAATTAGCAGAACATCTTTCCAACGAATATAGAGTTGCAAGACAGAAAAATTTATCAGAACATGAAGACCCACAAAGATCAACTGCAACATCATCAAATGCAACCCATTCTCACAAACGCAAATTTTGTCAAGTACGACTTTGCCACAACAACAAAACAAATAATATAGGTGAAAAATGTCAAAGCTATGTTTGAGGAAGATGTACACATAAAAAGATTTCCACTTTCATTTGCATAAAATGTACAAATAATAATGCATAATTTTTTTTAATTAAAGTAAATTTTTTTATTGTTAATATTTACTAATAACTTGTTGTTTAATTGTAAATAATATAAGAAATATTAAAAATTAATTTTAAACAAATTTCTTTACATATTTGTTATTTTTTCACAATGCAGTCATTTTGACTGTTTTTGGGCAATATAGGTATACAAGAAATCTCGGGCAATCTAGTGTTAATCTTTCTAGATTTAAAATCTTCATTAAAACAACTTTTCTTAGCAATCATAACTACTTATAGAATTATTTTTTACAAGTGTTTTAATAATGATCTAGATTTAAATAAAATATTTAGTTTTGACATACCAAGTAGAATAATTTTTAAAATAGCATAAAACCTAAACTAAATAAAAAATAATTCACTTACCCGCTCGATAACTTTTTTAACATATATATTAGAAATTAAATTTTTGTATCAATTAGAAACAAAATATCAGTTTTATTCTTTAAAATGAAACTTTACAGGTATCTGGCTCTTGAAATTTAAAACAAAAACCGAAAACTAATTAGAAATTGAAAATTTTTAAAAAGTTAGACTTTATTATGGTATAAAATAAAACTTATTGCTCTTATTAATATAACTGAAATTCAGAGAGTAAAAAAATAATTAACTTATAATTGGTATGAAAAATAGTTTCTAATTTATATAGATTAAAAATTATCTTGAAGATAAGTGGTAATCTAATTTTTTTTCACATGGTACATATATTCAACTCCTCTTCTTAGCCCACTCTCCTGTTTCTAATCATGGATCTTGTTGGTGCTTCAACCACATTTGGCGAAATTGGCGTGCTTGCAGCTTGCGTGCGTGGCGTGCTTGCAGCGTGGCGTTTGAAATCTGGCGAGGGGATCGTAACTCAACAAATTGATACATAAACAAAAACAACATTTTGAGGAAAAATTTTACAAAAATTGAATATTTAAAATCTAATTGAATTAACAAAGAAAACACAAAGGAAACACATAACATTCATACTAAATAGACTGAAACATTCACTTAATCACAAATTAAATAAACTGAGTGTGATTTTCATCACAAATTTGTGATTTAGTGTAAATTGTAAAATTAATTAAAAAAAAAAAGAAAACTGTATTTTGAGTGGAGGTTGAAGAGGAGTTGTAAAATTGAAAATTTTTTTCAAATCTCTTATTTTGAATTAAGAAAACATTTCTTTATATAACAAAAGTATAAACTTTTTTAAAAAGTTACACCCTTATGATTATTGGAAGAAAACATTATCCTAAGAAAATCAGAACTTTTTATCAGAAAAATAAAACAAAATCTATTATAATGAAGTATTTTCAACTGGAAAGATACTACGTCTTCTTCAAATAACTGTGCTCAAACAACATAAAATGGCGGATAAAATAATCAAATCGTTTGCTTACGAAGCAAAACGCAGATTTATTCTATTCCCATACTATTCTTATTAAAGTCCTATTGTCTCGCTTTATCCCAAAATATCTTCCAGCACATCTTTTCATGCTGCTGACTAAATTCGATTTCATTATTTATGAAACTTGGTCAATGAGCTCAACGGAAACTAAGAATATATGTTCTGTGATCTCAGCTTTCGTTTACTCAAAGATACCGTGAAGGAAACGGATCGAAAATATGTTTTGTTTGGCTCGGGGAGTTATTCCAATATATATATATCTCCCAAACTAAAAATAAATGATATCTAATATCGTACCTAAATCAAAGGAAATAATTTCTTTCCGGAAGAAATCTGTTTTCCTTTCGTTATTATGTATCTTTAGATTTATGTGCTTGTATCTTATTGTTAGTTTATGTGCGACGTTAAATTGTTTCATAAAAGTTTCTCCAGTCTCTCTAAAACTTTAATAATGAACATAATAAGGAGAGCATTTATTTTTTTTCAGTGCTTAAATGAGGAACTATGTCTCAATCAAAAGAAAAAGTTTTCTCCTCTCGTTTTTGAAAAAAATTATTTTTTATTTTTAGTTTTTTTCACCAGAAGACTTATAAAAGAGTAAATTTTTCTTACCGTTTCCAATAACGTTTTATAACATTTAAAAGAATTTCTATTTAAAGAACTAGCTCTTGTTTCAAAACACTAAAAAATAAACGTCTAGTCTAGAATATTTTTTAGTAGTTTTAAGCAATTTTTAGTAAGCTTTTAATTTATATGTATGAGAAATATATTTTGAAGTTTGAGTAGAGTATAAAATAATTGTACTCAGTGTATTTATTAAATACATCTACTATGTTATATTAGATTAGGAGAGGCAAAAAATTTTTAAATATTGCTAACTTGTCAAAAAAATAGTTTTTGTGAGGAAACTCGATTATGTATATCATTTTAGATAAATCTAAAGATAAATAAATAGGCTGTTAAAAACAGTAAAAATTACTATTCATGCTTTGTTGCACTCTTTCTGAATCTAGATTTTTCCAAGATGTGCTACGTAAAATTCTAGGAAATACTACCTATAAAGTAGTAATTTATAATAATTTATTAAAAGATAGTTACTATCAGTAATTTTTGTTTAAGTTAAGTAAAAATAAAATTAAAAGTATTCAGATCACATATATTTAGATTACATTCTCTTTATTCAATTTTTAAAGAATTTTTCCCCTTGATTTAAAAAAATTGTTTGCTATTTGCTAGATGGCAATAAAAATTGTAAGATGCAAATAGTTCTCTGATTATAATACTTATTAAAGCTATTATAATCAGAGAATTATTTGCCTCTTACAATGTTTATTGCCGTACAGCCATAGAAAACAATTTTTTTAAATCAAGGGGGAAATTTCTTTAGACATTTTGCTTAACACAACAATAGCCAACAAATACAAACTTCCTTTTGACTTTAGTTCCAGTTCTATTAAACTAAACAAAATGGTAGCAGAATAAAACACACAATACCTTTTTCAATTCATATACTAATACAAAGTATATGACATGTAACGGAACAATATTCAATTAATATTATCGTGTTATTGATTTGAACAAGGAATGTGTGATCCATGACTAAAAACTAAAAATATGAAAACCCATTTTAATATAATGAATGTCACATCTAATGGGACTCATGCAAAATGACGTGATAATTACCTTGAGCTAGTTAATGTCACTATTGAAAGGGAACTAAAAATGTAAATGAAATTATCTAATAAATTGCCGATCCTCTTTAAGTACACAGTGGCCTGCAGTACTGCAATGGTGAACGTTCGTTATAATTTTCACAAAAAAATTGAGATACTTTAGAATACAAAAGAGAATTTAATAGGATGCATACTATGCAGTTATTTTATTAAATCCATTAATTGAGAATATGAAATTTTGTCTCAAAAGATTATATTTATTAATCTCTATAAAAATAAGTATTATAATCAAAGAATCATTTTGCCTCTTACAATGTTTATTGCCGTATAGCAATAGCAAACAAATTTTTAAATCAAGGGGGAAAATTCTTCAGAAATTTTGTTTAACACAACAATAGCGAACAAATACAACCTTCCTATTGATTTTAGTTCGAGTTCTATTAAAATAACCTACATGGTAGCAGAATAAAACACATAATACCCTTTTCAATTCATTTACTTATACAAAGTACACGATATGTAACGAAACAATATTCAATTAATATAATCTTGTTATTGACTTGAACAAGGAATGTGTGATCCATGACTAAAATATAAAAATATCAAAATCCATTTTAATATAATGAATGTCACATCTAATAAGACTCATGCAAAATGACGTGCTAATTACCTTGAGCTAGTTAATGTCACGATCGAAGATCGAAAGAGAATTAAAAATTTAAATGAAATTATCTAATAAATTTCTGATCCCCTTTCAGTACACAGTGGCCTGCAGTACTGCAATGGTGAATGTTTCGTTATAATTTTCCCAAAAAATTGAGATACTTTAAAATACAAAAGATAATTTAAAGGGATGTATACTATGCAATTATTTTATTAAATCCAGTAATTGAGAATAGGAACATTTTGTCTCAAAAGATTATATTTATTTATGTCTATAAAAATATAAATAAAACTTAGCAAGGTTTTGGCAAATCCAGAGTGAGCATCAGATAAATGTATATAAGCCCTTTAAAGATGCATATAACCTTTTGATAAGAATATATAGCAATTTTGCAGAAAAGTATTTTATACCTGGTTTTGGCAAGTCCTTAGTAAGCATAAGATAAATGTAAATAAACCGTTTAAAGATGCATATAACATTTTTATAAGAAAATATAGCAATTTTGCAGAAAAGTATTTTATACCAGCTGTTGGCAAGCTCTTAGTGAGCATCAGATAAATGTATATAAACCCTTTAAAGATGCATATAACATTTTGATAAGAATATATAGTAATTTTGCAGAAAGGTACTTTATACCTGGTTTTGGCAAGTCCTTAGTAAGCATCAAATAAATGTATAAACCGTTTAAAGATGCATATAACATTTTTATAAGACAATATAGTAGTTTTGCCGAAAAGTATTTTATACCAGCTGTTGGCAAGCTCTTAGTGAACATCAGATAAATGTATATAAACCCTTTAAAGAGGCATATAACATTTTGATAAGAAAATATAGCAATTTTGCAGAAAAGTATTTCATACCAGGAAAGAGATATCACCTAAATAAATACATACGTTGTATTTTGTATTTAATTGGAAATTCTGCAATCAAGTCAGTCATTTAATAAAACGTTTTCTTTCATTTTTTAAAGTATTTCACACTATAATCTAGATGATTAAAATAGATATTTTCATTTTATCCTTTGAGAATTTAGATTGTAGAAAAAATTAGGTCATTGGATCATTAAGAATATTTTAAATTTACCTAAAGACAGAAAAATAAATTCTGAGAAACTTTTTGTCATTCAATAAACGCATTATTACTTAAACTTTGTGTGGCCTGTCAAATTGCAACAGAATCTATCGATTCATTTATCATATACCTTTCCTGAGAAGTTAACCATTCTATAAAATCGTATTAGTCTGTCTGCAGGGATTTAAAATTTTGTAAAAGGTTTTAGAACCTTGTTGAATAGAACTTCTATTTCATCTGAGACATTTAAGTTTCTCAGCCAGTATAATGAAGCACGTCTCCCTCAGAAAATCAGATTAAGATTGATGAATACGTATGAGGTAAAGTCTGATACAAGTTTCTCAGTTGTAAACTATATATGTGTTACATGTATGTTACTCTGAGAACTAGTTTAGTCGGCAAAGTTCCCTGCATGCTTAAGAAATAGATTCCGTTTAACTACACACACATTCTCAATAGTTGGCTGACTTGTTTAGTTAAAGGATCATTAATAAAGAATGATTAGCTTTGAGTGACTCATAGTCTAGTTTAAAGTTTGTGTTTACTAGAGTGAATTAAATCCATTTATAATCGAAGGAGAATAACTTACACTGTGGTGTAAAAGCAAGTATGGGGAATCAATGCTAATAAGTAAAAAAGAGATGTGTATTTTTTATATTAGATGTCAAATGTTCTATTCTCTAAAAAATAGTCTTTGGGAGAGCTTTTTATTTTTCTTCAAAAATAGTTGTATTCGACATCGTGGGTGAAAACCTCCATTTTTTTTCTATCTCTATTTCTTTTCCTCCTCTCTGCCAACCGCTGAAAACCGAAACAGCCGAATCAATCTCGAGCTCGCGACATTCTCCCACCTTTTGATTTGAACATCTAAAGGTCCCTGGTTCGTCCCGGGTTTTGGCACCACATATATTCTATTCTCTAAAAAACAGTCTTTGGGAGAGCTTTTTATTTTTCTTTAAAAATAGTTGTATTCGATATCGTCGGTGACAACCTCCATTTTTTTCCATCACTTTTCTTTTCCTCCGCGTCGCCAACTGCGGTAAACCAAAAACTGCCGAATAAACTCTAGCGACATTCTCCCACCTTTTGATTTGAACATCTAAAGGTCCCTGGTTCGTTCCCGGGTTTTTGGCACCACATACGTTCTATTCTCTAAAAAATAGTCTTTGGAAGAGCTTTTTATTTTTTCTTAAAAAATAGTTGCATTTGACATCGTGGGTGACAACCTCCATTTTTTTCCATCTCTATTTCTTTTCCTCCGCGCTGCCAACCGCCGAAAACCACAAACAGCCGAATCAATCTCTAGCTCGCGACATTCTCCCACCTTTTGATTTGAACATCTAAAGGTTCCTGGTTCGTTCCAGGGTTTCGGCACCACATACGTTCTATTCTCTAAAAAATAATCTTTGGGAGAGCTTTTTATTTTTCTTCAAAAATAGTTGTATTCGACATCGTCGGTGACAACCTCCATTTTTTTTCTATTTCTATTTCTTTTCCTCCTCTCTGCCAACCGTTGGAAAACCAAAAAACAGCCGAATTAATCTCGAGCTCGCGACATTCTCTCATCTTTTGATTTGAACATCTAAAGGTCCATGGTTTGTTCCAGAGTTTCGGCACCACATATGTTCTATTCTCTAAAAAATAATCTTAGGGAGAGCTTTTTATTTTCTTCAAAAATAGTTGTATTCGACATCATGGGTGACAACCTCCATTTTTTTTCTATTTCTATTTCTTTTCCTCCTCTATGCCAACCGTTGGAAAACCAAAAACAGCCGAATTAATCTCGAGCTCACGACATTCAAATTGAAAGAATACAAAAAAAAAAAAAAAAATATAGTCCAGTGTATATGTATTATAAAATTTATTTTCACATTTATATAAGTGGCTTGCTGTCATAAATTTTTAACCCAGTTTGTGAAAAGGTATTAACCCTTTAAAGGTCACTTACATAAATTCTTTGGAATTAAAAAAATAGTATATAAATAGTATCTATAAACCTTATAAATGCAAAATGTTTAATTTTTTTTTACAATCTTTAGAGGTGTTTGCCTTAGAGGATACCCATAGAAGTTATTGAGGGGGGTTAACTAACAAACCCATCCCCTTGTACAGCGTGAACACAATGTTTTTTTAAAATTTTAATTACACTGGAAGATAAATATATATGTGTTCTTAAAAATGTATAATAAATAAATAGTTCAACAATTTATAAGTGTTGTTTGAATAGATATTTTTCTTTGGGGTCAAAAGTAAAAAAAATCGAATTACTAACTTTCCAGGTACATCAAGTATAAATACAAAAAGAAAAATAGATTAAATGCAGAAAAAAGAAAAATATATTAAATGCTGTACTATCATCTATTGTAAGTTTTAAATGTCAGAAAAAAAACCCCTCGAAAAACCATTCATATTTTCCCAAAAATTAGAGAAATAAAATGTTTAACAAGAGGTTTCGCTGTGAAACCACTGCCCGCTAAAGGGTTAACATGTTAGAAGACAGTTTTACAATTTTCGATTCGATGCATAGCGACCCTTTAGATTTATAGGTTGTGTTCGGAGGAAGACGCAGCACTGCATCTCAAGTAAGATGCTTTATATTTATGTACTTTTCAATTTCTGAAAATAGCTAACCACTTTTAATAATTGTTTTGAGCCACAGTAGCTCAATCGGCAAAGGCAACGTTCTCGTAACTGGAGGGTTTGCGGATTCGGAGCCCGAGCTGGCCTAAAATCCACCGTGTTCGTTTAAGGTGACTGGGGCAGGTAAGATATGTTCGTAGTCACAATGTACTCCAAGTTCTTAATACCTCTGGGAGTGACAGGCCAAATTTATGGGTCTTCTACTTGGTCCTTGCTTCTAAATTACGAGGACATTTTTGAGCGATAGTCGTGCTTTTAGCCTAGTGGGGATCTTTAAAACGAAAAGCATACCCCTTTGTCTTAAGGTATCCGTCTACCTTGAAAACGTCATTTTTTGCCCAAAATCATAATTTTTTTAAATTTCTCTATTGTAAAATTTCAACTTTTAGGCTTCTAAATCTGTTTTTGTTTTGTCTTTACGGCATTTTAAAACAAAGTTACAGCTCTTTAAACATCAGTGACAGCTGTCAAAACAAAACGGAAGTAGCGACTTCGGGACAGGAAGTTGTGAATTTAAATCCTTTTAACGAGCATATTTTGGGCAAAACTTTTTAAATTTTCATGAAGATTAGTTTAAACATTTTTCTAGTATTTTTAATAATTGCAACTTGGCAAATAGAAAGTTTTGAATCAAGAAAGTGTGGGGAATTTTAAACATGTATTTTAATTTTTTAATAGTTAAAGTTGCTTTCATAAACTTCAAATGCGTTTTTCTCAGAACAGTATTTTTAATAAAATGTTGAAACTTGAAATGTAACTTCTCAAAAAGTTCTTAAAATATTTTGTTGAAAATTATTATGAATGCTTTTGATAGTATTTACTAGAGAATGACCTAAAAGCTTTAAATTTGGATAATTTTTAGTGATGTTACACTCATAGTTAGATATAAAGGTAATGAAAATTCGTTAAAAATTCAATGTGTATGATTTTGAAGGACCAAAATTTTTTACCAAATGTAAATTAAGCAAAGATTTTAGGTGATTCACTAGTCCAGTGTATAAGAAATGTGTTGCATAAAAAAATATTGAAATAATTTAATTTATTAAAAAATTAGACCTTTTGAAAAACCCGATTTTTTTACTAAATTTTCTTCATTTATTAGAAATTTTATAAAAACTTCTCCAGGAATAAACTTTTAAGTGCAATTCTCTATGATAATATAAAAAATAAATCTAAAAATGTAAAAAACATGAACTAGTTTCTACGTTTAAAGAAAAAAGTTCTCCGAACGTAGACGGGTACTTTAATTTGAGTAGCGTATGGTTCAATCGTGCTTGGTTTGACCAAGTGGCATCAGAAACAAAAACAACAACAATTGTCTTTCAATAATTGATTAATTTGTTATAAGATATTTTTTTGCTATAATGGATAGTTATAGCTTGTGTAAAAATAAATGTTCACTGGAAACATTTATTTTTAACAGCCATTTTTCTATTAATGCTAGAGCTTGCTATATTTTCCTAATTTTAACCCCTTAACAGTTTCATTTTCTTCCCGAATTCGGTCCAAAAATGTCACAATTTTTTTATTGCATATTTTTGTTCCTTTTACATTTGTAAGCTGGAAAATGTTATTAAAAGTAATATTCCTAATTATTTTAAGCATTTATAACAACTTATTTACAGGAAATTACAGTTTCTTTTCTCACCCATGTACACTAGACAGGGAAGTGACGTTTGCAGTTATGAAGATAACAGATATTTTCGATTACAATTACTACAAAATTATTTTCGAATGCAAATACTACAAATACATTTATTTAACCTGTTTTTTCAAAGATCAGATGCGATAAATCTTGAAAGAGGGTAAGAAGCGTAGTCCAACGTCCCAGCCTCGACAAAAATACCTAATTTCTTTCCGAATTCTTTTGCTGCTGTCATTTTTCTTCAATGAACACACATAACACTTGTTTGTAGGTCTTAGTTTTTTATCTGTAGGTAGAATTTCCTCTAAAAAGTCTCTGTCGGTCAGTCTCCCAAAACCTCAAGCCAAAATCAATCCAAAAACTCAAAGATAAAAACTCGCGGTGAAATGCAAAACTTATCAGAAAGTCCGAGCTTTCAAACGAAACAGAATAAACTTCGAAAACTTCGAAAACTAACATCTTGTCTACATTTGTACGACTAATTTAACCTTAAAAAACAAAAGATACAGCCAAAACAGTAAGAAATACAAAGAAATCAGATTGCCCGTACGGCGTACGTGCAAATCATGAAAGGCACAGTAACCACGTCCGTACAATATACGTGCAAAACAGGCAAGAGGTTAAACACTCTCCACTTTTTCTTCCCACAAAACCACTACGACACAAACATCACCCAGTGATGAAACATTACCAAATTTCTACTTTTTTTCTGAACTGCGTCTATCATCTAATTGATAGCATACCTCAACTCTTTGTTCCATAAATCTTTTCAGTTGTCCCAAAATATTCTTTCTGTGCTCAATCCAAGGCTTTAATGATCTTCATAACATGCTAGCTCGCAAACAGCGTATATAATTTGTCATTACCTTTGATTCTGGAGACAGCAGTGTTCAGACAAAGTCAAAGATTTTTTTATCGCTTTCTTTCAAAGATTTCTAATTTGTTACCAACTATTTTAGTTAAAAACCAATATTTCTGCAATAGAGGAAAGCTGTTCTAATAAAATTTTTATATAATTTAATTTGAAAGGGATAAGTTAGATTTCTCTTTTCGATTCAAAACATAATTGTGACAATTATTGATTATTGCACTTTATATGCTGTTATATACTGATACCATGAACAGCAAGGCTTTGGGCTTTTATTAAAGAGACAAATCAAAGAGACAAATTTAAAACCCTACGGGAGACTAACAAAAGTAAATAGTAGCATAGCTATATTTTTAAGGAGACAGTGAAATTTATCTGGGTGAAATTTGAGTAAAAAACAATATTATTGATGAAAAATTCCCAATATTATTTATTAATTTGTAAAATAAACTAGCAATAAGAAACAAAAGGGTTTATTATATATTGAGATATAATGAATATAACTATTACCACCAGAATATAAAATATAAACCTTACTAATAATAACTTTAAAAGTTTTTGAAGGTAAAAATGTTTTGGATTTTAGGAATATTTGAAACTTTCATGGTGCATGTCTAATTGTCCTCGTATCCTTTTGTAATTTATGAACTCTTTAGCTTAACTCATACAGAATAATAATTAGCTCAATTTAATATGTTCTAAAATGCAAAATACGTTTTCTCTGTAAATGAAAATTTATTTCATAAATAACATACGAAAAAATTATTACTTTTAACATTTTCATAATGTTTTCAGTGATGGCTAATTATAAGAATTAACTTTTATACTAAGGTCGGAAATATATCTTTATATATAAAATTCTCCTGTCCGTGTGTTGGTAACAGAACTCCTTATAAACGGATGGACTGATTTTGAGGAAATTTTTGGTATGTAATTATAAATTGATTCGAGAAGGGTATAGATTCACAATTTGATCCTATAGAAAATGTTTTTTGATTAAAAATCCAGAACTGTGTGCTTATTGAGATTATTATAATGTCGCTTGAAACCTTTCGCTGACAACGTATTTGTGGCTCATTGTCGTGCAACAGGCTTCAGTACGAGAAGTCTAAGGACCGAATTCCTGTACAGGCGATGTTGGAATTTTAATTTAATATAATTACGTTTGTGATGACTGTACGCGTGATGACGTCAAGTACTTTTAAATTAATTTTTTTCTTACTTTTCCATCAAAACGGTTCAATTTATAATTTATTTAAAAAATTTTTACAATTTTTGGGTTTTTAGAGTTAAAACAGGACAATGTCTGTCGGGTTGTCTAGTTTTATATACAAAAATGACAATATGTGAAAAAAGAAATTGCATGGAATATTTTTAATGAAGATTCTTTTAAGAAAATTATTAATTAAAAATTAAGATTAAATTGCAAGCTTCTTTACTTTAATGCATTGTTAGTGACTTTCAAGGACTTGAGTATAAGAACAAAATAAACTGTCGTCTAAAGCTCCAGACGTCAGATGTTAGTCAAGAAGGTGTTTATATTTTTATTTTGGCTTAATAAATTTTAGCTCTAAAGAAAATCATAGCAGTTAAAAATAGGGCTGGATAATGTATCAATATAACACCAGATATTGATATAATTTAAGTATCGCGATAACAATATTAACATTCAGCTCTGCCGATATATAACTGTCAACGATACTGTTTTTCCTTCTCACGCGATAACGTAGATCTCCAAAAACTATCATATATATTTCGCATAAAGAAATATTTTTTCAAGTTATTGCATTCGTTTGACATCCGCTTTGAGTATTACTTGATACAAACACAAGCCAGAAAATTTGTCTTGAAAATTATCAGTTCTCAGTCAAGGTCTTTGGTATCATATCCCAATAATAACTCGATAACGAACAGATCGTCTAAATTTTATCCTCATCGATTAAAAAAAATATATCTGCATCAAATTTAGGAAAGCAAATTTTTATGACTGAATATTTATTATACTTAGAGAGTCCGTGAAAAAGAAAACATATAAAAAAAATACAAAATTAACCATTTTCTATTGAAATTCAAATTTTTGAGACTTACAATTATTTCGTTTTTCCAGGTAATATACCGAGACTAGAACTAAAAAAAAGATTAAAGTGAAATATAGTGAAGCTTTTAATGTATTATCACGATATATCAATGATATCAATATAAATTTGGGGATACATTGCGATATTAAATTTCTGATATCTTCCAGCCCTTGCCAAAAACATGTTGCTGGAGCATTATTCCCTTTTATATTTATGTACAGTGTAATGAAAAATATATAGTAAGTATAATTTATTTAGAAAATCTGTATTTATTATTCCACTGACTAATAACCTGCATGTTTTTACACAAGTAACTTAATCAAATATTCAAATAACCTGATTTACTTTCGTACCTACAGAAGTTGATTAAATTTTTTGCACTTAGGCAGTAAGTATTGATCATAAGTTTGAAGTAAAAGTAACAAATTCTTTCAAATCGAAAAATAACAACTTGAAGGAGAAACCCTTCATGAAGTCGAAGTTAAAGTGCTCAGATATTTATAGATTTCTTCTATATCTGATTTCAGAGCCAATATTTTCAATACTCTCCTGTCGGGAAAACAAAGTTCTGGAATATTGGATAAATATTTGCTAATATAAAAATGCAAAAAAATGTTTCATTCTGATAAACACTTTTTTCCCGCCCAAAAGAAAACTTGGCAGGCGAAAAACTTTCACTTCACTTTTTCATAAAAACAGTTGTTAAATTTTAACCGTCTGAGCAAGAAAAAAAAAAAGTCGATATTTTTGCAGAAATAATAGAAAAATCTAATGCTTTTGACTTGAAAAAAGAATTCCGTATTCTGGAGCATAAGTTTTATTTTGAATTCTATTTCTTCTCCTTGAAGTGAGCAAATAAGGCATGAAAATATTTATTTTGTCAGAGTAAATAAGCATTCTGTTCAATTTCAGGATAAAATTTAAGTGAACAAAAAAGAACATTATACTAATACACTAACAAATTGTTTTATTTCCACCGTAAACGTAATTGCCTTTACTTTTTTTTATCCAATAACATTAGCATATTTTCTGATCTTAAATACAAAAGGCGAGTGTGTTTCAAACAGTTTAGAATTCTGGTTCTTTTTGAAATCAATAAAACCTTACCTAAGTATTCCACTTTGAAAAAGAGAGATCGTATAATAATAATAATAAAATAATTTGCATATGCGGCGTCAATAAAATGAAAATAATTGCATAAATGAATTATGATATGATGCATTGCACAGCAAAAGGAAAAGGAATTTCAGATGAAATGTAATTAGTAATGAATTCAATTGGAAAATAAAATGATGGGTTTTTGTACTTCTATTCTAGTATAAAATATTTATTACGCTCTCCCTCACTTTTCCTCCCCCTCTCTCAATTTTTTCTCCTTAAAGGTATCACGGACGTTAGGAAGCCTTTTCATTTGGAAATTACTTATTTATAGTTAAAATTTCCAAGACATATAACTTAACTGTAACCAAATAAAATACCTATTTTTTATAAAAAAAAATTAGAAAGAGATGATTTTTAATTAAAAAAAATTAGTTTTTGAAAATATTTTAAATGCTTTAAAACTGATTTTTATGCTTCGATTTTCAAGTAGTTTTTATTCTATTTTTACCTCATTATAAATGAAGGTAAAAATAGAATAAAAACAGAAAATAGAATATATCTTTTGCAGATTTTAGGGAACTATTTTGTTGATAGATTGAATATAATTAATCCATAGGGAGTTTTTGTATGTTTGTATGTTGAATGTTGGTGAAAATTTAAGACATTCAAAATTTAATTTTTGTTCTTAATCTAAATAAAATCGATATTTAACAGAAATATCCAGACAGATTTTAATGTGAATATTATTAAATAAATGAATTACATGGTGTTTAAAAAATGACCAGTATATTTGAAAAATCAATAAAAACTAAATGGGCAGCCATAAAATTACACAATTTATTGCAAAATGCTTGGGAGTACAGTAAATTTTAATGAAGACAAACTTATAAAATTATTTACAATGTTTCTCAATAGATGGCGTTGCAAACTGAAAAAATCTAGTATATTTTCCACATATACACCATGTGCAACAATAATATGGCGTGGTCTCAGAACGAAATTTTCAGAAACCCATGTAAACGTCTCAGGCCAGGCAATCTTCAGTTCTAATTATTAAGAACGGCCAGTCGGTGGTTCTTTTAAAACACACACTTTATTCACACAAACACACTTTATACAATATTTACAGCTGCCTTATTATAAGGTAGGCCACCTTCAATCGGAACCATATTATTAGCCTGGTACGCTTCACATCGCTCGCCTGCCAACTAACAACGCTTACCAAAAGGGACGCTGATCATTAGCGCCCTCTATCGCTTTGTAACATTAAATTTATCCTTTTAATAACTCGCGAACACTTTTCCTGGTACTCTTCGGAAGTAATTACGTCCAATTCTAGTGATTCTAATTCAATTAAATTATGAATTTCCTCATCTAATTGTTTTAAATTTCCTTTCTTTTCAATTATTAGATCATATGACTCTTTTAAGTCATCTTTGTTTTCTGATTTTAAACTATCATCAATTTTCTTTAAAAGTTTCGAAACTACAGTTCTTAAAGCAGTTCGTTTACCTTTTAATCTTTGAAAATTTTCTGCCATTTCTAAATTATATATAATGTACCCAAGACTGCACAAAATTATCAAATGAATGCTATAAATTCTCACAAATAAATTCTCTTTAAACACTTACCGCTATTCCGGTTCCCGCTGAGGCATGATCCGAAACCAAAACTTTATCTCCATCAAGCGCACTTCTGTCAATTCTTTCTTTTTCGGCCGATGCTCCACTATTAAGGACGGCCAGTCGGTGGTTCTTTTAAACACACACTTTATTCACACAAACACACTTTATACAATATTTACAGCTGCCTTATTATAAGGTAGGCCACCTTCAATCGGAACCATATTATTAGCGTGGTACGCTTCACATCGCTCGCCTGCCAACTAACAACACTTACCAAACGGACGCTGATCATCAGCGCCCTCTCTCTTCCCTTTTTCACACTAATTAATGAACCATCTTTTCACAGAAAACTTGCAATCTTTGAACTCAGCATACGCTTACAGTAGAAAGACGACATACAGTTTCGCGAACTCATAGACTGCGTTTTCTACTACAGCTTTCAAATCACCATCCGCTGTTAAAAACTGTAACTATTTTCGAAAGTTTGTCTGCCTAAACATTTACTGCTGTCTCAAGCCTATTGCAACAAACGGTGTATTTCTTTGACTGCCCGTTTAGTTTTTATTGATTTTTCAAATATACCGGTCATTTTTGAAACACCATGTATGATATGATGCATTGCACAGGAAAAGAAAAAGAAATTTCAGTTGAAATGTAATTAGCAATGAATTCAATTTGAAAATAAAATGATAGGTTTTTGTTTTTCTATTCCAGTATAAAATATTTATTATTTTCTCCTTTACTTTACCACCTGTCTCGATTATTTTTCTTAAAGGTATCACGTTAGAAAGCATTTTTAGGGAAATTACTAATTTATAGTTTATAAAATTTCCTAAAATATAATTTAATGTAACCAAATAAAAATCTTTTTTAAAAAATATTGAGATATTTAAAATGAATTTTTGATATTTTAAATGTTATAAATGTTTTTATGTATCAATTTTCAATAGTTTATATATTTTTCTATTCATTATTAATAAACAATATTTTTTGTATTTTAGGGACTATTTTGAAAAGAATATTTAATCTGTAGAAGATTTAATGTGTTTTTATTTATAGTTATAAATTTCCTAGACATAATTTAATTGTAATCAAATAAAATATCTTTTTATAAAAAAAAATTGAAAAAACGATTTTTAATTTAAAAAAATTCAGTTTTTTGAAAATATTTTAAATGTTTAAAAATGTTTTTATGCTTCAATTTTCAAATAGTTTTTATTTTTATTACTCATTATTAACGAAATACCTTTTGCAGATTTTAGAGAATTATTTTATTGATAGATTGAATATTTAAGTAGAAAGTGTTTTTATGACATGTTGAATGTTGGTGAAAATGTAAGACATTCAAATTTAATTTTAGTTCTAATCTAAATAAAATCGATATTTAACACAAATATCCAGATGGATTTTAATGTATATAATTGCAAAAGAATTATGATATGACATTGCACAGCAAAAGGAAAAGAATTTCAGTTGAAATGTAATTACAATGAATTCAATTGGAAAATAAAATGATGGGTTTTTGTACTTCTATTCTAGTATAAAAATATTTATTACTTTCTCCCTCACTTTACCTCCCCCTCTCTTTTTTTTCCTTAAAGGTAACACGTTAGAAACTTTGGAAATTACTAATATATAGTTATAAAATTTAAGAGATATAATTTAATTGTAACCAAATAAAATATCTTTAAAAAAAATTGAAACAATGATTTAATTTAAAAAAATTCAGATTTTGAAAATATTTAAATGTTTTAAAAATGGTTTTTATGTATCAATTTTCAAATAGTTTTTATTCATTTTGGCTCATTATTAATAAATAATATTTGCAGGTTTTAGGAATATTTATTGATATTCATTATTTAATAGGTAAAAAGTGTTTTTATTTGTTTTTAATGTTGAATGTTTGTATGTGAAAATTTAAGACATTCAAAATTTTAATTTTAGTTTAATCTAAATAATATGATATTTAACACAATATCGAGATGGATTTTAATGTCTATATAATTGCATAAATGAATTATGATATGATGCATTGCACAGGAAAAGAAAAAGAAATTTCAGTTGAAATGTAATTAGCAATGAATTCAATTTGAAAATAAAATGATAGGTTTTTGTTTTTCTATTCTAGTATAAAATATTTATTATTTTCTCCTTTACTTTACCACCTGTCTCGATTATTTTTCTTAAAGGTATCACGGACATTAGAAAGCATATTTTTTGGGAAGTTACTAATTTATATTTATAAAATTTCCTAGAAATATAATTTAGTTGTAATCATATAAAATAACTCTTTTTTTAAATAATTAGATAACGATAATTTAAAAAAATTCAGATTTTGAAAATATTTAAATGTTTTAAAAATGGTTTTTATGTATCAATTTTCAAATAGTTTTTATTTTATTTTTGCCTTATTAATAAGAAATAATATTATTGCAGATTTTTGGGTACTATTTTGTTGATAGATTGAATATTTAATCTGTAGAAAGTGTTTTTATGACCGTATGTTGAATATTTGTGAAAAATTAAGACATTCAAATTTAATTTTAGTTCTAATCTAAATAAAGTCGGTATTTAACACAAATATCCAGATGGATTTTAATGTCTATATAATTGCATAAAGGAATTATGATAGGACACATTGCACAGCAAAAGGAAAAGGAATTTCATCTGAAATGTAGTTAACAATGAATTAAATTGGAAAATAAAATGATGGGTTTTTGTACTGCTATTCTAGTATAAAATATTTATTACTTTCTCCCTCACTTTACCTCCCCCCTTTCAAATTTTTTCCTTAAAGGTATCACGAATGTTAGAAACCCTTTGGAAATTAATTATTTATAGTTATAAAATTTTTAAGAGATATAATTTAATTGTAACCAAATAAAATATCTATTAAAAAAATTAGAAACAGATAATTTAATAAAAAATTCATTTTTGAAAATATTTTAAATGTTTTTAAAAATGCTTTTTATGCATCAATTTTCAAATAATTTTTATTCTATTTTTGCCTCATTATTAATAAATAATAATTTTTTCAGGTTTTAGGAACTATTTTGTTATAGATTGAATATTTAATCTGTAGAAGTGTTTTATGTTTGCCTGTTGAATATTTGTGAAAAATTAAGACATTCAAATTTAATTTTAGTTCTAATCTAAATAAAGTCGGTATTTAACACAAATATCCAGATGGATTTTAATGTCTATATAATTGCATAAAGGAATTATGATAGGACACATTGCACAGCAAAAGGAAAAGGAATTTCATCTGAAATGTAGTTAACAATGAATTAAATTGGAAAATAAAATGATGGGTTTTTGTACTGCTATTCTAGTATAAAATATTTATTACTTTCTCCCTCACTTTACCTCCCCCCTTTCAAATTTTTTCCTTAAAGGTATCACGAATGTTAGAAACCCTTTGGAAATTAATTATTTATAGTTATAAAATTTTTAAGAGATATAATTTAATTGTAACCAAATAAAATATCTATTTTTAAAAAAAATTGAAACAGATGAATTTAATTTAAAAAAATTCAGTTTTTGAATATATTTTAATTGTTTTAAAAATGCTTTTTATGTATCACTTTCCAAATAGTTTTTATTCCATTTTTGCCTCATTATTAATAAATAATATTTTTTGTAGGTTTAAGGAAACTATTTTGTTAATAGATTGAATATTTAATCTGTAGAAAGTGTTTTTATGTTTGCATGTTGAATGTTGGTGAAAACGTAAGACATTCAAAACTTAATTTTAGTTTTAATCTAAATAAAGTCAATATTTAACACAAGTATCGAGATGAATTTTAATGTATATATAATTGCATAAATGAATTATGATATGATGCATTTCACAGCAAAATGAAAAGGAATTTTAGTTGAAATGTAATTAGCAATGAATTCAATTGGAAAATAAAATGATAGGTTTTTATACTTCTAGCATAAAATATTTATTAATTTCTTCCTTCCTTTACCTCCCCCTCTTTGGATTTTTTCTTTAAAGGAATCATGTACGTTAGAAAGCATTTGTTTTGGAAATTACTAATTTATAGTTATATAATTAGTATAATATATGTAATACATGTAATTTAAGTGTAACCAAATAAAATACCCCATTTAAAAAAATTTAGAAACAGATGATTTTTAATTAAAAAAATTCAGTTTTTGAAAATATTTTAAATGTTTTAAAAATGTTTTTTATGCTTCAGTTTTCAAATAGTTTTTATAATATTTTTGACTCCTTGTTAGTGAAGAATACATTTTGCAGATTTTAGAGAATTCTTTTGTTGATAGATTAAATATTTAATCTGTAGGAAGTGTTTTTATGTCTGTGTGTTGAATGTTCGTGAAAAATTAAGACATTCAAAATTTAATTTTAGCTCTAATCTAAATAAAATCGATATTTAACACAAATATTCAGACAGATTTTAATGTGTATATAATTGCATAAATAATTTATGATATGATGCATTGCACAGCAAAAGAAAAATTAATTTCAGTTGAAATTTAATTAGCAATGAATTCAATTGGAAAATAAAATGATGGGTTTTTGTACTTCTATTCTAGTATAAAATATTTATTATTTTCTCCATCCCTTTACAACCCTCTTGATTTTTTTTCTTAAAGGTATCGCAGACGTTAGAAAGCATTTTTTGAGCAATTACTAATTTATAGTTATAACATTTCCTAGACATATATACTTTAAATCTAACCAAATAAAATACCTTATTTAAAAAAAATGAGATACTGGTCATTTAAAATATTTAGATAATTGATGCCGCTGTGGCGAACACTGACAATTATGTTATATAATAGTTATAAATATACATGTCCGGTGTAGCTGCCAGACAGCCAAATTAAGGGTTAAAGGTAACATGGAAGTTAGAAAGCATTTTTTTTAGAATTACTAATTTATAGTTATAAATTTCTTAAACCATATAATTTAAATAAAACCAAATAAAATCCTTTTAAAAAAAATAGAAACAGATAATTAAAAAATATTTTTTGAAAATATTTTAAATGTTTTTAAAATGCGTTTTATGCATCAATTTTCAAATAATTTTTATTCTATTTTTACTTCATCACTGATTAAGTATATGCTTTTCAGGTTTTAGGGAATTATTCTGTGGACAGATTGAATATTTAATCTGTAGGAAGTGTTTTTATGCCTGTACCTTGACTTTTCGTGAAAAATCAAGACATTCAAAATTTAATTTTAGTTGTAATCTAAATAAAGCCGAAATTCAACACAGATAACTAGATGGCTTTTAATGTATATTTATAATATTTTGAAAACATTTTTCAGTAATCTATGAAAGCTTAAATCACAAGGAAAATTTGGCAACTCAACAAAATTTCATATGGAATAAATTTTTGAAAAGATCTGATATTCCGAAAAATTTTGATTCCATTTATTTATTTACAACACTTTATATGCGTATATATATTCATCATTGTTGTTGAACAATTTATACATACCTTTTGAAACTTTCACAATCTTCTTTTAATGATATAAATACATGGCAGGATATTATTTTAAGAAAAATTTTAATGTGACTAATTTACTTATACTTTGTATAATATTCATAGCTGTAAGTGAACAATTTATACAATAGCTTTGAAATGTTCACCATCCTCTTAAATGTTAAATACAGCATGTTATAAATGTAAGAACTTCATTGTTTAGAAACAGGGTAAAAAATAATAAGCCAGCAAGCATTTTATGATTATCGTAAACATTTTTATAAGAAAAGATCGTGAAATAGTTTTACGGTGATATATTATGTTTAAAATAGTTCTTACATTTGTTCTAAAATATATGTTGTTATTATATGAAAGTGGAAAATCAATTGTGTAGATTTTATTTGACATTAATCAAAAGCCTTTTAGTTTTTCACCTTTACATTTTTATTTTAGTTTTGTAGCTTTAATGGCTTTCAATAATTTTAACGTAAATTATGGAAGCATGGAAGATACCTGTCATTAAAAAAATCTTCAAGACTCTTTAGAAATTTTTATCACACATATATCTCCTATTTTATTCAAAATAGCATCCTTAGTTAAGGCGTTAACCTAGTGATTTAAGGTGCAAAAAAGTAAATTATTTTTGAGTGTTTTATTTGAAATCTCGTGACCTGCTTTGAAGTTTTATGATATTAATTTACGGTGGAAATTAGCCAAGTACTGAAAATACTTATTTGGCTCGATTCCACCAATCTCAATGAATGCCGTGACAGTATACTATAAAACAGGCGTATGTTTTATGCATTCTTACGTTGCAATTTTTTCATTCCTCCATGGGGTTTTCATCGTTCCAAATTTCGTATTATAAATTAATATAAATCACAATTCTGTAGCATATTTAGTTTTTAAATAAACCTTTAAAGCAAAATTAGGAAATCTATGTGATTTTCTTGGCTCATAATTTTTCTCATCTTAAGGTATCCGTCTACGTTAAAAATGTCATTTTTTGCCAAAAATCATAATTTTATTTTATTTCACTATTGTAAAATTTCAACTTTTATGCTTCTAAATCTGTTTTTGTTTTGTCTCTAAGCGACTTCGGAACCGGAAGTTGAGAATTTAAAGCCTTCAAGAGCATATTTTGGGGAAAACTTTTTAAATTTTCATGAAGATTAGTTTAAACATTTTTCTGGTATTTTTAATAATTAGCAACTTGGCAATTAGAAAGTTTTGAAGCAAGAAAGTGTGGGGAATTTTAAACATGTATTTTAATTTTTTAATAGTTAAAGTTGATTTCATAAACTTCAAATGCGTTTTTCTCAGAACGACATTTTTAATAAGATTTTGAAACTTAAAATGTGATTTCTCAAAAAGTTCTTAAAATATTTTGTTGAAAATTATTATGAATGCTTTTGATAGTATTTACTAGTGAATGACTGAAAAGCTTTAAATTTGGATAATTTTTAATGATGTTATTACCTTTATAGTTAGATATAATGGTAATGAAAATTCGTTAAATATGATTTTGAAGGACCAATTTTTTTTAAATGCAAATTAAGCAAAGATTTTATGTGGTTCACTAGTCCAGTGTATAAGAAATGTGTTTCATTAAAAAAATATTACAATAATTTAAATTGTTAAAAAATTACACCTTTTGAAAAAACCCGTTTTTTTTTACTAAATTTTCTTTATTAAGAATTTTATAAAAATTTCTTCAGGAATAAATTTTTTAAGTGCAATTCTCTATGATAATATAAAAAATAAATCTAAAAATGTAAAAACATGAACTAGTTTCTTCATTTAAAGAAAAAAGCTCTCCGAACGTGGATGGATACCTTAAAGTATTTAGAGAAATACAAATCCCCGTGGGCCACAAATGG
>CM063498.1:127972009-128054509 GCA_032207245.1 Pardosa pseudoannulata
TTGAGATGCTTACTAAAATTTCTTCTGCCTTGATAAGTCAGGATCAAAGAAAAGGATACAATTTCTAAACTCTCTAACTTGACTTTTGAAATGAGATCAAACTTTCATACAGATCGGATAAAGCCCCTAGAAACCCATAGTCTGCTAAAGCTACGTTGAATGCCAAAATATATAAGTTGGATTTCTGAAAAAATTCTTAATGGTAAACTTTATAGTCTGGAAAATATTTTGCTGAGTTAAACAACATTGTAGATAATCTAATTATTGAGAGTAAATGTAATCCTTCTTACTTTATTGTTGATACAATTAATTATAAGTTAAAGAACTTCATACACTGGTTTGCAGGATTTAACGCCAATTTTAGAAGTAATTTAAAAAATTCTCATGTTGATTAAATAGCAGAATTGAATTGTTTGAGGTAGTTTAATATCATTAAACAGCTTAAAATCTATAGCTTACCATTCATTTTTTATAAAATACAAGCAACCATAAAGATACGGCAGAAAGTGATTAAAACATATATCAAGGAAATTAGAATGGGTATCATGTTTAAAGATTAACAGATGTTAATATTACCCAGAAGATATTTGAAACAAGTAAGGGTGAAAGGTCGGTAAGTATAAAGGAAACGGAACGCAGTTAGTTACCACCATCACATTGAATATGTCCACAGTGTCACTTAAAGAAGCAAAAATTTATTGTAATTATATCAATTAATATTTACATCCGGGTAAAGGTCATTTTTGGACAATTATTTTATTTGAAGATTATTTTTTAAAAATTATCCTGTTACTCATGCATGCTATTGATTTCTCTAAAAGGTAATTGGTATTTAATTCTATAGATCTGGTTGTATATCTACCTTTCTGCCACGTAAGAGCTTATGAAGCCATAACCTTCTTCTTAACTTATTCCAATTGGTTACGCCTAACAATGGCCGAATTGGTAGATCACTGTGTTTTAGTACTGAAATTCGTGGGTTTAAATCTCATTTCTAGTATGAAATTTATACATTTGTAATCGGCTTTAAATAGATTCCAAATGGCTAATGAATCCTCATTATCCCTAGTGTAGAAAAATAGTAGGCCGTAGCTTTCTAAGCCAACTGAATGGTAAAGAACATCCACGCTAGCAGTAGGATTTGACTCCATGGACTCCATGGGTTCGAAAGTCAGAGTCCTACCATATGGGTATCACCTTAATTCATAGGATGCTTGGATAATCTCAAAAGCTTCATGAGCATTAGATTTATCATAAGATTCTTTCCGTATGCACAGTATAATAATAAAGTTAGTTACTTTTGTAAATAACGTCTAAGATTTCATAGGTTACCTTAAGATGATATTTAGGTACCAGTTCTGAGACACAAAGTGTTCATAAAATTCTTTTACATTCAGGAAAAATAACGTTTGATTGTATGAGGAGAACTCATGCTTTACTTAATGCGGTATGAAATGTAGATTTCTACCAGAAAAAATACAGCCTTAAAATTCAATTATGTTTTATGTCAAGAAAATGTCATTATTTGACTTAAGTTGATAATTACATATTTTTTGATTTGATATTTTGTTATTACTGAGTTTCTAAAGCATCCTTTATAAATTATTGTATAAAATTTGTAAAAGTTCAGTTAAGGCGAATAAAATTTTATTTTTATTATTCTTTAATACTCAACACCTTTATATGCATAGAGAAATTTTGCTATTTAAGTAAAAGTCTCACTGTAAAAAAAAGTAGTCCGAAGTAGCTGTGTTTTCAGTTCTTATTTCAATAAAAAGTTTTTAATAATTGAAAAATTTTAAGTATTTTATGTTGCAAATGAGGTAAGAATTTACATTTTTTATTTCAATTGATATTCAGTTGAACATGTGCGGTAGAAGCAGTTAAGACATTTGTCTTTATGATAAAAGTCTTGAATGTTATAGCGTAAATTTTAAATTATCTTCTTCATTACGCGTTATCATAAGCTTTAAAAACCAGAGTGAAAAATAAAAATTCAAATACCTACATTTTTGTTGTTGACTGTACAAAATTAACTTAAGGAAATTTAAATTTTTATAAAGATTGTATTTTGGACAACTGTACTATTTGACCTTAGAACTTTATCTTGTTTTTCTCGGAAGTTCATACCATAGCAGAATTATATTTTTTAAAAGTTATCTAAAGCAGAATTATGCATGTGATATATATGTTTTGATTTAAAAGTGATTGATTGCATACTGAAGTTAATTTGAGCTGTTTACAGTTTATTATTTTATCTATAACGAGTCTAAAACTTAAGAAAAACATTCTAGGGTAAATCAGTAAAGATATTTTTACTCGGTTATACTTGTACCTCATTATACACAGTTGGAATTTTCTTAAGACTACAGAGGACTTACTGCTTGGAAAAAAAATTGCCTGATTTGACCTTAAAAAAACTGATATTTCTATTTTTTTTAATTGTGAAATATAATGTAGAATAAAGTGGGTGGTTTGATATCCATTAATATAATTATCATCGCAAGACATCAATCATTTATTGTTAATTACTACTTTTAACTGTTTTTAATATATAAGTTTTGAAATTTTTATAACTAGTTAGAAACACTCCAGGTGCATTTTTAACTGTCATGTTCTTTCAAAAATTTATCTAATGCTTTCTTTGTTGAATATAAAATAAAAATTAACAAAAAAATAAGAAATTCTGACATAAAAATATATTATTTTTAAAATAAAAATATTTATTGGTCATACTTTAATGGAAAAATTGATATTTTAGCTATTGTTAATTTTTTTTTAATTTCCAGGGAATACTTAAAATAAGGACTAAAATTTCTTTTTATGGCCTAAAAGCTATCATATGAATAAAAATCATCCTTTTATGCTTAAAATGATGTCCATAGAACTTATTCAGTTTTGAAAATTTTGAAGCAGAAACAACTTTTATAATTAAGTTTTCACCTTGAAATAGTAAACACTTTCATTTAAATATATTGCTAATAACATTATAGGTTTGAAGCCTGTTCAAAATCAAAATTAATTGGTTTAAAAATTCCATGAGTCCATTAAAGGTTTTGTAGTTAATTTTTCGTTGACACTATAAATTTCTTTGTAATTCCCAGTGTCATTATCTCACTGGTAAGCACATTTACGATATAGCCCTTTACGACCTCTCTTAAATCAAGACTAAAACCAAGATCAACTTTATGGTGGGAGCCAGTTAAATAGCAACGTACACAAACCCCTTCTTTCTATTTTAAGCTAGTATAGTGTGTATCTCATAATCTAGTGTTCTGAAGTGAAAGCGTTGACATCGTGGAAAGAAAAAAATACCTTAAAATATGTAACTATAGATATGCATACTAGCATGCGAATATAAATTTTATTAATTAACTTTTCCACATAACTGATGAAATCAAAATAAAAAAATCCTTAATGATTTTTATACTCAGTGTACCCACCGTTGGTACAAACGTATTGAAAAGTTTATCATAAAAGGTTATCATTTATATTGATAGTTATTTTTGATGCTTTATTTACAACGAAATTTGTATTCTATATTAAGTCCTTATTTTTTTAAGATTTAGTAGTTATTTATTTATTTTTTATAGTTTTTTTACTCTTCTATATATAACGGAATTTATATGCTATATTTAGTTCCTTTTCGGGGTGTAATTAATAAGAGAAAATATGTCCTATTTTTATGTCCTATTTTTATGTCTTGGAAGGATTCTTTCTTTTTAGCGCTAGTCATTAGCAGTTCTAGGAAACATCTCGCAATTTTTTTATATTTCTTGTTTATAACTTTTTGTTTTGAACCGACATTTTAAGATTTAATAAACATCTCACAAAAATTTCTTTTACACGCAGTTAAACTGTTTAAATCAAGAAAAATAATTATACATTTTATTTGTTCTCTGTTTGCATGTAATAACAAATAAATCTGTTGATTCGAAAATTTCATTATAGTACACGACATTTTATTAAAGTGTCACACAGTCATTGAAAATTATAGTGTTAAATTATTATCTTACAAAATACACCTACAGTAATTAGATGTTAAACATCTCGATGTTTAAACTTTGTAAGATAAAGCTAACATCATTTCTTCATTTTAAAGAAATTGCAACTTGGTAATTGACCTTAACAACACACTGCCTGTAGGTATCGAAAAAGGAAAGGATTAATTTGTAATTCAGACGAGGGGAAATGCTTAGGGGGAAAATATGATACTACACCCAGTAATAGTTAAAGGATAATATTATAACTCGTCCATATATGAAAAAGGAATCAAATTTTAACATGTATGCAAATATAGCTATTTATCTATCTATAATATATATATATATATATATATATATATATATATATATATTATATATATATATATATATATATATATATATATATTATGTATATATATATGTGTGTGTATATATGATCTTAACAACACACTGCCTGTAGGTATCGAAAAAGGAAAGGATCAATCGTAATTCAGAAGAGGAAAAATGCTTAGGGGGAAAAATATGATACTACACCCAGTGACAGTTAAAGGATAATATTATACTCTTCCACATATGAGAAAGGAATCAAATTTTAGCCAACGTACACAAACCCCTTCTTTCTATTTTAAGTTAGTATAGTGGGTATCTCATAATCTAGTGTTCTGAAGTGAAAGCATTGACATCGTGGAAAGAAATAAAATACTTTAAAGTAGGTAACTATAGATATGCATACTAGTATGCATAAATTTTATTAATTAACTCTTCCACATAACTGATGAAATCTAAATAAAAAATCCTTAAAATGATTTTTACACTCAGTGTACCCACCATTGGTACAAACGTATTGAAAAGTTCATCATGAAAGGTTATCATTTATATTGATAGTTATTTTTTAAGCTTTATTTACAACAAAATTTGTATTCTATATTAAGTCCTTATTTTTTTAAGATTTCGTAGTTATTTATTTGTTTTTTTAAAGTTTATTTACTCTTCTATATATAACTGAATTTATATGCTATATTTAGTTCTTTTTCGGAATGTAATTAATAAGAGAAAATATGTCCTATTTTTATGTTCTCTTGGAAGGATTCTTCCTTTTTAGCGCTATTCAATAGCAGTTCTAGGAAACAACTCGCCAATTTTTTATATTTCTTGTTTATAATTTTTTGTTTTGAACCGACCTTTTAAGATTTAATAAACATCTCACAAAAATTTCTTTTACACGCAGTTCAACTGTATAAATCAAGAAAAATAATTATACAATTTATTAGTTCTCTGTTTACATGTAATAACAAATAAATCTATTAATTCGAAAATTTCATTTTAGTACACGACATTTTATTAAAGTGTCAAAACAGTCATTGAAAATTATAGTGCTAAATTAGTATCTTACAAAATACACCTACAGTAATTAGATGTTAAACACCTCGATGTATAACCTTAGTAAGATAAAGCTATCTTCAATTCATCATTTCAAAGAAATTGCAACTTGGTAATTGATCTTAACAACACACTGCCTGTAGGTATCGGAAAGGATCAATTGTAATTCAGACGAGGGAAAATGCTTAGGGGGAAAATATGATACTACACCCAGTAACAGTTAAAGGATAATATTATAACTCTTCCAAATATAAGAAAAGAATCAAATTTTAACATGTATGCAAATATAGCTACCTATCAATCTATAATATATATATATATATATATATATATATATATATATATTATGTATATATATATATATATACATATATATATAATACACACATACACACAACACACATATACATGCATATAATTATATATAAATATATTATATATATATATATATATATATACATATATATATCTATATACATATATATATATATATAAAAATATATATATAATATATACATAAAATATATATATAAATAATATATATAAATATATATATGTATATGTATATACAACATGTATAAATATATATATAATATATATATATATATAATATATCATATATAACATGTATATATATCATATATATAAATACATATATATATATATATATATTATAATATATTATATATACATATATATATACATATATATATATATATACATATAAAATTTATATATATAAATATACATATATATATACATATATATATATATACAATATATAAAAACATAAATATATACATAAATAAAAAATATATATATACAATATATATACATATATATACAAATATATAACTATATAAATACAAATATATATACATATAAAAATATACATATATCTATATAAAATATATATATAAATATATATATATATATATATATATAATATATATATATATATATATATATTTTTATATATATATATATATTTGTAATTCAGCACAATTTAATTCCTCCGGTTGCAATAAAAAGTATATCCTCTATTGTATTTACAAGCAAGACAAATCCTAGACAACTAGCTTATTGAAGAATATGCAATCAGGCTACTCCATAGAAAGAACACGCAGAGTTCGCAGCAGAACGTAAGCTTTTATTGAGTTATGAGAACGATATGTTACATTTCCAAAGGTATAAGATAGAATGAATATGTGTATGTTATAGGGTTGGACCCCAGAGAAAGACGTGGAGATGAAATCTTTCCTAGAGAAATTTTCTTAGTTAGCACTCTCAACAGTAAAAAGGACCTGAGATCACTGAAAAGTGAACCGGGGACAACTGGAAAATGTAGAGAGTGGTTAGAAAATTAGCATGTAATGCTGAACTATCTTTGGAAGAATACTAAAAGAATTTTAAATGATGGAGACTTCTGTAGGTAAGATATTTTGTGGCTAGGAAAACAGATTGAAAGCAATAAGAATGGAAAATAGAACAAATTTTAAAGCATAGTTTAAGTATACTAATTCTTATATATCACATATGCATATTGACAACAGGGAACAGGCATAAAAGGTGACTAACAAGAATTGTTTTTGAAAATTTCAGTTTCTTTATACTTTAAAAACGGATTTTAGTATTTTGTAAAATTTCTAAATACTGCTTATTATAAGTAGATTGGGGTTGCATATATAAACATTAACTCCCTCAAACATAATATATATATATATATATATATATATATATATATATATATATATATATATATATATATATATATATGTGTGTGTGTGTGTGTGTGTGTGTGTATATCATACACTCATAACCTGTGTTGGCAGTATCAGCAAAATGTATCAAAATCCACGTTTTATTTCTGTTACTCCTAATCCAACAAAACTACACAGATTAATAGATTATCATGCACAAAGTCCAAAACATGGTAATTTTTGTCTGGAGTAGGAGACACAATCCTCCTTCTATATTTTAATCACAATGTTTGTCCTAAATATTATTGTTATTACTTTTGTACAAGGTAGAAATTTAACTTAACACATTTTTGAATTAGAAGTAACAAAAGTTAGTGATACTTTGTGAAGTAATAGGAGATACATACTTTTTATATGACTATATTATTGAAAATATTAGAATACTATTATTTGAACTTTAAATTATTTTATACAAATTTTACTTTATCACATTCATTCCTGTGCTTTTTATGATTCACGTCCGAACAGAGTTTTGAAACTAGAACTTTTGAACAAATAATAAAAAAAGGTTCGACATCAGAAAATAGTACACCGTCAAAATTGTGATTATTAGCGAAGTAGGGCAACCTAACTTTTTACTTCTGTTCTCATTGTGCCTATATTTTGATTTATATTAATTAGGTATCCCTCTCTGCTTGTACAACTCTTTAGTTATGCATTAAACGAGACTAATTCCTATTGAATTTTAATTTTTGTGTAATTCAATGGAGTGGCTTCGTTGAAAAAAATGTGATTTTTAACTTCAATCCATTTTAACTCGTATTCTATCATTTCTGTTTGGGTGACCTCACCAATATAAATTTCCCAAACTGCTAAAGAGTACCCAACACTGCGGAAACATAAGAAAAGAAAATCTAAAAAATATGGTAGGCCAACGTGTGAGTTAAAGTAACAGAAAGGCACAAAAATAATTAGTCTTTTTAGTTTACTTGAAACAAGCTACAAAGAGTAGCTCTGATTATGTTATACAGAAAAAATGTTATTTTTTCCCTTCATGTTTCTAATTTTTATAAATAGTTACAATGTGTAAGCATAAGGCACATTAGGGCTTTACATAAATTGCTTAAGGCTCTGGCTTTAAAGAATAAATCTCTACAACACTGTTTCATTTTTTGTTTTAATAACAAAACTTTCAGCAATATTTTACTGTACTAAGGTCAGCTTTGCTTTTACTGATACAACATGCTTAGAATATACACACATTTATACATAATATACGATATAATATGTATATACATAATATACGATATAATATGTATATACTTAACATACTATATAATATGAATAATATACATTTATATATATTCATCATTAGAACGTTGGCATTAGTTCTATATAACTAACAATATATAATATACGTTCTAATAATTTGTACACACATTAAGTTCCCCTTTATTTCAATCACATAAGGAAATGAAACTACATAAACAAACCTGTATTGTAAGCCAGCTTGTCTAAACTAACCGTATACAAATGTTTATATCCCAGTGATTTTTAACACTGAGATTAATAAATGTAATAGTAATTGGGGTTTATATATAATTAATGAAATGTATAAACACTTTAAATAATTTTCAAATATGCATTGTATATATATACATTAAAAAAATACATTTGACAAAATATTTTAATGAAATAAAAAACATATTATTTTAAACATGACTCGTAAATATAAGTTTATTTTAAAATAAGTACTATAAGTAATATATTAAATAATTTAAATTCATGTCCCTATGTCAATAGAAATGACGAATGGTTTTGTCAGATACAATAGTTACGTCGAAATTTTCTGATATAACTACAGATTTCGTTTCTATAAAAATAACACAATATTTGTTATATAATATTTAAAATATATATATTTAAGGTATACATCACGCCGCATTGAAAAAATATAATATATATATAAAACTTTTAACATATATTTCAAAAATCCTAAATTTTGCTAATATTTTTATTATAATATGAATTTTTAAAACATTCTTTTATAGACATATGTATATTAAAAGAAATACATATATACATTTAATATATAGATTCAAATTAATATTTGTGGGTATTTGACAAGTAATTTATTATTATCCCTATTTACATGCCTCGGATACATAAAGCCTGATTATTTTAACACACTCGAAACATATTATGACATTTGGTGAATGTTTAATTATTTACTTGAATAACTACAATATGCAATGCAGTAAGTACTCTACATGACCACTTCATTATAGAAGTGCTATTGTCCATTCAGGGTTAGGATTTAGAATCCACTGATCTCTATGATCCCAGAATGAATAGCCGCCACAAGCGGGGAATACTGCATTACACAATTAGTCTTGAAATGTGCAATTAAATGTTTATTGAGATAGTAAAATACAGAAGGATTGCGAATTAGGTAGAATGCTATGGTCTTTCTGGCAGACATTACAGAAATAAATATATAATATATATATATATATATATAAATATATATTATATACCTATGTGTAATATTCTAAAGTGTTGGAAAAATCACGTAATATAATCGATCTTATGTTGTTTAAAGATTATTGATATCAAAATTAATCCTAATATTTGGAAATTTTTATAAAGCTTTAAATATCTGAATGATTTCAATGAAACTAATAAAATTATTATTAATCATATTAGACTACATAAACAAACTTGTATTTAAGCCACATTGTCTAAACTATCCAAATGTCTATATCCCAGTGATTTTTAGCTCTGCGATTAATAAATAAAATAGTAATTGGGGTTTATATGTAATTAATGAATTGTATAAACGCTTTAAATAATTTTCAAATATGCATTGTATTCACTATATATTAATGAAATACATCCGATACAGAATATTACACCTGAGATTCAAATTAATATTTGTGGGTATTTGACAAGTAATTTATTATTATCCCTATTTACATGCCTCGGATACACGTATAAAAGCCTGATTATTTTAAACACACTCGTAAACAGTATTATGACAGTTTGGTGAGATGTTTATTTGAATGCTTGAACCTAACTACAATATGCAATGCAGGTAAGTACTCTATACACGTCTTCATTATAGAAGCGCGTATTGTAATATTCAGGATTGGGATTTAGAATCCACTGATCTCGATGATCCCACCGAATGAATAGCAGCCACAAGCGGTGAATACTGCATTACACAATTAGTCCCTCTTGAAATGTGCAATTAAATGTTTATTGAGATAGTAAAGCTTACAGAAGGATTGCGAATTAGGTAGAATGCTATGGTTTTTCTGGCACACATTACAGAAATATATGTATATATATACTGTATGTGTAACCTTTCTAAAGCTATTGGAAAAAAATCACATGTAATATGAAAGGATGGATTCTACCCGATGCTCGTTTTAAAGATTATTCATATCAAAATTAATCCTAATATTTGGAAATTTTTATAAAGCTTTAAATATCTGAATGATTTCAATGAAACTAATATAGTTATTATTAATCATATTAGACTACATAAACAAATCTGTATTTAAGCCAGATTGTCTAAACTATCCAAATGTTTATAGCCCAGTAATTTATAGCACTGAGATTAACAAATATAATAGTAATTGGGGTTTATATATAATTAATGAATTGTATAAACGCTTTAAATAATTTTCGAACATGCATTGTACTCACTATATAATAATGAAATACATCCGACGCGGAATATTACACCTGAGATTCAAATTAATATTTGTGGGTATTTGACAAGTAATTTATTATCATCCCTATTTACATGCCTCGGATACACGTATAAAAGCGTAATTATTTTAAACACACTCGTAAACAATATTATGACAGTTTGGTGAGATGTTTACGACACTATTTGAATGCTTGAACCTAACTACAATATGCAATGCAGGTAAGTACTCTATACACGACGTCTTCATTATAGAAGTGCTTATTGTCATATTCAGGATTAGGATTTAGAATCCACTGATCTCTATGATCCCACCGAATGAATAGCCGCCACAAGCGGTGAATACTGCATTACACAATTAGTCCCTCTTGAAATGTGCAATTAAATGTTTATTGAGATAGTAAAGCTTACAGAAGGATTGCGAATTAGGTAGAATGCTATAAGTCTTGCTGGCAGACATTACAGGAATATATATATATAAATAAATATATATATTTAAAATAAATATTATATATATATATATTGTATGTTTGTGTGTTGTGTGTGTTTAACCTTAAAGTTGTTGGAAAAAAATCCCGTGTAATCTAAAAGTGTCGATACTACACTTTATACTGTTAGTTTTAAAGATTATTCATATCAAAATTAATCCTAAAATTTGGAAATTTTTGAAAAGCTTTAAATATCTGAATGAATTCAATCAAGCATATTACTAATATAATTATTATTAACCCTCTTATAGTAATAAATAATAGTATAGATCTAAAAATTACAAAACCTTTCTTTATTAAAAAATCTGAGAAATTATATAGAAATCATAATATATATTTCTAACTTGCAATCGAAATGAAATCATAATTAATTTTATGTAATAAAATCAAGTTTGTTTTTTAAGTATAATGATTTCATTGTACTCTTTCTTTTGTTCTTAACAAAGCAAAGCCCATCAGATACATTTCATTTTTCAAATACCGGGGTATTCGAAAGCGAGTGTAAATTTGAAAAAGGTAATAATTCACATAATAATGTAGGTAGTAAAGAGTTAAGAATTCGCACATGTGGTTGGAATAATATTGGGTATACCTACATTATTACTTTTTAAAATGATCATTTTCTGATCACCCGGTACTTTACGAGTCAGAAACTTTACAGTTTTTACGTTTAAGTACTTTAATTTGCATTGTTGTGTTCAGAAGAGCTAATTAACGTTTTAAAATAAAGAACATATTTATAGTTAAAATGTGTATGCATAAGACACATTGGGGCTTTACATAAAGTGCCTAAGGCTCTGACTTTAATAAATCTCTACAATATGCTCCCCTTTTTTTGTTCGTTATAATAACAAAGCTTTCAGCAATATTTTACTGTACAAAGATCAGCTTTGCCTTTACTGTAACTTACTGTACTTAGTAAGTCTTGCACTTAACGATTCTGTTAATAGTTTTCCAATAGATTTCCAATATTCGTTACCAGACGTAAAGTGACAGTTCTTCCTCTATTTATTTATATCCATTTCTTTGTTAAAATAATAATAACAATAATAATAACCGAAAAATTTCAATTGTTATTACGTTCAATTGTTATTTCAACTGTTATTGTGTTCACTACTTTTTAGATGAAGGTGGCATAATTTTTGTTCATGAATTTTTATCATGGCCATATTAAAATGTTGAGACTGTTGAATCATACTTCCTATGCTCACTGTTAATAGCCTCTTCATCAGTAATAATTTCTGCTTCCGATATGGAATCAAACTGAGTCTTTTACTTATATGTGAAATAATTTGCTCAGTCATTGTTTAAATCCATCGATTATGTCACTAGACCTATTCAAAAGTCTCGTGGTCGAACGGTGACCAAATGCTTAGGGAGCTGATCTTGGGACCCGGAGTTTGTGTGTTCGAATTCCCTTGTGGTATGTATGCTTGTAGCTGTTCAGACTAGTCCTTGTGTTGCAAAAGAAAGTACGCAGTAGCACTCCAAACCAAAAGTCTCCTGACAAAGTTTTGTCACTAGACTTATATTCTGTATCTGTCAACCGATGTTTACGAGGTAATATTTTGTCAAGAATTCCTATGAAAACAGTTTTCTAAGTATATTAGTAGTGCACTTGGAAATTTTTCTTGTTTATTTAACAAAGTATTTCTAGGACATTTTACAGATGGATATACCGTATCTGGTTTTATATATTTTAGCAAATTCAAATATAGCAGAATCATCAAATTTAGATGACACACTTAGAACTTACGACTAACGAAGAATTAAAAGTACAATTTCGGAAAGAAAGGGAAGAATTTTGGTTTCAAATATGAATACACAATCTCTAGGCTGGATTTCGTTCTAGAGTCGGTCTGGTCAACAGAAATAATTAGCGGGTCTCAGTACATATTAATAGTGAGGGTGGGAAACTAAAATTAATACAATATTAATATATTTTATTCTAATTAATCAAATTACAAATAACACAGTCAAAAAAGTTGTAATTATACTTAAAAATCTGTAAAAATAATCAATGAATCAATCAAATATGTCAAAAAAATTTATTTTCTTATTAAATTATGCCGAACGATGGCCAATGGAGAGCGCTGCTCTTCGGGAAATTCGCGGTTATGTATGGATTTTGTAGCTGATGCTTTTAAAGTAGGTCCCTGTATTAGTCTAAAACATGCCAAGCGTAAAAACCAAATCAGTAAACCAAAATCTTAAATATAATTATTGTTAAAAACTTTTCGATTTGTTTGTATTGTTTTATATAAATTATATAAAAAATCGTATACATTTATATTTTTAATTAATTTGATGTATTAACAATAGATACATTAAAATTTAAAAATAATATATAAAAATAATTTAATATTTATAATTTAAATATTTTAATCAACCTTTATATCATTAGAGGAATAAAATAAATGATGACTAATATGCTGTGCTGAAAATGTTAAAAAGCTTGTTATTTGTATTTTTTTTTACATTCTTTGTTTAAAACGTGCTTACCAAAATAAAATGTGTTTGTGAACTGTTGAGTTTGTCTTGTCAAGGACTTACTATAATTAACTATTAAAGGAGAGATGGAGTTGACATTTATTCCTTGTAAAGGAGACGGTAGTCTAGAAAAAAGCTGGGGACCTCTGTACTGGAATAATACATAAAGTTCATTAAGGTTAAAAACACAAAATAAAATATTGCGTCGGTCTTTGGTTTAAAACGTGCTTCGTCCAAATAATAAATTGTTTTGATGTTGAGTATTCTTGTCAAGATTAAAAAAAAATTAATATTAAAGGAAATATTACATATTATTTTGTAAAAGTGGTAGTTAAAAAAATCTCAGTATTGGAAGAAAACATAAATTTCAATGGTTAAAAACAAAAATAAAATTTTTCTATTTTTAAAACGTGCACTCAAATAATAAATTGGTTCGTGAATTTATTGCTTTTAAGGACTTGCTATAATAAATTAGGAGTGAAGTTGACTATTATTTTCAAATGAATGTCAGAAAAAATTATTTTCTGTATTAGAAGAATACATGAAGTTCATTAAGTTTAAAAACACAAAATATAATATTTCGTTGGTAATTCTAACATTTGTCAATCGACCCACAAATTTGTAGGAAGTTAAATATGCATTCTAAAATGTGAGAATGATGACTGCAATATAAAACTTTTCCTGAAAACAATTATTTTCTGTACTTTTTTTTAAAATTTTGTAAATGTTAAACTTCCATTCCCCAAAACACCTAATAGTACTAGTTTTGTAAATGTAAATTTAAGATAGATTGTTGATTATTAAAACTTTTTGGAAAGATCCAACATAAAGTATGATTTGAGACTGAGGATAAAATTACGATGTGAAATGCAGCTGCAACGAAATTTATTATTAATTTTTACAATATACAGGAAATGTTTAGAAACGTGTTTTGGGAACTTTTACATTTTCTTTTAATGACATAATTTGGTAAATATATATTTCGTTAATTTTTGTATTTCATGCAAATCACGTATCTTCCTTATTGAGAACTGAAAGATATGCAATACCTGGCTTATATTTCTAGTGTGGCAATTTACAAACTTAACGGTGGAGATACTACAAACCGTAATATCGCCCACATGAGGTGAATACAGTATTACGCAATTAGTCCTACTTGCAATGTAGAATTAAATGGTTATTGAGTGGTTAATGTCTGCGGGGGAATTTCTAATTAGGTACAACGTTTCTGCGATTTTTGAAAATTGTAAAGAAAGGTTAATTGCGTGTTCAGGTAAGTGTTTGAATAACTGCAAATCATAATTTGATAATTTATATTTAAATAATAGTTTTGTTTATTTATATCTAAAACTTTTTTAAAAAGTTCAATTCTAAAGCTTGTGAATTTAAATTTAATGACACTATTTTAAATACTTAAAAAGTACCTGAAAAGTAGTTTACTTTAATTAAAATAAAATAAAATCTTGAAAAAATTGTAATTTGAATAGAACTTTTATTTTTTTTCTAGATAAAAGCGATATCTAAGACTAAATTTACATTTTGCTAAATCCGAAAAATTCTAGTGAATATATTTCAACAGTGTTTAGGCATCACACAATTCACATATTGTGTTATGATCTAAAATTTTAATAATTTTCTTAAAGGTAAAAAGAAAAAAAATTGAAATTTGTATCGAATTTTTATTTTTTCGAAAGAAAAGCAATATCTAAGACTAAATTTACATTTTGCTAAATCCGAAAAATTCTAGTGAATATATTTCAACAGTGTTTAGGCATCACACAATTCACATATTGTGTTATGATCTAAAATTTTAACAATTTTCTTAAAGGTAAAAAGAAAAAAAATTGAAATTTGTATCGAATTTTCATTTTTTCTAAATAAAAGCGATATCTAAGACTAAATTTACATTTTGATAAATCCGAAAAATTCTAGTGAATATATTTCAACAGTGTTTAAGCATCCCACAATTCACATATTGTGTTATGATCTAAAATTTTAATAATTTTCTTAAAGGTAAAAAGAAAAAAATTTGAAATTTGTATCGAATTTTTATTTTTTCGAAAGAAAAGCAATATCTAAGACTAAATTTACATTTTTCTAAATCTGACAAATTCTAATGAATATATTTCATTAGTGTTTATACATATAACAATTCACATATTGTGTTATGATATAAAAATTTAACAATTTTCTTAGAGGTAAAAAGAAAAGAAATTTGAAATTTGCATCGAATTTTTATTTTTTCTAAATAGAAGCGATATCTAAGACTAAATTTATATTTTTTCTAAATCCAAAAAATTCTAATAAATATATTTTAACAGTGTTTATGCATCTCACAATTCATATATTGTGTTATGATCTAAAAATTTAACAATTTTTTGAAAGATAAAAAGAAAAAATTTGAAATTTGTATAAAATTTAATTTTAAGATTTTGGAAAGATTTATCTCATTATCTTAAAATTATTATAAAAAACGATACTGTTAAAAAAGTTATCTTTTCCTCTGTATGTCAGTTAAATGTTCTAGGAACAGAGAAATACGAGCATTACTCCCTATATAATAGTAGCCTAAGTTATCTGTCCGTATGTCCTCGAATTTATGAAGCGGTTGAACCTGGAATGGATAGAGGCATGTATGTTGGATTCTTGATGAGTTAGGCTTAGCAAAAGACAGTAAAATTTATCATCTCCTAAACTATTAATCTGATTCTAAAATAAATTCTTATAAATATGCTTCATATTACAGCAAAAAATACGTTCCTCTTTAAAACGTTCGAAATCCCCCTCCCCATTTTCGAGCGTTTAATGCCATTATTTCAAGCCTTATTTTCCCTGGATAAGAGAAGGCGATTAAATTTATTAATTTATCACAAAAGTAGATGAAAATAACATTTTTTTTCTAGCATTATGATATCATCCCTTTAACCATCTCATTTAATCATTTCTTATTTTAAATTATTTAACTATTGTCTGCATTATTTTCATACGTTTTATCACTGAATTTAGATATTATGTAAATAATTTTCTTTTACATTTGGCTTAAATAATAAATTAGGTACATGTGTGATAATTTTAAACTTAATTATAGATTATTTTTTGTTGCAATGAAATTTTATCAATTAAATATCTAACGTTTAATTTATATATATTTGTAAATTAAGAAGTTTGTTCGTTTGTGTATTTATTTTTTATACATAACCACACGGTTTGCAATCGATTCGTTAAATTTTGGGCATCATTCATATATACCGCCAAATAATCACTGTCGATATTAAAACCGCTGTTGTCCATCCTATCACGTAAAAGACAAGATAAATTAAAGTTGGCAACTAACATACGGTCAGTAAAGATAAACAAATTATTGAGCTTGTACCAGATAATTCTGACCTCCCCTCCCAAAAAAACCCTTTTTATCTTCCTCATAGGGTACTTTACAATTCTGGAAAATTAAACATTTTAGTAGTCCCATCGTATGACGGGCGATATGCTTGTTTTTATTAACATCTGTAGATATTTCACCAGAAATCTATTATAATTATCACTTATATTTCAGATTTTCGTATGAAAGTCTGATCAATTAAAGCACACTTTGTAAATAGTATTGTGACAACTCGTTGAAATGTTAATAGTACTGTTTAAATATTTGAGCCTAACTGTGCAAAGTACAATGCTTGCTATACTGTATATAGCGTCTTCATTTTGCAAGGACACTGTCAAATTCAGGTTGGGATTTAGAATCCATTAATCCTTGTTATCTCCTCATATGGATATCCGCAGTGTACATTGAATACTGTATTATGCAATTATTCCCATTTGCAATGTGTTATTAAATGTTCATTTGGAGAATAATGCTTACAGGAGAAAATGAAATAGGATTCAAAGCTATGTGCTTTCTAGTAGGTAATAATGTTGCCAAATTCTCGTGTAAAGTTCGTTGATTGAATAGACTTTGGATAAGACAAAAATAATAACAACTTATTAATACGACAAATGAATAACAATTACAACGGATGGCGATAAAACTTGGCAGCCTTTTGGCGAACTGTTTCAGAGCAATACGGAGAGCATTAACACAGGTCCTACTTTTACCAGATCTGAGCGCGATCCGACTTTTTATGAGAACTCCCGGCCCCTTTATATAGCTTTCAGGTTTCTGGAAATTTCCACAAGCATTTAGAAAATTCCAGAAAAAAGGGGTTGGCAACAAATGTCGCCCAGTCGATTTATCTTAGCGATATATCGCCAAATTTGGCGCCATAAAAGGAGACTCCCAAACCTTTGCCAAGGACCAATATCTCACCAAGTTGGCGAGATACAATACAAATTACATGTTTAGAGCATTCTTAACAATAAAAATATATTTAATCTATGAGTAAAAATGTATTTTGAAAATTGAAAAATATAGCTTAATCTGTGCTAAAACAATGGTCAAACTATACTATGCAGTAAGGTTTCAGTTTTTAATATTTAAAATGTAAATTTAATGGTGTTTCTTAAAATATTTCAAACAGTTAGTTAATATGGATTATAAAACTATGAGCTAAACGCAATTTTACTTTGCTTTTTTATTTTCAAAATTTTATTTTCTAAATATATGTTGTTTTTAGCAATAATTAAACGAATAGTTTGGTTTAGAGAGAAATATCGTATAAGAACTTCAAACTAATATATTTCAACATTCTATATGCATATTATAACTCATATAAATGCTTAAGTTATAAACAAAACTATTTGCATCACTTATAAAAGTTGCTGAAATATTCTAAACTGTGTAAGAAGATTCAGTTTCACCTTAAATAACTTTTCTCTTTCCCCCAAATTTGTTACAATACATTAATAGAGAAGTGATATTTTAGTTAATGATATGTATTCAAAATATCACGACGGCAGTTTAATATTTTAATAAATGATATTAAGACTGTCGTTATTATGTCTGTGAGATATTTAAATGCTTATGATACTGAGCGTTGACTCTGAGATTTACGAAGTTGTTTTTGTATATAGTTAACATGTATAGAACATACATACATATGTATGTATAAGTACATATCACATAATATAAAAATATTATGTATAATATACATTTATATATGAGGGTTAAAACGTTTTTAGTAGCAACACTGCTGTAAAAACGCTACGCAAGAAAACCAAACAATGTCGAGTATACCACACGAAAGCTGCATACCTACTTCTCAGCCAAAAAAACTGGTCCTTCTTACATTATATGAATGCTTAGTGACGCGAATAACTGATTCTTGTATTAGCTTGCGGTCTAAGTAAGTGTTGTTAGGATGTTTTTAAAACAAGAACAACGAAAATGGATAAAAATTCAATGTACTGGAAGTCGCACATCACGACAATGTCACATAGGGCTTCAAAAGTCTTGCAGGATATATGCATTGCTTACAGAACTGTAGCAAGATGAGTAAAAGCCTTCAATGAAGAACACGAAAATGAGGCAGACATGCATCCGCCAGGTCGTCAGTGTCAGCAGTGCAGAAGTGCATGCTGTTGCTGCACTAATGGACAGTGATCGATGCCAAACTGTAGCAAGATGTGTAAAAGCCTTCGATAATGAACTTCAAAATATTGCAGACATGCATCCGCCAGGTCGTCGTAGTGTCAGCAGTGCAGAAGTACATGCTGTTGCTGCACTAATGGACAGTGATCAATGCCAAACAATTCATGAGCCGGTCCGAAAGACAGAATTTGAGCATACAAATGTGTTGCACATTCTGAAGGAATGCCTGAGCAAGAGAAAAATTATGCACTTTCTGCAGAACCGCCCTATTATTCTGCATGACAGTGCTTGGCCACATACAGAGCAATCTGTGACTGATTGTTTAATCGATGGGGCTGAGAAGCGATTTACCTTCCACCATACTACCCAGATCTAAGCACTTGTGACTTAATTCGTCTGTTGAAGGAACCACTTCGTGGCATTCGCTTCAGAACTGTTCCAGAGATTCTTGTGGCAATAGACCGGTCCATTCGAACTATCAACAGAACAGGCGCTGCTACAGGTGTTCTGCGACTTCCACATCGTTGGAAACGGGTTATACACAATGCTGACGACTATATAGAAGGACTGTAAAACATGGTGACATGAATCACTTTTGTATTCCATGTAAATAAATAGTTGCCACTATTAAAGTTCCAACCCTTGTATATTCATCATTAGAACGTTGGCATTAATTCATTAATTCTAACAATATATAATATGGATTCTAATATAATTTGTACACATATTAAATTCTTCTTTATTTCAATCACATAAGGAATGATATTACATAAATAAACCTGATTTCTAAGTCAGCTTGTGTAAACTACCCATACACAAATATCTATATCCCAGTGACTTTTAACTCTGGGATTAATAAATGTAATACGAATGGTGGTTTATATCTGATTAATGAAAGGTATAAACCGTTTAAGTAATTTTTAAATATGCATTATGTTTACTATATACAGTCAAACCTGTCTATCTCGAAACCTGCTTATCTCGAAAACCTGTCTATGTCGAATTTTTTCCATTTCCCTACATTTTGAATAAAAATTTAAGGTATTTTCCAAACCTATCTCAAATTATTTTTTCCCAAACCTGTCTATCTCGAATTTTCATAAGAAACACAACATTCAAGTTTAGAACCTTATTGGGTTGAGAACCGCACAAGTTTCCATTTCCAGGAAATACATTTCTAGTTTTCTCGGAAGGTTGTTTGGTCGAGGACTGGGTGAGAATTGTACTAAAATCGAGTTCTCTGCTCTGAAATAAGGGATCGGGGTTGAGGAGGGGGGAATAGGAGACGGGAGAAATTTCTTTTTGGAAATAGAACTGGTTCTCAGTCTATAGCCTAATAACTAAAGTATCATCTCGCATCTTGCTGTTTCAATTTTAATAGTAGTAGGCCAATACTATTTCCACTATCATGAAAAACAAAGATGTCTTACAAAAGAATTTCGAAAACGGCTGCAAAATAATGAAAAAGAGCCGTGCATGTAAATATAACTAAAAGTAGTTCAAATTTTTATTATTTTGTATTGTGTAAAGAAATTTTCTTTGTCTATTTTCATAAAACCTGTGTATCTCGAATTTTTGTTTTTACTCCCAAGAGATTCGAGATAGACAGGTTTGACTGTATTAAGTAAATACATTCTATACGAAATATCACACCTGAGATTCAAATTAACATTTGTGGGCATTTATGTAGAAAATTATTATTATCCTGAGTTTCATCCTCGGATAGTCGTAGAAAAGCCTAATTATTTCAAGTATACTCGTCAATAATATTATGACAGTTTACTGATATAACTGTGACACTATATGAATGCTTAAACCTAACCACAATGTGCATTCCATGCTAGAACTTAATGCATAGCATCTTCATTAGGGAAACGCATAATGTCAAATTCAGGATTGGGATTTAGAATCCACCGATTTCTGTGATAGCACCGAATGTATAGCTGCTACATGTGGTAAATACTGCATTATGCAATTACCCCCTATTGTAATGTGCAATTAAATGTTTAATGAGATATTTAAGCGTACTGGAGGAATGCGAATTAGGTAGAATGCTATATTGTTATTGGCAGACAAGATAGAAACAAGTATTTTGAAATGGAGGAATGATGACTTAATATTTATAAACTTAATTTAAGAAATAATTATTTTTAAAGTGTACTATAATTTTCTGAATGTTAAACTTATATTTATAAAAGTATCTTTTCATAATAAAGTTTTGTAAAAACTGATTTAAAGTAGATTCTTATTTATTAAAACTTTAAGGAAAATTTAAGAAAAAAATTGAGCATAGAATTAGCCTTTTTGTGGACCTTGGGAAGATTACTTCCCATCTACATGATCTTCCGATCTACATGAAAATACACCGGTGGGAAGCGCGAAATCCATTGTAATATATTGGCCTTGTTATTGTAAGCCATTGTAATATATTGGCCTTGCTATTGTGACGATGGGAAGACAAATTCCCACTTCTGTTTTGTGCTAACATATATTGTTCAATTGATTGAATAGAATTAGCACTGTTTTGAAAGTCTGAAAACGTTGTGCGAGAGAAATAAATGGCTCTCGAAAGGGTTAACAAGTAAAATGCAGCTTTATAAAATTTTTTAACTATTTTTTCATTCAATGGCAATATTTTAGAAATGCATAAATTGGGAAAATTTGGATTTACTTACAAGAAAATCTTTGGGAACAGATGTGATATCTACACTCTTCCGGCCGCCATGTTTTTTTTCTTGGCTATCTTGGCAAAAAACCCATTTTTGAAAGTCGCCAAACAAAAATGGCGGCAGAAAATGGCGTTTTCTGAAAGATCACCCTCCCCCCCCAAAAAAAACATGCACAGCACCACACGGCTTTTAAGAAACCAAAAATATTAAAAAATTCTACAAAATTGACACAGCATCTCTTTTACAGATTTTTACTATTTAAGAACTATATGATCACACAAAAAATGAATTTTATAATGCGTTTGTACAGAAAATAAATGTTTAAAAATTCTTTCAAATAAATTTAAAACTTTTGAGGAGAGATTCTCCCCCTCAACCCCCCTTTAAAGATTATTACAATCAACAATAAATACATATTACAAACACTTTGCACAGCTAGAAAGAAACAAACTAAAAAGAAAAAAATATAAAATTCTACAATCTGACCACTCGAGATGGCACGTCCGAACTCCAAGAATCCCGTAAGGCAAAGAAAAAAAAAAAAAAAAAGGGTTACGGAAATAACTAGAAAGAATTTATTCCAAAGAGACGGGTGGTGACGTCAGAAATCACGTGCACCAATGTGGCTGAAAGAACTAACCAGGGTTGCCACTACAATGATCCAATGTCTGGGTAGAAAGAGCTAACCAGTCATCACTAGAAATACCGCCAAATTTGGCGACAAAAGCCAGAGTGTAAATATCGCATCTGTACCAATCTTTGTTGTGATCTATGATAAGTCTTACAATAACAAAATCTACAAAATATATTTGAGTAATACTTATTCATAATAATACATATTTTCCTGTACTGTGAACCGAAAGATTTTCAACAGCTCAAACAGTTACTGAAACTTTCTAAATTTTGTACAAAACCCTAATATTTTTATTGAAAAGCATTATATATTCTCTTTAAAAAGTCATTAAAAATTTTAATTTGGAGATGTTTAGTTTTCAAAATTTTGTATCAATATGGTCAATAATATATATTGAAGAAAAAACAGACAAGGATACAAGCTTAAAAACTGGAATTTTCACAAATACTTGTAGTAAACAGTAGTAAAACCGTATAATAACACGTTTAAGACAGTATTATGCTTCAATCTAACTACAATGAACAATGCATGCTGTTCTATATATACCGTCTTCATTATGGATAGTTGTATAATTAGACTGAGGATAGGGATTTAGAATACCTTGATTTCAATGATCCCATCACATAGATACGCGGAACATGCGGTGAATACTTCATTATAAAGTTAGCATTGCTTGTAATGTGCAATTAACTGTACATTGGGAGGAGAATGCTAACAAGATATATGTTAATCAGATAAATCTCTCTTTAGCAGATAGTAAAATCTATTTACTGTATGTTTAAACAAGCATTCTGAAAACTGATAGAGATATATTTAGAAGTATTTATTTATGTTAAAACGAATGATATGTTTTTTTTTATACTTTTTTATACTTTTTTAACGTAAAACACATATAATTCAATTTATTTTCAATTTTCAAATGTATATATATTTAAGTTAATTTTCTTTAAATATTTATAAATTGATATAAAAATTCATACTTTTAAATTTTAAAATAGATTATAATGTTATTTACTGAAATGTAAATTCAGTGAAATGTTTATAAATATATCCGAAAGTTTGGAAAAATATTAAAGAGTGCTTCATTTACGCTAAACGTCATAAAAAGTTTTAATATATTTTAATAATATTTACAGGGCATACGTTTATAATATTTATCTAAAATTTGGCATTGACATTTATATACTTCTAAATGTTATTTGACTTTTATCTACTTCTAAATTTATCTATTTCTTATTGAGATATCCAAAGCATCTAACTGAAAACTAAATTTTAGCCATTTAAAATTTTCACCCTTTCGCTACAAAGTCTTTTTTTGTAATAAATAGATATGAAATGTTTGTAACATTTTGCTGAAATTTAATTTCAATTTATTGAAATTACTTTGGAAAATATTGTTTAAAAATAATTTGTATTTTCTGTACTTTTATCAATCACTGAGGTACGCCTGAGATCTATAATGGTATTGGGAGATTTAAAATAATTGTTCAAATCTCTTATTTAATAAAATGAAGCTCTACAAAAGGCTATCATTTTAACCCTTTGCACTTTAGGGCTTCGGAGTTGAGCCACTTAAAACTTGTCTTCAAACTCGAGGGCTCCGCTAAGGAGACAATGGAAATAATTTTCAATTTTTAACATAAGAACAAAAACAAATCTTAAAAATTAATTATTTTGCATTGTCTCCGTAGCGGAGCAATCGAGTTTGAAAGACAAATTTTAAATGACTCCGTTCCGGAGCCCTAGAGTGGAAAGGTTTAATATACCAAAAAAGTTCTCAGTAACATTTTTTTTGTATAGATACCAGCATCTCTCTTTGCTGAATGCACGTGCTTCACTCACTTACACACACACACACATACAGGACTAGCTCTGGGCTATTAGTCGCTTGCGGAATGTAGTATTTTGCCGTCCGTTATTCCTGCTTCCAAGATAGTATTTGGCCACCCCCCTTTCTATGCCTATACATAATAGATACTTCATCCGCTTAAATTTAGTCGCGTGTGTACATGCACCCACTACATACCTACTAGCCCCGGCCTTGTATATATATAAATATTTATCAATTAGAAATATAACTATGTTACTAATAAAATACTACACAAGCTTTAAAATAATTTTCACACAATTAATATAGTCATAGAAGAAAAATGAAAGACTCAATTAAATACGATTTCTAAGGTAGCTTGCTTACACACACACACACACACACACACACACACACACACACACACTTATACAGGACCGGCTCTGGGCTATTAGCCGCTTGTGGAATGTAGTATTTTGCCGTCCCTTATTCTTGCAAGATAGTATTTGGCCATCCCCCTTTCTATGCCTATACATAATAGATACTTCATCGGCTTAAATTTAGTCGCGTGTGTGTATACACCCACTACATACCTACTAGCCCCGGCCTTGTATATATATAATATTTATCAGTTAGAAATATAACTATGTTACTAATAAAATACTACACAAGCTTTAAAATAACACAATTAATATAGTCATATAAGGAAAATGAAAGACATAATTAAATACGATTGCTAAGGTAGCTTGCTTACACACACACACACACACATACAGGACTAGCTCTAGGCTTGCTGAAGGTAGTATTTTGCAGTCCCTTATTCTTGCCTGCAAGATAGTATTTGGTCACCAACTTTTTATGCCTATACATAATAGATACTTTATTGTTTTAAATTTATTCGCATGTGTACATGCACGTACTATATATCTACTAGACCCGGCCTTGTATATATACATAATATTTATCAGTTAGACATATACCTATGTTACTAATAAAATACAACACAATCTTTAAAATAATTTTTATACAATTAATATACTCACATAAGAAAAATGAAAGACATAATTAAGTACGATTTCTAAGGTAGCTTGTTTTAACTATGTGCATAAAATGTTTATATTCCAGGGATTTAAAACTATATGACTATTACAAAAGATGTGATTGGTGATTTCTGTATTGCTACAAATTACAAATATATTTTTGTATGGAACAGATGCATTATTAGTCCTTAAATAACTCAGACATATTTGAAATTCTCAATTTTGAGCAAAAATCGCGCCATTTAGACATTTTTTAACAGCATTAATATAGTCATAGAAGAAAAATGAAAGACATAATTAAATACGATTTTTAAGGTAGCTTGCTTACACACATACACAGGACCGGCTCTGAGCTATTAGCCGTTTGTTGAAGGTAGTATTTTGACGTCCCTTATTCCTGCTTGCAAGATAGTATTTGACCACTCCCTTTCTATGCCTATACATAATAGATACTTTATCGGTTTAAATTTACTCGCATGTTTACATGCACGCACTACATGCCTACTAGCCCCGGCCTTGTATACATACATAATATTTATCAGTTAGAAATATACCTATGTTACTAATAAAATACAACACAATCTTTAAAATAATTTTCACACAATTAATATAGTCATATAAGAAAAAAGAAAAATGAAAGACATAATTAAATACGATTGCTAAGGTAGCTTGCTTACACACACACACATATACAGGACTAGCTCTAGGCTTGCTGAAGGTAGTATTTTGCAGTCCCTTATTCTTGCCTGCAAGATAGTATTTGGTCACCAACTTTTTATGCCTATACATAATAGACACTTTATAGGTTTAAATGTATTCGCATGTGTACATGCACGTGATATATACCTACTAGACGCGGCCTTGTATATATATATATATATATATATATATATATATATATATATATATACATACATATATATATATATATATATATATATATACATACATATATATATATATATATATATATATATATATATATATAATATTTATCAGTTAGAAATATACCTATGTTACTAATAAAATACAACACAAGCTTTAAAATAACTTTCACACAATTAATATAGTCATATAAAAAAAATGAAAGACATAATTAAATACGATGTCTAAGGTAGCTTGCTTACACACACACACACACATATACAGGACCGGCTCTGGGCTATTAGCCGCTTGCGGAATGTAGTATTTTGCTATCCCCTATTCCTGCCTGCAAGATAGTATTTAGCCAAGCCCTTTCTATGCCTATACATAATAGATACTTTATAGGCTTAAATTTAGTCGCATGAGTACATGCACGTACTACATACCTACTAGCCCCGGCTTTGTATATATATAATATTTATCAGTTAGAAATATACCTATGTTACTAATAAAATAGAACACAAGCTTTAAAATAATCTTCCCACAATTAATATAGTCATATAAGAAAAAATGAAAGACATAATTAAATAAGATTTTTAAGGTAGCTTGTTTACACACACACACATATATAGGACTAGCTCTGGGCTATTAGCCGCTTGCGGAAGGTAGTATTTTGCCGTCCCTTATTCCTGCCTGAAAGATAGTATTTGGTCACCAACTTTTTATGCCTATACATAATAGATACTTTATTGTTTTAAATTTATTCGCATGTGTACATGCACGTACTATATATCTACTAGACCCGGCCTTGTATATATACATATATATATAATATTTATCAGTTAGACATATACCTATGTTACTAATAAAATACAACACAATCTTTAAAATATTTTCACACAATTAATATAGTCATATAAGAAAAATGAAAGACATAAATAAGATTTCTAAGGTAGCTTGCTTACACACACACACATATACAGGACCGGCTCTGGGCTATTAGCCGCTTACTGAAGGTAGTATTTTTCTTTCCCTTATTCCTGCCTGCAAGATAGTATTTGGACACCCCCTTTCCATGCCTATACATAATAGATACTTTATCGACTTAAATTTTGTCGTATGTGTACATGCACGTACTACATACCTACTAGCCCCGGCCTTGTATATATATATATATATATATATATATGTAATATTTATCAATTAGAAATATATCTATGTTACTAATAAAGTACAACACAATCTTTAAAATAATTTTTATACAATTAATATACTCACATAAGAAAAATGAAAGACATAATTAAGTACGATTTCTAAGGTAGCTTGTTTTAACTATGTGCATAAAATGTTTATATTCCAGGGATTTAAAACTATATGACTATTACAAAAGATGTGATTGGTGATTTCTGTATTGCTACAAATTACAAATATATTTTTGTATGGAACAGATGCATTATTAGTCCTTAAATAACTCAGACATATTTGAAATACTCAATTTTGAGCAAAATTGCGTCATTTAGACATATTTTTAACAGCATTTCCAGTGATTTGGTGACTTGGCAACCACTTGGGGATATTTGGTAAAAAATAGGCATTTCTGGAAAATTCAAGTACCGAATCTCTAGGATCACTGTTAAACGAGATGGCTTGGAACCTTCCAGAACTTGACGAAACTCTCAAGATTTACACGCCTAGTCGGGTATAAATATCAGTACTCTGTAGACGATTCTCTCTGTTGTTCAATTTGGATTGATTATCTAGTGCAATAATCTGTCTGAGGTATTAGAGACCTGTATTTGAAAGCTGTTTCCTACCTTATTAGCTGAAATGGAGCAGCACAATGGTGATTCGTGTAGGTGAAATTTTCTGCTTCTTCTAGAAACTTCTTTGAATAAAAGTCTTTTGATTTTTAAAACTATTTTATCAACTCTCAATCAACATGAACCCTGAAGTGCGTTACAATATGATTAATGGTAGGTAAATACAACTAAATAATTTTAAACACGTATTGAGGTTAATTAAATGTATTTTAAACGGAGTATTAACTGGGGATTTGAATTAATATTTGGCGGATACTTGACCAGAAATTTGTTAGAATCTATATTTAAGTACCTCGGATTCCCGCATAAAATCCTGATTATTTCGAGAACACTCGTAAACAATATCATGACAGTTTTCTAATTATGTTTATGACACTATTTGAATGCTTGAATCTAATCTGCAATACCTGCTATTATATGTATAACGTCTCCATTATGCAAGCGCATATTGTCTAATACAAGATCAGGATTTAGAATCCACTGATCTCTGTAATACCACAAAATAAATAAACTCCACATGCGGTGAATAGTGCATTACGCAATTAGTTTCTGTTGTAATGTGCGATTAAATGTTTATTGAGATAGTAAAGCTTACAAAAGAATTGCGAATTATGTAAAACTCTAAGGTCTTAACGGCAAACTTTACAGGAGTATATATACTGTACGTTTTATCTTCCTAACTTGTTGAAAAAAGAAATTCTAACCTAAAAGGGTCGATTCTAGTAATGTTAGTTTTAAAGATTATTCTTACAAAAATTAATCCCGAAAATAAAATTATTTTTGAAAAGCTTTAAATATATGAATGTATTTAGTGGAATATATTATCAATAATTAATACTGTTTAAAATAAGTATAAATAAATTCTATTCCTAAAAAATGGACCTATACATCTAACGGATGTTTAACGGTTGTCAATATTATAATAAGTACTCAATAAATCTCACTTGGATTATTGAAAAAAACATTTTAATTCAATTCAAAAGCATATCACTACACAATTTTTTATAGAGCATATAACGTCAATTACATTACTTTTTAAACTCGCTTCATTTCACCACGTACAATAAAATATAAAGTCAGTGACAATATTCACTAGCACAAGTTTTCAAAGGTGAATGATGGCCTACATCTTACGCGAAAGCCGTAACAAATACTATGGATCTAAGAATTTAAAAATGTTTTCATACAAAAAGCTCCTAGAACTTTAAGAAGGATGTTAATATTTATTTCTCCTATTTAACTAAAACGAAATCATAATTAGTCTTATGTAACAAAATGAAATTTATTTTTAAGTACTCATTTATTGGTACCTAACAAAGGACATACCACATACGTTGCATTTCTCAAATCAATTTAAAAAACGCTGAAGTCTAATATTTCCCCAAATGATAATTGACTGCCACATGCGGTAAATACTGCATTAAGCAATTCATCCCGCTTCAATTTTTGTAATACCCTTGATTTTATTTTAACTGTGATTAACATTTTAAACCATAATGACAATAAGGTAATTTGTCACAACGTCACGAACTACTATAATGCCCTTCCCATTCATTTTTATGTTTATAACAGCTAATAGACAAACAATAAACTGTCCTTCCATTTGAAACTAAGCCGAACGATGGCCGATTGGTTAGGGTGCTGACCTTCGGTACCGGAGTTCGTGGGTTCGAATCCCACAGTGGCATGGATGTTCGTAGCCGTTCGGAATCGGCTTTAAGCTGTAGGTCCCGGTCTCATTAGCCCTCGTATTGCAAAAAAGTAGACCATAGCACTCCAAACCAAACCAAACCGTTTGAAACTAAAGCCAGAATCGTCATAATTTGAGAATTTGCCGTACTGCTTGAAATCGCCTTATTCAATAAGGTAATTTTACGCAGCAAAACGCACCTCAACTCATGATGATTCTGGCTTTCGTTTCAAAGGGAAGGTCAACATACTGAATGTCTAATGGCTATTGTAAACATGAAAATGAATAAGAATGGCATTAAACTAGTTCGTGACGTTGCGTGAAATCACTCTGTTACATTTATATTGATGGGAGGGGGGTAATGTTGCTCGCGTCCGTAGATTACTTTAAGCTACACGTGTTCTGGGTACTGCTAAATGAGTAACGACATTTTGCAAGATTGGAGCAATGTGTACAACCTTGGAAGCTTTGTGTGCTTTGCACTGGAATGCTGGAGGGAAGTCACAGGCAAAGAAAGTCGAATTAGAGAATATCTGTACCTTGCAAAGTGTCCATGTTTGAAAGAGGAAAACCTTTACAATCGATATTGGGAAGCAAGAGAGATCATACAGTCGACACCCAGAGATTGATTTCCTTTTGTTTTTAATGTTTTTAATATTTTATTGTTCGTGTTTTAATGTTGTTTCTTATTGTAGTTTTTATGAAGTTTGTTTTTATTTTATCTTTTTGTAATTATTTGGCTCCAATCTCATACATCTGTAATGCATGGAAGCCAATGTTGTTGAATCAAAAGCTTCTGTAATTAAAAAAATTACATTAATTTTCAAAACATAAGTTACTTTTAGTTAGATTTCAGTGAAAAGTTTAATTTATGCCAATTCTTGTACAGAAAAATCTTGGAAATATGTTTCAATAATCTTTATAAATCAAGCGCATATTTTCATTTAAAACAGAATATGAAAATGTGAACTTAAATTTGATTTGCATGAATCTGAGATTATATTTTAATAAACCATTATTTGATTTTTTTAAATATAGTTCACTTTTAGGAAAGTTTTAATAAAAATTATTTGCATTTACGCCTGACTTTCCGTAACAATCATATTTCAAAATTCTTTGAACATCATATAAATCACATAATTTATTTGTAATATGAATTAAAAGATTGGTAGCATTACTAAAAATTATTGAAATACTTTGAGATATGTAAACAATTGTACATTCTCGTAATTTGTTTTCAAAAGTCATTGAAATAATTAAATAAATTCATTTAAATAAAATCATTAAAAAATCATTCTAATCATCATTAAATTTATTAAATAAAATCATTTAAATACAATATAGTTAAATTACATTTCTAGATTCAGAACATATATTTTGAAAAGTACTGTACATCCTTATACTTTTGCATGAAAAGGCATTTAAATAATTAAATCAATACAGTGAAGTCGGATTTTAATTCATTAAATATTGGCAAAATTACATTTCTAGCTTCAAAACATATATTTTGAAAAGAAAAATATGTCTTCGTACTTTTCCTTCAAAAGAATCTAAATAATTAAATAAATACACTGAAGATTGAATTTAATTCCTTAAATATCAGCAAAATTATATTTCTGGATTCAAAACATATGTTTTTAAAAATACTGTACGTATTTGTACTTTTCCCTCAAAAGGCATTTAAATAATTAAATAAATACAGCGAACTTGGATTTTAATTCCTTAAATATCGGCACAATTATATTTCTAGATTTAAAACATATGTTTTGTAAAGTAAAGTATGTCTTTGTACCTTTCCTTCAAAAAGCATCTAAATAATTAAATTAATACAATGAAGTTGGATTTTAATTCCTTAAATATCGGTAAAATTACCTTTATAGCTTTAAAATATATATTTTGAAAAACAAAGTATGTCTTTGTACTTTTCCTTAAAAAGGCATTTAAATAATTAAAAAATACAGTGAAGTTGGATTTCAATTCATTAAATATCGGCAAAATTACATTTCTAGATTCAAACATATATTTTGGAAAGCACTGTACGTCTTTGTACTTTCCGTCCAAAAGGTATTTAAATAATTAAATAAATATAGTGTAGCTCGATTATAATCTATTAAATATCAGCAAAATTTCATTTATAGCTTCAAAATATATATTTTGAAAAGTGAAGAAAGTGTTTGTACTTTTCCTACAAAAGGCATCTAAATAATTAAATAAATACAATGAAGTTGGATTTTAATTCATTAAATATCAGCAAAATTACATTTCTAGCTTCAAAATATATATTTTTGAGAGGTATAGTATGTCTTTGTACTTTTCATTCTAAAGGAATTTAAATAATTAAATAAATGCAGTGAAGTTGGACTTTAATTCATTATTTCATTTCACGATACAAATACTATTTTCAGAGAAATGATATTTTTAACCACTCGTCATGCTCACTGTATTCAGATTAAATGATTACGGGAGTGGCGTTTGATATTTGATTTAGCATTTCTGGGCATTTAGCTAGAAATTTATTATCATCTGCATTTATTAGCCTTGGATACACGCATTAAAGCCTGATTATTTCAAGCACGGTACTAAACAGTACAATGACAGTTTGCTGAGATGTTTATGACACTATTTGAATGCTTGAACCTAACTATAGTGTACAATGTTTGCTACTACTCCCTACATGACGTCTTAATTATGGAAGTGCATATTGTCGTATTCAGGATGGGATTTAGAATCTGCTGATCTCTGTGATCACCCCGAATGAATACCCGCCAGCATGCAGTGAATATTGCATTATGCAATTAGTCCCTCTTGTAATGTGCAATTAAATGTTCATTGAGAACAGAATGCTTACAGGAGATATGCGAATTAGGTAGAGTACTACGTGGCTCTTTAGCAAATTACAAAGAAGTGTTAACTGTAGGTAAATTTTTAGAATATTTACACAAGTATTATAAAACCTGTGGATAAAGAATGAAAAGGTTAAAACTACATTAACACATTGTGTGCGGGTACACTTTGCAGAAGAATTGTACCGGGAGAGGGCATTTTGCGCATAAATTCAGTTATTCAGTTAAATCTCAATATATCAAACATTATTTAATTTTTTAACCAACTTTGTGTATATATATTGAAATATATAAACAAATATATAAATAGACAAATAAACAAAATATATACACACACACGCACACGCACACGCACACACACGCACACGCACGTACACACACACACACACACACACACACACACACACATATATATATATATATATATATATATATATATATATATATACATATATATATATATATATATATATACATATATATATATATATATATATATATATATATATATATATATATATATATATATAATATATATATATATATATATATATATATATATATATATATATATATATATATATACATATATACATGTATATATATCATTTTCGAAAGGATAAATAAAAAGTTAATTTTAAATCTAAATTGATTTATATATATATATATATATATATATATATATATATATATATATATGTATATATATATATATGTATATATATATATATATGTATATATATATATGTATGTATAATATATATATATGTGTATATATATGTATATATATATGTATATATATGTATGTATATATATATATATGTATATATATGCATATATATGTATGTATATATATATGTATACATATATCTATCTATCTATCTATCTATCTATCTATCTATCTATATATATATATATATATATATATATATATATATATATATATATACTCAATACTACAGGGAAAGCCTTCCTTCCTTTATTTCTCATACTATGTGTAGAAAGGAAGACTTTATTTTCATTTAAAAAAAAAAATCTCCAAAATTTTCCAAATGTTTTTCAGCACTCTGTATATACTGAGATGAGATTGCACAACTAAAATAGAAATCCTTGCTAAATCATCTACCAGTTAATTAGTAAAAATTTCATTCGCATAGATTTTTCTAGGATAAATAATCGAATAGTGATGGATTCTTTCAAGTGATTATTGGAACCTGAAATAAAGAAGTTCGAACTTTCCTCGCTAACTCAAACAACTTAAAAATCACTAGACGACTATATCTCATTTTCACAGATTAGCATTGCTACCGAATGTTATTCTTCATTAGTTAGAATAAATTAGGACAAATAATCTGAAGCACATATGAAATTTAAGGAAAATAAAATAATTCTACAATTGTTGCTTAAATTGCATTGGAAAACATTGTAAAGATTCGTGAGGTCGTAAGTATGGGATGTTGAGGTTGCTATGCAATGTGTGTGATAAGTGAAGTAATGGGAGCCAGACGTCAAATATTTGAATCAAATGTTTCTGTTACCCAATTATAAGCCTCAATGCGTAGGTGTCAATATTAAAAAGAAATACTCTGATTGTTACAGTGCTCAAATAGAGATGTATAGATGCAACAGAGAGTCTGTAAACAAGAGACAAAGTTAGAGCTAATGGAAGGATGTTTGTTTCGTAAAATTATTATTTCTCTCAATAGAACGTATTAATTGTTTTAAAAGTTGTTTTAAAACTCCACTGAAATAAGATAAATGAATTTATTGTTTAAATCACAAACTAGATACCTATAAAAGGATAATGTATTTTCGATTGAATGGAATATTGCTATTTGATTTTGAATTTAGACAGTATATCATATTTATATTATACCTTAAATACAATACTAAGTTAAAATAAAATAAATTTGTTATAAGCTTTCGTCCGTATTGACTGTTTAGATTTATTTTATGAAATATTCATGTTTTAAAGATCTTTTAGACTACACTGTATTTACCTCTAGGACAATGTTTGTCACCCACGATTTATGCCACATATTGAGAATTATTTATTCAACTCATGGAACTTTTCTACTAAATTCCGAATGTATGCATATTTTTGACATTTTGCTTTGCTATCTGTTTCATTCAGTAAATCTTGTTTTACAAACTGTTTTCAAACCGTGAACTTAAATATTGTTACACGTTAAAACTACTGTTGAAATTTTTTTATTGAACTTATGAAAAGTTTATAATAAAATCTTAAGTTCATGCGGATTACCCATATTTTCCTTTGCTATTTACATATTTTCAATTAATACAGAGTTACATACACTGTGTTTAAACCATAGGCCATAGATATTAACTGTTTATAGACAGGGTAAAAACTTTGCTCAGGTATACAAAATGTATTGAAGACAACAGTAATTTTGAAATTTTTTTGCCTTAATTGCTTTAGGTTTTCACTATTTTATTTTGGATATAAACTAACCTGTCAGTGGGTAAAAAATAATATTTTAGAACTAACTTATGCTTAAATATAGAAAAAACTATTGAAGATTAAAGGAACGGTGTACGTCAACATACATTTTTGGAAACTAATTATTAATTATTAGTTATGAAAATTGTAAAATTTTGTACACATATACATTACATATAATTGAAGAAACCAAATATAAATAACGGATAATTTATTTTTAAATTTTCAATTTTTTGAAATATTTTGTAAATTTTCTAAATGTTTTTTGCGATTCAGTTTATAGTAGTTAATTTTACTTTTGCTGTGTTATTATTTAAAAATATATGCTTTGAATAAAATTTAATATTGGTTTGTTGATTGATTGAATATTTAAATTACAGAAAATAATATTAAGTCTGTACCGAAGATTTTCATTAAAAGTCCAACCTTCTAAATTCAAAATGACTTATAATCCCCTAAATAAAGTCGAAATTTATAACAAGTGCTTTGATTTGATTTCATATATTAGGAGAGTTTTGTAAAAATCTATGAAAAATTAAATTACATAAAGCATTTTAAAAACCAACAAAAATTCTTAAAAGATGAACTATTAAAAAAGTATTTGATTTATTATGATGTTTCACTTTATTTCTGTACAAAATTTCATATTTTAAATTAATAATTTATCAAAACACCTATTAATGTCTACTATAACATTAAGAGTGTGAACAACGATAAATGAAAAAAAAATTATGTAGTAACTGATCAAACTTAATTTAATTCCACTCTTGAACCGGGCTTTACATTTATATTTAAAGCTTATTTTTTATAAACATGAAATAGAATTTGAATATGTATAAGAGAATATAGGTTAATAGGTATATAGGATAACGAATATACCTATTAACCTAATTACTGAATATAGGTTAACGAATATAGGTTAATTTTATCACTGAACTTAGATATGACATAAACAATTTTCTTTTATATTTGGCTTAAATAATAGATTACGTACATATGCGATAATTTTAAATTTAATCATCGATTATTTTTAGTTGCAATGAAAATTTTATCGCCGATATTAACAACAAATTCTTTTTATAAAAGTCTAGGATTATATTTCACGGACTAATAAATATCTAACACATTCTCTGGTTTGGTTTAGTTTGGTTTGGAGTGCCACGGTCTACTTTTTGCAACACGAGGGCTAGTGAGACCGGGACCTACAGCTTAAAGCCGATTCCGAACGGCTACGAACATCCATGCCACAGTGGCATTCGAACCCACGAGCTCCGACACTGAGGGCCAGCACCCTAACCAATCGACCATTGTTCGTCCTAACACATCCTCTAATACAAGGTTAATACATTCTCTATGAATCTTAATTGTGGAATAATGTAAATATTTTATAAAAATATATTCTACGTTAAATTAAATTAAGGGAGTTTAACAAAAATTTAAAACTCTTATATAACATTTGAAATAATTTTAACAATTCAGGACTATTTACTATTTATAATATTCGCTCATACAGCCCCGAGTGCTTGTTAATTATTTTACTATGGGGTCATTGTATAGACGGTTGAAAATGTTAATTAAAGAGAAAGAAGATTATAAATGCAGTTCCTAAATGAAAATTTTAAATTTTCCAACAAATCATTTATTCATTATCAGTAAGTTCCTATTGATAAAATGTAAATAGGAAAAGAACAGTTTAATATTAAAATATAAATTGGTGAGAAACAATTTATTTGCAAAATTTAAATTTATAAACAAAATGAAATCACTATACAGACGATCAGCATTATTTCTTCTATGAAAAATTTAAATAGACTAACAAATCATTTATTCATTATTAGTAAGTTCCTATTGATAAAATGTAAATTGGAAAAGAACAGTTTAAAATCAATATAAATTGGTGAGAAAACAATTTATTTGTAAAATTTAAATTTATAAACAAAATGAAATCACTATACAGGCGATCAGCATTATTTCTTCTATTAAAAATATAAATTGCCTAACAAATCATTTATTCATTATCAGTAAGTTCCTATTGATAAAATGTAAATAGGAAAAGAACAGTTTAATATTAAAATATAAATTGGTGAGAAACAATTTATTTGCAAAATTTAAATTTATAAACATAATGAAATCACTATACAGACGATCAGCATTATTTCTTCTTTGAAAAATTTGAATTGCCTAACAAATCATTTATTCATTATCAGTAAGTTCCTATTGATAAAATGTAAATAGGAAAAGAACAGTTTAATATTAAAATATAAATTGGTGAGAAACAATTACCACACAAATATACCCAAATTTTCATCAGGAATCGAACCTGAGTCAACACGAAAATCTTAATTTCTTAACTCCTATATAATACGGAGGCATGTGAAAAATATGGGTGTAAATAAAAAATTGATAAGACACTTTATTTTTAAAAAAAGTTGAAATTATAATGGGTTTATTTTAAAGATACATATATCCCCTATATAATAATATACTAAGTCATCTGTCCGTCTGTCCTCGAATTTATGAAGCGGTTTTATCTGGAATGAATAGAGTCATCCATATTGAATTCTTGATGAGTTAGGGTTAGCAAAATTCAAAGTGAGTTTAAAAATGTTCTAAATCCATCCCTTTCCCCTTTTCGATCGTTTAATGCCATTATTTCAAGCCCTATTTTTCCCTTTTAAGAGCAGGCGGAGATTAAATTCTTCAATTTATCACATTATAAGTAAATGAAAATAATATTTTTTCTAGCATCATGACATTATTCCTTTAACCATCTCATTTTTTAATTTTTTATTTTAAATTATTTAAATATCACCTGCATTATTTCCATACGTTTTTATCAGTGAACTTAGATATTACGTAAATAATTTTCTTTTATATTTGGCTTAAATAATAGATTAAGTACATATGTGATAATTTTAAATTTAATCATCGATTATTTTTTGTTGCAATGAAAATTTTAAAACCGGTTTTAACAACAAAGTCTTTTCTTAAAAGTCTAGGAGTCTGTTTAACAGACTAATAAATACCTAGCGTTTAAGTTATATGTCTTTGAAAATTAAAGAAATTTGTTCTTTTGTGTTGCTTTTTATAAAAAACCGCACAATTTGCAATCGATTCGCTAAATTTTGGGCATCATTCATATATACCACCAAAAAATCACTGTCAATATTAGAACCTCTACTATCCATCTTATAATATATTATAACAAGATAAACTAAAATTGGCAGCTAACATACAATCAGTAAAGATAAACAAATTATTGAGTTTGTACCAGATAATTCACAGCCAAAAAACAAACCATATTTCTTACCTGCCTCATAAAGTACTTTACAATTCTGGAAAATTAAAAAATGTAATGATTCCGTCATATGACGGACTATCTAGTATGATTATAGTTTTAAAATTTCTAAGCATGTTTATAATTTTAATTTGTACTTAAATAAGGAACCGTAAAAAATAGGATGTTTAAAGTAGTTTTTTTGCAATACTTTATTTTAAAAACAACTTTTTCAGCGGAAGTTTGATGAGTATTTTTATTATCATTTTTATCCAAGTTTTAGTCATGATATATTTAACAACTTTAAAAGAGGAGATGAAAGAAGATAGTGGTTTGACGGAAGAAACAATAAACACAGACGATAATGATCATCATTATTTTTAGGATATAATTACTTTTTTCTACGAGTCCCAATTAAGGAAGCTGTGTCTATCATTTCCTTTTAAAATAAATATTTAATTAAGGACTTCTGAAAATAGTATCCCGGAAAAGAGATCGTTCATTGTGTCATAGGGTAGAAAAAAATTTATATTGAATTATCTTTGGACATACAAAGTACAGTAGAAAAATAATACTTTTTATAAAGATTGAAAAAAAATGTATATTTTTAACTGTTAATTTCAGAGTAACGATAATTAAAAATTGTGGATATAAAAACTTGGCAATGTAATTGATTTAAATTGAGATTTCACAGTATTACAGTTGCATTTTAACAGTTTTACAATTTCATGTTATGTAACCGGAAACTTTGGAAATATAGTTGTCGTGTAGTCCTCGTTATATATTTGAGTATCAATCTGTGATCAAATGTATAGTGGGATTTATTTTTAATTGCGTTGTGTTAAATATTTCTTTTTTACTAAAATTTAACCACAGGTTCTGAGAAACTACAGACATAAATATGAAGAATAAACTAACCGCTAAAATGATAGCAACCGAGACTAGCTTAATATATAAAAAAAGTAAATTTATTATAAAATATTTATACATCTATTTACAAAACCAAAATGATGCTAATTTTCATAAGTAAGCTTAGTCAATATATACAAAATTAATTCTGACAATTTTTTATACACTTAAGCAAATATTGTAAGTAGAGAGAGGACCTAATCTCAATTTCAAAAATGTAAAATGGGTACCTTTGTGGGTCTAAAATGTTGGGCCCGGAACACTTCGGGTTGAAAGGTATCAATGGCTGATCAGGAGAGGGAATCTATACATCATCGGTTGATCTGTCCCAGACATCGTCAGGGGCTTTCTCCTGAGTCTTTGGGGTGCGGCCGTACTACTTTGTGCAGGAACACTTCCTAGCGGACTTGGCTGGACTCTCCTAGTCTGGATTATCGAGCACCTTCTTTTTGGGACCTCCGAACCAATCTCTTCTCGGGCCTCCTAATCCATCTTCTCATTTTTTAGATTTTTCATATTTTATTATCTCAAACTTTGTCCCCTTTTCCTTCTTGTCTTCCAATCGGGATAGTTGCCAGAATTTCATTGGTCTGACCAAACCCCGCCCTGAGACCCCCAACGTGAACAACCTTATCCCTTCTAATTGGGCACTGCCCCTTAGGGACTCATAAATACTCCACATAGGTACATTCTTATTTAATGTCAAGTACGGAGACGGGATTCTAATCTGGGACTGGAATCAGCACCCCGCCCGAGACAACCGTACAAGACTACAATATCCTTTTTATCGAGATTTATGATCCTCTATCTGTATACAACGATGTGATGAGGTCAGATTTAGATCCCGAACATTTTACTTCATGTATGAATGAATCAATTATATAACAGATCTAAATCGCCTCATCACAATAGTTGTGCATAAAATGACTTTTAACTACAGAAGTAAACATTAAAGTAACTACTATATAGCCCGTCATATGACGACATCAGTAATATTTTTTAATTTTCCAGAATTGTAAAGTACCCTACGAGGCAGATAGAAAAGAGGTTTGTTTTTTGACACCGTCTATAACGATAAACCTATTTATAATCAATCGATCGGAAATGATAAATCAAAAACAATCCGTCTGTGGTGATGATATATTTTTAATTGCTAAATAGAATCATGAAAACACAAGTTAGCCTTCTTTCCAAAAGTTTTGTTCTTTTCCCTATTCTTGAAAATATTATTAATTCTAAAATCTTTCCAGCTAAAGTTCTTAGAAACTAGTCTACAGCCCGTCATATGACTGGATCAGTAATTTTTTTAATTTTCCAGAATTGTAAAGTACTCTATGAGGCAGGTAAAAGAATGGTTTCTTTTTTCGCTGAGAATTATCTGGTACACTCTCAATAGATTGTTTATCTTCATATTCCTCTAAATTCTCCCGATACTGTGAATGCAGTTTAGAATCATGTTGAATTCATTTAGTCAAACCGTTTGGTTATGTATAAAAAAAACACACACACAAACAAACTTCTTAATTTTCAAAGATATATAATTTAAACGCCAGATATTTATTAATCCATGAAATAGACTCATAGACTATTATGAAAAGAATTTGTTGTTAATATTGGCGATAAAATTTTCATTTCAACAAAAAATAATCGATGATTAAACTTAAAATTATCGCATATGCACGTAATCTATTATTTAAGCCAAATATAAAAGAAAATTGTTTATGTCATGCCTAAGTTCAGTGATAAAATGCAACCAGTAAAAATAATGCAGGCGATATTTAAATAATTTAAAATAAGAAATGATTAAATGAGATAGTTCATCATAATGCTAGAAAAAAATTTTATTTTTGCCTACTGATTATGTGATAAATTTAATCGCCTACTCGTAACCGTGGAAAAGAGAGCTTGAAATAATGACATTAAACGCTGGAAAAGGGGAAAGTGGTGATTTCGAACTGTTTACTCGCTTTGAATTTTGCTAACTCTCACTCATCAAGAATCCAATATGGATGCCTTTATCCTTTCCAGGACCAATCACTTCATAAATTCAATAGTAGACGCACAGATAACTTAGGCTATTATTATATAGCATATTAAGTTCATATTTACTTAAAATACTTTATTAGACTTTATTATTTATTAGTGTATAAAAAAGCTGTAACTGTTTGCATTATTCCCATTTTAATGACATTATGACTTATTAGCCTTTAAATTCCGATGTACAAAAAAAGTGCCTACGTAATAATAATACAAGTCTTCTATAAGAGAATTAATCTGTACTGCAATTCATGGAAACCGTGTTATATAGCACTCAGAATTAATTGAAATCAGGAATGCATTCTATGGAAACCACGTTATGAGTAACACAGGTACTTAATTTATAATGCCTTATGAGAAACACAAAAAATGAATACGTACCACTTTATAGAGAAAATAAGCGTAAATTATGAGGAATCATATAGTGTGTTTATACTTATAATTTTTCTCTATTTAAAAAACCATAAAAAATAAGGTGTTTAATATAGATTTCCGTAAAACTTCAATTTCAAAACAATGTTTTTATGAGAATTTTTATCAGCATTTCTATTACCATTCTCAATCATGATTTAAATATAATATATTTAACGCATTTAAAAAAGGAGATGAAATAAAATAGTGGTTTGAGGGGAGGAACAACAAATACAGATTACGCTGATCATTAAATTTGGGTTATAATTACTTTTTTCTTCGAGTACCAACTAAGCAAGCCGTGTCTATCGTTACTTTTAAATGAAAATTTAATTAAGAACTTCTGAAAATAGGATCTCTAAAAGAGCATAGTTTATTGTGTGATAGGATAGAATAGTTTTTATATTAGATTATCTCTGAACATATCAAAACTAGTAAAAAAATAATGCTTTTTAAAATCATCATAAAAAAAGTAATTTCTTTTTCAATTACTTTTCACATATATGATGATTAAAATTCTGCCAGTTTTGCTACAAAACTGATATCAACTTAGATGAAAGATTTGCAAAATTGACAGTTTTACAACAGCATTTTATGAAATCTGGGACTTTGCGAGTACACTTGTGCGCAAAATGATTTTTAGTTAGAGATGTAAATATTCCAGCAATGAAATTTATACTTATTTAAATATATTTTATTTGTGTATAAAACTATTTGTAGGAAATGTTTACATTTTGAATGACTGCATATTCGATGCATACGTTGTTAATTTGTGATGCGCAATAATGTGTAAATACATAGTAATAATACAGTCGTCTCCCATAACATGATTAATTCATACGTATTATTTTGAAACAGTGTTATATAAAACTCGGAATTAATTGTAGTCAGGAAATGCATTCTATGGAATTCCGTTATGAGAAACATCGAAAGCAGACAAATCAAATTAATTTATACTGCGTTATGAGAAAATCAGATTGAATACAAATGAAATGAATTTAATCATATTGCAATGCTTTATTGTTGTCTCATTTTTAATACAAATTTCTTAATAGCTGTTATTGGGAATGTAGACTCAACTAAAAAGCTGCTAAGACACCTTGTTTTTCAGTTAATGCAGTGGATTTTCTTTTAAAGCTACGAAAACATATAATACAATACAATATACTTTTTCAATTACTTTTCACCTTCGTACTGATTAAAATTACTGCAATAAAACTGATATAAACTGAGATGAAAAGTTTACAATATTGACAGTTTTGCAACTGCATGTTATGAAATGTGGGAATTTGGGAGTAAGCTTGTGCTTAAAATAATATTTAGTTAGATAAAATGTTTCATTAATTAAATTTATACTTATTTAAATATATTTTATTAGCATATAAAACTATTTGTAGGAATTTTTTAAATTTTGAGTGACTGCATATTAGATTTATACTTTATTAATTTGTGATGTACAATTACATATAAATACATAGTAATAATTCAGTCGTCTCCCATAACACGACTAATTCACTCCGTGTTATTTTGAAACAGTGTTATATAAAACTCGAAATTAATTGTAGTTTGGAAATGCATTCTATGAAATTCCGTTATGAGAAACATCGAAAGCAGACAAATCAAATTAATTTATATCGCGTTATAAGAAAATCAGTTTGAATACAAATGAAATGAATTGATACCGCATTATATAGAATCATATTGCAATGCTTTATTGTTTTCTCATTTTTAATAGAAATTTATTAGTAGCTGGAATTGGGAATGTAGACTCAACTAAAAATAGTTCTTCAATTTAAAAGCGTGTTTCTGTTTTTAATGTATCCCTAAATAAGAATCCACAAAAAATAGGATGAAAGCAGCATTTAAAAAATACTTACATTTAAAATCCATTTTTAATCGTACTTCTTTCTCCGAGTACAAATTAAGGAAGCTGTGTCTATCGTTACTTTTAAATGAAAATTTAATTAAGAACTTCAGAAAATAGGAACCCAGAAAAGAGCATCTCTTACTGTGTAATAGGATAGAATAGTTTTTATATTAGATTATCTCCGAACATAATTAAAAAAGTAAAAAATAATACTTTTAAAATCATCATAAGAAACTAAGTGCTTTTTCAATTACTTTTTCACATTCACGCTGATTAAAATTTCTACAATAAAATTAATATAAACTGAGATGAAAGGTTTGCAAAATTGACAGTTTTTCAACTGCATTTTATTAAATCTGTGACTTTGGAAGTATACTTGTGAATAAAATAATTTTTAGTGAGAGTTGTAAATATTTCAGTAATAAAATTTATACTTATTCAAATAAATTTTATTAGCATATTAAACTATTTGTAGGAATTGTTTACATTTTGAATGACTGCATATTTGAATTATACGTTATTGATTTGTAAAATATAAATACATAGTAATAATACAGTCGTTTACAATAAAACGACTAATTCATACTTTATTATTTTTAAACAGTGTTATATAAACCTCGGAATTAATTATTGTCTGGAAATGCATTCTATGGAATTCCGCTATGATAAACATCGAAAGCAGACAAATCAAATTAATTTATACCTCGTTATGAGAAAATCGGATTGAATACAAATGAAATGAATTGATACCGAGTTGTATAGAATCATATTGCAATGCTTTATTGTTTTCTCATTTTTAACAGATATTTCTTAGTAGCTATAATTGAGAATGTAGACTCAACTAAAAAGCTGCTAAGGCATCTTGTTTTCCAATTAATGCAATGGATTTTCTTTTAACGCTAAGTAAACATATAATACACTACAATGAAGTCAATGTAGTTCTTCAATTTCAAAGTATGTTTCTGTTTTTAATGTATCTCTAAATAAAAATACACAAAAAATAGGATTCAACCAGCTTTTAAAAATACTTGTTTTCAGGAGAAGTTTGACCAGCATTTTTATTACCATTTTTATGCAAATTTCAGTCAGGATATATTTAACGCTTTTAAAAGAGGAGATGAAACAAGATAGTGTTTTAACGAAAAAATAAACACAGAAGATAATGATGATCATTAAATTTCAGCTATAACAACTTCTTTCTACGAGTACAAATTAAGGAAGCTGTGTCTATCGTAACTTTTAAATGAAAATTTAATTAAGAACTTCAGAAAATAGGATCCCTGAAAAGAGCATCGTTTACTGAGTCATAGGTAGAAAGGTTTTTATATTAGATTATATTCGAACATGTAAAAAAAGTAAAAAATAATACTTTTAAAATCATCATAAGAAACTAAGTGATTTTTCAGTTACTTTTCACATTCATGCTGATTAAAATTTCTGCAATAAAACTGATAGAAACTGAGATGAAATTATTGCAAAATTGACAGTTTGTCAACTGCATTTTGAAATCTGGGACTTCAGACATACACTTGTACTTAAAATGATTTTTAGTTAGAGATGTAAATGTTTCAGTAGTAAAATTTACACTTATTCAAATATTTTTATTAGTATATAAAACTATTTGTATTAATTGTTTACATTTTGAATGACTGCATATTTGATTTATATAGATGTAGAGTGTAAATACATAGTAATAATGCAGTCGTATACAATAAAACGACTAATTCATACTGTGTTATTTTGAAACATTGTTATATAAAACTCGAAATTAATTGTAGTTTGGAAATGCATTCTATGAAATTCCGTTATGAGAAACATCGAAAGCAGACAAATCAAATTAATTTATATCGCGTTATGAGAAAATCAGATTGAATACAAATGAAATGAATTGATACCGCATTATATAGAATCATATTGCAATGCTTTATTATTTTCTCATTTTTAATAGAAATTTATTAGTAGCTGGAATTGGGAATGTAGACTCAACTAAAAATAGTTCTTCAATTTAAAAGCGTGTTTCTATTTTTAAAGTATCCTTAAATAAGAATATACGAAAAATAGGATTAAAGCAGCTTTTAAATATACTTCCATTTAAAAACAATATTTTCAGGAGAAGTTTGACCAGCATTTTTATGCAAATTTCAGTCAGGGTATATTTCACACTTTTAAAAGACTAGATGGAACAAGATAGTATTTTAACGGAAGCAACAATAAACACGGAAGATAATGATGATCATTAAATTTTAACTATAAGTACTTCTTTCTACGAGTACAAATTAAGGAAGCTGTGTCTATCGTTACTTTTACATGAAAATTTAATTAAGAAATTCAGATAATAGGATACCTGAAAAGAGCATCGTTTAATTGTGTCATAGTATAGAACAGTTTTTATATTAGATTATCTCCTAATATATCAAAAACAGTAAAAAATAATGCTTTTAAAATCATCAGAAAAAACTAAGTTCTTTTTCAATTACTTTTCACATTTTTGCTGATTAAAATTTCTGCAATAAAACTGATATAAACTGAGATAAAAGGTTTACAAAATTGACAGTTTTGCAACTGCATTTTATGAAATCTGGGACTTCAGACACACACTTGTTCGTAAAATGATTTTTAGTTAGAGATGTAAATGTTTCAGTAATTAAATTTACACCTATATAAATATATTTTATTAGTATATAAAACAAATTATGGGGATTGTTTACATATTGAATGACTACATATTTGATTTATACGTTATTAATTAGTGATGTTAACTATGTGTAAATAAATAGTAATAATGCATCGCCTCCCATAACACGGTTAATTCATACCGTAATATTTTGAAACAGTGTTATATAAAATTAAACTCGGAATTAATTGTCAGGAAATGCATTCTATGGTATTCCTTTATCAGAAATATCGAAAGCAGACAAATCAAATTAATTTATATCGCGTTATGAGAAAATTAGATTGAATGCAAATGAAATGAATTGATACCGCTTTGTATAGAATCATATTGCAATGCTTTATTGTTTTCTCATTTTTAATAGATACTTCTTAGTAGCTAGAATTGGGAATGTAGACTCAATTAAAATGTTTCTAAGACACCTATTTTTTCAATTAATGCAATGGATTTCCTTTAAACGCTACATAAACGTATAATACACTACAATAAAATCAATGTAGTTCTTCAATTTAATTATGTAGTTTCTGTTTTTAATGTATCTCTAAATAAGAATACACAAAAAATATTATTCAACCAGCTTTTAAAAATACTTGTTTTTAGGAGAAGTTTGACTAGCACTTTTATTACCATTTTTATGCAAATTTTAGTCAGAATATATTTAACACTTTTAAAAAAGAGATGAAACAAGATAGTGTTTTAACGGAAGAAACAATAAACACAGAAGGTAATGATGATCATTAAATTTCAGCTATAATTACTTCTTTCTACGAGTAAAAATTAAGGAAGCTGTGTCTATCGTTATTTTTAAATGAAAATTTAATTCGGTACTTCAGAAAATAGTATCCCTGAAACGAGCATCGTTTACTGTGTCATAGGATAGAACAGTTTTTATATTAGGTTATCTCCGAACATATCAAAAACAGTAAAAAATAATGATTTGAAAATCATCATAAAAAAGTAATTTCTTTTTCAATTACTTTTCACATATGTGATGATTAAAATTCTGACCCTTTTGCAATAAAATTGATATCAACTTAGATGAAAGATTTGTAAAATTGACAGTTTTGCAACTGCATGTGATAAAATCTGGGACTTGTACGTAAGAACACTTGTGCGTAAACTGATTTTTAGTTAGAGATGTAAATGTTTCAGTAATTAAATCTATACCTAAATAAATATATTTTATTAGTATATAAAATAATTTGTGGGAATTGTTTACATTTCGAATGACTGCATATCAGATTTATACGTTATTTTTTTGTAAAGTGTAAATACATAGTAATAATTTATCCGTCTACAATAGAAAGACTAATTCATACCGTGTTATTTTGAAACAGTGTTATATATCGGAATTAATTGTAGTCTGGAAATGCATTCTATGAATTTCCATTATGAAAAACATCGAAAGCAGACAAATCAAATTAATTTATACCGCGTTATGAGAAAATCATATTGAATACAAATGAAATGAATTGATGCCGCGTTGTAGAGAATCATATTACAATGCTTTATTGTTTTCTCATTTTTAATAGAAATTTCTTAGTAGCTGGAATTGGGAATGTAGACTCAACTAAAATGTTGCTAAGATACCTATTTTTTCAATTAATGCAATGGATTTTCTTTTAAAGCTACGTAAACATATAATACAATGTAATAAAATCAATATAGTTCTTCAATTTAAAAGCATGTTTCTGTTTTTAATGTAACCCTAAATAAGAATCCAGAAAAAATAGAATTAAAGCAGCTTTTAAAAATACTTCCATTTAAAAACAGTGTTTTCAGGAGAAGTTTGACCAGCACTTTTATTACCATTTTTACGCAAATTTTAGTCAGGATATATTTAACACTTTTAAAAGAGGAGATGAAACAAGATAGTGTTTTAACGGAAGAAACAATAAACACAGAAGATAATGATGATCATTAAATTTCAGCTATAATTACTTTTTTCTACGAGTCCCAATTAAGGAAGCAGAATCTATCGCTACCTTTAAAATAAAAATTTAATTAAGGACTTCTGAAAATAAGATCCCTGAAGAGACATCGTTCACTGTGTCACAGGGCAGAGTTGTTTTTATATTAAATTATCTCCGGACATATCGAAACCAGCAGAAAAATAATGCTTCTTAGAAACATTAGTAAAAAGTACGTTCTTTTTCAATTACTTTGCACAGTCATGTTAATGAAAATTTTATATTTTTTGCAATGTAAGTGATATAAACGAAGATGAAAGCTTTAACAGAAAGTGTTTTGCAATTGGATGTTAGGAAATCGAGTCTTAGCATATTTAGGAGCAAATATATCAGTAATTAAATTTATGCTTATTTAAATATACTCTATTAGTATATAAAAACTCAATTTATTTGCATTGTTTAAATTTAAATAGCTTCATGCTTGATGTGAATGTCTTTCTACTTCTTAAATTTTTTGCACAGTTTGAATTTAAGTATCTCAGTTAATTTTTTTTCTTTGAGAAGTGGAGTTTTATTTTTTGATAAATTTATTAATAGGTAAGGGGACAGCATATAAAATTTATATTTTGTTAATTTCAAAAAAATTAAATTTAAATTTTAAAATAACGTAATATAATTTTATACATTATTTGAATATTTTTTTGTGATTGAAAGTGTATGTCTGCGAATTACAATTCGGAGGAAAAGACCGGATGAATATTTTACTGTGAATCCTGTATCACTACATAGCTTATGAAGATCGGTAAACAGAGATTATAGACGTTTTTTTGAATATTTAGAAAAACTACATGAGAAATTATTCTGAAACTTTAGGCACGTAAAGTAAATGGTAGTATCAATATTTCTTCCGCAGTCTTTACAATTATTGATACTTCTGTCCGCAATATACTGTACGTATATTTTGTATTTATATTTTGTATTAATACAAATTACTATACATCCCTTCATCTTATTGCTTCGTTTTGACAACAAAGGATTTAGAGATCATTTTATCGACAATTAGTTTAAGAATTTTCAAGCTATGTTTTTAGGGTTTTCATAAATGAAGCTGTGCAAATTTAGCTAAAATATTACGAACTTTTTTTTATTTTGATTGCATTGAATATCATTTTAGTAAAAGGGCTCTTTTTTTCATTCAGCATTTATTATTTTTTGACTGCATGGTATTTTGTTTAATGTTGTTTTACATGATTGCTACGGGGACAACGTCTCTCGCGTCCGCGGCCACGAGCTTCAAGCCGTACGTGCCTCCTGGGTAGTGCTAAATGAGAGACAACCTCAGGGGTATACCTCCTTTAGGTATACACGGGTGTCACGAGCCCGGGGTTCACCTGAGTGATCTTTATTCTTCGTCTTCCCTGGTAGTCCAGAACTTGCCTCTGTAGAGCTTGTTCCTTACTGGGGTTGACCACATTAATCCTCGAGCCAAGACGGAACCTCTCGTAGGTCAGCAGCATCTTTGTGGTGTTGTGGTTACGTCGTGGCGACTATGTAATCAGTGTCTGTATGGCTTCGGCTAGGTCAGAGGAGAATTATCCTTACATGATTGCTAAAAATATGATTATATATTGAGATATCTTCAAATTATAAGCAAAACACTTCGTGAAGTTTGGGATTTTTAGTGTCAAAATTGTAATTTCTCCACGAGTATAGGTGCCATCCTCATAACAACGAACAATGATTATTGCAATAAGGTTTGTAATCATGAGATAAATATTCAAAGCTTGAAATTATTTGTTTATGAGGTTATACAAAACACATTCATTTTCTTCAACTTTATGAGTACCTCTTAATGGGTTTTGGGAAACTTCTTATTGAAAATATACGATATCTACGATGTTTTTTACACGCATAAGGATTTAGAATAATTCCTCATGTATTTTGCTAGACATTCAAGAAAATGTTTAAATCACAAGTAATCCTTTATTATTGACCAAAGAGTGTATGACCAACAGTGTTGAATGATAGGTTATAGATCAGTTCATTTTGCCCGTCCCCTAGAATTCTCACGGTGGTACAGAAATAACTAAAATTCGGTCAGAGGCAGCTCTTATGGTGACTAATGTGTCAGCAACTAACTAGCTACAATTTAATTTTATCCTACTTTTAAGATAAGCAAGAGTTTTTAAATTTTGTATATCAAACTGATATTTCTGTTATTTATTCTTTTGAAATAGTTTTGTGATCTAATATATAATGTAGGTTAAAACCTTTAATCTAAATTATCTTAAACCCTTATATAACAGCTAGTTTACCAGAAAATTCTCCTATAACTGTTTTATAATTTTCCTTATTTTCGATTCGAATGGATTGTGTTTCGTGACTTTTTAAGTGTTGAAACATATCTTAACAGTCTCTCAAATATTTGTAAAATTTTATTTAGTACTTAAGACTAATGCTGTATCTTAAATAGACACAATTTAAGATGCACGAGGATTACCCTAAAGGAATAAGAGTCCTTAAAATAAACAATGGAATTTAATAGAGCAAGCTGTAACGAAAAATTACCACATAACAAAGTTAATTGCTTATAAACATTATTAAGTGGTTACCATACACACAACATGTTTTTAAACTTTAATAAAGCTAGTGTATTTCGTGTATCGAAATAGACACAATTTAGTTTAAAGAACACTTTCAATGTATGAGACTCCTTAAAACAAACATTGAAATTTCATATTAGATCAACTAAAACAAGTAATGACCAGTTTAAATATTTCAATCTTGTTTTAAATTATGTTATTTACTAAATATATTTTTTTGGAATGATATTTACTCAATAATGCTTAAAACTAAAATTTTTAAATCTCAAAACTAAAAATATCAATACAAAGGATTAGTTAAAACTTTGTAACTCTACAATTATTGATCTAATTATTTTAAAATGTGTAGAATAAATTATTTTTAAGTAAAATAGTCCCACGTATTTCGCTCATTTAAAATTTACTAGAATAAAATAAAGCTAACATATAATTTCTTTAACTTATAACAGTTTTGGCTCCTTAAGAATTAGTTAAAAGTTAATAATTAATACAAACAAGTTTAATAACAAAAATATAACATTTAAGAAATAATTATACTCTTTGTTGAATTATATATATATATATATATATGTATATATATATATATATATATATATATATATATATATATATAATTATATATATATATATATATATATATATATATATATATATATATATATAGATATAGATATAGATATATAGATATATAGATATATTAGTCTCATTAACTGTTTTCCCTTTCACAGCTCTTAATCAGAAAAGATTAATTAAAATGTGAAGAAAATATTGAAATTCTAAAATAAAACTGTCTCTTATATATTGAATGTTTTATCTAGTTTATAAATATAAAAATATAGGATAATAAATTGAATACTTTGCTATGGTTTAAATATTTCAAAGGGAGACACTGTGACCATTTAAAAGTTTCAAACTTCATAGAACTCCCCCTCGTCCACCTGAAAACATTGAAATTTTACATAGTTTTTATATTATATTATCTACGAATATATCGAAAACAATAGAAAAATAATACTCTTATAATAGAAAAAGTACGGTCTTTTTCAATTTCTTTTCACAGTTATGTTATTGAAAATTTTATATTTTGCGCAGTGCACTTATATAAACGAAGATAAAAGCTTTAAAGCTTTATGAAATCTTTATTTTTTTAGCAAAGAAGGTTGGTAGTTTCACAACTCTGTACAAGGACTGCGTATTCTGTACAAGGAAACTGTGTATTATTATAAATAATTCGAACGACGCCGGGTTACGAAGTTATTATAAGTTTAGTTTTGATTCATAAAGAATTATTTTGAAATAAGTCAAATGATATAAACCAGTTTAAATATGAATGAAGATAATTGACATATTCAAGTTTAATAATAAGAAAAAGTAACTCTAACATGATCAAGTTTAATTATAAGGGAAAATAATATTAATATGTGCAAGTTTAATAATATGAGAAAATAATATTTATGTAAATAAGTTTAATAACAAGAGAAAATAATATTAATATAATCAAGTTTAATAGTAAGAAAAATATATTAAAGGAAACTGCCCATTTTTACAAATAATTTGAATGACGCCGAGTTATGAAGTTACTATAAGTTTAGATAGTTTTGATTCATAAAGAATTATTTTGAAGTAAGTCAAATAATATATAAACAAGTTTAATAGTAAGTAAAGATAGTATTGACATATTCAAATTTAATAATAAGAAAAACTAACTCTAACACGATCACATCTAATAATAAGAAAAAGTAACTTTAACATGATTGTTGAAACATAATGAAGAGCCGCAGATCGCAAAACACATTCTTAAAGACACCAAAATAAAAAAATAATAATAATGATAATAAGGGGTTCATTGGACCTTTATAGTTTTATAAAGATCCTGAGCCCAGCCAATCAAATTACAGGCACAAGACAAAACTAATTAAACACAACCAATGAAAACACAAAAGGATTAACTCAAGAAAACCTCGTACGTCCAAGAAAGCTATTACTTAAATAATAATAAGCAGCCAAAATACCAAGTAGCCAAGAATGAGTGCGATTACATATTTGAACAATGATTAAGTTTAATAATAAGAAAAAGTAACTATAACGTAATCAAGTTTAATAATAAGAAAAAGTAACTCTAACATGATCAAGTTTAATAGTAGGAAAAAGTAACTCTAACATGATCAAGTTGAATAATAAGAAAAGGTAACTGTAACATGATCAAGTTTAATAATAAAAAAGTAACTGTAACATGATCAAGTTTAATAATAAGAAAAAGTAACTCTAACATGATCAAGTTTAATAGTAAAAAAAAAGAAACTCTAATATGATAAAGTTTAATAATAAGAAAAAGTAACTTTAATATGATCAAGTTTAATAATAAGAAAAAATAACTCTAACATGATCAAGTTTAATAGTTAAAAAACTCTAATATGATAAAGTTTAATAATAAGAAAAAGTAACTTTAATATGATCAAGTTTAATAATAAGAAAAAGTAACTATAACATGATCAAGTTTAATAATAAGAAAAAGTAACTATAGCAGGGTCAAGTTTAATTATAAGAAAAACTAACTCCAACATGATTAATTTTAATAATAAGAAAAAGTAACTACAGCAGGGTCAAGTTTAATTATAAGAAAAACTAACTCCAAAATGATTAAGTTTAATAATAAGACAAATTAACTCTAACATGATCAAGTTTAATAATAAGAAAAAGTAACTCAAACATGATCAAGTTTAATAATAAGAAAAAGTAACACTAACATGATCAAGTTTAATAATAAGAAAAATAATATTAATATGATCAAGTTTAATAATACAAGGAAATAATATTTATGTAAATAAGTTTAATAAGAAGAGAAAATAATATTAATATAATCAAGTTTAATAGTAAAAAAATATATTAAAGAAACAACGAGTTTCATAAAACAAAGATAAAATTCATTAAAAAACCCATAAATTGTTTCCCTTTTAAAACTTTTAACTATAAGGGAACATTTGCTAATAATAATGAGAGAAAATTTGATATACTATATGATTCCTGATAAACTTCCAAAACTTGTCGCGTCGTAGAAAGTAGTGATATGACTTAAAGCACTTTCTTCACGCTTTACAGCGTTAAATCTTCTCAGCTTTTCCCCCCATATCTCAGCGCATATTGTTTAAAACATAATCTTCGAGGCGAGAACATCCCACTTTCCAACCCGAAATGTTCGTCTTCAAAAGCGTCGAAAATGTGTCAAACTCCATCATTTCCTCGTCCCATTCTATCCAAGCGTTCACATATTTCGAAAACTGGAGAACAATATGTGACACAAATTCATACCCATGCGACTTTTGCTCTTCATTGAGCAGACTGTGAACTCTTAATATGAAATCAATACCTTTATCTCGAACGGTCATTCATCATTTTAAAAATCTTCTCCGGCTCGAAGAACAAAATTGTGTGGAAAGGAAACATATTTCTGTTCTTTATCTATCGCTAGGAAGCTTTAATGTTCTCGAGTTTTCCCCAGAGAAGAAATTCAATTTTTTCCGAAAGTTTGCCTCTTAAAAACGTAGACGCTTCAGTATTTCATTCGAAACTGCCGAATGTGGCACAATAAATGCATTTCCCTGTTATTTATATAGTGTTTTATGAAGATGATTCATTGCGTTTATTTACACAATGTAAGGAAATATTCGTTCTTATCGGTGCTTAGCACTATGTCATGCATGACCGTGTTTTTTCCTTTACGAAATAAGTACAACACATATATCTCTTTTATGAAATTTGGAAGTACTATATCATTATATAGTTAAGTTGAAACGGAGAACGTAGTTTCTAAACTTCGTTACATTTATCACGTTTCAGTAATACATGCGAATAATAGCGACGATTTTTATATACTTCTATAATATATTATAATTTATGATGTATTATGTTTTTGTCTGCTATAGTAAAGTTTCAAAATAATTGAGATGCGTTGTAGAATTTTAATTTAGTGTCACAAAAACTTCTCAATATGGCAACCATAAATTTAGTTTCTTTTTATGCATATATGATAGTGCATAAAACTTAATGGCCGAAAAGGAGTGTAGTATCATTTATAAAAAAATAAACTATGCTCATCACCAAATATGCTACATGAACATTATATATGCAGTTATAACGAATTATTGGAACATGGAAATGGCTATTTAGGTGCTACATTTTTATATATGGTTGTCATAAATTTGTAAGTATGTCGGTGGTGTTGCAGGTATATTGGATTTCTTCAGAGAATTTCCTCATTGCCTTATAAACAAATTTGTTTAACAAGTTGTGACAATGAGTTACATTCGGTTAAGCCTTTTTACCTCTTCTCGTAAGTTTTCGTCAAAGACATACAGGACAGGATCGGTTAGAACTAGAAAGAAAATTCGGACTCCAACCAATAGAAGGGCCCGTTATTTTGTCACGATTCTGACCCCTCGGTTCTGAGTGGACACCTGTTATTTCTCCGTGGGTAGTCGGATTTTTTAGAGGACACAGTTGTTACCAGAGGAGAGAAGAGGGTGAACGCTGCTGGTATCCGCTGCTTGCGGGATAGACATTTTTTTGGAGCGACATGAGAAAGAGGAAAATCAACGCCATATTGTTTTTAGGGCCGACGCCGACTTGAGAGTAGTCTTCGATATCTACAAATGATAAGTTGATTTCAGTTGTATTCCTGACGGCATTTAATTGAATAAAATTATTTAATAAAGACATATTTGTCCATGTGTTTTTTAATGAGTTTAAATTTCTTCTTTCTCAAACACTAGGCCAACTTAACATTACTTTTTACACAAGTTAATCTCCATAAGGGTCACCGGTGACCGGCATTCGACTTGGCTACAGCGAATTGAGGGCCACCTGTGACAGGCAACGAAGCAAATAATAAAAGTACATAATTATAATAAGTATGGATACTGATAAATTTTTCAATAATACCATTATTATTATAATAGTTTGAAGAAATCAATGCAATATAGAACATACAAAAATAATTCTATTCGTACATGAAAAATATACAGTTTATCACTGCATATTGCGATGAGTCAGATTAAAACATTCAATGCAAAGAAAAGGTGAATCAACGCTATTGGAACAATATGTCACCATTTTTTTAGTCAAATTTTTTGCTCTAGTTCTTCCTAGCTGCTTTGAATGCTAAAGAATGAGAGTAATCACTTAGCAATCGAAGCACAATTGTTTAAAATAAGACAATCGTAACAATTGCCTACCACGCCGTAGGAGTCGCTGGTGTCCCGCACCATGAAAACTGCTTCAAGCAGGATTTTATAACTCATTTTATCTGTCAAAAATAATATTTCAGCATATGCATCTCATAATGAAAAGTTCACGTCGGCGCCTTGGACAATCCATCGAAAATGCGTCTGGCAGTCAACATGTTAAAGAAATCCTTAAATGAAAGCCATACCTAATAGAGATATTTATCTTGAACATTAAAATTGAGGTAAAAGAGTCCTATATGGCTTATGCCCCAAAACTTTAAAAGTATTATAAGGCTTGTTTCATAATAGTACACTGGTCTTTTAGCTTTAAACTCAGGATCCTACTAAACCCAGTATCTTTGTTTGGAAGTCTCTGAAAATTAATTATCTGGGAGAAAATTTAAGAAATATATTTTTTTGGTAAATGTTTAGAAATAACAGTACATGTGAAGCCAAAGTAAATAAGACACAAAAGGTATATTTCAGTCGGCAACAAAAGAAAAATTTAAAACACATTTTTTTCTCTTCTTCCATTATTCAAAAATGTCTAGCATTTGGATCTTGATTTCTTGAAAACCATCGATAATATCAAAAGTTCTTTATTTAATCATATTACAAACACGCTTGAGTTTCTCAATTGTTGTAAGCTGTTCATCTAATTTTTTGTTCCTTGTCACATTCATTCATTCTCTTTCTTTTTACAACTTTTCACCTCAGGAGGTCACCAATTTTCCTGCCCTTATATGTGTGGAATTTCATTTTGGTTCAAAGCATGAATATATAAAACGTTGTCACATTTTATCGTCTAGTTCAGTTGGATGTTTTAATATTTGAATTTGCCCGCAGTGCTGTTAATTTGTAGCCTCAAAATAGCTTCTTGAGTTGAATCTTTTCATATTTGTGCTTTACTTTCTATGAATTTACATTTATTACTATATTCCGAGCAAAGGTTTTATCTTCTGATGAATTAATAACATAAAATCCAGATCACTCATCCTGTAATGATTTCGAGTGATCCCACCTCCAAAAAATGTAATAATTAAACCATATCCAATTATAAATCCAAAAACTAAAAATGTTTCATTTATATGATTAAATATTTGGTGATTATTTACAGCTTGATAATTCCAACTTTTGTTAATATTAGGATCTAGATGGTTATAAATTAGTAAATGCAAGAAATATTTTAAACGTTTCCACTATATACAATAGTCAGAATCGATTTTATTCATTCATTCATTCATATGTCTGATTAATTGCCGGACTCACCAAAGTCGTTTAACAACTAACCACGATTAATGTTTGTTTAAATGGAGAATTGCGTCTCACCATTGGTTGGGACATGGGTTAATCATGGTTACCCATCAATTGACTTTGGTCAGACCGGCCCTAAATGATGGGTGAATAATTTAGAGTTTGAAAATTTCGATCTGTGTTATTATCGGTCGCTACAAGAAGTTTTTTAAACAGGAGTTAATGATAAATCAATAAATGCAACAACTATTTTAAAATTCTTCACTTGGTACAATTGTAAGAATCAGTTTTATGCACTCCTTTGTATGCTTGATTAAGTGTTTGATGAATAATTGAGCTTGAAAATTTTGAATTCTGTTAATATTGGTGGTTACAGGGAGTTTACACTCGCTCTTATGATAAATCGATAAACGTAACAAATATTTTAAAATTCTTCACTTGGTGCAATAGTAAGAATCAATTTTAAGCATTCATTTATATGCTCAATTAACTGTTTGGTGAATAATTTAGAGCCTAAAAATTTCTACTTTTGTTTAAATGGGCACGGAATTTATTAAAGTGAAGTTATGATGAATTGGTGAATGCAAGAAATATTTTTAAATTCTTCACTTCGTACAATAGTAAGAATAAATTTTACACATTCATTTATATTCTTTATTAACTGTTTGATGAGTAGTTTAGGGTCTAAAAGTTTCAACTTTTGTTTACATGTTGTATGGAGTTTATTAAAGTGGAGTTGGTGATGAATCGATAAATGCAAAAAAAATTTTTTAATTCTTCACTTTGTTCAATAATAAAAACTGACTTTATGCATACATTTATATACTTGATTAATTGCTTGGCTAATACTTGATGAATTGATAATCCAACAACAAAAATGTATTCTAAACTTTGAGATTCACTCAGAGCATTTTTTTTGCTACATGTGTATTGATATGAAATTTCGAGTTTGTATTTTTGGTAGAATATACAAAGAGTATTATACCTAAAGGTAGAACTCATTTTGTTAAAGATAGGTAAGTTAGTTTTTGTTAAAGTTTAAAGAAAAAATTAATTTCTATGATACTATATGTCATCATAACATTCCTGACCCCCAATGCATTATATGAACTCAATTTTAAGTAACTTTTTAAATCTTAATTTTGGAGGCTTCTTCAGATATAATTTAAATTTTTAACTTGGCTTCCCAGAATTTTACTATGTTTATATATTTTGATAAATGCGCTCATATTTTGACCAGGAGTGTTACCCATTTATTCCAAAACTTTTGTTCGATTGATGCATTTATTAAAACGAATTATGCATCAATTATTCCAATATTAAAAACTTCATTTTGGCTAGTTTTCGTAATTGAATGTATTAAAAGCTTTACTGGAAGTTTGTGTACAACCATACAACCACTTTTAAAGATGCTTTTTGCCAGTCAAATTTCTGAAAAGTAGTTTTATGGCAGTCAATACTTGATAAGTAATTTTATCAACATTCCTGCATTACCCTAATGTTAAAAGTTGCAATTTCGATAAAATTAATTTTGGTAATTAAAAAAAAATATATCGGATAAAAATGTCACTGGAATTTGGGTGCATTACTATAACATTTTAATTTAGCTTTTTTTAAAGTCAAACTTCTTAAAGTTTTATAACAGCTGTTAAATCTTCATTAATTTTTTGAGCATAAAGCTAAAAAAATTAAACACCAGAATCCTTACCAGATTTGAGATCACGAAGTATAGAGGCCATGTTGTCGATTGACATCTATTGGCAGATAATGAAAATAAATGGTCTTCTCCTTCCTTATTTTATATGTTGAGAAATTTTGTTGGTTAATTAGGATTAATAGAGTTAATGTTATGCTACCGGAAATTTGATAAATCCATTAATTCTCAGCGTCCTGATTTGAATAATATTAATAAACAATCTGAAAAATTTTCTTTTCATTTTAGTAGATGGTATCCCTGTACACACAATAATCTAAGCAAATTTGAATCATGTTTGAGCCTTTCACATCAATTTACGTTTTGCACGTGTACATCATTTGAAGTCAGAACAAATAATTACAGTTAAACCTGTCTTTCTCGAGAATCATGCGGATAGAAATAAATAGGATGTAGAAATGCTTTTTAGTAGTGAAGGCTTTAAGAATGGGATATTTTAATTCATAACAGCTAATTTTCAAGCTATACATGCATATTTCGTAAATAAAATAACCAAATAATCATAAAATAGAATACAATTACACACTCCAGAGGAAAATATATGTTGATGCAGTTTGATACCGAACCTGATTAATTTGAACTATAGTCAGTCTTATTTTGGCAATGGCATACCCGAACAAATTTCTCGTGCGATTTTATAACGTTTTTCGAGTATAAATTGCTTTCTATGTATATTTTGCAGTGAATTTGGGGGTAGCAGCATTCCCTGTTCTGTTTCCTTACCGTCATAATCATAATAAATACATACTTCTTTCATTATTTTTTCAACTTTTAAGACTGCAGAAGTAGGAAGAGAATTGTCCACATATATAAACTCCTAGAAAGAAAATCTTGAAGCCTTTTTCCAACTGTCATCCAATTTTTATTCAGCAGTTCAATGTCAATATCGTGAAATGCTTACCTGTTTTTATACTCTTTATTTTTCTTTGCAAATACAGCTTAAATAAAAACCAACTGCTATCCCTAGTGCAAGTATTTAATACACAGTCTAGTCCGAATTGTCACATACAAACACATATAACATAAAAACATGTACAAAGCGATGAAACAAACCCATAGTATATATTATTTCATACTGAAGGACTAAGGATATGGACTTGAAGATGATGTTGCTTTTGAGAACATTTTAGGCAAAAGACTAACTTTATCCCACGAATGCAACCAACCTCTATGGGAATTCGAACCCCCACACTCAAGTACGACAGACTAACGTACTAGTCACTACATTGACTGAGTGGAAATTTCGATTATTTATGTGTAAGTAAAGACACTCATATTTAATAAAGATGAAGTTTGGATTTCAAGATTCAGATTTTTTAAATGAATGTATTTAATGCTGAAGTGAAAACAGTACGAGAAATAAATAGAGACTGAAAGGAAAAGAAAAAAAAAATTAGACATAAAGTATTAGATATAAACAGGTTTAACTTTGCAAACATTATAAAAGTTTATTTTAAAATACCTTGTTGGTGAATGTAAATAAATCTTCTATATCAAAAGTTTCTTTTGGAGACGAATGTATTCAATATTCAGTGAAAACAGCAAGAGAAATAAATAAGGAGTGAAAAGAAATGAAAAAAAATGAGACATAAAGTATTCGAGACAAACAGGTTTAACTGTATACACATAATAAAGTGTATTTTAAAATACAGTGTTGGTGAATGTAAATAAATCTTCTATAACAAAATTTTCTTTTGGAGGAATGACTATAATTTTTAAAATTACACCCCATCTATAAAACTGAATGGGTATTAATTTTAAAACTAACTAAAGACGTGCCTGAATTTATTTGGTACTTTTTTACTCTCTGGAGTCCCTGAAAAATAGAATTCGAGAAATCTTATCAATATACATTCAACATAAGTAATTTATGCAGTAATGAATTAAACCCAAACCCTCAGCTTTACCCCGACAACTAAGGATATTGATATCTAAACTGAGCCTCAACTCATACACTCTTGTTCCAAATATCATTACTTAACTAGTTAGTACTGATCCAAAGCTCTCAGTAATTAGATACAGTGGATAAATAGCTTTAACTGTCAGAATCGTATAGCAGCTATGCGCTGAGTATCATTGTTTGAAAATAGTTAGGAATTTTTTTCAAAACTTACTTATCTGATTTAAAATAAAATGTAATTATGTACGCTTATCAAGAAACAACTGGATCCGGTTACCGAAATATGCTACCTTTAAATAGCATGCATCTGAAATCCTATTAATTTTAGTAATCCGATATGAAGCCATCCACTGAATTTATTCCGTCTCAACATGTAATCGGTTTCAGCTAGCTATTCTTTAACATATGGCATTGATGTAATCGAGTGCTAGATTAATGAACCTTGTTTAAAGTGTAATAAATTTCAATGAAGTTCAGGTTGAATCATTTTTGATTACTTGCTCTATTTTATAACCTAATGTTACACCTTTAATAATAAGAGGCTTGCTTATTTGATCGTGTAATTTTTAGGAGATAGAGGAAGATTTTTAGTGATAATTTTAATGTGATTAGTCTATCAAAAATAACTTAATTAAATAATGAATGTTAAAATGGTCATTAAACTAATCTGTCAAACTAACTATTATATCTGCTACAACTTCGAGTTAAAGAAGTGCTTTTATGTGTATGCCTAATAGAATAAGAAAAATACTTAAAATGATTAAAATAAATGGACGAAAAAAAGATGTTTTTTAAACTTAAGTTTTTTAAAGACTTAAGTTATGCAGAGTGTCCACAATGGAACTTTCGTACTTTAAATATGTCAACAGTCGAAAATTTCGTTCAGAAAGTATGTTTAAGTGAATTAAAAAATTAGATTAAAATTTCGCTATTAGAATTACACATTTAGACGACATTTGCTTTAGTTAATCACAAAATTATCACAATAATACATGATCAACGTAACGTGCTCATCATTTTCAGCTATTATTTGAAATCGTAATATAGCATGGGGTTTGATCAATGAACGAAAGGAATGGATAAAGAATAGACGATAGAAGATGGAGAAGTACATATACATTTTATTTTGTAATGTTCACAAAATTGAAGTTTTAAATTTAAAAATACCACAAAAGCTATGCTTATCTTAATTTGAAATAGTTTTTTATTAGACGTATATGTCTACGACCAACGGTTGTGAAGAAAACGGGTGGTTAAGGGTTTTACTATGTACCCTGTATTAACTTTTCAAACTTGGTTCTAAATTCTGTTCAAAGAATGACTATTATTAAGTAGACAAAAATGAAACGCAAGCAATTTTTACTGTGTATCGGCATATTGATAAATCCAAGACATAAACTTTCTGTATTGTGCTGTCGGTCGGTGAAAGACCAGCCGTATTCATTTACGGAGTCACGTAAAATAGGTTTATGGATCCAATGTGGACACAAGTTCTCAAAGGATACCTCTAGAGCTAGCAGTACAGGCTGGAAGTTTTCTGTTTGGTCGCTGTTTAAAAACAGACCACGAATTTACGAGGATCCACTCGAGCAAAGTCCTTCTTTCAAGCTAGCGTTGCCCATTAAACGAAAGGTGCACATATTCTTGAGGTTTTTTTGGTCTTAAGGCCTCGTGGTTCATCGCTCAAGAGAAGCAGATTATAAACCTGAGCCATGGATTAGTTGCGAAGGGTCTACTGGAACTGGTGTGTAGGCTTCCCTACACTAGAAATATGCATAATAACAGCAACAACAAAAAATTATAAGATTGTTAATAGAGAGTTAAAGATTAATCAAAAGTTACATATCATTTCCATGTTTTTATTATATAAAGTGAAAATAATATTTGTTGATTTTTTAATTTAGGGTATCAAAATTTCTCGACCGAACGGTGGCCGAATGGTAGACTTAAAATGCCAGTACTGATGGACATGCATTTGAATGCCACTTTTAGCATGAATGTTTAAAACTGTTTAGAATGAATTTAAAGTACTAAATCTAGGACAAATTAGACCTTGTAATGTAAAAAGTTTACCGTAGCGTTTAAAATCAATTTACTAAAACATCCATGAAACTGTGAGCTGAAATGTGTTTTTTAAACAGTTAAGATTACAGAAATATTAGTTGTTTAATTTTTAGATATTTAAAAAAACTCGAGTAAAATTCAATACGTACCATAACATTTTCTACATATTGTATAAAGATAAAGTATTTTTATAAAATACGCTTTGTGTTTTTATATATTCTCTATGTTATACCATAGAACAAGAAAAAAACATTTATTCTATAAGAAATTTAAGTTATTTATTCAATACTTTATGTATAAATATCTTATTTTTCTACTGAAAAGCACACAACTTTTTTATTTTATTTTCAAAAGTTTACCTTCTAGGTATTGAAGAAAATAAAAAGTGACTGCAGTAAAGAGAAAGAAAATTTTTATGCATATTAAGTTGGCTTTATTTCTCATTTGGCAAGCAAAAATTTTACAGGGCACTTAAAAGAAAATTATATTGAACTACGAAAGGAAAAATGAAATATCGAAAGAGTTTTAAATAAACATTAAATTTAACTTTGAGTTTTTTATCTTTAGTAAAAGGCATTAACAAGTTTAGTATTTAAATGTGCATTCTTTGAAAATCTTTGGAGTGTTATTTATTCTTAACCTCGCACTTAATAATAATTGATTTTTTAAAATAGAGTAGATTGTCCTTTTCACGAGCCATTGGCTACAATTAACATGTTGTAATGTACTTATAACAGCAACACCAGTGTTCATTCTAAAAGGGGAAAAACAGTAAAAATATAATACCTTATATTTGAACTAAAACATTTATTATGTACACTAATTCATCATTTTACAACAATTTATTACAATTTTCTTTTTGTTCTTATAAGTTATTCCTTAATAAAAATATTCTGAGACCCAAGGTAATAATTATGAATATTATCAAGTTTAACTCCATTAATAACAGTGGAGCAGGCTGGAGCTGTCACCAGACTGTACGTTGTTGCTGGGTTTTGGGCGTACAGGAAGTCGGTGCGGGCGTGCAGGCACGGGATTTTGATGTTCAGCCACTCTTGAATCCCGACTTCGACTTCTTTTTTTCTCCCTCTTTCACAACTCATCACCTCGGTTTTAACGCCCCTTTTTTTCTTTGCCAATTACTTGTTGGCGAAATTTTCCCATATCTGCACCCACATGTGGGCTCATTCAAATACCCCTTTTGTAAAAGCTGACATTATTTCTTAGACTCTGCCCCCATAACTGACTGCTACATCCCTGTTCGGGCTTGACCGTCACACTTGTGTCACTCCATGATCTCTAACTCCTCCGAAGGGGTCCCCACTAAAACTCGAAGTCAACAGCTGCACCTAAATTCTTCTTTGAAATTTATTCCACAGCTGTGTATGCACGTGATGACCATCATGGGAAAGTACATCGGTACACAACGAATACAGAAACAGGGTAATTAGCTTAGATTCTCTGTCTAACTTGCTTGTTGGAAAGTGTAGAGAAAAATATTTTAACATATTTCTGAACATGCCATAAACGAATTTTCGTTTTCTTAGCAAAATCCTTGAATGATTACAATTTGCAGATTCATTCTCGTAGAAAATTATCAGCGTATAATATTTATTTTTGAATTTAATTTTACAGAATAGTGTTTTGTTTAGTTGAAATCTGTTCTTTTCACAATTGAAGATTAATTGCTCATATTTGTAGGTATATGAAAAACGTGTGAGATTTAATGCATTTCATAACTTTTGCTACGTAGTGTATAAGTTATGTTCTTTGTGTATTGAGATTATAGAACGATTAGTCTCTCATATTTCTAGGTATTCGAAAAACATAAGGTTTAATATATTCTATAAATTTTGCTACATAGTGTATAAGTTATGTTCCTTATATAGTTGAGGTTACAGAGAGATTAGTCACTCATATGTTTAGCTATCTGAAAAACATGTGCAAGATTTATGCACATAGTGTATGAGCGATAATATAAATATATATTAAATACCCGTTATGTTTTCTTATATATCACATATTGTTTCGTACTAAAGCATAAATTAAAAGTGAAAAGTACTTTTACATAAGAAATTTATATGATTTCGTCAACAAGTTAAGAAAATTATCTGATTCATATAAGCTACACCCTAGAAAATTTTATTTCTCTCTGGAAAAATTACTTTTCCTGAATTACAAAATAACATACAGGCGTTTAAGTAGAAAGAATAAAAATTTATATACATACTAAGTTGACTTTATTTCTCATTAGACACACAAAAATCTTTAAGTATACTTTAAAGGAGATTATATCCAACTAAAGGAGAAACAAAATATCGTAAGGATTTTAAAATAAACATTGTATTTTTATTCGAGATTTTTACTCTTATGCATAAACAAATTCAACGTTCTTTGAAACCTTCTTTCGAAAATCTTTGGAGTGTTATTTATTCTAATCTTCATACTTAATGACAGATTGTATTTTTAAAATTGAGTAGATTGTTCTCATTCATGAGTCATTGGCTTCAATCAATGAAATTGAATACAGGAACAATGCAAATTAGATCGGATTCTTTGTCTAACGCGTTTGTTGCAAAAGATGGAGAAAAAGGAAATAAAATAATCTGAATATGTCGTAAGCGAAATTTCATTTTCTTATCAAAAATCTTTGAGTCCAATTTACAGCTTCATTAACTTGGAAAATTATCTGAGTATGATGTTTATTTTGAAATTTAATTTTACATAATAGTGTTTCCTGTAGCTCAAATATGTTCTTTACAAAATTGAAGTTACAGAAAGATTAAACGAGTATATTTTTTGATATCCGAAAGACATGTATAATTTAATGTATTCTAAACTTTTGCTACATAATGTATAAGTTATTTTCTTTACACACTTGAGGCTACACAATGATTAGTCGTTCATAATTTTAGGGATCCGAAAAACATGTTTAAGATTTAATGCATTCCATAACTTATACAACATAGTGTAAAAGTTATATTCTTTACATAGTTCTGGTTACAGAAAGATTAGTCGCTTATATTTTTAGGTATTTACAAAAAGGGTAAGGTTTAATGCCTTCCATAACTTTTGCTCCACAGTGTAAGAGCGATATATTATATTTATGAAATACCAGATATTTTTTCTTATATGTATATTGTTCTGTGCAAAAGTGAAAAACACAAGACAAAAATATTTTTATATAAATTTATATGATTTCATAAGTAAAATCAGAAAAATTCTTATTTAACTATGTTACTCCAAAGAAAACTTTATTTTCTTTTGCTTAAGACTTTTTTCCCAGAATTACAAAAAACCTAGAGAGATTTAAATAGAGAAAATAAAAATTTATAAGCATACTAAGTTGGCTTTATTTCTCATTAGGCACACAAAAATCTGAGAGGGTTCTTAAAAGGAATTACATTGAACCAAAGAAGAAATGAAATATCCTAAGGATTTTAAAATAAACATTAAATTTCCCTTCTAGATTTTCAATCATAGAAAAAAGCATAAACAAATTCAGCGTTTAACTGTATCTTTGGAAAATCTTTGGAGTGTTATTTATTCTAATCTTCATACTTTATAACAAATCGTATTTTCAAAATTGAGTAGCTTGTACAAATTCACGAGTCATTGTCTTCAATACAAGAACATTGAATACAACAACAATGCAAATTATATCACATTCTATGTCTAACGCGTTTGTTACAAGGGATGAAGAAAAAGTAAATAAATTACATCTGAATATATCGTAAATGAATTATCATTTTCTTAGCAAAAATCTTTGAGTCCAATTTACAGCTTCATTAACTTGGAAAATTATGTGAGTATGATGTTTATTTTAGAATTTAATTTTACATAATAGTGTTTTGTTTAGCTGATATCTGTTCTTTACAGGATAAGTATTAGAATCATATAATTTTTGGCATCCAAAAATCGTGTAAGATTTAATGCATTCCATAATTTTGCTACATAATGAATAAGTTATATTCTTTACATAACTCCGATTACAGAAAAATTAGTTGCTCATATTTTTAGGTATTTCGAAAACAAGTGTAAGGTTTAATGCCTTCCATAACTTTTGCTACATAGTGTAAAAGCGATATTTATATTATATTTATTAAATACAATAATTTTTTTCTTATATGTATATTGTTCTGTTCTAAAGCGAAAAAAATAATAGAAAAATATTTTTATATAAAAAATTTATATGATTTCATAAATAAAATAAGAAAAATATCTTATTCAACTATGATACACCATAGAAAACTTTGTTTTCTTTTCCGATTTCCGTTTGAAATAACTTTTACCCCCAAATTACAAAAAGCATTGAGAGATTTAAACAGAGAGAATAAAAATTTATATGCATGCTAAGTTGGCTTTATTTCTCATTAGGCACACAAAAATCTGAGAGAGTTCTTAAAAAGAATTATACAGAACCGAAGGAGAAATAAAATATCGTAAGGATTTAAAAATAAACATTAAATTTGCCTTCTAGATTTTCAATCATAGAAAAAAGCATAAACAGATTCAGTGTTTAACTGTACTTTGTTTCGAAAATCTTTGGAGTGTTATTTATTCTAATCTTCATACTTAATAACAGATTGTATTTTCAAAATTGAGTAGATTGTACTCATTCACGACTCATTGGCTTCAATCAATGAAATTGAATGCTTGAACAATGCAATTACATCGGATTCTCTGTCTAACGCGCTTCTTGCAAAGTGTGGAGAAACAGGAAATAAAATATATCTGAATAGGTCGTAAATGAACTTTCATTTTCTCCGGATATATCTTTGAATGAACGTAATTTACTACTTCATTCTCTTGGAAAATTATCTCACTATAATATTTATTTCAGTATATATTTTTATAAAATAATGTTTTTAAGAGAACAAATCTGCCATGATGTTTGGAATATTTTGAGTGGGTATACCAATAAAATTAATGTAAATATACCCCTTTATGCCAGTATTCAATAAATTAAAATTATATAGTACCTTTCTTGACTTAAAATCTTCACTATAACAGCCTTTAGCTAAAGTTTTTTTTATCCTTTTAAAATGAATCTGTATAAGTTATTTAATAATACTCTAACTTTAAAATATCTAGAGTTTAAAATGTAGCTCTATCATTTCAAACAGTGTATACTTTATGTTAACATAAAAAATATATACCGAAGAAAAAAAAGAAAATTCAATAACGCGAAAATTCAAAGGCGCAAGATGCCTTTTGGAATATAATATATATACATATATATATGTATTATAATATATATATATATATATATATATATAATATATATATATATATATATATATATATATATATATATATATATATATATATATATATATATATATTTATATATATATTTACTTATATATACTTATATATATACTTATATATAAAATGTGTGTTTTGTTCTGTAAAATTTAAGATATGGAGTTATTTATTCTTTTTTAAGTGTAGCAAAATTTAAAATTTTAAGGAGCTGAAAAGTAAAAGATAGCATTTATTATAGTGTTTAAGAAAATATATTGCTCGAATAAATATAAGCGAGAATCACTGTATAAAAGTGATTATTAGCTTCTGTGTGATGTAAAAAATTATATTGTAATTTACAAATTTCTAAAGATAATTTGTGGGTAAGTGTATTATTTTTTTATTTGGTATAGATTTTTTGTTTTTAAAATATGTATTGTTTCTTATAACAAAACAAAATAATATAGAAAAAGTTAGACCCCTTATAGGGTCGAGGAAAAAATTGTTCTAAACAGCCTATTTTTGATTAATTATAAGATAAGAATATTTAATTTTATAGTGAATTAAAAGGAGGCTGCATTATTTTCAGCTGAAGAGGTATAACGTTCTTTTAAGTAGTTATTCGGTGCTTTCTGGTACTTTACTAATTAATTAATTAATACCAAAATATTTTACCTATTCTCTGACATTTTCTATCTTCAAATGCAATATCTAATTTGAATTAAAATTATCTAGAGTTAATTAAAGAATTTAAGTTGTACCAGATTTTAAAAAAATTAAAAATAAGCATTTTCGTGCAGGATTAAAATTAATTTCTCGTTCACAAAACCTTTCCTTTCTTATCCTAAAAGAGACATGCCAGAAAGGGCTTACCTTTTTTGAAACATTTCTGGAGCTGAAAGTATATGCTTACTGCCAACGGTTGCAGTGAAAAAGGCTAGAAGACTTAACTTTGCACTTTGAACTGGTACAAATGCCATGATGTTTTGGAGTGTTTTATGTAAGGACGCTAACCTATGTAATTATAAACTAATTTCAATACGCATGTCTAGAATTCTGGACGGTGTGAGGATATATTAAACTACTTAAAATATTATAATCTATAATTTGAATTAAAATTATCTAGAGTTAATGAAAGAATTTAAGTTGTACCAGATTTAAAAAAAATTAAAAATAAACATTTTCGAGCTGGATTAAAACAATTTTTCGTGCACAAAACCTGCTCTTTCTAATCCTCAAAGGCCGAGCGATGGCCGAATGGTTAGGGTGCTGGCCTTCGGAACCGGAGTTCGTGGGTTCGAATCCTACTATGGCATGGGTGTTCGTAGCAGTTCGGAATCGGCTTTAAGCAGTAGGTCCCGGCCTCATTAGCCCTCGTGTTACAAAAAGTAGACCGTAGCGCTCCAAAACCCAAACTCTAATCCCAAAAGAGACATTCCAATCTAAATTCAACCTCAAATTGATGTAATTAATGTATTAATTGGTACGCGAATGAAGGGGTAAATGTGTAGGCGCACTTTTGAATCAGAGATGTGAAATTTTCTGCATCAGGTTCTGAGGTCGATTTAATATCTTTTTTAAACATAATAACAAAAATCAGAAAAAGTAAAAAAAATTAGTATTTAAAATTTCCACAAAAATTAAATTTTCAATTTAAAAATGTGATGAAATAATTGCTTACTTTTTTTGAAACATTTTTGGAGCTGAAAGTATATGTATACTGCCAACGGTGGCAGTGAAAAAGGCCAGAAGACTTAACTTAACACTCTGAAATGGTACAAATGCCATGATGTTTTGGAGTATTTTATGTAAGGACACTAACCAGTTTAATTATAAACTAATTTCAACACTCATGTCTAGAATTCTAGACAGTTTGAGGAAATATTAAACTACTTAAAATTCTTCATGAATTTCACTTTGAGATCACGTCACTTAACACTTTCAAAAACATATACTTCAGTCATTTTGGAGTAGAAGTCTGGAATTCTCCTTGACTACTATAATGACGAAATGGCCTGAATTTTGATTTCCTGTAAAGACCACCAAATCTTTTAAGCCCAAGGCACACTGGAAGAGACTATTCTTCATTAAATTTAGTTGGTTGTATGGAAATAAGAAGCATTTTAGTGACTAGCAGATTTAAATTGACATGAGACTTTATTGGCTTTGAATTTGTTCCAGATTTAGTAGTGTTTGTATCACTGCAAAATATGAAGGAGGGATTTATAAATTAAAATTATTTTTCAATAAGATTTTTTTCAATATTACAGATTCTTTATTTCATTTAATCACTTGTTATAGAGGTAAGAAACATCTTCTTCAAGAACAATTATATATTGGCATGAGTCATTGATTTCACTTTTGTTTTATATTTAGTTGCCTATGTATCATTGTAGCAATAACAGTACGAATTTATAAAATAAAACTAAATTTTTAATTATAAAATTAATTTCAATATTACAGATTCTTGTTGTTGCTGGCTTATGCCACTTGGTTTGATCAAGCACGATTGGGCCGGATGCTACTCTACTTAAGTGAAAGGGGTGCGCCTTTCGCTTCAACGAGCACCTGAAGGTGAAAGTACGACTTATGTTCAAGTGGGTCCTCGTAAACTTGAAGCAGGGACAAAGAAGACCATAGACTTGGCCTGCCAAACCCAGAAGTATTGATGGAGAACTTGGAGGACATTGTGACCACGAACATATTTTACGTATTTTACGTTCCCCAGTCACCTTTAAAGAATATGACTCATCTTAGGCCGCCTGGGTCTCCGAACCTGCAACTCTCCAGTTACGACAGCGTTGCCTTTGCCGACTAAGCTACCCCTGCTCACTACCGATTTTTTTATTTCATTTAATCACTTTTTATGGAGGTAAGAAACATCCTCTTTAACCCTTTAGCGGACAGTGTTTTCACAGCGAAACCTCTTGTTAAACATTTTTTCTCTAATTTTTGGAGATACACGAGCGTTTTTTTTTATCGATTTTTTATGTTTTTACTATTTAAAACTTACAATAGATGATAGTACTGTATTTAATTTATTTTTTCTTCTGAAATATATATTTTTTTACTTGTTGTAACTTGAAAGTTAGTAATTCGATTTTTTTTTACTTATGATCCCAAACAAAAATATCTATTCAAACAACACTTATAAATTGTTGAACTATTTATTTATTATACTTTTTTAAGAACACTTATTTTTTGTTTTTAGAATATAATTAAAATTTTAAAAAGTATTGTGTTCACGCTGCACAAGGGGGTGTTTTTGTCAGTTGACCCCCCTCAATCCCTCCTATGGTATCCTCTAAGGCCATCCCCTCTAAGAATTAAAAAAAATTAAAACATTTTGCATTTATAAAACTTATAATATTTATAAACTAATTTCATTAATTTCCAAAGAATTTATGTAGGTGACCTTTAAAGGGTTAAGAACAGTTATATATTGACATGAGTAATCGATTTTGCTTTTGTTCTAGATTTAGTAGCCTTTATATCACTGTAGCAATAGCAGTATGGGTTTATAATAAAACTAGTTTTGTAATTATAACATTAGTTTCAATATTACAGATTCTTTATTTTATTTAATCAGTTGTTATTGGAGATAATAAACATTTTCTATAAGAACAGTTATATATTGACTATGAGGAAACGATTTTCCTTTTGTTCTAGATTTAGTAGCCTTTATATCATTGAAGCAATAACAATATGAATTTATAAAGTAAAATTAATTTTGTAATTATAAGATTCACTTCAATATTGCAGATTCTTCCTTTTATTTAATCAGTTGTTGTGGGAGGTAATAAATATTATCTATAACAGCAGTTATATATTGACATGAGTTATTTATTTTCTTTTGTTCTAGATTTAGTAGCCTTTATATAATTGTATTAATAGCTGTATAGATTAATAAAATAAAATAAATTTTGTAACTATAAGATTCGTTTCAATATTATAGATTCTTTAATTCATTTAATCAGTTGTTATAAAACTACAGTTGTTACTGTAATTTTGTCATTAATGTTAGACCTACGTTTTGATAGGAGGCTCATTTGTACCACTTAATATGTAGCTGTTAATTACTCAAAAAATATATGTAATTTCTTTTAAATAGTAAATTGTTAGTTTATTCCTGTTTCAAAACTAAACATCGTTTTTAATACGTTTATTAACACTCTTTGGAAAAATGCTAAAAGTATTCTTTACATATGAAAATGTTTGTTGTGGCACTTAACGTTAATTTATCATAGATGGAGATATTATACTTGCGAATGGATATTTATTATCATGTGCAAACATATTACACAGACATACAATATTTTCAAGAATTATATAAGTAGTGAACAAATCTGCCATGATGTTTGTAGTATTTTAATCGGATATACTAATCAATTTAGTCATAGTCTAATTTCAACTCTAATGTCTAGAAATATTGAAAGTTTGATGAGATATTAAACTACTTAAAATTCTTCATGACATTCATTTTAAGATCACGTCACTTTAAGTGTATTCGTATTTTAGTCATGTTAGAGTAGAAGTCTGGAATTCTCTTAGATTAGTGGAATGACGAAATGACCTGACTCTCGATTTTCTTTAAGTACCGCCAAATCTTTCGAACAAGAAGTACTCCGAAAGGGAATATTCTTCATTTAATTTAATCGCTTGTTAGGGAGATAAGAAGTATTTTCTATGATGGCAGATTTATATTGACTTGAATCATAACTGTCTTTGTTTTTGTTCCAAATTTTGTAGGTCTATACATCACGGTACCAATTTTAGTATGGATATATTAAATAAAAAATATTTTTATAATTATAGGATCCATTTCAATACTATAGAATTTTCATTTCATTTAATAGGTCGTTATATGAATGATGGCATATTTAAATTGATATGAAATGTTGTTGTCTTTGCTTTTGTCTAGACTTTGTAGATTTTTTATTTACTGTAACGTTTTATTATGCATTTATATAACAAAAATCAATTTTTATAATCTTAAGATCCATTTCAGACACACTTATATATATATATACTTTATATCATTATAGCAGTAGCAGTATAAATTTATAAAATAAAACTAGCTTTTTAATTATTACATTTATTTCATTATTAAAGATTCTTTATTTTATTTAATCAGTTGTAACTGTATCTGTTGTAGCTACAGTTGTAACTGTATGTTTGTCATTAATGTTAGGCCTATATTTCGACAAGAGGCTCATTTGTACCTATATGAACTTCAAACCCTCCCCCCCCGTAATCTTTCTAAAGAGAAAATTATGAAGGTGTTAAAGTGTTTAAGCATTTCCAGTGCTCTATTTCAGCGTACATATGTTTGAGACGTGTGACTAAGCATTTAACGTCAAACATAAATACAGCTTAAAATTCTTGAAGTATTAAAAAACTTTAGCTAAAAAGGAATATTTGTCACCAATGTTAAAACTTTTTATTTTTGCCTAGATGCTGAGTTAAATCTGTGAAAGATTTAATTTCTAGAACAAAATCTGTAAATATTCCCCGATATTTTAAGTCACTAAATATTATTTTATATCTGCTTTTCTTTTTTTGTAACACGTTTTCTGATTCTCGGTGGAAAATTACCAAGGTTACACTTTACACCCTTTAGGACAGAGATTGTGTGTACCGCGGCACACTAGTGCAACCCGAGATATTTTCAAGTGGGTCGTGGATCTTTTTGGTAAAAAATTAAAGTCATTTGGTATTGTAGTATTGATACGGAATTTTTTATTTATCATGTGACATATTTCGTGTATTACCTTATATCAGCGTTTAAAATTTGCACCTTCTTTGTTTCTGCCGATAGGATTCATGCTTACTTTAAACACTAGGAGTTTTGCTTCCAACTCAACAAGCAATCTTTCGCTTTTAAAATCATTTGATTGGGATTTTTTATATGAGAACACGCTGCATATATTTTATTTAGTGTTTTGGTTCGAGACGGGTTTCGTTGTTATAAAGAAGTGCCGAAGTAAGACTGTTGTTTTCACTTTTTTAAATAGGTAAAAAATCAGAAAAGTGCTGTAAAGGAAAACCAAATAGTTTCCTGAAAAGAAAGTTAAAAGATTCTGGCTAAAATAGAACAAGGTAATCTATCTTATTTAGTAAAGTAGATTGAATAACTGAGGCCCTTTATATATAAATATTATCAGCATAATAATTGCACTACACATTCGTTCTTTTACTTTGAAATGGTCTCTGTAATATTTCCAATGGTTTCTTATAAATATTGTATCGGGAGCGGGTGTTTTGCGCGTACATTTAGTTATTCAGTTAAATCTCAACAGACCGAAAATTATTTAATTTTTAACAAACGTTTCGTATTTTATATTGAAATATATAAACAAATATATAAATAGACAAATAAACAAATATATATATATATATATATATATATATATATATATATATTCAAATATATATATAATATATAAATATATATATATATAATATATAAATATGCATATATATATAATATCATTTTCGCAAGAATAAATAAAAAGTTAATTTTAAATCTAAATTGATTTTTCAATCAACCTTCCATTCTGTGGTTCCGCATCAACAGATTTAAAAACTAGATTTTACTTGTCTAAATTTTTCCAGAATCTATGTAGAATTCAAGAACATTCGGCTTCGTTTTCCTGTATATACAGTTATTTTTGTACATACAAACAAACCATGTTGTTACACTAACCTCTACTAGTACGTGACTCGCGCTCAAGTATCAATCGTCAGAAAACGTACTAGTACGTGTCCCGCGCTCAGTATCAATCGTCAGAAAACGTACTAGTACGTGTCATGCACTCAAGTATCAATAGTCAGAAAATGTACTAGTACGTGTCTAGATTACAATGTGTAAATATTATTTTTAGGTGTGCCGAGAATAATTTAAAATGTTTTTAGCTTACCATCAAACCCAAACAGTTGAAAAATACTGCTTTAGGGGTTGCGCAAAGGTGGAGAAGAAATTACAAACAACTAAACTATTTATTTATTTAACTATTTTTACAAAACTTAATAAAAATTCCATGAAAAAGAGTGATTTTCAGTAGAAACATTCCCTAGAAAACAAACTTTTTTCTTTCCTTAATGTACTGCTATTTATTTGGTCCAATGCCGATGTCATCAAACGATAAATGAAAGCTAATAATCCTTTCGGGTCATTTACTCTGAAGGTTATGTATGATTTTTAAACTTCTTTCCACAAACAAAAAATCATAGCATAATACGTAACTGCATCGATGAAAATAGCTTTAGCATTGATTAAATGTCACACTAATTAGAGTTAGCACATTTTACTAATGCAATCTTTAAAAGATTTCAAATAATTAATAATAAATTAAAATTATTATATGCAGTTTACATTATTTCCAAGAAGACACTTTTAGTATAGATATTAATAATAGTGATATAATCAGCAAAAAATTGCCTTTTTATCCTATATGATGATAGTTTTATTTTGAGTTAAAAAGCAGGCAGAACATAGCTTGTAAATTTAGTATATTTATTACAGATAAATATGTTAAAGAATTTTTTTAAAATATTACAACTCCATGAAAGAAAAAAATTAAATTATCATATAAAAACTTAAATTACGTTAGAGAAAAAAATCTTTACAAATTAAGTAATTAAAATTTGATTTAGGAAAAAGTACATAACAAAAACAAAAAATTATGAAGGATGGAGAATAAAACATACCAAACGTAATATGTCTTTTAAATGTTAACATTTATTCTTGAATTTGTAATTTGTAATATATTCCCAAATTCTGATGCTTTTTTATTTCATCTACAGAAACGAAAAGAGTAACTAAGTGATAAAAATATATTCTTCTCTCTATGCAATTTATAAACGTCAATTTTTATTTTGTGACTAGCTTTAGTGTTGTTCAGGAAATAAGAAAAGAAATAATCTAGAAAAATTCATTCATCATTCTTAGGATCTTTCGTCTAAAGATTGTAACACTTCGATGAAGCTACAACATATCTGGTCTTTCATTTATTCTCGAAAGAGAAAGCTTTTGTTTTCTACTATCTTCGTTTGAAAAAACTGCATTTACTTTAAGTGCTTCTTCCCCTGGAAATTACAGAATTTTATTTCTCGGTAAGTAACATTTATACTGAACCTGCCGTTAATACACTTGAAATGGTGACCTATTGGGGATACCAAAGAGATAATCAAATAATTGTAATGGTTTCTGAAATATAATATTGTAATGCCATTATGAATAATTCATGTATTGCTAAAATGATCTGTTACTTAAAAAATATCTTTGATATATATTATTAAAGATGTTAACGAGTCAGAAGATACTATATTAATCTGCGAGTTTATTTCTGTGTATTCATTAGTCTTAGTAAAGGATTTATGGAATATTTTGCTGCAGTCATATCAGAAACGATATATTTAGAAAGTTAATACCTTTGGAATGATGTTTCGTTTTAGTTCTTGTATCTATGGACGATATTCTTGTCCTTATACAGGATAAATTTATCAAATATAAATTTGAGTCTTAATTTTAGAGAAGTAAAAAATATATTAAAAATTAATCGGAGTGTTATTTATTCTATCTTCATACTTAATAACAAATTGTATTTTCAAAGTTGAGTAGATTGTACTCATTCACGACTCATTGGCTTCAATCAATGAAATTGAATGCTTGAACAATGCAATTACTTCGGATTGTCTGTCTAACGTGCTTCTTGCAAAGTGGGGAGAAACAGGAAATAAAATATATATGAATAGGTCGTAAATGAACTTTCATTTTCTCCGGAAATATCTTTGAATGAATCTAATTTACTGCTTCATTCTCTTGGAAAATTATCTCACTATAATATTTATTTCAGAATATATTTTTATAAAATAATGTTTTTAAGAGAAGAAATCTGCCATGATGTTTAGAATATTTTGTGTGGGTATACTAATAAAGTTAATGCCAATATACTACTACATTATACAAATATCCAATAAATTAAGATGATATTATACCTATCGTGACTTAAAATACTTATTATAACAACCTTTAATTAATTTTTTTTCTTATCCTTTTAGAATGAATCTGTATAAGTTGTTTAACAATAGTCTTACTGTAAAACATCTAGTGTTTGAAATGTAGCTGTATCTTTTCAAATAGTGTATATTTTATGTTAACATGAAAAATATAGTCTGAATAAAAAAAGGGAAAATTCACTAATGCGCAACGTGTCTTTTGGAATATATTCACACAATTTAATAACGGTTTTTGATGTTTATTCGTATGCTTTTTTTATTTCTATTAATTTTTATTGAATCTTTTTAAGTGTCACTTTTCTTGACTATTCACTCCCAAGAATGATTTTTCAGATGTTTGCTGAGCGAATCTGAGTGAGAAGTTTTTAAAATAAAAGATGTATTTAAATTGTTATACATTGTCGTGTAGCTCTCATTTAAATTTAGGTATTTACCTATGATCAAATTTATAGTGGTTATTATTTTGTTAGTCCAAAAGACTAAATTTTATTTGGGTTGCGTTGTGTAGATTATTTAAGTTTAAACTCAACCACAGGTTCTGAGAGACTACAGACTAAAATAAAATAAATTAATAAGCTAAATTAAGAATTATTAAAATCAAATATTACGCTCTTAAAATAAACACATACAAGGTTGATAGTTTTAAATAAAACTTAGCAAATTTATCATTATGCTATATCCATGTCTACTATACAAAAATTTGATTCAACTTCATAAGATTTACCTTTTCCAAAACTTTCTACTACGTCCCACCTTATTCAAGATTTAACATTAATAATTTCCTAACATTTAGGTAAAACAGACAAAGAAGAGAGAGGACCTAATTTCACATTCAAATATTTATAATAAGTACCTTTGTGGATCTATTAGATTTACCAGGGCGGTAATCTTGGGAGCTCTTGTTGAAATTAAGTAGACACTTTGAGTGTTATTTTCGATTTGTGGGATGATAATGTTGACTTTAGTCTCACCACTGGTCTGGAGCCTTCTAAATAAAATGGGGTGATTCTGAAAGGCGGATGCGCTGGAACATTTCTGGTCGGTGTGCGATGTCGAAGTGTTTCTTCGATCCAAATCTTCACTTGGTTCCCTAATTTTACTTTCAACTCCCGAACTTTGACTATAGAAAAACTGCTTCTCACTGTTGAACTCCACTCCTCGACTCCGAACTCTCACTCCTTCTTGACTTTTCTTCATTTTATATTATTTTCATCTCTGTCCTTTCTTACTTCTCTTCGTCCAATTTGCAGATCTGTATAAATCCATTGGTCTCCTTTTCCCCGCCTTGAAACCGCAAACTCGTATTTATATATAAATTGGTTATATTTGTCTATTTACATATTTTTTTACATATCTTAATATAAAATATGAAAAGTTGGTTAAAAAATTAAATAATTTTTTTTTATCTAGATTTAGATTTAACTGAATAACTAAATTTACTCGCAAAACGCCTGCTCAAGGTACAATTTTTCTGCGAAATGTACCCGCACACAATGTGTTATTAAACATTATAATTAAGTCCTTTAACCGGATAAAAGGTAACAAAATAACTGCAGATTAATATTCCGATGTCATATTAATAGAATTTCAAAGATTACAGTAGTATTACTTATAAGGCTGATTTATAAAATAGAAAATACTGTGACACAAAAACTAATAGCGGGACAATGTTTTCCTTAAAAAGAAATCTAAAGAATTGATGCACTTTATATGGGAGTCGAAGAGTGTCTAAGAAATTTACTTTAACTGGAAACAAAAGAAATTGAAAGGACGAAAAGAAATGCTACTTTAATCTCTTACGGAAGACTTTTACCTTCTTCATTTTCCCTGTAGAAGAATTGAATTTTCTTAAATTTCGTTTCATCTCGATAATTTATTTTAGTCTAAAACTCGATGAAATATAAAATATCATTTATGTATAGAATCGATACCATTGCAATGTCTCCGATTCTTAATGAAGGAATTGCATATTTTATACAAAAGAAATTGTTTATTTCTGAAAGAATCAGTATGCAATAAGTAAATTCTAATTAAAATGTTATCTAAATAAATTTAATAATATTTTTGAAGAAAATTCTTAAGATAATAATTATATGTTCACATAAGAGTTTATTTTAGACTACAAGTCTAGAGAAGTGTAGAGAATTTGAAATGAACACTCATTTTCCCCGTAGAGAAATTGGATATCTTAAATTGCTTTTCCTTTTGATAATTTAGTTTAATCTAAAACTTCATTAAAAAGATATTGCTATTCATGTTAACTTTTAAATATTTTATCCAAAATAAATTGTATATATATATATATTAATTGTATATAAAATAAATAATTATAAATATAATGCTAATCCAAATAAAATAAATTGCTATTTTTGAACAACAATTCTTTATAAATATTCGTTCGCATTTATTGGAGAAAATATAAAACAAAACAAAACAAAACAAAAATTATGTACAAACATATGTAATGTTTTTTGATAACTTAGACATATCGTTCGTTAGGACAAAGACTCAATAAATAAACATATACTCATAGTTTCAGTAATATTTTAAACCATTTTACTTAGGTGTACCATTGAAATTTAAAATAAAGCAATCTTCTCATAGAGTGGTGAATTCTTTAGTTTAGACCTTTTGAGGCTGAAGTATTCTGTAGTTTATAGCAGGATAATTCCATTAAATGTTTTATAAATTAATGTTATATTCATATTCTATAATTTCTAAAAGACGTGATAAATATATACCTGGTGGCCATAATTAAATTGACAGTTCTCCCAGTGTTCTGTAGCGAGATCTGATTGCGAGAATGACTCCACATTTTGTAGGAAGATTAAACAAGACGGGGGACGAAGGATTCCATGAAAAAACAAATTAGTTCCAAAAGTCACCGCTAGGTGAATATTTGAAGCTGCGTTATAGAAAATAGAGTGTTAACAAACGCAAATTAATACGAAATAAAATTACTTTTTATTATGCACAATTTCTGATTTAGTTCAAGTGCAATATGGCAACACTTTTAAAAAAGCGTAAAATCTACAGAAACCCCGATAAAGTCTCGTGATCTGCAATATCACGTACGCTGAGCAGAAGAAGAAGTTCTTTATTCAAGTTCTTTATTCACGTTACATCCATTTGCACAGTTAAGAAATTAATTCCCGTATTGATTTGCATTTGTTAACACTCTATTTTCTACTACACAGAGCCAAATATTCCTCTAGCGGTGACTTTTAGAACTAATTTGTTTTTTCGCGGAATCTTTCGTCCCCCGTCTTGTTTAATCTTCCTACAAAATGTGGCGTCATTCTCTCAAATAGATCGCGCTACAGAACACTGTGAGCACTGTCAGTTTAATTATGGCCACCCGGTATTTGTTATTGTACCATTTTTTAACTGAGAATCGAACTTTCTTAATGTTGCAATAAGTTAAAAGTCTTAATAACATATTTTATATTCACATACATATTATGAAATTACATTTGTTTTAAAATTTTGTGGTGTGTTTATTATAAATAACACTAATTATCTAAATATCTAGTATCATCTATGTACCTAATTTTGACTTATTTTATAATTACTAGTACTCAGAAAAAAAATCTGGTGTACAGATTTTAACGATAATACCCACTAAGGTCAAGTTTAAATCTAATTTGAATAGTTTCGGCTTAACTTCTTTAAAACATTTTAACCTGACAAGACGTATGTATCTCATATAATTCAAAAATGATTAGACAAAGAATACCTAAATATAATATATATAGAGAGAGAAGATTGTAATGTATCTCATTGTGCACCTATATTTTTAATTTAATTCCCATTATGTATAATATTAAAAAATCATTATAAGGCATCGTAAAGCTGAAAGATTCATCAGAGGTTGGTACAACGTGAGTTCAATTTAAACAATATCGTTATCTTCAGAAACAAAAAAACTCATATTATGTACACATTATAATTCTGGTGAGAAATCATACAATAAAAATTTTAAAAAATGTGTTAAAAGCCATACAGAAAGTGATGTGGTGTCCATATCAGATTTCTTTATAATAGAAATATTTTTAAATTGGATGTAAATCTTAGAACATACTTTAAACTCGAACCTGTATCCTAATACTCAAATCCTAACACCTTTACAAGGCTGCGAACTTGTTGCTCATTTAACACCACCCAAGGATCACGTATAGCTTTAGGTATGCTATGGACGCGAGTAACATTACCCCCTGGGTCCTCGTAATTTAGAAGTAGGGGCCAAGCAGAAGACCCCCCAGCCTTTGTCTGCCACCCCCAGAGGTATCGTTTGAGAACTTGGAGGACTTTTTGAACTTGGAGGAGTCTTTAGAGAACACTACAGAACTTAGGCCAGCTCCAGCCCCGAACCAGCAACCTTTCAGTTAAGAGAACGCTGCCTTTGCCGACTGAGGTACCGCTGCTCCAATAAGAAAAAGATGATACTTTAATCTCTTACAAAAAATTTCTACCATTTTCATTTTTAAGGAAAATTGAACTTTCTTAAATTCATTTTCCTCTCGATAGTTTATTTGACTTTACTACTCACTGAAATACAAAATATCTATAAGTTATAACTAGTGATACCATTAAAACGTCACCGAGTATTTAAGAAGGAATTGCATATTTTAGTCAGAAAAACTATTTACTTTCGAAAGAATTTTATGTAATGAGTAAATGATAAATGTAATGCTAATCCAATTAAAGTGGTATGTAATTTTTTGGAAAAATGAACATTTTAGGGTATTTAAATTAATAATTAAAATAAAAATAACTAACAGTTTGATGTAGACAATAATGCTATGTCAATTCTAGGTTTACCTGCATTAGGATAATGAGGAACATAAACGTGTAATAAAATTGTGTATCTGAATGTTTATTTTGCCTATAATACCTTTTTTTAAATAATCTATTTAAAATCTTCTATTTTATACACAAATGATCCGGGGAGTGAAGAAGGCTTGTCCCAAATCAAGTTGCCCAGTATCTAGTACATATACACATATATTTTTTTATAATTGAAATACGTCATTTGTTATAATAAATAACCAAGTACATAGAAATCTGGGCAACCAAGGTTTATAAAATATTTTCAATCACCTTACTTACTTAAATATAGTATTGCAATTTAAAATAAAATATTATTCTCAGTGAGTGGTATTTTCTTCAGTTACAGACTCTTTGCATATAGTTTTTCATGTTTTTTTGCAGTACCAAATGCCCCTAAAAGAATTTATAAATAAAGATTATATTTAAATCCTATAATTTATAATGGTCTTGATAAA